>CM032494.1:18010494-18641080 GCA_019059595.1 Marasmia exigua
ATGTGTGGTTATCCAAATTGCAAGTGAGCGCGTCCAGACAAGGCCGGCAGTCTTTCTCAATCGGGAATAATTGTGTACTCCAAAGGAGACTCATGTCAGATCTACTCACACGTAATTCAAACCAACAGCGATGCACACTCAAGCTGATCTGATCGCCATCGTATTTCACCGATCAACCAATGATCAACCTGAACGGTACCTTTTACTAAAGGCGAGACAAATCAAGCGGAACAGAACAGAAAACGCCGGTCGTTCCCTAAAGAGATCGACGTCAAATCGATACTATAAAAAGGAAGACATATCGAATCAATTTATATCATGTCTATCACGACGTTCATCATTGACGTGCTATTTATGTTTTGGTGGAGCATGCGAGCAGTAGGAGCAGCATTCCTGTGGAGGGCGGGCGCGCATGCGCTGCCTCCGCCTGGCCCGCCGCGCGCGCCGCCCGAAGCCGCAGCCGCGGCGCGCCCCTCGGGCTATCTCTACATGACATCGCTGGTGCTAGTGCTATCGCGGAGTGCAAAGTGGAAAGGTGGTTTCATGTCAATTAAAATAAATCAATAAGTCAGAGTGCGCGAGTGAAAATAAGCTACCTCACCATTTTTACAAGTGTGCGTTTCAGCGACTCAATTCACTAACATAGTTTTTAAATAAAATTGAATCAACCTTGTAATATCTTAAGCCATTCCATTATATCACGTTTCTAACAAAACACCATAACAGCTCATCTTCATCATCATCCTTCATCTCGCGCCCCGGCAGCATGTACGGTGCTACCGTACATTTTTGTCTATATAGATTAGCAGGTAATTTGAAATTAGGTTAAATGAACGCGCGTCCATCACTTAGCATTTTTTTCATTAGTTCACGTATTTCACCGACACATGCATAATCGGCGGACGCGTTTGCTCATTATCAATATTAGCGATATCAGTAGTCTAAGTTTCTCATCAGCAATAAACTCATTTTAAAAGAAAGGTGTCCCATACAGTTTGGGTTTAGAGGTTGTCAGCGCACTTGTGACTCCACTAACAGTACGTATTAGACTATATTTTTTTTTGTAATCAAAAGACCTATCAATGATAGAAACATCGTTGAAACTAGTACTTGTTCTCATTTAAACTGCCTGAGATATCACAACTTTAAAATCACGTTATTTTGGGAAAACCCAAAACGCGATATACAAATTGCTACTTAGATGTGACATCACACCTAAGTAATTTTGTAATGCATTTCATTTGAATTTATGTATGGTAGCTATATCGAATGTTCGTTTATGTCAATGGTTCTATTATAATGTTGGTGCAAATTGTATGGGTATTCAATGTATAATTATTTTTTTAATATTTCATACTTTTTTATAATGGACTTGCCCATGAATCTTTGAATGACCATAAAACGCGCTAGACGTTTATATTTTTAATTGAGAATTTTTACCATTGCCACATATTTATATTTTGTAAAACCTCGAGTTTAGTCAAATACCCTATTACTTACCATCAGGTGATCCGTCTGCTCATCTGCCACTGATCACTTAAAAAAAATCACAGAAAATATATTTTTTTCCACCTACTAAAGAGTGACGTTTTATTATAAGTACATACCTCCATCTTTGCACTGTCACGTCTGCTTTCCACTCGGGAACCACCACGAGTGGCCTGGAGGAAAAGCCAGCCCCGAACTGATGAGCAGTCACCACCCGCGTCCCCTAAGAGTCCCCGACCCTTTAAAATTCCAAGGGCGAAGGTCTCGCTAAACCGGCTGGCATTTGGGCCATTGTCGCGCAATCTCACTGAATGGTATCTTTTGTGTGAGTGAAGTCGTATTTGCATGAATGGGTACCTTCTTACGTAGCTTAATGTTAAGGCTAGTTTAAATGTTGGGAAACTTTTTGATGGATTTTTTTGTTCAATTGTGAATATATGTGCTTTATCTTTCTTATTTATAAGGGTCGGAATAAGGTACATCATCATAATATTTATTGCTTCATAACGGTACATACAGGTCTTCATAAGTTCGCATTATGGACCCTGTAAGGGTGTCGCAAATCTTAAAAACTAAATAATTAAAATATTTCGATATATTCTATACAATTATTCAACTGGTATCTATCATATATAATATTTTAAAAAATGTTAACATTCAATTAAAATATCTTTTAGCGTATAACATTTGTCAGTCAAGAATTCTCTTAATTTTAAAAAAAAAAATACTTGGGTTGCTAACTTTATTTAGCAAACATCCTCGCACAGTCCAAACATTTGTATGCATGATCATCTCTGTTTGTTATGGTCTGGATGTTTTCTATACATTATAATTATGTATTTATAAAAGAAAAGTATTAGGTATATGTATATATTTGTAATCCCACTGTTGATTCTGATACCTAGCTTTTAAGTTTTGTATGTTGTGTAATAAAGAGTATTATTTTAAAGTAGGTATAAATGCGAGTCCAAACAATTTAACATTGGTTACCTACCGCATGACTGCTACTATGTACAGACGTAATCAGGTCAAGTTAACCCTCAGCAGTGTAAAAATAGCACTTGTATCACAGAAATTAGGACTCTCCAAAGTCCAACAAGGGTAACTCTACGTGATTTCGTGTGTACCTATATTGAAGATATATCTATGTAGTAATAAAAGAATCTGCCTATGAACTGTCCCAATGCAGGGCAAAGGCCTCCATCATAGAAATCACTATGCAGTAATATAAAACAAAAAGTATTTAAGCGTCCTTAAATTGGTATCATACATTACATAGTCTACATATATGTAGAGTAGATAAAACAGTATTTTATTTTAGAGTAAGGTTGGCAACCCTAAGTGCGGAGGGATGTCGTAGTACACACGGGGTTACCTACAGTTACCCTTGTTAGACTTTGACACACAAGAGCTATTTTTCACTGGGAGGGAGGGTGGAAGGGGTTGTACATCGAGTTGACGTGGTCTCTCTCTACCTAGAAATTTAGCGAAAACGAGTCTCGCATTGATAGATTCAGGGTTTAACCCCTTTTTAAGATGAATCATTATAATTGACATCTGGTTACTGTTTGGAAGTAGGTACGTGGTTTAAAGAGTTAACTCGTTGTTATTTTGTGATAATGGTTGCGAAAGTCAGACCTCTACACCTCGTCCTGCAATTTATTAGTATTGAATTAAGTAACTAGTACTCTTTGTGATCTATGAGGGGAACCTGAGTAGTCATGCTGACTCAAATGTCTGAAGTGGTGGTGCTATGTGGCGGGTCATTGCATTCCCTCTTATATGGTTGAGTGAAATGACACATACTCACATGGCTGACAAATACGTCATACTTGTGAACCGGTGCCACTTTTGGGGACTGGTCTGCTTCGGTTTACCTCATAATATTTATCTCATTATTTCATTTGTTTTATTTTGTATTACAATTCAACTGAATGGCTTAGTATGATGGTGATACAACATTGTATGAAAGTTTGGCCATTAAAAAAGTAACTGGCGAGTTTTTTGCCGGATCTTCTCGACCAGAAACCACTTTCTGAACCGGTGGTAGAATCGCATTATGTTTATTCATTTTATGGGTTTATTTTATACAGGGTGTACCTGTGAACATTTACATCCCTATAACCACGTGCTCTACCAACCATTCTCATCATATAATATTTTGGCCACCCATACATACTAGATTGGCGCATTTAGTATAAACATTTTTTTATAATTTTACCTCGGTAATGCTCACTGGACGAATTCAGCTATTGACTATATAATATAACTGAATCTATCTACTCTTATATTAAGTCTTTACCCATGAAATTGCCAATCGTCTATCGCTATTAGACGTGTGTAACCCTTTACTGAAACGACTCAGTGATCCGACTCAGCCAAATGATACACTGTTCCGAATCTCTAATGATCGCTTCGAATGTATCTTTCGACTCAAATGGATCTCGAGTTCGAGTGAACCGAATGATCCAAATGAGCTGAATGATCTGATGAGCCGAATGAGCTGAATTATCCGAGTGAGCCGAATAATACGAATGAGCGGAATGATTCGATAAGCTGAATGATCTGAATTAGCTGAATGATCCGAGTGAGCCGAATGATCCGAATGAGCGGATTTAATCACGGATATATCGGAGCGTCGATGTTACAAATGAAGCGTTTCACTGTTCCGCATCTCTGCACTGATCCAGATGCAAATGTTCCAATCTTTTGAAAGATACGTTTATGCCAGGTTTAATCGCGATTTTCTTAGAAGTGGTACTTTGAAATGAAATGAAATGAAATATTTATTTGCTTGCTAAGTGTATACAAATATTAGGTGTTTTTTAGTAAACAGGCACTGATAACTTAGCTACCTTGTTAGGTAATCGCAAATATGAGTGCAGCTTTATCCTAATAACAATATTAATATAAAAATCTTAAATAAGTAGGTACTAAAATACCAATCTGGTTATGACATAGACATTTTTTCTTATATCTAATATACATAGATTTATACATAGCTCCATACTAACTTATTTTTCATTCGTAAAGTAACTTTTAATGTTACTCCATAATTAACTGTACTTTAATGGAAAACGTTTAGAAACGTGTAGGATTGTTTTTCAGGAAAAAGCTTTTTTTCAATTAATAAGTTACCTATTATTGATAAAAACCTCTATTCTGCCAAGTAAAAAAGGATCATTTTCTAGATTATTTTTTGCATCATACCTTAAAATATAGTCAGAAATCAAAAGTATGGTGAATTTTGAATATTATACATCTTATTGTATCTAGAAAAAGAAACGGCAATTGTATAGGTAAATACATCCTATTAATAGAATTGTATGTATATTGAGTGCAAAAAAGCAAATGTTTTTATCGAGTTCGAAATAAGTGGACAAAACTAGAGTAAATTGTATATAACTTTTAATATAATAAAAAACATGTTTTAATACAAAGTTGATAACCGTGACTCGGTTGTTTCGTCTATGGAGCCGAAAAATTGTTCAATACATGTTTTATTGGACACAATACCGAATAATATCAAAATAGCATCAAAATTAACAAATTAAATGTTTTTAGTCCAGACATTATCCCAAAAACATGTGTACACATCATGACATCAAAGCATGAGCATGTTGTTCAGAGGTTGGTAGAACACTTTTTTTTTATGTGATAGGTGGCAGACGAGCAGACGCATCGCCTGATGGTAAGCGACACCAGCGACACTAGTTAAAGTTTAAGTTTATAGAAATGTACATTTTCACAAATGTACAACCTGTATTGCAATCCCTATGATTTACAAGTTGGTAATATTGAGGAAATTGTTGTAATTCTTAGGAGTGCATTCTCGTCTTTAGTTAGAGCTATCTATGGGGTTATCTGTACCATACTTTGCGTCAATACTTATTCAGTATCTGAATTTCAGACTAAAGGTTGAGGTTGACGATTAAAATTTCAAATAAGGCATCATTTGTAGTCTTTGTTAAGTCGAAAATGAAAAGATGTTTACAGTGCCTTTTAACATATCAATGAGAGTTCAGATCTTATACAATGCATACAAAACATGATTGTGAACACATTGGTTATACAGGATAATACCTAGGTGTTGACTTTACAAAATAAGTACCTATTATATATAAGTACCTGTCGCTTATGATAATATTGGTTTGACACCCGCGAATGCAATTTTTTTTGTTGTTTTTTTGTTTCTTTTTTTTTGTGTGTGTTTTTTTAATATAATTTTAATGTTTTTAAATTGATTATGTATGTATCTCTGTGTTATTATTTCTTTGTTTTGTATATGTAATTTTTCATTTTGTTTTTACTTGTATATATTGCATGTCAATCTTTTATAATATTTTTTTCAATGCAAAGGCGTCACCCAAGGTCCCGCCTGAAAATCAGCGCTGTCGCTGCTGTGTGTGGCAGTTGCAGCATATGCTGAGGCTGAGCCTTGTTGGCCGCAACTCTTTGTCTCTGTACCTTGTTTTCTCTGTTTTGTTCTATGTGTAATGTGTTGTGGTCAATAAATTGTTTCTTATCTTATCTTATATTATTGTGTGAAGCTATAACAGCCAAATAACAAGTTTTTTTTAGAAAGTTTATATGTCGCAGCCATCTGGTTAAATTAGCCATCTAATCGGACGCCTAGGGCATTCGTTAAACGCCGGAATTTAAGTAGTCCAAATTATAATCACGTTAACAGCTTGACGTATTGAAAGTAAGTCCATTCGAAATTACTAATCAAAATTCAGCCAAGTGATTCAAATTTATTTCCACTTTTCTCCTCTGCAGAGCTAGTAATCATCAAACATTTGTTTGTGTGAACGTATCTGTTTGTATTGGTATGTATAATATCCTAGTACTAGAGCTACATGAGGTGCTGTAATAGGTTATGGGGCTGCCACAATAGGTCATCTACTTGTCGCAGTGGCTATGAGACTCACCCCATTTCTATCAAATATTAATAATATGCAAAAAAGTAAGAGTATGTATTTTTTTTGTAATTTTGTTCAAACAACTATTGGCCTCTACATTCAATTGGATGATGGTGGCGACAAACTTTCAGCCAGCTGGTTAAACGCTGTGATCGACGACATGGCTAGCTGTTCTTCAGCCATTTGATTTGATGTATTCCTACTTAGACAATTTAACAATTGTCTAAGCCTTCGTATAACGAACGCGCTGGGCGTCCGATTAGATGGTAATTTTACCAGATGACTGCGACATATACAATCTACAGTTTTGTTATGTTTTTATACTATGAGCTACCTTGAGAAATTACAAGCTATAATGAATATTTCGAAGTTCAAGCATCTCGAAAAGAACTTATACTATTAATTCAATACTTATAAATAACTTTTTGGTCTGCTCGAAATATGATTAACAGCCAAAAAACGACTCATGGCGTTAATTCAAATTAAGAGTACAAAATCAGATCAAAAAGTTAATTATAAGTATTAAATAAATAGTATATATTTTTTCCAAGAGGCTCCAACATTGAAATAGTTAAAAAGATATCCGGCTTAGTTGCTATCAATTTCAGTGACGGGTAGGGCACTAGCGACGCCAATAGATTTTAATTTTTAGCTACTATACCGGATCTATTTTAAACATTTTGGGGTTACAACCTCGCAAACGCTTATACTTATACTATTTATACGCTTATACTTATACTATACGCTTATACTATTTATTAAATAACCATGAAAATATGTTCAGTACAACGCGTACGCGAAAAATTGATTCACGCCATAAGCGGCCACTTTTGGCGTGAATCAAATTTTTCGCGTACACAAAATCGACCCAACATTTGTGCATGGTTGTTTAATAAATAGTATAAGTGTTTTCCGAGAAGTTGTAACCTTGAAATTGTTTAAAATAGGTTTAGGAGCTAAAAATTAAAATCGATAACGTCGCTAGTGTGCCCTACCCGTCACTTTAAGGCCAAAATCATTTGCACTGCATGGTTTCCCAATGGGCGGGAATTGAGTGAAAAACAATGTCACGAGTTTTTTGCCCGAGTATAAAAGTTACTTGTCTTTAAAATACTGACCATTGTCAACATCTTAATAGTTATAAATTTTAAGTTTTAATTTTATATTTAATGATATTATAAGTTTTAATTTTATATCCAATTTTAATGTACCTTGATATTTAATTATTATATACAGAACTTCTATTTAACTTGACAATTATTTATTTATTACAATGAATGAATATCAAATATTGTATTGCTATTATTATCTATTCTATTTTGTATATTAACTGTAATTTGGTTTAAATAAATGATATGTAACTTCTTCTTCTTCTCAGTCGTACACTCCCGACGGAGTGGTCGTGATTATGCATTGTATGTATGTTGGGTAGCGGCTTTTGCGAGACTTCTCCGACTTTTTCTCTTTTTGAAACTTAATAATTGTGTGATATTTAATTTAATTTTAATTTAATTGCACGATATCTATTATAGTGGTGTCTCTCTCGCAGGTCTGTCTCTTTCATTCACATTGAAAGACGCTGAGGTCACTGTAAGCGCACGTGTACGTGTGCGAAGCCTCTTTTGCTTGGGATGTAGGCAGCCGGCATTCTGGGTCTAATTATTTTGTGGCTGTTGTCACTAAGGCGCGTCGCCCACAGCCGTAGCAGCGTCGCGACGGAGGCGGCTTGGAGTCGAGGCGCGTTTAAGGATTGTGCTTTATGTGGAGTAGAGGCGCGTGCGACTATGCTTTCTTCTGATTTTAATCCATGTATATGCACGGAAGGAAATGACATGAAAAAATTGCGACGGAGTCATGACGCGGGCACACTTGAACGCCACGACGCCGCCTTGCCTTCAGCACGTCCGTGCCGCGACTCCAGTATGTAAGCGCATGTCATTTATTGAAGAAGAACCCTTAGGTACTGTGCGCCGCTTATGCGCCTCTGCCTTGACTCCAAACCGCCTCGACTGTTGTTAGGGCGACGCGCCTAGATAACCACCACTGTGTTGTGTGTAGGGATGAGTGATGCTTTAACGATATTATTGGGCTTTTTCATTTTTGTTATGACCCAAAACTTTTCCTCATCGGTAATGGAGCTCAGCCAAGATCTCAGAATAAGAAATTACGCGTTCACCGACGAGATCCTCTTCTCAGCAAACCCGCATTTTGGTAGACTGCTAGACTGAAAAGAGAAGATTAGACATTAACAACAATAATAATAATAATTTATTTATTTCAGGCAACAAGATACATTAAAAATATTTGGCCCATAGAATAAATACCTCGCTGTCTAACATACATAACAAAATAAAATAGAATTTACATTTTTGTTTTAGTATATATGTACGTGTGGCACGTAGAGTCAGTATTTTAGCGATTTCTTTGATTTCGTGAATGTTCATGGGCGGCGTTGATTACTTTCCATCAGGTGACTCGCTTGCTCGTTTGTCCACCTCAAACAAAAAAAAAACCCTGATTTTCTCGTGGTCCCAGGATTTTGTCCCATTAATGGGACCACAAGGGAGAACTGTTTCTCGTAGTCCCATTGTTGTGTACCTACATAATATGAATGTACTTACCAAACAAGCTTTATTGCCAATCACTGACGTATATATATAAGGAGGGGGGGAGGGGGGTTCCAGGGAGTCCGTCCGGACTCCTATAGTCCTATAGTCCACGGGAGGCTACGTCCGTGTTCCAATGAGGGTAGAAATATAAACTTTAAAACGTTTATTTAAGATGCAGAAAGAATATGTACTTATATACAGGAGGATATAATATGTTACTGAATATAGAAATGGGACTACGAGAAACAGTTCTCCCTTGTGGTCCCATTAGTGGGACAAAATCTTGGGACCACGAGAAAACAGGGAAAAAAGCAGTCAACTGGTAGCCATCCTCGAAACTTCCGAAAAGCGACTCCCTGCGGCCAGAAGTCCTCCTTAATTAAAGGTAACCAGGGAATGGGTCGGCACTCTCACCACAAATGAGCTGAAGTTCACTTTGTGGCAAGACTCCAACCGTTCGACCCTCAACATCCAGTTGGCCTTCTTTCGTAATCTACGACTTCCTGAACCTTTGTAGACAATACTGAAGATGTAGTTTCAGAGTGCAAAGCCACTTTGTCTGAGTGTCCTATCGGATGAGGGTAAGAGAAAAGACAGTGCACTTGTGTTTGGGCACACATTTGAGCACAATAATATGTCCGGCGAATGCCTCGGTGGTGAAGTGGTAAGTGGGTCGCACTTTAAAGCGACGGCTGCGTAAGAGGTCCCGGGTTCGATCCTCGAGTCGGGCCTAAAATGTGTACCTAAGTTTTCGGTAAGAAGTTCTTAGTATGAGCCTGGAGTCTGGAAGTCGGCGGTCATGAATGTTGAGCCGTTGGTCCTACGCCCAATCCCTCTCCGGTCGTGTCGCGCTGGTGTCCCGTCGGAATATGAGGGTAAGGGAATAGAGAGTGCACTTGTGTTTGCGCACACACTTGAGCACTATATTACCTATATCCTGCGTACGTGGCTGATCGTTGAGATTGGCCACCGTAGCCGTAATTATTCCACGTTTCAGAATCGATCTCTCGAAGTCACTTACCGTGCTAATGCCGGCTGAAAGACACATTTGAAACATTCAGACATGCATGCTCGAATTCAAAACAAATTCAAGCGTAAAACAGCACTGTGCTATGTTTCGCTGCGTGAGTGAGGGTACCGGAGGCCCAATCCGGGGGAAAGGGGGGTTTAAAGGTCGGCAGCGCACTTGTGACTCCACTGTTGTCGCGGGAGTCCGTGGGCGGCTGCAATCACTTACCATCAGGTGATCCGTCTGCTCGTTTGCCTTCTATCACATAAAAAAAACCATCGCCCGTCTATACCTAGGTAATAACCGTGGGAGAGCCACGCTTCGGCATGAATGGGTCGGCTCGACCGGAGTGATACCACCGCCTCACAGAAAACCCGCGTGAAGCAGCACAGTACTATGTTTCGCTACGTGAGTGAGGGTACCGGAGGCACCGGGGAAAAGGGGGGCTAAAAGGTCGGCAGCGCACTTGTGACTCTACTAGTGTCGCGGGTATCTATGGGCGGCAGCAATAGCTAAACATCAAGCGATCCATCTGCTCGTCTGCCACATCATCATCATCGTCACCAGCCCATTTAAGTCCCCACTGCTGGGGCACGTGCCTCCCTCAATCACATGAGGGGTAATTGCCATACTCACCACGCTTGGCAGACGGGTTGGCGAGGGTTTAGATATAAATGCAGAGTTTTCCTTCTCTGGGTGCTGATGATCATGCCAGCAGCTTTACCTTAGTCGCCTTTTACGACACCTCGGTAAGAGTGAGGGGAAAATAGGGCTAAAAGGTCGGCAGCGCACTTGTGACTCTACTAGTGTCGCGGGTATCTATGGGCGGCAGCAATAGCTTAACATCAAGCGATCTATAAGCTCGTCTGCCACATATCGTATAAAAAGGTGATATGACTATTACGTAAATAAGGTCTAAAATAAAGTGGTACATACAGTTTATGTTTATGGCATATTATTTATTTTATTGCAAATGTTTTCTTTGTTTTATTGTAACATTTTATTTTTTTGATATTGTATTTTTTTTATTTTATTTTATTTATTTATTCAAAATCTTACAACTAACATTACAGGTTTCCCCAATGCGATAGTGTAGATTACTTTTTTAACCTAATTTATTTTGTGCTATAACAAATTATAAATAAAGTAGCCTTTTTAAATTCAGTCAAAGAGCAGCTAAACACGTCGACTGTCTCAGCGACCTCGTTAAATGTGCGCAATGCTCGTGTTAGTGGCGCTTCCTTTTTTATATATTTTTTATATTTATTATTTTTATGTGGTTTCTCAGTCAGTGTATTTTATAGCACTGAACTATAAACATACCTGTGAGACAAGGTCCAAAGAAGTCAGGGTCTGACGAACCAGCATACCTCTTCCAGTTTTCAGTTCTTTGGCCATGGGAAACCTCGGTGAATGGCCAGCCTGTAACAGAAATTTAGGGGAAGGAGCAAAAACACCTACCTCGCCACTTTCATCCTGCAATCAAGACAATGCAGCTTTCAATAGGTATTTTTGCTCCGTAAAACTATAGAAACAGTACTTTTCATATTTTCTCTTCTTTTTTACATTTTTTGACAAACATTTTTATTTAAGAAAATGGTATCTTTTTGACGGTATTAGGTTTCATTTTCAATATCTTTTATTCGTTTTTTCTTTTTTTTTGTGATTTTTTTATTGTAATTTTTTTATTGCAACTCGTTTCTTTTTTGTTTTCTGTTTTCTTGTTTTGTACTTTTGATTACTTATTTTAGTTTCTGAGGTATTACACATGTTTTTGCATTTTTTTTTGGTACTGAACTATAAAACCATTCCCTTACCTGCGAGACATGGTGCAAAGTCGCTGCTACTCTTGTGGAAACTGCTTGTTTGAAGAATCAGCATACCTCCACCAGGATTCAGTTCCTCGGTGCAAAAAAACCTCGATAAATGACCAGCCTAGAACATAAATATAGGGGAAGGAGCAAAAGCACCTACCTAACCACTTTTATATTGCAATCAGAACAATGCAGCTTTCAATAGTTACTTTGCTCCGTATAATTATAAAAACAGTACTTTAATGTTTTTTTGTTTTTTTTTTTCTTTAATGTTTTTTTTTTGCTTCAATATTCTGCTTTGTAATTTTTTTTAGTCTAATTATGTGGTTTCTGAGTTGTTTTTGCATATTTTACTGAACTATAATACCACTCCCCTACCTGTGAGACAAGGTTCAAAGTGGTCATCTTCACTGGTGCCCTTGTGGAAACTACATGTGTCTGAAGAATCAGCATACCTCTACCGAAAAACTCGGAGAATGGGCAGTCTGACCAAATTTTTGTTCTTAGTCGTCAGGAAACATCGGTGAACCACGTGGCCAGCCTGGAACAGTAATACGGGGAACGAGCAAAAGCACCTGCCTCGCCATTTTCATCTTGTAATCAATAGTTACTTTTGCTTCGTTAAATTATAGACACAGTACTTTTATAGTACTGTTTTTTAGTTTTGTATTTTTGTATTTGATCTCCTTATAATATTTTTTATATTTATTGCTTTTCTATGTGATACGTAGGTATTCTATAATATATTATTTTTAATCTTGTTTCTGTGTTTTCTTATGTATTTTATTTTTTCTTTTTTATATTTTTAGTATGAACAATCCCCTTACCTGTTAAATAAGGTCCAAATTTCAGCTTTTAAAGTCTTAATTGCCCTTGTAGACGCTGTATATATAGTTCCAGTCTATTAAAACACATACTACCTCCTCATTTTATCAGATACACTGAAAAGAAATTCGTTCATTAGTACGTGCATGTACAATTGTCCTTCATTTTTTACTAGTGAATTACCTGTGAAATGAAGCTGAAAAGTTGGCGTCTTCCAGCTCCATCATTCGACAGGTCTGGTGCCTTTAAATGCTTTTCCCTTTGGATCTCTTGTTCTATAGATGTTTGAGGCGCTATCAACCCATCCGGGTAAGGGATAAACCCACCACCACCCATGGCCTAGCAGGCCGAATCGCGGGAGATACGCGTGGATATTACACCTGTGCAGCCTACATTATATAAAGCTACAACTTGCAGGTTACAGGCTACTCCGTAGGCTAAATACTCTATCGTAGGCTACAGGGTGCACCATAGACTACAAACAATACCGTAGACTACGGGGTGCTGCGAAGGCTACAGGCTACACCGCAGGCTACAGGCTACGCCGTAGGCTACAGGCTCTACCGTAGGCTACAACCTACGCCGTAGACGACAGACTACGCCGTAGGCTACAGGCTACGCCGTAGGCTACAGACTACACCGTAGACTACAGGGTGCACCATAGACTACAGGTTACGCCGTAGGCTACAGGCTACGTCATAGGCTATAGGCTCCACCGTACGCTACATGCTACAAAATAAATCGTAGGCTACAGTATACAGACAGAATCCTCGATGCGCAATGTTTCACTCCCTACAAGTGTTATCATTGTCCTATGTCCCTTGGCCACTCTCCTCATTCTGGGGAGGAAAATGAAAATTGAAAATTAATGTTGTAAGTATCAGTACTTACAACATTAATTTTCAATTTTCATTTTTGTACATCTTTTCTGGTATCAATTTTACTTTTCTTGTTTGAAGCCAAGGTTTTTTTTCACGAAATATTTAAGTTTTATCAAAAAATACTGCACTATTTTCACATAATTAATCTGCACTTTTCATCTATTTCTTCACAATAAATTCAAAAACAATCAACAAACATTTAAAGATACTAAACGTCTTTCGCCACGATTAAGCTTTAGAGTTGATTTTTTATGTACTTGTAGTCGAGCCACTGTGTTATCTTCAAGTCAAAAATGAGCAAAGTACGAATCAGACTCGCAAAATTAACGATTCCTTTAACGATTTATCGAGGAAAGAAATCCAACAGTCTCATTTGTTGTTTGGTAGGGACTTTCATATTTTTTATAAAGAAAAAAAATATGAAAGTCCCTTCCAAACAACAAACAAGATCTTTGGATTTCTTTCGGAACTTTGGATTTTAGCTTTCTTCCTAGTAATTTCCACTGTCTCGCTATCACGGTTCATGTTATGAGGTATATGTAATATTCCGTGGAGGAGCCATGCAATAAAACATTGCAAGTATTTTATTTGAACATTTAATAAGCAACATTTAAGACAATTATTTTGAAACTCCGTTTTTGTAAAGGTAAAGATATGTTAATTTATAATTTTAAAATTTACCCTTATGCTTGACATTTAAAACTACCCACGGCTTTTACATGGCGGTAGGTAGTTTAACAATAATACTAAAAATAAAATAAAATCACAATTATTTCCTATATCAGTCATGATAATTGATCAAGTTAACATTCATACTTATATTTACAACATTTCTTTTCGTAATCCCAAACCAACGGAACATTTTGAAGGTCGAATTTTAATTCTTGGCAAAACAAGTGACGAGCGACGTTGCTCGTGCGCATAATGGGATTGTAATTATGTATATTTTAGTGCCGCTTTCTCATTTTGAATTTTGGACTGATAAGTCGATTTATTGTTTATTAGTTCCAAACTATACCAACAGTAGGCGCTGGGTGTCTACTGCATTGCGAAAGCGTTGGGCATTGACGGTTTACTTAAATTTTAGCGACCAAATTTTTTATATTTATGTAAAGATTATATTTAAATAAATAAATAATAATAAATCTTTATTTAGCCCGCAAACTAGGTAATGCTGTCTCTTGGGGACTAGAGTTCATGTCTAGAGTTGTTTTTGGATATTCGTTATTCATCATCATCATCGTCAGCCCATTTAAGTCCCCACTGCTGGGGCACGGGCCTCCCTCAATCACATGAGGGGTAATTGCCATACTCACCACGCTTGGCAGACGGGTTGGCGAGGGTTTTGATATAAATGCAGAGTTTTCCTTCTCTGGCTGATGATATTCGTTATTAACTTCAATCATATGTTTATTTAAATCAACTTTTTGCGTTTTTTATATAATATCATGTTATCATGCCAGCAGATCCTCTTTCCGCTGGTTTGGGAGTACTTTAACATTTAACACGTAGATTAAAAAATCTTTACCAACGCTATAGACAGTTTGATCAATAGATACATATATTAAAATGAAGATGAATGGTTATATAATGATATGACGTAATATGCAAGTGTTCACGTAGGTATAATATGCTAGCGCGGGCGTTATGCGCGTGCACCGCTGATTTACCTACTGCGTGTAGGTGAATAAGCGGTGCACGCGCACCTACCGCTCATTCACCTACTGCGTGACACGCTCATTCACCTACACCTGTTGGCCTAACATGCGCACCGCGACATATTTTGTCTACCCCGTTATCTCGTGTTTTATTCGTTTATGTCTATATGTCTTCCGACGCTAACATGGCTGCACTTAAAACTCGACTCTTTACGATCGTGATGCGCATGTTAGAGAAAACGACATATTAGTCGATATCGACAAATTTCTCGTATCTCTTCCGTGACATATCTCGCGATGGCATGTTAGCCCGACTGGGCGTCGCTCATTCACCTACTGTTTTTTTATACATTGAGCGTTTTCTAAACTACTAAGCAGTTAGTTATACATTATAGTACAAACATTTAGTTTGGACATGGTGATTTTTCAAGAATAAATGAATGAATAAATGAAAACTTTATTCAGAGATTTGAGATATTTATCAAGAGATAACGTTCCTAATTTATTCTTAATTCTATAGTTAACTGCGCCGTTGGTTATAATAACATTGGTTTTCTGAACTACTAAGCTGTTGATTACATTCAGAGTGACAGGTTTGTATTTTAAGAGATAACGATCCTAATTTATTCTTAGTTCTATAGTTAACTGCACAGTTCTAAAATTGATTTTCTCCCCTCTGAGGCCCATAAACTACGTAAAAACCAACCCCCTACCCCCAAAGACATAAAAAAACCCCACTTGCAATTACACTAAATTTATCCTACTAACAATAACCATGCATGACTGCCTAAACTTAAGCTATTGTAAATTTATATAATTTTATTTTGTCGCAGAGAAAATTTTAAAATGTATGACCTTTAAAAAAGATTATGCATAAAAAAGGCACGGAACCAGTGTCCGTGGAATTTAATGCATATTAAAAAAAACAAAAAAAAAACATTACATTTAGATGGACAGGTTGAATTTTCAAGAGCTAACATTCGTACTTGATTCTTAGTTCTCTAGTTATCGGTTGATTACTTTCCCTGTTATTACAAAAAAATACTCTGATACCGGCTTTAATCCTAATTTAGCAAGTTCATGATTATTACGGAATAACGTTGGTTCTTTTTTTTATTATACAAATCTTCTACTAACCATAGACCACTTAGTACCGCAGGATAGTGAGAACATTCGTTTATTCGTTCAGTGATGTTTCGTTAAACATAACCTTGTTTAGTAGTCTAAAGTAAAACTATTTTTGAAATGTTTTTAGGCAACAATAAATTATAATATTGTATTAAGTAAGGTATCCAAGTAAATGATTAGGAATTGCTTCTAGTTTTGGGATTAAATCCAAAAAATAATTAGTTAAGGTGACGGGGAGGGCACACTAGCGACGCAAATCGATTTTAATTTTTAACTACTAAACCAGATCTATTTTAAACAATTTTGGTGTTACAACCTCTCGGCAAACACCTGTCGGCAAATAACCATGCACAAATGTTGGGTCCATTATTGTACGCGAAAATTTTTTTGCGTACGCGTTGGACCCAACATTTGTGCATGGTTATTTAATAAATGGCATAAGTGTTTGCCGAGAGGTTGTAACCCCGAAATTGTTCAAAATAGACCCGGTTAAGTAGCTAAAAATTCAAATCGATTGGCGTCACTAGTGTAAGGTATCCAAGTAAATGATTAGGAATTGCTTCTATTTATTTTTGGGATTTAATAAAAAAAAAGTTCACTACGTTCTCACAAATAACTTACCGTAAAACGGAATGAACTGTCACATGGAAAAAACTGTCATTGTCAGTGAATCGATGTTTTGAGGTTATTATTTTAGTACTCATTTTAAACTAGGGGTCCGGGTGGTTTAAAGGATTTAGCATATACTTGATATACTAACTTGAAACTTAGTTTTGTAATGATTTTTATTCTAGTTCTTCAATTATTTCTAGTATTAATCCCACTACTTATTTTAAACCACGTTTTGGAATAAGTGGGATTATACTTAGTTCTATAGTTAACTGCGCCGTTCTAACATTGGTTTTCTAAACTACTAAGCTTACATTTAGATGGACAGATGGATTTACAAGAAATATCTGTTTCATGTTTCTACTTTATTCTTAGTTCTATAGTTAACTGCGCCGTCCTAACATTGTTCATCATTGTTGTACTATCGTTTTTACTTTTTTGAAGCAATTTAAATCAATACTAATTGTAACCTACAAAATTATATAACTTCGAGTATTTTACGATCGAAGAGTTTTGTTTAAAGATCGCTGACTTATTATCCTCCAACCGATTAAGGCGGCCTCAACAATATATTTTAGTGCTCAAGTGTGTGCGCAAACACAAGTGCACTATCTATTCCCTTACCCTCATATTCCGATGAGACAGCGTGATACGACCGGAGAGGGATTAGGCGCAGGACCAACGGCTTACCGTGCTTTCCGAGGCACGGGAGTAAAAGACCAAATTCCAGACTCTGGCCTGACACTAAGAATTTCTTTCCAAAAACTTAGGTACCCACTACACATTTTTGGCCTGATCCGGGGATTGAACCCGCATCCTATGGATTCCCGCGATCTTCACTAGATCGTGGGTCCACCTTGTTGTTTATAATAATATTTATTATTATATCCTTATCGCGAATGAACAGTTCATCAGTATTGTTCCCTAAGATGAAAACTGGTGCATGTAAATAAAAATATATTATTTCCAATAGTGAAAATACCAGGCATACCTATTTCTATTTTAGATATGGTTGATACTGGTTAATACATAAAAAAAACACTCTGTACGTAAATTATTACATACCTGTTTAGTGACCCAAAGATGCCCCTCCTACGCAGATGTGAAGACCTATGTTAGTAGATAATCTTTTCTGATAAGCTAATATTGGGCAATATGAAATCATTCCGGGAGTGGCAGCTGATAGTACCACAACCCCGGCCTCAATCCCCATTGGACCACTAAACAGTGGAAAGAGACCCGCCTTCATTGATTGAAGATCAAAAAGTCATGGACCAGGCCCACGCGGATTCCCAGACGGGCCTCGATCCTCACCCACACGATGTACCGATGCACCACAAACCGGAGACGGCGTAAACATATGTTCGGATTGCGCAGCCAACGTATGCATTCAGAGAACTGCATCAAATACACGTCTATTGTTACGTAGATCAACATTTTCCTAATTTAGATACTAAACAGCAAAGAACACCAAGTCTAAATCCGCAGAATTAAAACGTCCTCGTTTGAAGCAGTCTTTTGTCGCTTATACCCGTTTCGAGATCCGTCTGAAGAACTCGGCGTGGCTTAAAAGGGTCTCGTTAGATTCCTCGGTGCCGGCGCACTGGTCAGTGAAGGGGCAATCTGGAAATGATTAGGGGAAGGAGCAAAACGTACCATGCTACTTTCGCTTCACAAATTAGTAATCGCACCAACCACCATGCAAAAGTCGACATTTTGTGTTGGATCGAGAGTGACTGTACGTTTCAGGACTACGACCAATAGCAAGTTGACGATCGAAAAAGGAAGTGTCACCTTGACTATCCTATCATGTCTCCAATCATAGTATGATCCTATGATCGAAGAATGATGCAGCTATCTACAAGCTGGAAGCATCAGGCCACTCAATCATTGGAAAGACAAAAGTATTATAGGTACGTTAAGCTCCGTTTGATGGGTTCAATATTGTATTTTCTTAAATTAAATTTTGAAGAGTATAGGATCTTTGCCAAGCGTTGGATTACCTACCCCTATTACCCAAAAAACAAGATTATTGACTGAAATGGTGCGGGAATCCACTGCGTTTAAGGGACCAAACCCTCGTCGTCCCTAGTGGGGATCGAACCCACGTAAATGCCTCTATCACTGTGCTCAGTGGGGATCGAACCCACGTATATGCGTCAATCACTGTGCTCAATGGGGATTGAACCCACGACTAACACTGCGCTAAGCGAGGAATCGAACCTACGGCTTTACTTTTCGCAGTCTAAACGACTACACTTAGCTAATATAAATAGCAAATCGGAGATAAAAGTTTATTTAGTATTTTTAGTAGCAGCTGAAAAGAAGAACAAATTTATTAGTAAATCCCTGAAATAAACTACACGTTATTAAATTAACGTTTGACTTTTTCAAGAATGCAAAAAGTGAATAATCTCTTTTATTAAAAGACTAGCTGACCCGGCAAACGTTGTTTTGCCATATAAATAAAAGGGTTGATCGTAGAAGGGTGAAAATTGAGGATTGTATGTATTTTTGTATGTTGTATCATAAAAAAAGAGAAATTAAAAATTTTGTCTAAAAAATAAAAATAAAAATTTAGGGGTGGACTACCCCTAACATTTAGGGGGATGAAAAATAGATGTTGGCCGATTCTCATAGATACCGGATAAGCACAAAAAATTTCATCAAAATCGGTCAAGCCGTTTCGGAGGAGTATGGCAACGAAAACTGTGACACGAGAATTTTATATATTAGATATGCCAAAAATTCTGAATTTAATTTTTGATAGTTGAGTTCAAATATCACATAAACATTTAATAAGAATCTTTTATGAAGACACGTAGAAGCTGAAAAAAAAGAATAATACAAATAAATATTACAATCGCCCTTGCTGTCTTCTTCCAACGAAAAAACAGTCTCTTTTCTTGTATGATAATAGGGATCTGTGGCGGAATTCGAAACCAGCCCCTCACATATGAAGTGAGCTGGTGTAAAACTGTGAAATCATGATGTGGGGAAGTGTAGAGTGCCAAGCTTGTGCTTTAAAACACTAATAGAATGGTCCTACATTTCTATAGTGCTGAAATAGGAGGTGGTTAAAAAAACGCATGCAGCGTGGGTTTCTATTGCGCCCAAGTTTGATAAATAAGAATGTTCAAAGTTCGATAGACATTTACACCAGAAATAAACATAGGCTTGCCGTCCCGGTCCTTAGACTTCATAAAATCGGTAATTCATTTGTTGGCTTAAGTATTAAGATATTTAATAAGCTACCACAAAATGTCATTAACCTATCACTGGATAAGTTTAAGTCTCATATTAAAACCTGCTTAATGAAGAAAGGTTACTGTAGTGTAAAAGACTATTTAAATGATGAGGATTCTTGGTCATGTTAATTGATTAATCTTTTGAGTTGTTATTCATAGTATATTAACTTTCATAATTGTATTTTTCTCTTCTCAATTGAAACTGTGTAACATCATCAATATTTGAAAAGAGTAACTACTGAGTTTCTTGCTGGTGTCTTGTCAGTAGAAATCGACATTCCGAACCAGCGGTAGATATTATGTACCTATTTTGACATTCATAAGTGTTCTGTGTGGACCTAAATTGAAAAAATATTTTTTTATCTTTATCTTTATTTGCGACACAGAAATGTGTTACAGAAATTGAAGGCAATTTAAAGAAAGTTGGAGTCGTAGTTCTGTAAATCTGAAACAAATAATCGTTAGTACACGCTTCAACGCCTGGCAAAGGGTCCTACCTCAATATACAATGTAGAAGTACAATATGAAACAAGTACTGAGACTTAAATAACTCTCCCCTACCTGCCAAATATGGTCGGTAGAAGTCGGCTCCGCTGGTACACTTGTGAAGACTCTCACACCATACGCACTGCAAGAAAAACCATAGGTAGCTTTTGGATCGTGGGCGACAGGGTTATTTTCACTTAGTACTACTTTCTCCTTAGGATGGGAAAAATAGTTCAGCGATTTTCGTTAGATCAAGCAGATGGTTCGGCGTTGTTTCGGTAGATGTCACTATGCATTTTTACATCGCGCTAGTAAAGCGTGTTTCCGAAATAATGACCTCAAGCCGCCTGCCCATATTATTTATTTTATTTAAGGAAACATACAGCTTTTTATATATTTCATTATTAAACTAAGTTATAATAGATATTACTTACATTAGCCTTCACAGTTTCCTAAGTTAAGTTGTACACAATACAATTCTGGTAAGACAGACACCTAATTCGGTAAAACTAAAGATAAAACAATATAATACTGGGTAGGTATATACTTAAAAATGTTGAAACACCATGGTTAAGCTTACATTACTCGTGCATTGATCTAAGAAGACGGCAGTACTTCGCCAGCTTCTCGTGGAATATGTCAATGTGAATGAAACTCTTATTATATGCACTGGTTGTTCTCACAATAAAACTATTTTTAGCGTAATTAGTACGACAAAGAGGTTTATGAAACGTATGCTTTTGTTGTGCACTGGGGGCATTTAAATGTTATTTTGTTAAGTAGGTAAGGTGAGTCATTTAGATTGTTAATAATTTTGTACAAAAATATTAAAAAAATATTGATAATATATTAGCAATATTAAAAAAAGTATTGATAATATATCTACCAGAGATCAAGTAGGAATGGGGAGTGTGTTATAAATAGCAAATAAAATTATTTCTGATATTTTATATAATCGTCTCCCTGACTGATTCTCGAAGGTGGCAGTACTATATTGCCGTTGAGTATTGGTCGTTTTCCTCTAGATGGCGCTAACACTGGCTAGCCAACTGATGGTTCTATCTCAGTATATATAAGTTACGCTATGGTGGGCAAATCACATGCATGAATGGGGCGGTCGATAGAGCAACACCTATGCTGTGTTTCACCGAGTGACTGATGGTAATGGAGCCCTATTTTGTTGGGAAGGGAATTTAAAGGTTGGCAGCACCCTTGTGACTCTACAGGTGTTTCGGATGTTCATGGGTGGCGGCAATCGCTCACTATCAAATAACCCATCGGCAAGTCTCCCATTTTGTCCTGGGATGGAACCCATCTTTGCGCGTCGAGCAAAGAAATGCTTCAAAGTTTTCGAACGTAGCTCGGGTTTGTGATCACCAATCCGCATTAGGCAAGCGTTCATAGTAGCGCTGACTTGATTTCTATGATGTAGGCCTTTGCACTGCGGTGGGACAGTATATGTATAATTCTCATATGAAAAAATCTTGTACTTATATTCGAAATATTGGTAATACCGAAATGTTTTGGAAATGGTAGCTTCCTGGACCTCCAAAAGGTTGCAGTTTCAATTTGGAGCACGTACCACAAGTTTGAGGGTAAGAGAAAACATCATGAGGAAACCTATTCGTTTCATCATTGATCCTGAACGTGTAACCGTGATCCCGTTGGTCTGGTTCCCCTGTCTAAGATTTCCGAAGGTCAGACAGCAGTCGCTTCATTTTACTCGTGATCGTCTAAGCGTACCCCAGTCTCCCATAGAGACAGCTTTGTACGCAATGAGATGAAGTGAGGTGAGGTAATGCCAGCTTTTAAGAAAGAGTACCTTCGCCTGTTGGATCATAATTCCCCTGCCCTGATTTCAGGTTATTTGGGGTCACAGTATGTTTTCTTTAATGGCATTTTATATTCCGAAAATGAGAGAGTATCTGAAGATTCTAAAGCCGTAGCAGACTACTGAGGTGCGCCTCCAGTCCGCTTGTAACCACATCCATTGTAACGCCGTCGTAACATCAAGAAGTTGGTAGTTTAACTACCTAGATATACTCCATACTATAGATCCAGTGATCAAAACCGAGTCTTGCCTTCAGAAACAAGAGAGCGCCACTAGTTCGATCCTGCATTGCTTCTTACTAGTCAACGACCTGAAGTTCTCGCAAATTGGTCTCGACGACGTATTTCTAGCGAAACCTATAACCAAAACTGGAGTTCAAGACCAAAAAACTACGACAGATACGTCACTGTCAAATCTTTCAATGTCAATTATGTCATTGTCAAATCAAGTTTTCAGCTTTTGCTAACCTTTTTGTTATTCCACCACTCCAGTAATTAATTCGTCCAGTTTTGGAAATGTTTTAGATATTAGGCGATAATAAGTGAAATGATTCGTAAGGAAAATGGTGAAGTGATATTTTGACAAAGTGGATAGTCAACAAACGAAGTCAGTTAAAGTCTAAGTCACTCAATAAAACGGGGGTGTTTAGCGTTTTATCGATCTATGGATTCTGCCGAGACTACTCTTAACAAAATCGCAGGTTTTAAGACTCTCTCAAGGTCCTAGCAAGTTATTCAACTCACACAATAGCAGTGTGTTAGAAAAGATTCTTATATTAATATCACTTGGCGGCACCTCACTGCACGAAACAACCATATGTAACTTCAAATGTTGTACCAAATGTTATTAACACCTGAAATAAGACAAGCTCAATACCAGCCTTTCTACCAAACATTACGGATGATTAAGTTTTTATTAAAGCGTCTTGTATTTTTGTAAAATTAAGTAAATAAAATTACTTCTTTAAATTATAGAATTAAAATTACCAATAAATAAATTACGTCAGCGTATGTTTTTAGAAAATAGGTATATACTATTGTACGATCATTTTATTGCAGTGGCAACATTGTAGTAGCTTTTTTGGTCTTGAATTCCAGTTTCGAGTATAGTTCAGTACTAAAATGAACTTTTTTAAATATCGTCGCCATGGTTACGTCGTGGTGTTTGTCATAATTAATGGTATTTTTTAACTTACGTTGAAGGTGCCGTGTATCTTTTTGTGACTGACGCAAGTCTTGCAGCTGGTGTGGCTGGGGCAAGAAGGCTGAGCTATCAGCTTCAGAATGGAGCCGCTCAGGAAGTTGTACTTATTGAACGGTATTTGGCTGTAGTTGTGAACCACCTTGCGCCTTATATCTGTTGAAAAAAAGTTCAAATTTTAATAAAGGTTGTAAGGATAGTTGGCATTATTGGAATAATAAGGATGTGTTTTTTCTATCGACGGGGAAGCGCAAATAGGTCCTATCTGACCTAGGTAAATAAATGGTTTGGGAAACTTACATCCTTATGTGATAAGCGCTAAGAACGATTTCTAATGTTAAGAAGATATTGGCACTTCTCTGTCGCTAAGTAAAACAACCAAAGTGCAATTTTTCTAAAAACAGAAAATTGTGTTCAATTCTCTTTGTCAATTACGTAGTTTATACAAACTATCATGCACACGTTAGTTAATTTAACTAGTGATTAAGAAAACATGTTTTGATTATAATTAGAAATTAAAGCCTAATGACGTAATTTGAGTAATGCTCGACATCCGAAAGATAGGGGTAAAGCAGTAGTCTCTAGCTTTTTAAATTTGGGGTAAAGTTGAGAAAATCGGCTCGTGAAACTTTTTTATTTTAAATTTCTAATAATGCTTTTTTTTTATTAAAAACTATATAGCCCATTTACCCATGCAGGAGTATTTGTAGTCAGGAAGTAGACGAGCGACATCGGGGATGCATGTCTAAAGAGACACAATAAATAAATAGGGTATATGACTAAGCTCAAGATTTTACAAAATATAAATATTTTATCAAAATATAGGTCAATATGTGCCAATGGCAAAAATTCTCAATTAAAAATATAACGTCTAGCCGGTTTTATGGTCATTCAAAGATTCATGGGCAAGTCCATTTTAAAAGTATGAAATTATTAAAAAATAATTATACCATTGAATAACCCATACAATTTGCACCAACCATTATAATAGAGCCATTGACATAAACGAATCATTTGATATAGCTACCATACAAAACTCAAATAAAATGCATACAAAATACTTGTTTGTGACGTCACATCTTAGTCGCCATTTGTATAGAGCGTTTTGGGTTTGCCCAAAATAATGTGATTTTCGAATTGTGATATCTCAGGTAGTTTAAATGATATCAAGTAATTCTTTCAACGATGTTTCTATCATTGAGAGGTCTTTTGATTACAAAAATGAAAAAAAAAAGTCAAATACCGTATTCAGACCGAATCTTTCCAATCATTAATTTACAAGTACGTGTGGGTCATGTCAGAATTAATCGATATTTTGTTTGATCGTGATAAATCAGCGTTCAAAAAATCAATATAAAGGAATACAGACCAAAAAGTTTAATATTCTACATAATGTTGTACTAAGAGGTTAAAGTACTAAAACTATGTAAGATATGAGGTTTTAATTCTACCCCCTCGACTACTTATACCTAAATAATTACTACCTTCTTATAATAAACCCAACTTTGGCGAGAGATGTGCCAAATATTAAAACGCTTTACCTGATTTTTACTCCAATTTTGGCAGGAAGCGAGATATTTTTGTGGTAATGGAGCCATGTAATCACAGATGTTTTAATTTTTGAGAGGTTTTTTATTATTTACCATTCAATAAAAGATAAGTTGCCAACATGCATATTCGAAAATGTAATTTAGTGGTTACTTCGTCGAAGCCTCTTATTATGTTTATTGGAGAACTGTTTCTTATTTGCTTATTTCATTGATCTGATCTGATCAGTTCGCTAAAAGAATAGGATCTATATCATAAGTATTAAGCGGGATTCGACAAAACAACCACTAATTTGTACAGTGTATGTTATCCTATTTGTTATGCCTCAATACTACTTTTCATCATCATCATCATCATTTCAGCCAATAGACGTCCACTGCTAGACTTAGGCCTCGCCCAATGGATTCCCGCAACCTTCACCAGATCGTCGGTCCACCTTGTGGAGGGCGCCACGGCTATTATACTTTTTAAACGACTTCAAAAAAAGGAGGTTCTCATTTATACATATATATATATATATATATATATATATACATTTTATGTTTGTTCGCTGATTACTTCACCATTTGTGTTATAGTTGGAAAGTAGATAGTTCCTGTAAGTAGGCTGCCGAAAAATGAGACACAAAAACTTGAAAAAAAAATTTCTGTGAATAAAAAAACAGCCTTCAAAAACCACGAACTAAAAAGTGTAAAATCACATTTTTATCACTTTATACACTTCAAATAACATTTTATAACAGTACACTCGAGAAAAGGTTTTACCGAAGTCGGCGCCTACCTATCTCTTTTGAAAAGTTGACTGTTGTATTAAATTACAAAATAGTAGACATTGGGCGCCGACTTCGGTAACACCTTTTCTCGAGTGTACTCGTACTGTTATGAAATGTTATTTGAAGTGTATACACTTTTTGGTTCGTGCTTTTTGATGGCGGTTTTTTTTCGTTAGAAAGTTAGATATGACCGCTATCTTTGCAGCTACTAAGCTAAAAACAGTGCAAATTAAAAGTGTTCTACTATAAATAAAACTTACAGAAGGGCCCTTTATTTAAATAGTACGAATCAGCAAGTCCTACGAATACAGAGTGACTTCGCTGGTCAATCAATTGAAGTTTTTTTGGCATATCCTTGTAGATGAAGTATATATCTCCATTTTTAAACAAAGTGGCGCCAAAAGTGAACTTGTCGTTTTTGTTGGTAGATGTCGCTACTTTTTCCCAGACGTATGTAATTTTACCTTCTGAAAAAATAATTTAGGATTCAGCAATTGGGGAACAAACAGCCTATATAACTGTCCCACTGTAGGGCAAAGGCCTCCATCATAGAAATCAAGTTATCGCTACTATGATGGGATTAGGCTTAATCACCACGCTTGCCTGATGCGGATTGATGATCACAAACCCGAGCAACGTTCGAAAATTCGAAACATTATTTTTTGCTCGACCCGGGAATAGTACCCAGGGCCCCGAGATCACGGCCTGGTACTTAACCCACTAGATCACCAGGGCGCTATGTTATATATGTTAATAAATCCTACAGACAGCGGCAACGCTTACATATAATCCGAAAACACAAAACGCTTGCGCGATGTAATCGACACCTAGCGCCATCTATTGGTGTCAAGTAGAACGAATATCCCAAAACGAATTGAGAGCCGCTAACTAGTGCTTTATAAAAAATTGCAATTAAGGGTGGAGTTTAAAACAAGGAAAACAAAAATTGGAGCGATTGAAGATTCACTGACCTTGTTGATATAAAATAATCGCACTATCTTTATGCAATGAGAGGTCCCATGTGGCCATAAGAGGGGATATACTCTGGTCCTGGGCCAAAAACCTGTGTCCTGTAGGGCCCGTGAAAAGGTATCCAGCAGTCGATATAGAGATGTTTTTTAAAATATGCCCATAAAATGGCATAGTGAAAGGTAAGTGCATAGTATATGCAAAATCCCGCTGTGTGGAAACAAATGTATTAGAGTTTTGATCAATCTGCAATTTTACATACAAGGTGACAAGGCTGTTTTGGGCAACAAATTTTAATGGTAGCGCATTGAACTGCAAAGGATATGGCCCACTTTACAAGGAGCTCTGGTACAGTAAGTACCTAATTGATTCTTACAGCTATACAATATGCCAATTTCTGTCATCGCTATCTTTTTTTTATGGCTTAGGGGGTAGATGAGCAGACGGATCAGCTGATGGTACGCGATGGCCGCCGCCCATGGACACCCGCAACACCCAGTGGAGTCACAAGTGCGCTGCCAACCTTTAAGTTCACCTTCCGCCCTCTGGATCGGGCCTCGTACCATCACTCACGCAGCGAATCACAGTGCTGCTTCACGCCGGCCATTCATGCCGAAGCGTGGGTCTTAGGATAATGAACTCATTTGCTTAGGTTATTAGTAGCATAAGTCTTTATTTCAGTTTCAATACTCGGTACTGAATTACTTTATTTGCATTTATTTTATAAATTTTATTCGCTGCGTGAGTGAGGGTACCGGAGAAAGGGGAAAGGTGGGTTTAAAGGTGGCGCACTTGTGACTCCACTGGTGTCGCGGTTGTCTATGGGCGGGGGCAATCGCTTGCTATCGGGCGATCCGTCTGCTCGTCTGCCACCTATAACGTAAAAAAAAAACTTTGATGACTTATACAATAATCAAGATTTATTATTACTAGAAATAAAATTTCTCTATTGACACCATTAAGACGTTACTTCTCCAGCTCGTCTCAGCCCTTTTTTTTAAGTATGATATTCTCCATTATATTCATACGTGTGATATAATTGTATAAAATCTGAGAGTGTACCACTCCTGTACCGAAATGGGCCATCGCCTTTCATTATAGTTATAAAACTGCGTTCCTAATTTGACAATTCCTAAGATTTTTTTTATTATAATGTCGCGATTGCCCAAAACAGATGTCCCTCTATACAGGGTTACATCGGAGTACCAGTACGCAAACTTTTAGTACGTGTAGGTTATTAAAAATAGAAAGACCCCTATTTTTTTGTTTCCCAATGTTCCATACGAAAAGTCTCAATACTCTTTAGCAAAAGCATCCACAGCGCAGCGGTCTTTGTGGTCAACTTAACCGATAGCTAACAGCGCGAGGTAAATGACGCCAATGGACAATACGACAAAAATCATTTTCCAAAACGAAAAATACTATTTTCAGCATAGATTCATAGAAATTTAAGAAAAATAATTCGATATTTTTAAAACAGATATATATGGAGAAAAAAAATAAAATGTAAAAATCCTCCTGTGACGTCATCACTCGGAATTACAAATTAATAACGCTTTTGCTCGCGTTAATTAAAAAAAAAAAGTTAAATCTCTTATTATAAAATGACAAGACAAACTAATGACAGGGACAGTAAGTTACTTAAAGTCACCTAAACTTTTTTTATTGGGCATAAAGCACAAACGTACAACCCGTGCGGATAAAGAATGGGATCAGAAATGGCGGCGCATCTATTCACTTCTCGTTCGCACACCCACGAGTGCGACTATAGACGCAAATAGTGTGCGAGCGAGAAGTGAATAGATGCGCCGCCATTTCTGATCCCATTCATTATCCGCACAGGTTGTAATGTGGCTCAACGTCACTTCCGGCATATTAAAGAATAATTTAAAAAAATAATATTTCAATAGAAAGACACATTTAATAATAACTAAAAAACATGGGTCATCTTTTTTCTCTTTCTTTATTCGAAATGCGTATTAAAATGCGAATATATATTATTTGTCGGATTGTCCATTCTTTGTAGTTTAAAATATAAAACAGAATCAACAGAATATGCACAATAATTTAAGAACACATAAGCGGTCTCTCTTGTTTCGCGAATGTTCATGGGCAGCGTTGATAACTTTCCATCACGTCAGTCGCTTGTTCGTTTGTCGCCTTTAGCACAAAAAAATCTGCTGTTGTGAAAGAAATACATCAACCCAATGTAATACATGTAACTGAAGCAATGAATGTTTAATTGATTGATTGAAAATGGTTTTTTTTTATGAAACCTCCCAAGACCCAGACAGCAAACACATTAGAAAATCATCAGTGTACAGTAAAATCCACCCTGGTTTATGTTACACTGATTGTGGCATAATAATACCTGTGTAATTGTAATATGTACGTGTTACAATTACACAGGTATTATTAAAAAAAAATATAAAAAAATTTTTTATTAATAAAAAATATGTTATTAAATAAAATAAAATATTTTTTATTAATAAAAAAAAATTGCTTTAGTTTTAAAAAAGGCTTTGGAAAACATTTTTTTTTAGTGAAACATATCTTACCTCTTAAAGATTACATAGAAAAAATATGCGCACTGTTTCCGAGGCAACCCTGTAAACATAATACAGCTAAAAAGCAATGACATATTTATACATAGACTGTATAAATATGTCATTGTTTTTTAGCTGACTGACCGGATGGCGCAATTGGTAGTGACCCTGCCTCTTACGCCAAAGGTCGTGGGTTCGATCCCCACCCTGGACAAACATTCGTGTGATGAACACTTGTGTTTGTTCAGTGTCTGGGGGAAATTTATGTATTTAAGTATATATTCGTGTTCCTCTGTTGTCTGATATCTGTAACACAAGTGCTTAAGCTACTTAGTACGGAATCAGGTCAACGAATGAGATGTTGAGATAATTATTATTATTAATACATTGTACAAATAAGAAGCGTTGTAGGTTTGCGAAAAGGATTAGTTACTGAGGGCCTACAATGAAACGAAATTCCCGACTAAATTTATGTTCATGTGACCATGTTACCGAAGTGCCTTCTGATCGTAGTCGTACTGTACGAACTTAGTTTAAAGTGCCTAGTGCATTCTATGTATTACAAAATCTATGGACGTGCAGAATAAAACTGATACGTACGTATGCTCGACGGTAAACAACATTGTTGGCTTTATAATGTAGACGGATTCTTTTGCTGCCGATAGTAATGTTGTTCCAGTAATCAGTGAAGTAAGATATGTTGTAAATTAATGCGCTCTTATAAAATCTATGGTCGACCTGTTGAATATCAAAATCAGTAGTTTGAGCTTAGAGTTAAGCTTAAGGTGACGGGTAGGGCACAATAGTGACTTCAATCGATTTTAATTTTTAGTCATTTTAAACAATTTCGGGGTTTCAATCGGCAAACACTTATAGTATATATTAAATAACCATGCACAAATGTTGGGTCTGTGCACAATCGTGAATCAATTTTACGCGTCATTATTCATTGTTCATTGTCAGCCCATTTAAGTCCTCACTGCTGGGGCACGGGCCTCCCTCAATCACATGAGGGGTAGTTGCCATACTTACCACGCTTGGCAGACGGGTTGGCGAGGGTTTAGATATAAATGCAGAGTTTTCCTTCTCTGAGTGCTGATGATCATGCCAGCAGCTTTACCTTAGTCGCCTTTTACGACACCTCGGTAAGGGTGAGGGTGGCCTATTCTACTCTGCCGGGGACCACACGGCCGGGTCTATTTTAAACAATTTCGGGGTTTCAATCGGCAAACACTTATAGTATATATTAAATAACCATGCACAAATGAAGGGCCCGAGCACAATCGTGAATCAATTTTCGCGTACAAAAACGATAAAATCGACTTCGCTAGTGTGCCCTACCTGTCACCTTATACATTTACTAGACATAATAAGCAAACGAAAATTGGCAAAAAAATTTAATAAAAAATGCAATAATCCTGTCATTATAACGTTTTTGCCAGTGATGTAAGTAATGCAATAGATATAACGATCGAACAGCTGAAAGTTGTAACGGAACGATGTACGGACCCTTGCAACCCTTTCACAGGGGAACCAAACTAGCTTAATCATGGTTACACGGTTCTGAAACTATCCGAAACTTGCAGGTTTCCCTCACCGCCGAGCTAATGGTAGAAATACGCACATAGATTTGAAAAATCCAGAAGTGCATGCTCGGATTCAAACTCAGTCGGTCGGTGAATAAAGGTTGAACTTGCATAGATCTCCGATCCCTGATGACGCATTTTTATTAATATTCATAGCGTACTAAGCTACATACATAATATTTATGTTGCGCTTAGTATGTTTTTTTTTAACTTAGCTGTCATTTTTTTTCATGTGATAGGTGGCAGACGTGCAGACGGATCACCTGATGGTAAGCGATTGCCGTCGCCCATGGACACCTGCGACGCCAGTGGAGTCACAAGTGCGCTGCCAACATTTAAGTCGGTTCTCCGGTCGAGCCGGCCCATTCATTCCTAAGCGTTGCTCTCCCACGATTATACAGCGTGTGTATTTTATACGGGCGAATAATTAATCCAGCTATAATATCTGATCCTACGAATCGTATAAGATAATCATTTCATTAAATTTTGTGGTTAATTAGGTGTAATGATTTTTCTAAAGTGCAACCCAGCAGCAATGTATGCCGTCCAACTTTGTTTGACATGACAAGTGACATGAGTGTCATGACACTCGTATGACGTTTAGATACTTATGTCTACGTTAATTGATGTTATTAACGTTAACTACCAGTGGATGCAATACATTGCGTGCTCAATTATTTTGTATGAAAAAAAAAGTACCTTAATTTCCTAAAGAAATGTACGTAAACAGGTTCCCTAGGTCCGATAGTAATCGCCATTAAAATATTCGCCCGTATCAAATAAACACGCTGTATGTCATGTACATATTATATCAGTGGCAAATGTCATGTCGTACCAGGAATTGACGGTGCTAGCAGAGTCGAGAGAGGAATGGAGACTACTCCAGCGACAAGAGCGTTGCTCGTAAATTAGAGAGAGAGAGAGAGACATCTTATATGCATGACAGCTATTATTATTTAGAATTTTAATTATAGCTCTGTAACTTTATATTTCTCTCTGTCTGATCTGTTACAATCTAATTAATACACTATTACAATCTAATTAATAAATGACAGTAAAATCACCCCGTGTGACCTACACATTTTAATACAAGTTACTCGTACCCACAAAATTTCATGTTTTCTATGATCGGCCCGAGCGGGTCCTGCTCGCGCGCGGGCGATGTTTATATTTGTTGTAGTCCAAGTTACCTATTATATTCGCGACCGATTGTCGAATCTGCGGTGCACGGTAAAACCGACGATGGTTTTTGTTGTACCGTCATTGAATTATTTACCTTGTATTAGTCCTATGTAACTCATTCTAAATAAATTTTAAAAAATGTTATAAAATGTATTATCAGTAGGTAAATATTACCATGTTTTACGCAAATAAATATTATTCTATTCTAATTTAAAGAATTACCACATTTATAAGTATGAAGAAATTATCTGCAAAATGGATCATGATTTAATTTGGTCGAGTGCCCTGGGTCGTACTTATTCATTAAAAAAATTGATATCAGTACAACCCCATAATACAAAATTAACACAAGTTCTTACTGCTGAAAAACATTCTTGGTACGGAAACAGGTCATCCATGATTTGTAGTTACCATTTATATGTAAAGATTATACATACTTAATGATAATTCTGATAATTATAAAAATAATAATAATTCTAATTCTTTTTATTTATTTATTTATTTATAATGTTAGATTAAGGATCCTGGTGTTAGGAAATGTTAGCATTGAAGCAAGCTATACTATTTACTGACCAAAACATAAGAAAAACGTTTATTAAATTAACGTTTAACCAGGCAATGTATCATACGAGACCACCAGATTTTGAACTTTGTCCAGTTGGGATAGGGTTGAAAATCAATGAAATAAACGATGTCTAGTTGCCTGGTAAAGGGTTAAGACAATAACTGAGAAATAAAAATAAGTTATTTCTTCATTTATATAGCGCAATACAAAATGTTGTTTAATAAAGAGATTAATTTTATCCATAATTTCAATAGCATGCCTTTTTCATAGAATAGCATGCTATTTGATGATGCCAGCATTTGGGGACACTGCTACTGAAACCTGCTATGTTTTAATTTTTCTTTTTGCTTGCTTTTAGCTTAGCTTAAGGTTTTAATTTTCTGAAAAGTTTCTTCTTTGTTCAATTAAATTTTATTACTATGCCAATATGATTTGCATGCTAATATTTTATCGTTCTAATATGAGTTATTGCGCTGTCGTAATTTCGCAGTGTGTCTGTGAGCTATCAATGATTTTATCAATAATGATAATTAGCGTCTTCATATAATTTAATTATTGCTTTTCATGAAAAAGCATGCTATTTGATATTGCTAATTATTCAATTTAGTGTAGGTACTCGTGAAAAAAATGTATATCTACTCACAAAATCTAGAGAATCCGGATTACTTATGGGCGGTATCAAATCTGCTTCGAGAATGTTGGTAGTCGTCAGAACAGCTGTGGAAAAGTAGTCGATTGAATACTCTATTCGTATATATATTTATATTATGGCTTTACCTTAAGATATATTGCCAATGTCAAGCAACTTATTGAGAATAAGTGGGTAATCAACAGTCAAAGTCACAATCACTCAAAAAAACGCCGGTGTTTTACGTTTTATCAACCTACGGGTTCTGCCGGATTCCGCCACCGTTCACCGACAGCCGTTTCTCCACAGAACAGATCGGAACGTTCTGTCGACGAAACTTCCATAGGTGAAAGGTCCTGTCGATGAATTAGCCGTATGCGAAATGTTCTGTCGACGAAACGTCCATCGGCGAAAGGGGCTGTCGGCGATCTGTTCTGTAGAGAAACGGCCACACTTCACTGCACAAATAAACACCAAATTTGTCATTTGTTCACTAAAAACCACTAGATATCTACTAATTGAAAACCTTTGAATTGCATCAGCCAACGCGGAGTGTTTGTCTCCTACCGACAGAGTATTACATAATTAGATAAATATAATTTATATAGTCCGTAAAGTATAGCTTTTTTATAATGATAGTTATTAAGTAATGTCACAGAAGCTCATTAGTATCAAAATAAGGTATATGGAATGAACCATGTCATGGTAAAATAATAAACCTTCATTGAAATAAAGCTTAATTGGCCTCTGTCATTGTAATTAAGCCTACAACGAAAAAGTAGATTCGTCGGGTAGATGATGCAATTCAAAGGTCTTAATTTAGTCTCTAGTGGTTTTTAGTGTACAAATGTGGTGTTTATTTGTGCAGTGAAGTGCTGCAAAGTGATCCTAATAATAAAAATCGTTGGTTGTATCGTTTTCGACACTGCTATTGTGTGTCGAGTGCGTTGTGTCATGACAAGTTGCTTGGACCAAATAGAGTCTTAAAACCTGCGATTGCTTTTAGAGTGATATCCGCTGAATCCGTAGGTCGATAAAACGTAAAACATCGGCGTTTTGAGTGACTGTAACTTTGACTGACTTTGACTGTTGACTACCTACTTATTCTCAATAAGTTACTTGACATTGGCGAATTATCTTCGGGTAGAGCCATATTAAAAAAAAAACGAAAAAGTATATAAAATGCTTCTGAAACTTCATACTAATCATCAATGTGGCTTATGTCCATGTGGTGGTGATCACCTTACCATCAGGGGCACCGTTTGCTCGTTTGGCTCCCTTTCTCGTAAAAAAAAGGTTTCATAAATGTCGAAAGCCAGGGTTGTCTCCAAGCGAACTCGCGTAGTCATTCGGGACAGTTTTATTTTGCCCGACAGGTACTAGAACCTATTTACCAAGTCCGACTAAAACTTTCAGCAAAAGCTCTTTGTTTGAGTAATTAATTAAATCATATACTTTCACTGTAAATTTTTTCGATGCAGATATTTTTTTTTATGTGATAGGTGGCCTACGAGCAGACGGACCGTAAAACCCCCCGTTCCCCCGGATTGGGCCTCCGGTACCCCTCACTCACGCAGCGAAACACAGCACAGTGTTGCTTCACGCCGGTTTTTTGTGAAGCCCGGTTTCACTGCGGTCAAGCCGGCCCATTCCACGGTCAACCTATATATGTAGATATACTAGTTAATTTTACATTGTATACAAAAAAAAAAATCTTAAAAATACAGCATGCTAATTCGATAAAACTAATGAAGGTGTAAAAGAAAAAAGTACTTACGCGATGTAGTCGCTGCCTTCTTAACTTTTTCGGAGACCTCACAGATTGGGTCTCTTAAGAAACCTAGCTTCGCAATATTATATGCCGATTTAGTAGCCCTAATCGGAACGTCTTCGGAACTCGAAAGCGAGCTCGATGCGGGTTTTGCTGCCGTCGGCAACGAGAACTGGATTATTTCTTCTACTGGTTCCGTTTTTTCAATGAGTATTTCAGGTGTAAGCGGCAACGCCGGCTTCAGAGTCGGTTCCCCTGTAGATATCCCCACAGTCTCTGAAGTTTGAGACGTTGCGGCCACTCCGTCCGGAATCGAGGTGGGTAAATTAACCGAAAAGTTTATTTTACTGAATTGCTTTTGTATTAGTTTTTTCGCTTCTTGAAGGAACGCGTCCGAGTCAGCCTGTGAGGCTGCAACAAAAATTCAGTATGTAATTTTGTTTTTTCTTTTTGGTCTATTGTGGTCAAGCGTTAGACTTGACCACAATAGACCACCTGATGGAAACACCTCATGGACAATCGTACCTGATGGAAAGAGACGATGAGGTGTAGGATGACACGCGTTTGCCTAAAAGATGCCTGTTCACTCTTGCCTCAAAGATGTCCAGATTATAGTGGTCAGGAAAGACAGACCTCGGCAGGGAGTTCCATTACTTAGCCGTCCGCATTATAAATGTGGAAGCGAATCGGTTTGTGCCGTGTGGTCCCCGGCAGAGTAGAATAGGCCACCCTCACTCTTACCGAGGTGTCATAAAGGCGACTAAGGTAAAGCTGCCGGCATGATCATCAGCACCCAGAGAAGGAAAACTCTGCATTTATATCAAAACCCTCGCCAACCCGTCTGCCAAGCGTGGTGAGTATGGCAATTACCCCTCACGTGCCTGAGGGAGGCCCGTGCCCGTGGGGACTTAAATGGGCTGACGACGACTCGTAGTTTTCAACTCGAAAACTTCATTCGTTTCGGAACTTAAGAATACACATAGACGGTCGGACGGATAGTTCAACAAAAGATCTTACAGAGGTTCCGCTTTTCTTTTTGAGTTTCCGAACGCTGGTGGATAGACCGACCCCTACCCCTACTACCCCTTATCCGCACGAACCGATTCATCATCATCGTCATCGTCAGCCCGTTTACTGTTGGGGCACGGGCCTCCCTGTATCACATGAGGGGTAATTGCCATACTCACCACGCTTGGCAGACGGGTTGGCGAGGGTTTTGATATAAATGCAGAGTTTTCCTTCTCTGGGTGCTGATGATCATGCCAGCAGTTTTACCTTAGTCGCCTTTTACGACACCTCGGTAAGCGTGAGGGTGGTCTATTCTACTCTGCATGGAACCTCTAAGTTAAGCAACGTACGACCGTGTTTTAAAATAAACTCATACAACTTTCTAAGGAAAACAAAACCGATAGGGTATACCTATTTCCCGTTGACAAGTTGGCCAGTAACACTTTTAGTAGCAAAGTACACACATAAATGTAAGGAAAAATATGAGAACTGTATATTTGTAATTAAAGCTTAAAAAATAGTTGGTCTTGATTTTTATAGGGGACTGAAACTTGAAAGGGATAGCTTGATGTGTACAGTGTAAAATATGTTAAATTGTACAGTCACAAGCTTTAATTTGGGATCTATTTCCGTTAAATGTAGCTAACATTCATAATGCCATAAAGTCAAAACTTAAGTGCAATAATGTTGAATGTCAAATTAAGACATAAAATGTTATATCTCATTGATCCTTGAAACGATAACCTCTTTGCAAAAAGCTATGATTACGGTTTTCAAATTACGAACATATGTTGTGTTCAGTGTCAACACGTGTCAGTGTCAGTAAAGAAAATAGTTTATTGTTACATTTGGCGGTGCATCGCCAAATGTAAAGCTGACATATATCAATTGACAATTGAATATTTTTATTTCTTTATTTGTGCCAAAGTTTCAAAAGGACCAAAAAGTTATTACCCACGGCCACATAACAATTACTCGGAAAACATCGGTTAGGGTCGTATGCCCTCGCTCGTGTTGGCGTTTTTTGCACGGTTGCCCCTAGAAAAGTAAAGTTGTCTATGGTAAATACTATGACTTTGACACTTTAAAATATTAGCTCACAATAGTGAAAGTTTGCTACACGACATTCAACCTTGGGTAGGTCCCAAATTAAAGCTCGTGACTGTACATATTATTTTTACATACTATATCTTAATCTGAAAAATAAACTGAAAAATATTAAAAAATGGGTAATTCGATTCCCGAACTATTTATAAACGTAGCATACGTTTCTTACTCTTCGTAGCGTACTTATTCGTAGGCATGTATTAAATTACAATATAGACCTTTCTCTAAAGATCCGTGATCCAGATCCGAGATCCAGATTCGAGATCCAGATCCCATCCCATCTATTCAACCTCCACCGGTATCGCTAACTGTTATCCATGCCGATATACCGATATATAAGGTACCGACCTTAACCAAACAACACTATTATGTCAACACATCACTAGTCTCACAATTTAATTCCTTCTATGCACGTTAGATAGCGCTGCTAACTTTGGCTTCGGTTTTGACACCATCTTACATTTTATTCGTTCCACAAATGGTTTTTCACTAAATCACACTTATTATAATATTGTTTAGCACGTGTTATATTATCTTTCACTATTACAACACTAACAATAAGATTTTTAACATAATTTTTTGCTTGACATCTACTTTAATGTCACATATACCACTTATACCTACTTACATTTTAGCATTTCGTTCTTGAAAGATCTTGTAGATGGCGCCTTTCTCTTCAGAAAAATGTGACAACTTTTATAACAAATGGCCACCGAGTTTCAACGAAATATCCACTTGGTGGCGCTTTTAGTTCCTATAAGAGTAAACATTTTCACTGATGGCGCTAGTGTCGACAAAATGGTTCGCCAAACGGTATCCGAGGTTTTGGTAAAACGCCACCAGGAGGCGCTTTTAGTTCAATTATATTGTGATTGGTGGCGTTTCAACAATGGGGTTCACAAATGACATCCACGTCTCGATGAAACACCACCAGGGGGCGTTCTTAGTTTGCGTAGATTTGAGGTCGGCGCAACTGGTGGCTCTATTATAAACAAAGCCCAATACACAACAAAATGGCGCCAAACACCATTTTATGTACGGGGTATGGAAAATTTGGACAAAGGGCTAATTCTTTATTTTCATATATTCGTAATTGAAGCTACGAATATATGAAAATAAAGAATTAGCCCTAGAATCTAACTGAAACTTATAGAGATTTGTATAGGAACTTTTATACCTTGACCTTTTGTAGAGCCATATTAATTTGTGATATATTTATTTATAGCTTAACCTTTGCCCGGGCATATTGATTTTCTGATTGAAGGGGATAACTGCCCATTAACATGAATAATATGTTACCAAACTGTACAGCGATAATAGAGTCTTCAGATCACGTTTTATCAAATATTTACCCCTTACAATATATAATTAAATAAAAAAAAATACGTAATAAAGTTGTATATAGTCACAAGAATTTCATAATTCTTTATTTGCATATCTCATGGTATTAAGATCTTACAAAACAAAACAAAAGTATAAGCTTGCCCTAACCAATGTGCTAAGAATTTCGCAAGTCGCCAAACGTTATGTTTGAAAAAAGTCACATTTCGTAAAATCATTTAGTTATACTCGCAAATGCAATTCAGAGAGTAGTAATACAGAAAGTCTGTTGAAAAAAAATCAACTTACCAAAACTGAAACCAAAATACAATAGTCCAATGAACCCGAGCAGGTGCACCGGTCTGCGATCACACATCTTAATACAAACGTCCTATTGAACACTTCAATTTCTATATATTTATATATTTCTTGTATCAAAGTGTCACAGGTCCTACGCGGAACGAGTTTCAGCTGAAACTGCCGGGCCATTCGAGATGCATCGGCTGGTATAATCTAGGCTTCCTAGAATGCACGTCAATAAATTCGTACCTGCGTGTTTTGGCTTCAATTTCGATGTATGCGTTACTTGTTGCATAGACGGGCGCGGATATCAGGGTACCGGCATGCCGGAAATGTAATGCCATCCTTGATGATTTCCTTCCGAGAGCCTGAGAATAAAAGTAGCAATAATTTTTAAACACTATTTTATACATTTATATTAGCACAAAAGTTAAACAAAATCTAGGTAAAAAAAATATAAGTGGCGTAAAATAGAAAAAAAAGTAATCTTAACAAGCACATTAAATAATGTAAAAAAATACATTACATAATGTAATAATTCATACATCCAGTATTTTTTTTATATTGACAGCTATTCTTAGCTTTTTTTATTCTTTGATAGAAATGGGGTGATCCCTGCGTCTCATAGCCACTGCGACCAGTAGATGATCTATTGTGGCAGCCCCGTAACCTATTACAGCACCTCATGTAGCTCCAGTTCCAGGATAAACCCGAGAATCGAGTTGATGGGGGAGCTCTTGATCTCGTCAGCTGAGATCATGTGTGCTCCCAGGTGCCAGCTTCTGCAGCGGTGCAGCGCTATGCACTCGCCGAGGACGTGGATAATCGTTTCTTGCCCTGTATTCTTAGCTTAGTAAAGCTTTGTATTGTACTGACCGGATGGCGCAATTGGTAGTGACCCTGCCTCTTACGCCAAAGGTCGTGGGTTCGATCCTCACCCTGGACAAACATTCGTGCGAAGAACACTTGTGTTTGTTCGGTGTCTGGGTGTAAAATGTATTTAAGTATATATTTGTGTTCCTCTGTTGTCTGATATCTGTAACACAAGCGCTTAAGCTACTTAGTACGGAATCAGGTCAACGTATGAGATGTTGTGAGAATTATTATTATTTATTATTATTATTAACATGGCAGTCAAAATATCTAGAGTTTAAGATAACTGATTTAAGGATACATCATCATTTCAGCCAATAGACGTCCACTGCTGGACATAGGCCTCACCCAATGTTCTCCACACAGATCGGTCCTGTGCCTCCCGCATCTAATGGATTCCCGCGATCTTCACCAGATCGTCGGTCCACCTTGTGGGGGGCGCCACGGCTGCGACTTCCTGTACGTGGCCTCCGCTGGAGGACCTTTCCGCCCCAACGGCCGTCTGTTCTCCTCGCTATGTGCCCTACCCATTGCCACTTGAGGCATGCAATCCTTTGGGCTACGTCTGTGACCTTAGTTCTCCTGCGGATCTCATCATTTCTAATACGATCACGCAAGGAGACTGGAATAAAGAATGTGTAATAAGTATTTTTTGTGCAATAAAGAATATCTATCTATCCATATTCAACCCCCCTATGTTTAATATGGATAGATAGATAGATAGATATTCTTTATTGCACAAAAATAAAATACAAGCATGATACAACAACAACAACAGACAGTACAATAAGGCAGTCTTATTGCTTGTAGCGATTTCTTCCAGACAACCTTTGGGTAGAGGATAGAAATATCGTATTCGTAATAGGGGAAGGCAGTGCAAAGTAGTTTAACAAATGAAATTGAGAATGGCAGAAATATACATATTTTATATATTAATAATATAACATAACATAAATAATAATAAACAATACATACATACCCAATATGGCAACTACCCCTCATGTGATTGAGGGAGGCCCGTGCCCCAGCAGTGGCGACTTAAATGGGCTGACGATGACGACGAAGACGATGACATACCCTATAATATATACATAGATAATTTATTTGTGGTTAGAACTATTTATTTTTTCGATTTTTTTTAAAATTAAACATTTATTATTTAATTTAGTTACATCTGGGTCCATTAGTTTTGATTGAGAAAGTTTAATAATATTTTCGTTGTTGGAAATTTCGGATTTTTACCTAACACATGAAAATATTTACATATTATAATAATTAAACGCAAAAACAGACTCTACGAAGGTAAAGTATTTCATTCATTACTTTTGTATGAAATATAACATCGACTGCCTGATCGAGTAAACAGTTACTTCCCATTTAGGTGATGGGTAGGGCACACTAGCGACGCCAATCGATTTAAATTTTTAGCTACTAAACCGGATCTATTTTAAACAATATCGGGATTACAACCTCTCGGCAATCACTTATACTATTTATTAAATAACCATGCACAAATGTTGGGCTCCAACGCGTACGCGAAAAATTGATTCACGACAAAAGCGGAAATATTGGTAGCATGGTTATTTAATAAATAGTATAAGTGTTTGCCAAGAGGTTGTAATACCGAAATTGTTTAAAATAGATTCGGTTTAGAAGCTAAAAATTAAATCGATTGGCGTCGCTAGTGTGCCCTACCCGTCCCTTAAATGTATATATTGATTCTGATATCCCTAACACAGGTGCTTGAGGTACCTACTGGTTTCTCGGAGTCATATCAATGTATGTAATGTTCTGAAATATTTATTATTATTTATTTAACTTAGCCAAATAGAAATAGTTTCATTTCGAACCACAATTCTATACGGGCCCAGACGAGCCCCGAAGTCTTCACGTTTGTACAGTCAGCATCAAAAGTATCTTAACACTTTAGTACCATGTTGAAGTAAAATTTTTTACGAGCCCCTTGGAAAATACCTGCCTATAATAGGCAGAACCGTACCTATTGCTGAAAAAAGTCTCCGTTCATTGAATAAGTGTTGATACTTCAGAAGAGTGGATTACCACAAAAGGCGTTTTGTCGCTAAACATTTTCATTCTCTTTTTAGGGAAAACAATTTAGGTCTCTTTTGAACCGAATATAAATTCTCTACTATTCTACTGTAAAAAAATACTATAAATCCAATTGAATAACATCCTATTTTATAATGAATGTACAAACTATTTAATGTTTTAGTTTCAAAAATTATAACACTGAAATTGAAAACAATAATATTGAAGGTATAAAATTGAATTAGCTTCTATAATTTTTATCTTTTTCAGTAGGTAAGACGTCATTAAATTGGTTTATTGTATTTTTGATACTTTATATCGAATAAATAAATATATAACTAGATCAAGTACGGTCAGCGTCGAAAACACCAGGAAATATGTCTTCCTAATTTTAAAGGTATTTTGCTCCCGACAGTACCAAAACGAGCCGACGCCCCGACAAATCATTCTCGCCCTTTCATAACAATCAAAACAGAACGAGATGCCAAATTTCATGAATCAATATCCTATTTGTACAGATGCACACAAAGATGCATCCTGGGCGAGGACGCGTCCCTGCTGACTCTTTCTGTCGCCTCGAGTGCGACAGGGACCGACTATCCTGCGATTGGTCAGGGATGAAGCATGAGAATCCACAAGTGGTTCCAACTGTTGCATTTACTTTATTACTTGGGGAAAGTTGAAAAAACTTCAACCATTTTTCCGTGGACCACACTACGGTTAACACGCAACACTGTGCTGTATTTCGCTGCGTGAGTAAGGGTACTGAAGGCCTAATCTTGGAAAAAGTTTAAAAGTTGGCAGTGCATTTGCAACTCCACTGGTGTTGCGAGTGTCCATGGGCAGCGGTAATCGCTAACCATCAGGTGATACGTATTTTATGTGATAGGCGGCAGACTAGCCGACGGAAATACGTGACGGACGTATGGATTTTCATATAATTTTGGTCCAACTATGAACGCTTCCTGCGTCGACACTCTGGCACCGTCTCATCTTCCCGGGATTACGGGGACCCAACATTTGTGCATGGTTATTTTATAAATAGTATAAGTGTTTGCAGAGAGGTTGTAACCCCAAATTGTTTAAAATAGATCCGGTTCTAGTACCCGTCACCTTAAATCGATTAGACGGCAGCATTTTCATATCAATTCATAGCCCATACTACGAGTCTTCCACATGGTTCGTAGCATGAGCTATGCTGTGAATTATTTCGCTACGATATGCCGGTAACTGCTACGAATATACGTCGTAGCATGCTACGTTAACCTCGTCACTCAATGTCCAATTAAAACCAGCATATGTTGAGGTTGGACCCTTGTTTGGACACCTGATGGTAAGCGATTACCGCCGCCCTATGGACGCCTGCAACACCAGTGGTGTCACAAGTGCGCTGCTTACCTTTTAACCCCCCTTCCCCTGGATTGGGCCTCCGGTACCCTCCACTCACGCAGCGAAACACAGCGCATGCACTGCTTCACGCCGGTTTTCTGTGAGGACGTGGTATTACTCCGGTGGAGCCGGCCCATTCATGCCGAAACGTGGCTCTCCCACTGTTAAAAGCATTTCATGTTGACCACGTGATTCTATATATGTACATAAATATTAAGTTTTTTCCTTTTGTCCTATTGTTGAATGTTACTAATGTATAATGTCTTTATCCTACCTCTTGTTGTAATTGTATTCGTATCTGTGGTCAATAAAAACTTACGGTATTAAATCGAAGCATTTTAAATTTTACCTTCATTTACGGACCACACTAATAACTCAACATCTTTACCTTAGTCGCCTTTTACGACATCTCGGTAAGAGTGAGGGTGGCCTATTCTACTCTGTCGGGGACCACACGGCCTAGGCGGCAGTTGCTTAATTGTAATTATCAGACTTCGTGATTCCTGGACGTGGTTCCAGCAAACCCCGGGCTACGAAGGGACAGCTTTAGACGAAAATGGAAATGAGATGCTACGATGACGAGGATTATAATGACAAACTAAGGGTTATGGTCCAAGGGGTATGTGGACTGCCTCGATGGCGCAGTGGGTAATGGGTCGCACTTTAAAAAAAGCGAAGGACACGCTAGAGGTCCCCGGGTTCAATCCCTGGGTCAGGCCAAAAATGTGTACCTAAGTTTTCGGTGAAAAATTCTTAGTATTACCCCGGAGTTCGGAAGTTGGCGCTCTTGTTCCTCCGTGCCTCCGAAAGCACACTAAGTCGTTGGTCCTGCGCTCGATCCCTCTCCGATCGTTTTACACTAGTGTCCTATCGGATTATGAGGTTAAGAGAATAGAGAGTGCACTTGAACCGTATAATATATCCTGAGTACGTGACCTCGCTGAGATTGCCTCCGAGGATATAGCCAAAAATTGGTTCCCTGGTGCTTATGAAAGATAGAGCTCTTCCTACTCTAATCTGGTCTTTAGGGAGAATCATCAAGCTTTACCCTTGAACGTCACCAGAGTTGCCGAAATTAAAACCAAGAGCGGCACCATCCGAAGAGCTTGCATTAACATTGGCCCTCTTCCAGATTTTTGATGTCTCGCCTTCTTCAGACTTCAGCATGTTGGAGCAACATTGTCGGGCGCTCGGGAGGAGGGGTGCTGGACGCAGTGCCAGAGTGACGTCACAGCGGCCGACTTGGATGAGACCCCGCGACGCAGCATCGGACACTCTGCCCGGGACCCCCACCGGCGGTGGAGGTCACGTGTGTGTACTAGCCTTCGCGTCTGACCTATTGTAAATTAACCGGCAGATTACAGCCCCTATTTAATACACAGTCCGCTTTTTATTCATATCTTCATCCCCAAACGTAAAGTATCAGCCTATAAACTGTCCCACTGCAGGGCAAAGGCCTCCATCATAGAAATCAAGTCATCGCTATTATGATGGGATTAGGCTTAATCACCACGCTTGCCAAATGCGGATTGGTGATCACAAACCCGAGCTATGTTCGAAAAAATCGAAACACACTTTTTGCTCGCCCCAGGAATCAAACCCAGGACCCCGAGATCACGGCCCGGTACTTAAACTACTAGACCAACAGGGCGTTAGGACACTAACAGTAACCGTAATCGATTGGAGGGATATTATGGTTCAAAGATTCGAAGGATAGTTTTTACTCTTAACTCATAACTTTTTATAATCTACTGTAATCTGATAAACAGTGGACAAATAAAGAATCACGAAATCAAACAACCCAAGAGTCAGACCGATGATAGCTCAGTGGGTAAAAACTGGTTAAATCCGAAATTATAAATAGTTTAAATGCGAGAATGCACCTCTACATTTCTCAAATCTATGTGCATATTAATGCCATTAGCTCAGCGGTGAGGGAAAACATCGTTAGGAAACCTGAACGTTCTGGATAGTTTCTGAAACGTAACTATGATTCAGTTGGTCTGGTTCTCTTCTCAAAGAGTTGCGAAGGTCAGACGGCAGTCAGACTCCCAATTACCAGACTCCCCGAACCCTGAATTGACCAAAATCTACACGCTAAGTTGAGGAAGAGGAAATAAAACAACCAAAGTGTATTTTTTCCATTTTTATAACAAGTAGTTCCAATAAAATTTTACAAGTTCCATTTGTACAAGTGCGGAGTACGCTTCGCTCGTGAGACCTTTACGCGTCGGTTAGCGACCGATTCGCGTCATTAGGTGCGCGACCGATTCGCGTCATTAGGTGCGCGACCGATTCGCGTCAATAAGTGCGCGACCGATTTACGCTAGTTACATGCGCGCGCGACAGTCCGCGTCAGCACACGCGACCGATTCGCGTCAGGTGCGCGACCATCCGCGTCAGCGAGCGCGACCGATTCGCGTCAGTGCGAGTCCGATTCGCGTGTTAGATGCGCGGGAGTGGAGCGTGCTTAGAGAACATAGGGTCGTATGCTAGCGTCTCAGTCTGTCCATGCACCTCTCTGCAGCAGCCCATCACTATTATGCAATCGGCACGCCTCCGAATCCGTACATGCACTGGAAATTATACGAAACTGCTCAATATTCCAAGGTTCCTTTTATTCCTTTTATAGATCAGAACAATGATGTTTAATAGTATTCCAATGAATATGTTAGTTCCAAAAATCTTTTAGTAATTGCTGCAGATAAATTTCATTATTTAATAAAATGAGAATAAGAAAACTCATTTCAAAAGATGGCTGAACAGAAACGAGGAATACTTAACTGTTTTTTTTATGTTTGTTTTAAAACATGTTCCTTCAAATAGAATTCGTCATTGTTCTAAAAATAATAACGTAATTGAATTTGCTGTAAGAACCTTTAGTAAGACAGTGCGGGTAAGCTATGATATTTTTTTTTCTTCATTCTTCAATGAATATAAACGTAAGTAAATATTTTTTACTTTGTCAAACATATGATTTTCGTAAAAATATTGTTATTATTATGCATCAAAATTTTAAAATTTAAATAATATTTTTACAATAACATCCAGTATAGGCCCTTGTTAGAGCAATTAAAAAATATCTTAGAGTTGGTTCTTAAACTTTTTTTAATGATAGGACTTTCAGTCTTACATTAATATTAATTTAGGCAGAAATATGATAGAAACCCCTAATCAACTAAGCACCTACAATATTGTAATACAGGGTGTATCGTTAACAGTTATAGCGTTCTCAACATTCATTCTACCAACTCGTTATTTGGAACAAGTTTTCAAAATTAAAAAAAGTTTACATTACCCATATAAATCGAACGGAATAAACTAAAAAAAAAAGACGTGTTCTTTTTTTTCAATGTACGGGGTAGAGCAGGTATTTAGAAGCATGTATAACAGTCTACAAATACACTCAGTATAATAAATTTAAATTAAAACCACTACATAGGGGTTTCATTATTTAAATTTAATTTTAGGGCGAATTCGATTGATAAATAAATGTGAAATGTAAGTGTTAACATAATTTAATATTTAAAGGACATATTGGGAGTTTCACGACTAATTTCCAGTGCATTGAAATTGAGCATAGAATTGAGCTAAACACCATTGACTTTTGACTTAACACAATTGACTACATTATGGTTACTTCGAAGTGCTTTGTATAACTTTTTATTTTCACATATACATATTTAAACTCTTTTTCGGTCTGGTGGCCTTTTTTATAATTTAGACCATCCGTAATTTCTAACTAAGTATCTTTCTCTCTCACCTTTGATGCTGTGATGAGTGAGTAGGATAGATGTTAGGTATGGATGGATGGAGTAAGAGAACAAACCACAAGACAAGTTCCAAAAATAATTAAAGCCTGAATTACTTGAATCAAATATCAAATCATTTATTGAAACTTCAAATAAAATAATAGATTTCATAAAGACACAGGTCAACAAAAATATTGTAATCCACATGTAAATGATACGACATTTATTAAAATTAATACATATTTCCTAAACGTAAATACCACTAAGGTATTTAATTAAATAAAATTTATTTTATTTCCAAAACGTTGACATAACTCAATATCTTATAATAAAATGTAATAACAATCAACAATATAAAATGCAATAACAAATAAATAAAATTTAATAATTATTACTAAATGCCGCTTGATATCGAAGTAACTTTAAAACATTGTCAAATAGGTGCATTGTTCAATTCATTAATTCTCTATTTAGAATATAATTTTACTTATCCATAATTTTAAAGAAATTGCCCAAGGATTTCGGAGGCATTTTGCAAAGGCATACTTACAAACTTAAGACAAATACTAGGTAATATTTTAGAATATTCGCCGCTTAAAAATACGATAACTATGATAATTAATAACTTATTGAATATTAATTTTAACATTAATAAAACCTCTCTTTTCATTGTCATTGAAAATCACCGTATAATTTGTTTTGTTAAATTATATAATAAATAATATTAAGAAACGTAAGCGTAATTTTTTGGTAGATAATAGTTTTTATTAACTAACGAGCCCTAAATTCTTTTCATAATTAATAAAATTAATTAATAACAAATTTTATTACATATCATTACTACTTTGTTACATATCAAACAAAAAATGGTATTCTAACATATTCCAAAATTTAAATTAATGTGGTCTTTAAAAGAGCAATGCTGATCAGGAGCTTAACTCTCGGGTTCATGACATTTCTTTTCATACGATATATATAACTAAAACATAGTTTTTTTGTATGATTTTCAAGTGATATCCGCCATGTTTATGAAATGTCACAAACCCGAGAATCGGGCTCCTGATATTCTGTATTTGTGTTATAATAAAAATATCACTGTTTGATAGAAAACCCCTTTGAAACAATATATTTTATTCAGAAACCACCTATTGTACTAATTAACGCTGTTGGTCTATACAGGGTTTACCTTGAGAGCATATTAAGTCCACTGTGTTGACCACTTATGGCAGTATCAATTTAAAATGTGAAAAAAATAATTAAATTGTGATTGGCATGCAATTCTTCTTCATGTATGGCGAGACAAGGCTGTAATGACACATTTGATACATTATGTCAAAAACCTGGTTATTTACGGCAAAGGAGATGTGCCATAACAGACCAACATATTTGGTAGGTATCCAGTATTTAAAAAAATCAAAAATACAAATAAAAAATATATAGAGTAAATTAGGAACTGCAAATTACAACCGCCGTCAGATTTTACTCGTCACATTGACTTAACTATTATGTTTGTGTTAGTAAAAATTACAGATGACATTAATTCATTAAGATAATAATGACATTCCCGACATTGCTGCTCTGTTTTGCTATATTTTGTGTTTATTTTTATTTCAATATTATAAAGAAATTGTATGATTACAAAGTGTTGTAGGTATATTGGCCTATATTTTGGGAAACTGTACAAGGTGGTGGCCTAGTCTTCATACAATTTGGAACATCTCCTCAGCAGTAGACGCACTCCTGTTGATTTCTGTCGGCTGTAACAGACTGATCAAACATTATTTTTATTTTTCTTTTGGTCTTTTTCAAGGTTCATTTACTTTTTTAATTTGCGTACATTAATGCCATGAAAAAGAGCAGCATACCAACTTTATTAACACAAAATGTTTGACTTAATATTTAGATTGTGAATCATTTAAAAAATTATATATCCCTGATACTGAAGTTATATTGTATGTAACTAAAACAATATCTGTAAATATGCCATTACCTCGGAAATGTCACATCAAATCACGATACTTATTATTTTACTTATCTAAATATTATTAATTTAACAATATCGTACATACCTACATACATACATTTGATATAAATTGATTGTTATATAGTAATGGGCTTACGTTCGGTAGGACTAACTGCCACTCGGTTGATGCCAGATGAGTAAAATGATACAGAGGGGAAGATGCGAACAATGCTTTGCAATAGGTACACCACCTACTATAAATAAAGTAAAGACTCGCGGTAGACGGTAGAGTATTTCATTAATTAACAATGAATAATATTATGGCGGTTAAGATGTGCATTTTCAGCTCAGTAGAATAGAAGGAAAGTAACTGTTATATTCGAGCCAAAGACTCTTTGCGTTGAGTATACTAAAACCTCTGTGATAAACCTTGAGTGTATTTGGTTATACATAATATCACTGTTTATAAGCAAAAGGATTTAATCAGATAGTCTTTAATGACTTTACATTTCAAATTTGGTAGGATCGTCTAATTCTTCTTGCCTCCATAAACCAATGTTATATTCTTATAATGAATACGTTCAATTCTCTAATATTTTGCAAAAACAGAGAGTCCTGTTTGTCTCATCTTACATTGAAATGTTAAAAAATCAAAGGTGATTTCAGTCATATTTTCAATTTTATTATTGATGTTAGACAATTTTCAATTGTAGCTCACGTTTTCGTTACGCAACAGTGATATGACATTTAGTACTGCACAAACCATAGAACTAGAAAAAGCGTACTTTAAACCGAATGTTAAATTTTCCGAAAAAAAAAAACTGAGTATGTAGGAGATCCAACCAGCCCTGACGTAGCTTTAATGCATCTCTATATGGTGGGTGCGGTAGAGAAAGAACGTCTCACAGCACATCACCCTAGTTCTAACGGCTTCGCGCGGATTATTAAGTATGACTTTTGTATGAAAGGGCTCAGTCTGGTTAGGTTGCAAGTCTATGGCTCGAACACGCTTAAAAGTTACAATTCAGATTTTTCAGAAAGCGGCACATGGGCTACAATGCCCTCTGTCATTTTAACTTTTAAGTCTAAACAATCTTTTTACAACAGTGTACCTATGTTGAAAGTTAGTTCCTACTTTCACCTCTGTATTTAATAGTGTAGTTGATACACCATCAATGCAACCCATTCGGTTCTATTTACAATTCAGGGCTGACCAGGGTTAGTCCAACCGAAGTCTTTTACATTATATTTTCTATAAATTATTTATTTACAAATTGAAATACTAGGATTTCGCCCGAAAATTGTCGTTCGATTTTGTTATCGATGGCGTCTTCGATCGAATACGAAAATCGATACAAAAGTTTTATCCACTTTCTATTTTATGGTCCGATTACATATAGACACTCGCATACAGTTTTGAAGGCAAATTTTGTTGGTGTAGCTAAGACTGTAAAGAAATAATTAGTAAAGAGTAAATAAGTTTACAAATAGTACTATAATACTGTAAAATAGTAAAATTGAAGAGATTTGACAGATTTATACGTATTAATGGGTGGTCTGTTTGTATCTAGTGAAACGCAGTTAGAAAAAAAATATGCTTTCATTACAAGAAACATCTATCTTGAGACAAAAAACAGTTTGTCTCAAGATAGTAAAAACTACCTATTTTAGCTTGCACATGAAATGGAAAACATAATTGTATTTACAGAAATACATATTACTTGTTAAAAGTTAAATAAAATGTAGCTATTTTATAAAGAGCGAAAATTAGTTAATATCTCAATCTTAATAAAACTTTGGAAGCATGAGTATTAAAATATAATAATTAATATATTTTACAAACATAGCTACACCAAATTGTATGATATTAACGGTCGGTCAATAAGGGTTTTTTATTACATTTTCAGGCATAATTCAGACCAAATTCAAACGGAGTTAAGCTACATTAGATCGATTGAAACTGCAAAGTCTCAAAGTGGTTATTGATATGAGAGTAAAAAAATCCTTCATTTTATACGGATGTGGCAAAACAATTTTTTCTCACATGTGGCACTAAACAGAAATATATAGAAAGCAACATACATAAGGTATTACAAAAGTATTATCTTCTCGTACGTTCGCAAATATAGAGGAAATTGCGTTTACGTAATAAAGCTGTCAAATACTCTAAAAATATAAAAATAATAAGCACTTTTTTTATTAACGTTAATAAAAAAAATCTTAAATTAATTTAGGTACATATGTTTAATAAATTTGAAGTCGGTGCCAAATATCCGCGCTAATATAATTAATTTGCTTATTATGGAAATGAATTAAGTCGGTATGGGTACCAAAATTAGATAAGGGATTTAGTTTTCTACCTTTTCTTTTAACTGCGCGGGCAAAGGTGAGGCGAGAAGGGACCACAGGGCCATTTATATTTGCTATGGTCAATATACGGCGTGGGATAAGATAAGATACATATAGTTATTATTGGTAAGCATTACCAAAAACCCTTATTGCAATCAAACCATAGCACTTTGAAACCTTTAAGTGAACATCCCGAAATTCCAATATTAAATATTTACAATAATGGCAGTAGGCTATTTATTTCAATCTTTAATGATATCGGTCGATCAGAATATTCAGAATCTAGACTATTGTCACTTATTATTGTATTTTTTTTTCAATGATTTCGTAAATCTAACTCATTGTATGTGGGGCCGAAAACAATTTGGGCCTAAGATTAATCTACTGTAGGTAGTTATTACACAGAGAGTTCCAAGAAGATAAAGATCACACATAGGTATATTAAACTTAGGCCCGATTTGACCAGTCATTATCGAGAATAGCCTAATATTTAGTACCGCGACGAGTCATATGGTTTTAGACGTGTGTAACTCTTTACTGTAATGACTCAGTGATCCGACTCAGCCAAATGATACACTGTTCCGGATCTCTAATGTTCGCTCCGAATGTATCATTCGAGTCAAATAAATCTCGTGGTCAATCGGTACGCTATAGAAATCGCGCTGACTGATTCGAATGAGCCGATTGATCCGAATGAACCGAATGATCCGAATGTGCGGAATAATCTAAGTGAGTCAAATGAGCGGAAGAGTTAGATGTTCCAAATGATTCGTTTCACTGTTCCGCATCTTTACACTGATCCAGATGCAAATGTTCAAATCTTTTGAAAGATACGCTTTTGCCGAGTCTGTTTGGTTTGATAGCGTAATACCACATATTTATTGTCAGATGAAGATTGGTCGAATTGGGCCTAAATAGTTTTAAGTCCAAAGTTTATTTGTTTCTTAAGTACCATGATCTTTTTAGCTGGTTAGACCAACAATATAAGCGAGAAAAATCTGCCATTCCATAAACGTTACCATTGGTGGGTTGTGTTTTGTATGGAATAGCTGAATTTCATTCACTGTGTCTTTACCTTTCGCTGTATTTAATTTGAAAATACGGGCAATTTAAAGTTCAAGCGCCAACATCATAAAACTTAAAAATATATATATACGATTTCTGTCTTGGAACTATCTGGGTTTTGTTTTTGTGGTGGATAAAGAAGTAGGTGATAGTAGGTTTAAAATATAAGGGAGATGACGTAAATATTATATCTTATCGGATAATTCAAACTTTAAGTTTAGGTGGGATCAGAATTATTCAGCAACAAAAATATACTTTGTGATAATTAAACATCGTGTTTTTTTAACCGTCTTCAAAACTTCTCGAAACTGGTGAAAGCAAATATTTATCGCTTAGGGATATGATCTAGTCTCAAGGAAAATTCTTCCATACAAATTGAATTAATCAGCCGCCGAGCACTTTTGTGTGGAATGTTGATTTTTTTGGCATTACATATATCAAGGAACATTTACTTGGGGAGTTTTATTGTTCATCAGTATAATGTCCTCCGGTTGAAAAAGCACGGTGTAAGTACATTTAAAAAATCAAATAACTATAGCTTTTTCGCTTTATCATGATATCGGTGACAGCAGAACAGAGTTATACGTGAGTCATACGTTAGAAAGAGACGAAACGTGAATAATGTATAGATTTTGACATCTGTCACCCATATCATGCATACATACATAAAGCGAAAGGAGTTTAAGTCGGAATTACTTGGTCACAGAAATAAAGTAGTCTATATCCCTGATCATTGATTTAGCCTAGTTCACTAAATGGTATGTATGATTTTTTTTAAATCAGAATGAATAATGTATGTTTCAATATTCTTATTTTCCGTATAATATAGATACGCATGTTACACAGAGAGAATATTTCGTGTATTTTTTTTATCATATTTTGTATATCATGTTTGTTGATTCTAAAGCTAATGAACTATTAAGAATGTAAATAACTGAACAACCTGACCAAGATGACGGGTATGGCACACTAGCGACGACAATACATTTAAATTGTTAGCAACTAAACAAGATGTCTTACATATAATACTTGATACATATAATACTAACAATTTCGAAGCTGCAGCCTCTCTGAAAGAACTTATACTATTTATTTAATACTTATTCATAACTTTTGGGTCTGCTTTTGTACTCGTAATTTGAATTACCGCCAAAAACGGCCACGTATGGCGTTAATCCAAATTTGGAGTACAAAAACAGATCAAAAAGTAGTGCACAATAATTAAGTTAATAGCAAAATGATTTCTTACACACTCCCGCTTCGAAATTGTTTAAAATAGATCCGGTTTAGTAGCTAACAGTTGAAATCCATCGGTGTCGCTACATAGGGCTATCCGTCGAATAAAGTTGAGTTTTAATTAAGAGCAAAAAGACGAATGAAAAACAGAGTATATTAGTTAACAGAGGTTTAAGTTGTGTTTAACTGAAAAAGTCAGATCATCATCATCATCATCGTCAGCCCATTTAAGTCCCCACTGCTGGGGCACGGGCCTCCCTCAATCACAGAAAAAGTCAGATACTTTTGTTGTTTGTGTCATGGCATACGGAGCCGAAACGTGGACACTTACGGTGCGGCTGGTCCACAAGTTAAAGGTCGCTCAGCGGGCTATGGAACGAGCAATGCTCGGCGTCTCTCTCCGAGATCGAATCCGAAATGAGGTGATCCGGCAGAGAACCAAAGATTAGCAAGATTAAGTGGTAGTGGGCTGGCCATATTAGCCGCAGAACCGACAACCGATAGGGTAAACGAGTTTTAGAGTGGAGACCGCGTCTTGTCAAACGTAATGTGGGGCGCCCTCTGGCTAGGTGGGGGGACGATCTGCGCAGGATGGCTGGATAGAGCTGGATGCGAGAAGCCATGGATAGATCACGGTGGCGAACAATGGAGAGGCCTACGTCCAGCAGTGGACTGCGATAGGCTGATGATGATGATGATGATTATGTTGTTTGCCCATATTTTTTGCCTCCTCCACACTGCTCACTTAGCACTTATAGTTGGGTCAAAATAAAAGGCAACATTTGACACTTCAACAAAGTTCGACAACGTAACCTTGTAACAAGGGTCAAAATCTATGGCACACAATATAAGCTCTTTGATTTCGATGAAAAAGAAATAAACTAACCGCGGACCGATATTTAGTATCGGTACCTACTTTCCTCTTTCTTTTCAATAATTTTGATTGACATTTCTCCAAACAAAAGTACTAATAACTTCTTTTCCATTATTACGAGTATAGGTAGTATTCGAATCACGTTTGTTTGAAGTAGATATCGATTAGTTTTTTAGATTTTCGCGTTGCATTATAACTATAATGTATCAATACGGGGATTAACACGATATTTATTATATAAACATGGTTACTGACATGGACATAACTTAATTTACTTAAATAAGTGGTATGATCTATTAACTAATACACTCCGTATTTCGTTATACAATAGCATACAATAGCAATTCATTGTGCTCAACAGCATTTGTGCATTTTGAAGGTTGTGCTCGTACTCAACACTTGTTCATTTTCCACCCTAAACACAGATCCAACCAAAACCGCGCGCTGAGATATGTATACGAACTCAACCAGGATTTCTCAAATTTAGCAAGTCCACTTAGATTTTCAGTCAAAGGAAAACATTTAATATAGATGTGGGTAAATGTTCGCGCCATTTAAACACGCACAAAAGATAGATAGATACACTTTATTGCACAAAATTTACGGATCTTAGCCTAAGTTATTATACTAAAACAATGTAGGCAGTCTTATCGCTAATAGCGATCTCTTCCAGACAACCTCAGGGTAGAGGAAAAGTATAGCGAATTAAGAAAAGGGGTAAGGCAGTGCAAGTCAGAAAAAGAGAAAAAAAAGACATTGTATAAATACGAGTATGGTATATACATACATACACTATATTAAATAAATATATACTAGCTATAAATACTAATACATACTAGTACATTACAAAACAAATAAACATACATACTAACAGTTTATTGGATTGATAGATACGTAACCAGGGAAATAGGAGACAATGAAAGGAACTACAAAGGCTTAGAAAGATAAGAAATGATCTTTAATTCGGGACTTGAAAATAGAGAGGGATTCGTTAGGGAAAGATCCATAACATCCTTTCGAATTTGCGAATAAAGGAGTCGCCACACTGTTGGATTGCGAGCGTTTTCACAGCGGAGCGACGATACAGCGAATACGTCGCGGCTGCGCAGCGTTCAAGCCGCGGATGCGCGACGGATTCGCCGCGGAGATAAGTCTGAACGCCATTATTTTTCTGTGGCGGCCGCGCAGACGCACGCCGGCGAATGCGTTGTGCATCCGCGGCTCGAACGCTGCGCAGCCACAACGTGCGCTGCGTCCCTAACGCTTACTATACAACATTAATTATCGAGAAGCGTGGAGAAGCTGATGAAACTCGGGACCATGTGCTGTGGGAATGTCAGTTGTATGAAGAAGAGCGGCAACAGATGCTGAATGACTGGAACAAGAACGAGATAGGACCAGTATACCATCAAGAGATGGTCAAATCTGCAGAATGTTTTCGACGGTTGGGTGCGTTTTCACACAAAAGGCTTAACATTAGGAAGGAGATTGATTGATGTGGAACTGCCCGAGCGCGAGTCGCTTGTGTTGTGGTGTTTCACGCCCCATTTGGGGAGAAGTGACATTGAGATGGGACACAGACACAGACTTTGTAGGGAGTGAAGAAACGCATCGGGGAAAGAGCCCTTAGCAAGTACCTGGTGAGCGTCTCCCAAGATTCGGTTCGTATGCCGAGGCGGTAGGAAGGACCATGGGCTGGTGGAGGGAACGCTTACTATGCAACATTTTTTTTGAGTTTTATAAAAGTACTAGAATACTAGGGCGCCTCCTACCACGAGATGCCGCTTAGTCCTCTTTAGCGGTACAACGCGTACGTTTTATTCGTGTCGTAAAAAGTTTTGGAGTGCATTGGTGGGAAGGTGTGAATGACCTTTCCAGCAAATTTACTTATACAGGTATAGGTTTTTAATACTTTTTTATTATAATACATATTATAGTCCTGGTATTTACCAAACGCATGAATGCACCCCTTGCTTTGCGCTACTTTGAGAAATCCTGAAGTACTTAAACTAATCTTCGGGCGTTAACTTAACCGATTACACCGAATAATAATAAAGCGTATAAGTTAATATAGATTGCTTTCAATTTGTTGTACTGACAATATCACAAATAAATTGTATCTAAATATAAAGGGGGAGACATGGGCGTACCCCATTTATGGACTTGTGGGAGGGATCTAAATGTTTTTTACAATCAGGGGGAGGGGGAGGGGGATTAGCTAAACCCCGGCCTCACCCCTCGGTATACTCAAGAAGGGAGATACAAGAGCATGATCCATACAAAGTAATATTTTGACCGTGGGAGAGCCACGCTTTGGCATAAATGCGCCGGCTCAAGTGGTACCACGGCCTCACAGAAAACCGGCGTGAAGCAGCACTGTGCTGTGTTTCGCTGCGTGAGTGAGGGTACCGGAAGCCCAAATCGGGGAAAGGGGGGCTTACAGGTTGGCAGCGCACTTGTGAGTCCACTGGTGTCGCAGGTGTCCATGGTCGGTGAACCGTCTGCTCGTTTGCCACTGAATGTTCTGCAGCTATATTAACCCATAAATGCTTTTGGAACCACAATACCCACTTTGGATTATGACAACTTATTTCCACGTTTATCGTAAGTAAAGTGTATCAGCGTGCCTACCTGCCTGCTTGGCAGATTAAGGCGACGGGTAGGGTACACTATCGACGCCAATCGATTTAAATATTAATAACCATGCTCACGCTTAGGACCCAACATTTGAGCATGGTTATTTAATAAATAGTATAAGTGTTTGGCGTTGTAACCCGGAATTTGTTTAAAATAGATCCGGTTTAGAAGCTACAAATTAAAATCGGTGTCGCTAGTGTGCCCCTTAAGGTGACGGGTAGCCCTAGCTAGCGACACCGATTTAAACTGTTAGCTACTGAACCGGATCTATTTTAAACAATTTCGGAGCGGGAGTCTCTCAGCAAACATTTATACTCTTTATTTAATCATTGTGCACTAGTTTTTGATCTGTTTTCAAATTTCGAGTACAAAAGCATGTCGGTTTGAGGCTAAGAATGTAAAATTCTTTAGAACTTTCAATCGACTAGGAGAGTTATAGGGCTCAGCCTTAATTATGATCTTTCGGCTCTTTTTTAACAACGTCGCTAGGTTTGCGACTAGTTGACTATTAATTTTCTCTTTGAAGTTAAATTCGTATGGATCGCTCAATAGGAAGAGTCACGGGTGAGGCTGGCAATTTTGGTCCAACGTTAGGCCGATAGCAGATAGAGAAAAAAACAGACTGTAAAAAATGTGGATCACCAGTATCCATTCGAAATCGTTATGGAGAAGAATATTTCTTGTACAAGTCCTCATTTACAAAGCTACAAATGAATGAGGGGAGACGGGGGTACAACGCATCGCCAAGCTATTGACGCAATCCCCCCCGCATCAATTTACTTGGCAGAAAACTACATTCCGAACCAATGATAAATATGTAGAAATTCATAAGTGTTCTGTATGGGCCTAAATTGAATAAACTATTTTGATTTAATTTCATTACAGGCGACACCTCCCCCGTGAATCTGTACCGCACAGGCAAGAACTGAGTATTGCAGTACAAGATTACAAGCCAAAATCAAATATATAACTATTTATAGAGATGTGAGGTAACGAACAGGCTTATAGGTCAATCGAAAAAGCGAAACATATGCGCGATGTAATCCACAACAAGCGCCATCTATTGGCGCAGGTGTTGGAAAATCAGTCCCGAAATGAAGTAAGGGTGACACTTTAGATATTATATATATTTAGCCTGGAGTTGTTAACATTTTTTAACGCTGTTATTAGTAGGTGATTGCGAATTGCTACGATGTACCATCCGTATATGTTAAGGGTCAGAGGACGTGAGGATAAGATTGGCTCAATATCGTGTCTACAATCAGCCTAAGAAGGATCAGATGCTAGCCAAATGGACGTCCAGTCCTCCAACAGGCTGAAGAACAAATAATCATGATAGTTTTTCCAATGATCCAATTTTTATCTCTTTTATAGATAGTTGAAGTTTGACAAGCATTGGAGACTATCAGAGCTTTTCCTAATTTTGTCGACGTAATATTAGACAGATTACTGAAGCCTGGAGCCCGATTCTCAGGCTCGTGATATTTATTATCAAAAAATATAGATTTTTTGTATGGTTTTCAGGTGATATCCACCATGTTTTAAAAATATCACGAGCACGGGCTCCTGGTTTCTCGTAAGTTCGAAGCAATCACTTGTCAGTTAGATGACAATCGACATTTAGGCCAGCCCAGAGACCTGATCTCTTTGTTCGACATCCGCTGGACGCTACTACATAAACATCGATAAAATTGGCACCCGGCTACGTTCACAGCCATGCACGTGATATTGTGATAATACTGTTCAAAACTATGTTTACATGGAATTTGCACTCTATTCCCTGAATATAACAGTTGATTTTATGGAATATTTTGAGGTAATTTAGTATGTTAGACCTTAACCCAGTTTTTAGGAGACATAAAAAAAGACACAACAAACGCAAATGAAAATGCACAATTATTTTAAAAAAATATTATATTTTTCGCTAAATTCATCAATATTGACTTCTCTCATGCTGACCGAGGATTTAGCTTAATTGGGGTTGTATCATTTATCCCCATTTCACTCGAAACGCAAACAAGATAGGTTCAGGGTTCTGCTTATCAAAAGATTTGAAGATAGACTCTGTCTTAAGATTCGATTTTTTAGCTGCTTATTTTCTCCTTATGAGTAAGTACTATGACTGAAATTCAATGTCTCATCGCAAAGTGGGACGGTAAAAGGTAGATATAGGTAGAAGGTAAGTAATTATGCATTATAATGATGTTATACCATCAAGCTCAGAAAATTCATTTATCGGGAAGTAAACGCGACAAATATAAAGTATATTTTAATAAGTATTATTACCTCTGAGTTTGGACTGCCAAGCTTTCAAATAATATAAGCTAATGAACGTTTTCCAATATCTTCAATCTTTTATATATGAGAATTGAGGGATGCCTATCTATCTTTATATATAATTTTCATACCTATATTGAATAATGATAATTATAGGTACTTATATTGAATGCTAAGGGTAAGATGTAGTGATATAAAAGTCAAAAATGTGCGGTCATGTCTTTATTCATATCTTTGTATTTTATTAAAGGTAGTTATCGGATATTATAAAAATTCCTGATGACGATTCAAAGTTGGTATAAAGTCTTGAGTTCCTGCTTCCATGTAAACATAGCTTCACACCAGGGCACCTAGCTTATTCTCTAACCGTTAAATGGTTTTGTTTCTTTTTTTAACATTAGAACACGCTTATATTTTTCTTCTGTTTTTAAGCTTTTTTATTGTAGCCAGTCTTGGGTTATATTATTTTTATAGATATAGTTTGACTCGTTAGTATTCCAAATTTAAAACAAAAAGTGCTTCTAGCATTCAACTATTTCTGTCAAGCATTAATTTATATTATCTCCGGTTCAACTTATTGTAGCAATATAAAAATAATGCGCCAGAGAATAAATCTAGGTTGCCCCTCTATTATTGTATTACAACCATAACTAATCAGACCCACGTGTTTATTGAGCTTTATATATAACATTAAATGATATATCATCAGTCACAGACTCGTGTCTCGCGCATTCTACTTAGGCCATGCTTGCTTGCCCTCCACACAGATACGGATCGCCTTAACATCAATTTGAGCAGTGTCAAGATGCATGGACGAACATATTATTCCCTTAACCCTGTAGTAACTACAGTTTCCTAGCTAGTAAGTAAGTAAACACTCGTTCTTTGTCTAGGGGCGTATAATTTTTAAAAGCTTTACATCCTTAAAAGTCTTCACAAAATTGTATAACTTACCGTATTCTATTCTTTTCATCGTCAATTAAAAAGATAATAATATGTTCTTTTATTATCTCTTAAATGCTATAAATAAAGAGTACTCTAAAGGTTGCCATTAACACAAGTAAATCAACATGAATTAATTCTGCAAATGTATACAAATTACTATTAAATGCTCTGAATTAATTACAATAATATTTTATTTAAGTTTTTTAATCAATTCCCGTGGTTGCAATTAAACTGTATTCATTTGATAAAAATATGATCAATATAATTATAATTTACAAGTTAAATATAATAATAGAATCTCGGTCATCTCAGATATGACTTAAATTTATCATTAAGTTTAACAATAATATGAAAAAGATAATACAAAACTTCAGAAAATAATATAATTACATTATTTAAGAATAAAATCAACAATACTATAGTCACAGCATGTATTTACATTGTATTTTATACATGTCAGTGACATCTTATGTTCAATATCATTACCGTAACGTACTCTCATGGTACCCATTTTATATTTATTTCCCTACATAGAATTAGTTGGCATATAACCCATGTGCATTTGAACTGACGAGACGGCAAAGGCCGTGGTTGCCACTATCAGAGCCTGCGCAAGTTTCTCCAGAATCAGTACGAAGGTCAAAAATATCTACAGGTATTTATGAAGTTGCGTTTTCATAGTAAATAAGGGATTAAGTGATTCGAGTATTTCAAAGCGTCGTGTTGAGCATTCATGCTCGAGCATTCACTTATAATATACAATGTCACAAAATGCTCATATTTATTTCTTTTCATTGTTTCAATGTTCGACATTTTATTGTTTTCAATGATGATTTATTTCAGTTGAAAGCTCATTTAGCTGCCAATAAAAAAACCCATAAGATATATACGACCCACGTACTTATCTGTAACTTTTAATATAAATATCAGAAGCTAGAATCTGTAGACCGTAACAGGGCGAAGCCCATACCACCGATTAAATTTCATGAAGACCTAATTAAAATGGGTACAGGAATCCGATGGCACTTTACAAGGTACCTATGCATTCAATAAATTACGTCATAAAATGACAGACTAAAGAGCTATTTATTTTATGCCGTGACTTAAAAGCTATTTAACCTAATCACATTAATTTAGAACATTTGTTGTGTGGTAGTGATAGTAACGCGAGCCGCGGTTTGGCGCTTGAGTCCATGAAACAAGAAGTTTGCGGCTGCCTTGATGGGAGCTACGAGAGGAGTGGGCGCACGAGCACTTGTGTCCCATTGTCAGACGTTGCCGGGCGTCGGGAACCGCGGCGGCGGCAGCGGGGGCGGCGCCCGACCCGGCTCGCCCGCGCCCGAAGACTGTTCCGACACTGGAATATTAATAATAACATTCATACAATATTTCATATATCTGACTGCCTCGGTGGCGCAGTAGGTAGTTTGGGTTCGATCACCGGAGCGGGCCAAAAATGTGTACCTAAGTTTTCGGTAAGAAATTCTTAGTGTCAGCCCGGAGTCTGGAAGTCGGCGGTCATATACCCCGTTGGTCCTGCGCCTAATCCCTCTCCGGTCATGTCACGCTGGTGTCTCATCAGAATATGAGGGTACGGAAATAGAGAGTGCACTTGTGTTTGCGCACACACTTGACCACTATAATTTATCTTAATACTTTATGTATCCTACCAAGTTCCTGCTAGGAATGTTAGAAATGAACTCCTCGACTGCTGTCGCGATATTGCGTGGAACTCTGGACTGGTCTGAATGTGTTGAGCAATTATCTCGCATGTATGTGCCTGATAAATAGCTGCGTATACGTTCTGGGTGCAGGCATCGGCTGTTTGCGCCTCCATCGTATCGCACGGTGGCGCGTGCGCAGTCGCCGCTGTGTCGCATGCATCATACGCTTAACGCGTTCCTGTCACTACATCCAGAATTTGATATATTTACAGATAACATTAAGTCTTTGTTAAATAAAATTGATATTTGTTTATAAAATATAATAGCTGTTAAATGTATGTATTGCATAATTATGTAATTGGGTTCTTCCCGTTTAATTATATAAATAAATATCCTGCGAATGTGGCTGATCGTTGGGATTGGCCGCCGTAGCCGCAAGCGGTTAGAGGAGATTATAATTTTATTTCATATATTGACCTGATTCCGTGCTAAGGCCTGATTCGACAATTCTTTATACGTGGATAAATTTGTGATATAACGTCAGATTTGTATAGAATGACAGCGCTATACCATAGATTTAGTATTGGATTAAAATTAGACGAGTCCGCCCTTAAATCTGATAGTAAATCTATGGTATAGCGTCGTCATTACACAAATCTGGCGATTTACCATAGATTTATCCACGGATAAACATTGGTCGAATCATTCATTGTAATTTCCAGACTCCCCAATCCTGAATCATGGACTAAGCGTAATCCGAGCTCCAGAGCGACAGCTTTGGGTGCAACCGAGAACGAGATGGGAAACATTGGTCGAATTAGGCCTTAGTATTTTCATTATTTGTAGGTATCACGGATATCAAGCAACAGAGGAATTACAATATATATACTTAAACACGTAGGTATATTACACCCAGACACTGAATAAACACAAGTGTTCACACACGAATGTTTGTCCAGGCTGGGGATCGAACTCACGATCTTTGGCGTATAAGGCAGGGTCACTACCAAATGCGACATCAGGCCAGTGAATCTCTTTTAATTCAGTTAACTAATCTTACTTAATCTGCCAATCAGTGTGCACTGCTGAACCCAAGATTCAGCACCAGAATCACAAGGCGGAAAAAAAAACAAAAAAAAACTGCTTCCAACTTTTTATTAGCCTAATCCTGCAATTCATTCATTTATTCCATATGTTCCATATAAACTCATTTTGAGAGGCAAAGAACATTGTTGTTTACTATGAAAAATATTTTATTTCGGGGATTCCTGAACGGTATCGATTTTGAATTCAAACCGATACCGTTAACGTCAGGTTTAGTGTTGCAAAGCTGCGACACATCATCTAAATTTGCGTAAAAAAGAGACAGCCACTTTTTTTCAGGAACAAATCATAAAATATTATTTCACTCCCAAGGAAATGAACCCCTTTAGGGAAATAAACTTACCGTGGACGAAGAATTATTGATATTTTTGTAATTAAATGTTAGGGTGTTAAAGTTTTTAACTTTAACACCCTATCGTTTTTGTGTCAACTGGATTTTATTAAGGGTCGAAAATTTAATCAAAACTGAAGAGCTCCCTCTATCGTTTGTAGACATAACTATCTTCTCTTTCACACTCTCACTTGGAATCAAAAGGTATAAGTATGGCGTGTATACACTACAATTACGTTACGAATTCCTTAAATGTTTATGCTAGTCCCTTTGATGGTACGCAATCGTTAGTATATTCTTTGTGTCTCATTCCATAGCGTAACTTATATATATACTGAGAGATAGCGCATCAGTTGGCTAGCCAGTGCTAGCGCCATCTAGGGAAAAACGACCAATATTGAATATTTTAATTGCACTTACAGTGTACATTACTTATAAGATCTTAAATATTAAATAAACACAAACAGAGCACTGTGAACTCAACGGTTATGCAGTACGGCCACCTTCCAGAATCAGTCAGTGAGACGATTAAATAAAATATCAGAAATAATTTTATTTGCTATAGTATAACATAATTCCCAATACCATCAATATTTCTGGTTTATTTTACATACTCTTTTTAAATTGCTAATGTGGCTTGAGGTCATAGTTTCAGAAACAGCGCGATGTAAAAATGTCAAATACCGAAACAATGCCGAACCATCTGCTTCATTACTTTTTAAAGCTAGGTACATCTGCTTTTTACAAACTTCATCTAACGAAAACCGCTGAACTATTTCTAAGGAATTATATGATAATAATTCTCACAACATCTCATACGTTGACCTGATTCCGTACTAAGTAGCTTAAGCACTTGTGTTACAGATATCAGACAACAGAGGAACACAAATATATACTTAAATACATATATTACACCCAGACACTGAACAAACACAAGTGCTCATCGCATGAATGTTTGTCCAGGGTGGGGATCGAACCCACGACTTTTTGGCGTAAGAGGCAGGGTCACTACCAATTGCGCCATCCGGTCAGTCATTAAGGAAAAAAGCATTAACTGAAATGACCCTGTTTCATTCTTACCTACGCTCGCTCGGCGTTCGTATCGCGACTGGGCGCGCGGATCCCCCGCGCCCGAGGACAATTCCGACACTGAAACGAGATGACAACAATTAAGTAAAATATACAAAATTGACGGTACATCATATTCAATAATTGATCCATTTGTAAATAATTACTTCCTTAGAAAATGTCGCTATTGATACTATATTACATTTCATCGCGCATAAAGTACCTATTTTGCTTAATTAAAATTTATTTATATTATCGACTGAATCAAGAATGTAATTTGTAAATGACTAAAATATTTCATCATGATATTTCTTTTTTTTAAGAAGTCTCTATTTTACAGTTAATATCATATTTTACCTCATACTCGTACCTTTTCAAATTGATTTCAAGATATTTAGATTGTTATTCTCACACATTTTGCTTTAACACATTATGTGAAGTGTAACTATTAAAATGAACTAAGCTTATCATTAAGAAATGTCAAATTACAGGGCTATTTTTAGATCTCCGTTCTTGTAGTATGCGAGATCATCAATGTATGTAGGTATGTAATGAAAGAATGTCCAAGCAATATTACATATAATACAATCAGACTGGACAAACAGAGGTCTTTGGAGTGTCATGAAGTAGCAGAGTTTGTAAATGTAAAGGCTCAAATAACATTTTTTAATAAATTGATTTCGACTTTTATTAACTCTATAAATAAATCAAGCATTCTTTAGTAAATATTTTTTAATGCAAAATGTTCAATCAATATTAAGTAACAATTGAATGCTATATTGAGCATTCCACCACATTAACCATTACATTCTTTTTTATTTTATAATGGAATGTTTTTATTTTATTTATAAGTTCAAAGATATTATTTTTAGAAGTTACGAAAAATATATTTGAGCCTTCAATGACGTCATGTACTGCAGGAGAGAATTGCATACTGACAATGATTGGCAGTGGCCAGCGTGAAGGCGTGAAAGTAAGAAGTAAAAACAAAGAACACCGAACATTTATGTCTTGTAAGAAATTCATGCTCTGATGACGTTTTTTACTCGATTTGTCGGTTTACTCACTTTGGTAGATGACACGTCAGTCACAATGGATCCGAATACAGAAAGAAGCTCAAAATACATGAACCTACGAACTCAATTCCAAACACAATCACAGCAAGTCAGGCCTTGGCGAACCTATTTATAGACTCTACCAAACGTTTCGTCTGTTCTCTAACCTGATAGTGAGAGAGAGGTCCTCTTCCTGCTCATATTAGCGTGAAATCCCCATTTGCCTCCAAAGCTACGTCTACGAAGTAAACAAGCAGGCGGTTCGTCGTTGTTCCGGTAGATGGCACTATGCACTATCGCATCACGCAAGCAAAACGTGTCTCCGGGACAATGACCTCGGGCCGCCTGCCTTCAAGGTTTGGTAGTTCAAATATATAACGAAACGTGTCAAGACGGAACTGGTCTATAGTTAAACCTTCTCCCTGCCTGATCTGATCCTTGAGTGTGCTTTATACTACGCTTGGACCATTATCCAGAATTCGGGAAGTCCGGCAATGACAATGAATACGCAACTTTTTGACAGGGAACCAGACAACCAACTGGATCACGTTTCCACCATTTCATCATCATCTTAGCGTTTTGTCCCGGTTGCGTCCCAAGCTGTCGCTTCGGAGCCCGGGGTCCGTTTTCCTACTTCGACTCCTCCACTCCGCACGGTTTTATGCATCCATAGTGGTCAGTTTATTAGCACGCATGTCATCCCTTACGATGTCAAGCCACACCTTTTTAGGTCTACCCCTTCGGGCGGGACCCGGCGTTGGTGCCATGGCCAGACGTTTGTTTCCCACGTAGCTGTCCGGTTTTCGCAGGACATGACCGTACCAACGTTTACACCAGTTATAGGTTCCGAATCACTATCCCAAATATATCCACAATTTTGAGAAAATATTCGAGACGTGCCGATTTCATCGTGATTCTATAGAGATCACATAGAGTTGATAAATATGCACATAGAGTTGATAAACATGCACATAGAGTTGATAAATATGCATATAGAGTTGATAAATCCAGAGGTGCATGCATGGAATCAAACCAAGACTCCCCATATGGAAGCCGCGTTATTATCCACTGAGCTACCATTTGCGTGAACTTCATTACAGAGAAAAAAATACTATTTTTTTCTTTTTTTTTATGTGAGACGGCCGACGAGCAGACGGATCACCTGATGGTAAGCAATTCCGCCGCCCATGGACACCCGCAACACCAGTGGAGTCACAAGTGCGCTGCCAACCTTTTCCCCTTCCCCCCATTGGGCCTCCGGTAACCTCACTCACACGGCGAAACAGTGAGGCAGTGGTATCACTCCGGTCGAGCCGGCCCATTCATGCCTAAAAGCGTGGCTCTCATTTAAATTATATAATATTTATATTATAGTTATAAAGTCTCATTACACAATTTTATTTAACAAAAAAAGACTTTACCAAATATGAAAAATTACCTACGGATGAAATTACGAAAATTTTATAGAAAAAAAAGTGTCAAATTTCGTAATATTCCAAGCTAACTGTCGTCCTTCCCCTTTTTCACATTGCTACAACTCTAAAATATATTAGCAACGCTTAGATAGATAAGTAGTTTTCATTCAAATCGTCGTCTAAAGTGAGGCAACTTCGTCGACACGCATACAGACAAAACATTTTTACCGAACGTACGAGCGGATGCCCACGCGGTTTATGCTACAACCAAAAAAAAAACAAATGATTACACAACATACCATCTTACCCCAGGACCTAATGTACGGGGACTACGGTGCGGCGGCCTCCTCGTGTGGCCCTTTCAGTAGTATTTTTGCTCTGTTTGGAGCTGCTACCGAAAGGGTCCTGGCGTCCCTGGGCAACGGCGGGTAGTAATCGGCATCGCCCATTGCTACTCGATGGCTAACAGCTGCACACACACGGGAGGGCTCCTGGAGTCGTTCTGTCGACCCACAGTTGAGCCCCCCCGGGGCCTAGGACCAGCCTCACGGTTTGGGGCATCGGAAACCCTTCTCCTGTGGCCTTTTTTTGTTCTGGGCCCGGGGCCCTGTCCGGCGTCACGCTACGCGTGATAGCGTTTTCGACGTGGGCCCCACTGGGTGGAGAGCCTTCGGGCTCAGCGGCCGTAAGGCCATGTGCTGGAGGTCCGGCGTTGGGTCGTCTAGCCAGGATGGCTCAATGTCGACCGGTGGTGCCAATTTTCTCGGCTCCGCATCCAGCGGAGTTGGGTTTTGCGGCGTTTTTCGTTTTGAAGCCTGTGGGTTTTATTTCCCCAACCCACTCTGCACTGCAGCCAGCAGTGTATGTGGGTGGGGAAGGGTACTCGCAGTCCTCCTCCCGGTGGTGTTTGCACTGCAGCCAGCAGTGTGGGCGCCATTCGGGGGGCGGTGTTTGGTGGGCCGTGGGAGAGGCCCTAGGTCCGTTGGACCGGAGTGTGGTAAGAGGCCGTACTGGCGAGCCTCTTTCGCCCTGAGCGGGTTCGCGGTGGCAAGGTTCGTCCTATAGCCCGCGTTCCCGCTCTGAGAGTTTCTCCCGGGCTAGGGATGGAAACTGTCGCAGAGAGTTTAGTGGCTATGCCCCTAGGAGCACCCCAGGGGAGAGCCCCACACTACATGGCCGACTCCCAGAGGCCGGGTGTGCATAAGGCGGCGCCGACCTACGGTGCCGACGTCGGTTCCTTCCGAGCCGGCGGCATTCTCTCTGCGTTACCAAAAAAAAAAGGACCTAATGTACAAATTGGACAAAATACATACATACAATACCTATGTCATAGGTAAGTGAGAACTATGTCGATATCATGCTACACCTTTGTGACTGACGTCCACCCCCATGACCTAGAGACACTTACGTGAGTCATGCTTCTCGGCGACGGGTGCGGGGGGCGGGGGCGGAGGCAGCTGCTGTTCAAGTTCATTCACGCAGTTCATCATGCTCCCATAGAGGCGGCTGTCGCGAAAACTGTCCCTGTACACACCACGACATCATCAGGGCCCATCTTCGAACTGAAGTTTCGAGATCAGCGTATACAATTGGTCGCGTTCCATTGAATTCCGAAACGCCGCGCCACTGCCGCACCCACCTCCAATCTCTTGATCTGTGCTTGACTCCAACTTAAACCTTAAGATGATATTTCATTGTATCCGTCGATGATAATTAAGGCCGTCTGTGTTTCTGATATTGTCCATTTTGTTTACCATTCGCGATTCAAAGTTTACTTCTCACCTGGTCGTTTTGTAACCGGAATATTATTAAATCCGTGCCTTTATTTACCGTTGATAGTTTTTAATTAAAGTTACCAATAATACTTACTAGACGGTTTGCAAACTGGCGGTTATTTAAATTTTCCGGTGACAGAGACTTCTTATTAATAGTCGATCTTACTAAGTCCATTCATAAGTTTGAACCGTTTATGAGTCATGATTTTAATAAAGCCTAACTTTAAAGTAACTATAATAGAGTACAAAATATTAATAAAAATATAAAGGCCATTGATTTATCGTTAATATATCGGATCTCAAGATTCAAATTCATTGAGTAACAACAATCCAAATAACTAGCAGAAGTAACTTCATTTAACTAATCAATAAACGTGATCAGTGTTGTTCTCGCAAGTTTTTATTATATTCTCTAGCTTAAAGGGTTGAGTTCACCAACTTTTCAAACGACGGTAATCACGCTTCAACCGTGCTTTAACAATACTAATCAGTGGATAAAGTGTGATCGCCATTGTATTAATCTTGGTGAACTCGGCGCTAAAGCAAAAAAGATTAACTGACATGAATCATTATCTTTATATCATCATCAAGATATTGCCACAAATGGAATATTATTTGTCAAACTGGCTTTTGCGGTTCGCAAATATTGTACGTTAGTACTTTTGTGGAATAGTTAATTAGCAACTTCGACCGCAGCCTGCGGCAGATTCAGTTGAGTTCAAATGTGTCCACTTACTAATTAATCAGTTTAATCAGCCGCGCTAGTTTTAACCGCATTCATTACTCCTTTTCAATTATTTAGGTGCGTTTGATCCGTTTTAGCAGTTAGGTTATTTATATTACCATTCAATTCTGCATTCAGGTAGTCGCGAATCGCTATAGTTAAAACTTCTCTGTCATAACATCGAAAATGTACAGGAATAACATTTCAAATCGTGCGTTGCGTGCTTATGGTATGGACTTATGGTTGTTCTGTGTTTCAGTTGGATGATCAATAATAGGAAACTCTTATCGTTTTTGACCAGAAAAAACTTTTTCTAAGTGACCTTAAATAAATAAGATCATTTTTTTAGCCATCTTAGAAACTTTTCCAGATCAAGATACTCTTAATAACAAGCATTTTTTTTTCATAGGAACATATAAATATATATTTTAAGTATTATTGTCAAATTCTTTTTTGGCTATAGACCTTTGTTATATAAGTCTTAAAAGCCTCATTGAATTTTTGGCAAATATGCATTTTGTTTCTATTTTAAATATCTACAACTTACAGTTGGTTGTGTTTCCTTTTGAGCTCATCATCGTCATCTCAGCCCACATCTGATCAGACCAAGAGGCAAAGTGGTCTGCCCACATTTTTTAATTTACATTCAGATGTCTCTCGAGTTCTACTATCAGTAATCATCCCACCATAGTGTAATGCAGATGACGGTGAGAAAAAATATGAGAAGTGAATCCAAATGGTGATTGGACACACAAGTACCATCAAGAAATGGAAAACTGTATGAACAATTTAAGTCTTTGGTAAACCCGCTTACCTTCCGTTGGAATTCCTGAAGAGTGCCAAAATCTCTTCGAAGGTCTTATTTTTTGTTTCAGGAACTTTTTTGTACGTAAATATCCAAAAAATTGCAAGGAATACACTAAAAGGCAGGAATGTATAGTTTTCCAGTAGTGCCTGTAACGGAAAGGATAAAATTGGTTTCGTTAATAGGAATACACTAGACGTTCTCCTAAATTGCAAAGACATTAGTGCCGAGTAACTGAATTTTGAAGATTTTGTTGGACTAGATACTGGGCTAAAGGTACATTTACCACACCGAAGAATCAAAGTGTGTGAATCCAGATAAGTCGGCACTGAACAAGTCTTTGACACCACTTACCTTCATGCTGGGAAAGCCGATCCCCACGACGAAATTAGCCATCCAGTTGACCAGCACGGCAATAGCCATCGCACTGGGCCGCGGACCCTGGGAGAAGAGCTCGGCGGTGATCAGCCAAGGGATGGACCCCGGCCCCAGAGCAAAGAACACCACGAAGCTAAGGGTGGACACCACGGACAAGTAGCTCATCCAGTCGATCATTTCCTGCACATAGCCAAAGAACTCCTATCAGGGGATAGCATACACGCTCTTTCCCGTAACCGCCCGGAGAACGATCAAACATAAATGTTCATCACACACTAGTCAAACTCTGTATGTGTAACCACTGTCGGTTGTGCTTCGCGTGGTTCAGCGTTCGTATCCCAGTTGTGCTATAGCGTAGTGAAGTATACAAACGTGCTATTCACTTGCGAGTCATCATGTTGGAGATTCAGAACTGGTAGAAGATACCAGAGATGTCAAAGGAGGTGAAGAGCATTTGGATTGTGTGTTGGGGGTTTGACAGTCGGTCCGCGGCACCTCCACACACGAGCGCAAATGGCGTTCTTTTTCTTCTTTGTCATCTGCTAGCAGTTCTGAAATGTGTGCATAATGTATCGCAATTGAATGAGCTTTCTATTGTCACCCTCTCGTCTATGCGTATGCTTTAATAGGTCTTTACCTATGAAATTGCCGTTTTTCTAGACACAATAAAAAGTCACCATACTTTAAAATTATTTTGATTTAAGACTATATCTTAAGGTTTATATTAAATAGAGATCAGATGAATATTATTTTATTTAAGATGCAAAAAAAAAACTGAAAAAAAATTTGCCCTTTTTTACTTGGCAGAATTGACGTTTTTATCAATAATAAAATTAACAAAAAAAATAGAAAAACTATTTGACACGTTTCTAAACGTTGTCTATTAAAACACAGTTAATTATGGAGTAGTAGCATTAATAGTTACTTTACAAATTTAAAAAAAAAAGTTAGTTTGTAAAATACGATTTCTAGAAAATCGCCATACAAAACGGCAATTGAATAGGTAAAGACCTAATATTATAGTGAAAAGTGCCTTCTGCTTTTGAGCAGCGTTCGTGTGATTAGTCTCGCATCAGTCTGCGTGGTGCGCTAGGGATCCCCACCTGTCATCTCCGAATTCTCTCTCATCATGTTTTGTGGTGAACAAAAAACGTGTGGTGCGTGAGTGATGTCTCTAACATTTATATTTGACAATTTGTTCAATTTGTTTTTCTTTCCTACCGAGAGCCCGGCTTCGGGTACAGGAAAGTCGAGTAAGGGGGGAGTCTAGCGTCAAGCGAAGCAAATAAAACAATGGTGGGTGGTGAAAAGAGAATTAATAAAAAAACATTTTCACTTCTGTCTAATGATAAAAAAGATACATATTTCTCTTTCCCATTTAGTAGTGGAACAGTTTAATATGTAACGGTCATTGGAGTTGAAGAGAAAGAAATATCACTTGTATCAATAGATAGTTCTCGAAATCAATGGAGTAAAATAAATGCAGTGCGTACTAAGATCTAGGACTTTGGACAAACTAAAGACAGAAACAGTAGAAAAATACTTGAACAAGGCGTCACTCGTAAAAGAAGATAGGGAGAGTGAAGAATATGACATAATAATAATTGGAGGGCATAAAGTGTAGGAAGCGTCGTAGAAGCGTGCGCAAGCGTTGACTAACTAAATAAAACACATTGACCGACATATTTCCGCAGATATTTTCTCTTATCTTGGCAGGAATACCGTAAAAGGAGAATGTTAAAATGTGTCCTTAATATTGGAAATATATCGGCCAAAATAATTATGAAATACTTCAACTACACAGGTCTAATGTTTTAAATTTAACTTTTACTTCAAGAATTATCACATTACTAACAAATTATTTAAATCATTAGACCACCGAATATTTGTAATAAAAAAATTGCAAGATACTGAAGATGTATAAACATTTACGAAAAATGGAGCGAAAGTCGACATTCCTTGATAACTCCATTAAAAACAAATCAAAATATTAACATTCATAAAATTTAACACTTTAGATAATCAAGATAAATTAAATTTCCCTTGTTAATTACAACTACTTAAAAATTTACAATAATAATTATTAATCGTAAAAGACATTGATATTCTCTGAGACTTTTTTAAATCTTTTATCTTCATACTTTAATCCATTCACACACTTAGATATTCTTAATGCTGTTCCATAGATTATGATCCAGGTTTTCTGCGCACAATTCGTCCAGTCACTACATACATGATATACATTACACTGGTCGCCTCATCAACACTTAATTTTAAGTTTAACTGCCAAACTCAGAGTTGTTGATTAACTAAGTTGGCTACTTAAGAAAAAATATTGACACTTATTTTGATACGCATAAAGACTACCGATACTAAAGTTAATGAACGTTAGCTTAAATGACGTCTCTGAGTGCGGCCGTAAGTAATCCTTTTGACTATAAGATTTCTCAAGTAGTTTTTAAATAGATAACCGAAATTCATTTTCTACTAGTAGGTAACTCATATTATAGCCTTTTATTACAAATCGCGAACTAGGGAACAAACTTCGCAACAAAATTCGTGTCAGCCCCTTTTAACATTGCGTGTTGGAACGGGATGACATGAGCTTTAGTACGGTAATAATTTTAGATCGCGATTAATAATAAGGTGCATAGTGTTACTATCTCGGATATTTACATAAGTATAAATAAAATATTACCTAAATGCCTTCATCACTTTCTTCGTAACACATCTTGAAACTTTTTTCGATTTTCAATTTTGGTTCCACAAAAGAAAAATACGGAACCATTCGATGATAAATGAAGTCTTGTTGTAATTGGAGTACAAGACTTCGTTACTACATATATTTTTCTTTAAAACATTATTTATCACATTTATCTTGCTTTGCCAAAAAATCTTGTGTTTGGCTGCTTTTTGTGCATTTCATTAAGGTAATTTTTAGCTACTAAACCGGATCTATTTTAAACAATTTCGGGGTGACAACTTCTCGGCAAACACTTAAGTATACTATTTATTAAATACCCATGAACAAATGCTCGGTCCGTTTTTGTACGCGAATTGATTCACGCCAAAAATGGCCACTTTGTGCGTGAATCAATTTTTCGCGTAGGCGTTGGGCCCAAAATTTGTGCATGATTATCTAATAAATAGTATAAGTGTTTGCCGAGAGGTTGTAACCCCAAAATTGTTTAAAATAGATGCGGTTTAGTAGCTAAAAATTAAAATCATTTGACGTCACTAGTGTGCCCTACCCGTCACCTTATCAATGAGATATCAACAACATGGCTGTTTTCGCATATGATGAGCAAGGTTTTGAAAAGTTGTCTATGTTTGAAAACTCGTTTTTTCAAGCCAACTGGGAGATTGGTCTATGTTACTCCAAATGTTCTCATCCATACTCTGCAAAAATCACCTAGCAATCCTTCACCAGATATCTTCACCACACAACCTCACACTATCAAACCAGTATTTTATAAGACACACCTTTATCAAAAACGAGATGGTGATGAATATGGAGAATATGAACATCCCGCCGAGTCCGTAGAGGTGCAGGGTCCGCCTGCCAGTCCTGTCCATGAGGGGGAGGGAGACCAGGGTCATGCCCACCATGATGGCGCCTATGCCCATGGTGGCGAACTTGGCAGACTCGTCGGTGAGCCCGGAGGAGGTGAAAAGGAATGTGGAGTAGTAGAAGACCTGGGGATGAGAATAATTGTTAAGCTCAAAAAAGAAAGGTTTAAATAATGGCAGATCGGCGGTAACCAGCGCGTAGACGAGCTTACGGATCACCTGAAGGTAAACGGTTGCCGCCGCCCATGGAAACTCGCAACGCCAGTGGATTCACAAGCCCGCTGTCAATCTTTAAACCTGGACTAAAACTCCGGTACGCTCACTAACTTCGGCGAAACACAGCTCAAGTTGCTTCTCAACGGTTTTATGTAAGGCCGTGGTATCACTCCGGACGAGCCGGCCCAACCGTGCCAATGTGTGGTTCTCCCACGATTTAAAATGTTAAAATACTTGGCAGTGGTCTCAGCTGGTGGTATGTACATACATGAATGTGGTATGGATATTATGATATATTTTTATATGCGATAGGTGGCAGACGAGAAGACGGATCACCTGATGGTAAGCAATCGCCGTCACCCATGGACACCCGCGACACCAGTGGAGTCACAAGTGCGCTGCCAACCTTTAAGCCCCCTTTCTCCCGGATTGGCCCTCCGGTACCCTCACCCACGCACCGAAACACAGCACAGTGCTGCTTCAGGCCTGTTTTCTGTGAGGCCGTGGTATCACTCCGGTCACCCGCGACACCAGTGGAGTCACATGAGCGCTGCCAACCTTTAAACCCCCTTTCTCCCGGATTGGCCCTCCGGTACCCTCACCCACGCACCGAAACACAGCACAGTGCTGCTTCAGGCCTGTTTTCTGTGAGGCCGTGGTATCACTCCGGTCGAGCCGGCCCATTCATGTAGAAGCGTGGCTCTCCCATGGTCACTTACTACTCACTTACCACTTTAGGTATTATAGCACAAAAATGATCTAATTAAACGATATATTGCCAGACTTCAATATGTAAAATGATGGTAGGTTACAACTACTTAGATAACAAAAGACAAATACCAAAGTGACGACCCGTTTGGAACAGTGGTAGTGAACGCTGCCTTCGGTCCAAGGATTGCAGATTCTATCCCCGCACAGTACAAACATTTGTGTGCACGAACATGTTTGTTTGTATTGGTCTGGGTATTTTCTATAAGTATGTTTTTACATAAGAAAAGTATTTTATGTATGTATTAGTAATTCCACTCTTGATTTGATCCGTAACACAGGTGATTGAGCTAACTATCTAGGAGTCAGAGCAATGTAAGTAATGTTGTAAAATATTTATAAAAAAAAAGTCATATTATCCAATAAATTATTTACATAGTACAAGACTGCAGTCGAAATATGTAAAAAAATAAATAAATAAATAAAACTTTATTAATCATATTAGAGTTAATTTTACAGATGATCACTCATAGTTATAAAAACAGACTTATTATTTACCTGTACTAAGAGAATCTTGTATCACAGGTATTTAGAGCTATCTTAATTTAATTGAAATAATAATAAAATCTAGTTAAATATAGAAACGAAAAAGTTGTAAAGTGAGTAATAGTTGTTGGCTGAACATCCCTCGGCGTTCCCTAGTTTTGCTCTAATCGGATGCAAATTTAAGCTAAACGATATTTTGATATTCACTTCGCGGTCGGCTGACAAGAACTTACCATTACTCTGATTGGGTAAGTCTGCCAATGTCACTAACAAGCCATCTAAAACTATTAGCTAATGAAATTGCAACTGGAGATACGACGCTGTATATCTCTTAGGTCTTCGATAAATTGAAGGTATGTTACGCAACTTCAAGGTGTTTGACTAAGCTCGAGATTTTACAAAAGTATACATATTTTATCAAGTTATAGGTAAATACAGGGTGTATCTGTGAACATTTACATCCCTTTAACCACTGTTTGCTGTTGACACCCGGTATCTTTGGGTACGCTGATGACAGCACAGTTGCGAACAGATATCTGTAGGTTGCGAGGTCCGGTGCAGATGTCGGTTCTTTGAGGGAGGGCATGGTTCAGAGGGTGAACACAGCCCTGAATGCTGTCTCCATATGGGGAGATGCCAATTTGGTTGGGTTCAACCCCGCCAAAACACAGGCCTGCCGAGCCTGGACCACCGTCGACGAGTGGCATGCCTCTCGGTCTTCTACCGGATTCATTTCGGGGAGTGTGCGGAGGTTCTACATAATTTGATCCCTCCCAGCCCATTCCATCATCGGACGACAAGGCGCGGCGAGTGCTTTCATCCTTATGTGGTATAAATACCCCTTATCTGCACGAAGCCATTTGCTTCCACATTTATAATGCGGACGGCTAAGGAATGGAACTCTCTGCCGAGATCTGTTTTTCCTGACCACTATAATCTGGACATCTTTAAGGCAAGAGTGAACAGGCATCTTTTAGGCAAACGCGTATCATCCTAGACCTCATCGTCGCTTTCCATCAGGTGCGATTGTGGTCAAGCGTTGGCTTATTGACCAAAAAAAAAACGTGTTCTATCAACCATTCTGAACAACATTTGGTTCTACGACTTTTGGCATAAAAAAATTTGAACTTCTCATACAAAGTCGCATTTTGTATGGGGAGTCGAAAAAATGTTCGTCTAATTTCGAAATGTCGTTGAACTGAAGAAATGTTGTTAAGAATGGTTGGTAGAACACGTGGTTAAGGGCATGTAAATCTCCACAATTACACCCTGTATGTTCCAATAGCAAAAATTCTCAATTAAAAATTTAAGTTTATCCGGTTTTATGGTCATTCAAAGATTCATGGGCAAGTCCATTTTAAAAGTATGAAATTATTAAAAACAATTATACCATTGAATAACCCATAAAATTGGCACCAACTGTTATAATAGAATCAATGACATAAACGAAACATTTGATATAGCTACCATACAAAATTCAAATGAAATGCATACAAATTACTTAGCTGTGACGTCACATATTAGTAGCCATTTGTATGGAGCGTTTTGGGTTTGCCCAAAATAATGTGATTTTAAAGTTGTGATATCTCAGGTAGTTTAAATGAGAATCAAGTGATTCTTTCAACGATGTTTCTATCATTGAGAGGTCTTTTGATTGCTAAAATAAAAAAAGAAATAGTCATACACCGTATTATAGGTAAATACAGGGTGTATCTGTGAACAATTACATCCCTTTAACCACGTGTTCTATCAACCATTCTGAACAACATTTGGTTCTACGACTTTTGGAAATTCGCGTAAAAAAATTCTTGTGGACGTAAAATATTACAATTTATCTCCCGTTTAGAATCTTACGAAAGTTTGTAAACTTTCTAGTAAATTGATAAACTTACGGATCTTATTATTTTCATGTGACATATACATATATGACAGGTGGCGGACGATCAAACGCATCCCCTAATGGTAAGCAATTGCCGCCGCCTATGTACACCCGCAACAGTAGTCACAAGTGTTCTGTCAATCTTTAAAAATCCCCTCTCTGGACCTAGCTAAGTTACGCAGATTTTCTGTGAGGCTGTGGTATCATTCGGGTCGAACCATTCATCTATAGAAATACTGCAGGTACACTTACTGCGTTGATGCCACTCAGTTGCTGAGAGAGTTGCATGACTACGCCAATGAGGAGGGGTGCGCGAAGTGTCGGAGAGCATAGCAGTTCCCTCATCGAGATGGAAGCCTCGGCCTGTTGAGCTCGTTCCTCTGCCCTCATCTCCTCGATATCCTCTTCAACCTTGAAACAGTAAGTTCAGGGGTTCATTATAATATAATAATAATAATAAATGCATATAATATCTCATCAAGGCTCAGCCTGAAAACAAGCGCTGCGGCGGCTTCGGTCCCTGCATATGCTGAGGTTGGGCCTTCTTGGCTACAGAATTGGTCGTTACTAAATTCAAAATTTACTATACGCCATAATGCACTTTATTTTGTTATTCGAGAACAAATGACAAATGAAAGTATACCCTATTACAACAGTAACAAAAGAAATGGTGCATGGAATTGACCATGCCCCATACGCCAATGTTCGTGGGTTCGAATGTTTGTCCACCACCCTGGACAAACATTCGTGTGATGAACAGTTATCTTTGTTCAGTGTCTGGTTGTGACACAAGTTCTTAAACTACTTATTACGGAATCATGTCAATGTAAGGGATAAAGATAAACATATCTTTATTAGCCACAGAACAAATTTAAACAAGGCCCAACCTCAGTATTTGCTGCAGTGGCTGAAGCCGCGGCATCGCTGGTTTTCAGGCGGAGCCTTGGCGACGTACGTGCACACAATACATGGAACAGGTAGAAAGACAAAACAAAAAAAAATGAGAGAAAAAAACATTATTAATAAATAATAAGAAGGAACACATAATAATGAAAATAAATAAGATCGAGTAGGTATAATAAGTTAAATTAAAATGATAATAATAAAGACATGATAAAGTTGACGATTTATAGGAATACGTTTTCTGGAAATCCTACCTGATTGCTGGCTCGGAGTCTCCGCAGCGCCCGCCTGGCCTCCTCCTCCCATTGCCTCGTGATGAGCAGGTACCTCGGGGATTCAGGGCAGGCTGGCAGGAGTATCAGCTGCAGGATTGCGGGGCAGATCGCTAATCCTGAACAGAGACGAACCTTTAAGTAAGTGGTCAAATTAAAGCAAAGCTCATGGGCTTCAAACATTAAAAAGGCAGTAAGTAATCCCATGAGTTTGTAAGGTTTTGTACCATTTTTTCCTTTTACAGAAATCTCAGGAAGTCATTTAGGTCATTGATGTCACTATGGAGCCAGCTTGGATCATGATCCAGGAATCAGTAATTGATAGTTAAACTATGGAAACCCACAAATAGGGGAATGAGAACAACTTTAACATTCTTGAATGTTCAAAGTCAATATCTCACCTCTGTGGGTATCAACTTTGAAAAACTATCTAAAACCTGATAGTTACTTTCCACACATGAGCTAAAAAGATGATCTCTTAGTGACAACGTATCGACTTACCTAGCAAGATAGGCCATCCTTCATCAGTCCCCAGGATCTGCTCGATGCCCAGCACCTGGGACAGCAGCAGGCCAACAGTCACCGCCAGCTGGTTGACCGTGCCCAGACCGCCTCGAAGGTTCAGGGGCGCGATCTCCGATATGTACATTGGCACTAGTGAGGTGTTCAGCCCTGAAGAGGTAATAAGGAAGAAATTGGTTAAGAGTAAAAAAACAACCTTTTGATTTTAAGGTAGCATGTCTCCGCTCAGCATGTGGCGTTGGTATTCTGAAGAGACCTTTGGTAAGATACTTGCACTTGTCATGCAATCCTTTGAGCTATGTCTGTGACCTTAGTTCTGCGGATCTCTCATCATCTCTCATTTCTGATACGATCACGCAGGGAGACTTCGAGCATAGTCCTCTCCATTGCTCACTGGGAGCCGTTGTAGACTTTCTTTCAATTAGGGATTTAGTGTGAAGTCAAGATCGAGCCCATCATTGATAAAAACAATAAAGGTACAAAGATTAAAAAAGTAAAAGATATTCTGAAGTAAATAGTTTAATAGAAATACATACCGCAATTGACCCCTATGATGAATCTACCGAAGATGAGGAGCTCGTAGCAGTGGGAGATCTTGGTGAAGCCCATCAGACTGGCGCCGCTGATGCCGAGGATGTTGTTCAGCAACAGGCCCCCTTTCCTGATGTTACAAATATTAAAGTTACAACACTTACAACAAAAGCCATCATTGAACAAATACCAGTGTTCTTCATCATATTAATGTTTATCTATAACTGAAAACAAACCCCTTCGGCGTATGAAGTAGTGTTAGTACCAAATTTAAGTGTTACCGGATTTATTTCAGGGAGTGTGCGATGGTTCTACATAATTTGATCCCCCCAGCCCATTCCTTGACTGGACGACAAAGCGCGGCGCGATGCCTTTCATCCTTATGTGGTAGAACTACCCCTTATCCGCACGAAGCGATTCGCTTCCACAATTATAATGTGGACAGCTAAGGAATGGAACTCCCTGCCGAGGTTTGTTTTTCCTGACCACTATAATCTGGACATCCATAAGGCGAGAGTGAACAAGCGTTTTAGGCAAACGCGTATCATCCTAGACCTCATCGTCGCTTTCGATCAGGTGCGATTGTGGTCAAGCGTTAGAATATTGCCCAAAGAAAAGAAAAAAAAGCACCAGGCCAGACTACAATGATATCCTGGTAACATTTTCGTGTTTTTATAAGTCGCCAAAGGCAGATACGAGCGGCTGGGCTGATGGTAAGCGATTACTGCGTCTATAGATGCTTGCATTGACAGAGGACTTGCAAACGTGTTGCCGACCCTTTAATTTTTCTTATATGATAGATGGCAGGCGAGCAGACAGATCGTCTGATGGTAAGCGATTGCCGCCGTCCATGAACACCCGCGACACCAGTGGAGTCACAAGTGCCCTGACAACCTTTAAGCACCGCTTTCCCCCTGATCGGGCCTCTGGTTCTCTCACTCACGCTGCGAAACACGGCACAGTGCTGCTTCCTGACGGTTTTCTGTGAAGCCCTGGTATCACTCCAGTCGAGCCGACTCATTCATGCCGAAGCGTGGGTCTACCAAGGTCATAAATTATGTCATCGTACCTTCCAAATCTGTTCGCGATCATGCCGCCAGAGAAGCCACCTAGCATGCCTCCAATGGCGAAGATGCTGACTGCGATGGAGTAGAGCTTATTCACTGTGTCGTCATGGAGGTCCAGCCCGTACCGGTTCTTGTAAACGTCCTTCATGAAGTTCGCGATGTTCTGAAAGTGAAGTTTGAGGTTAGCACGTAGACATGGAACCTAAGTAGAAAGATCAGCATTTCTCATTATGTTCACCAAAGGAGACATGTTGTGTCTCATTAGAGACGGTAAACTTTATCCCGGGGGAATCCCCCAGGACCGTTTACCGTGGCAGACCTGGAGCCTTATTCGCGGTACAAGATATTTTGTCATGATCGCCAAAATATAGTTTTTTTGGACGATTTTCATGCGACATCCTGAGATTTGGGCACCTGGTGGCCTATTCTCGCGAACTCGACATTGAAATCGAATTAAAGATTTGTATGGACGAATGTATGAAATCTCTAAATGTGACTTCTCGTGCACGAGAATTGCCCCCCTTGAAGTCGCTGAATAAGTATGCACCCTAAGTCAAATTATTATTTCTCATTGTCGCATCCACGAAATGAGACTCTCTCCCGAGAGAATATAAATTAAAATTATGCAAGAAAATAATAATATTAATTTTTTTTCTATTACATTTTAAAATTATTTCATCGTGAAACAATAAAAAACAGTGAAAATTATAATAATTTAACTATTTAGTGGTCTTAGTCCAAAAATTTGTCACCAAAGTATTGTTTTAGATTATAATAAGCCTTATTGATAAGAGAAACTTTGAATGCATTATCAAATTTACTACCATGGAGGGCCCTGATGGAGCTAGATAAGTGATTATATATCTTCATCGCCATATAATATGGTCCATTTTTGTACAGTGTCAAACGGCAGGGGTAGTGCTAATTTATTTTCTCTCTATGTATTCCTGGTAGGTCACCTATTTTCTTGAATATTTGGGCATGCTTCTTTATTATACGACTTATTTCAAATATGAATGAATGAATGAATGAATGAATGAATGAATAATGAATGAATTAATTAATTAATGATAACTTTATTTGGCACAATACAAAACAAGGAATTTTAATTACAAACATAACATAGACATAAATCATTAACGAAAAGTAGGACAACATTATCTCTGTATGCGGCGGCCGCTCAGCATTAGTCGGCAAATATGTATAGACATGTTACTGTAAGAATTAACAAAAAATGGGTAGTTACCTTTCCCGGAGCATTGATGACACCAGTGTTGTACCCAAACTGCAGCATGCCCAGCACCGCGGCCAAGATGGCGTAGGATAGGAAGAAAGTAAGGCCCTGAAACCAAACCAACAAGAATAACCCAGTGGAAAGTCCCGCACATAGCTCATGATGAGGCGCAGACGTGACAGAAGATGTGACCACAATAAATTGTAATAAATGTTTTGAAGCGGTTCCCTGAATCAGAATTGGTTTATTCTAGAACAAGTAAGCAATGGACAGCTAAGCCAACGGAATTTACGCATATTCTCAAAACTTTCATACTGTGAATCAATTTAATATAAGCTCTTAAGGTGACGAGTAGGGCACACTAGTGATGCCAATCGATTTTAATTTTTAGCTACTAAACAGAATCTATTTTAAACAAATTTCGGGGTTACAACCTCTCGGCAAACACTTATAGGTACTATTTACCAAATAATCAAGCACAAATGTTGGGTCCATTTTTGGACGCGAAAAATTGATTCACGCTAAAAATAGCCGCGTTGGACCCAACATTTGTGCATGGTTATTTAATAAATAGTAAAAGTGTTTGCCGAAGGGTTGTACCCGAAATTGTTTAAAATACATCGCGTTTAGTAGCAAAAAATTAAAATCGATTAGCGTCGCTAGTGTGCCCTACCCGTCACCTTAAACTACTGCACCGATTTCAAAAAATCTTTCACTATTAGAACTTTATACTATCCTTGATTCAAAAGCTATAGGAAAAAGTCTAATTCCTACGGGAAAATATTAATTAGTCCACATGGACCACGCTGCGAGAGGTTAAGCCAGAACTGTAATAAAAAAAGAGATTACAACCCCCCACGAGTGCGAGTATAGACCCAAATAGTGTGCGAGCGAGGAGTGAATAGATGCTTTGCCATTTCTGATCCCATTCTTTATCCGCACAGGTTGTACATTGAGATTAAACGTTTTTAATTACTACAATCTTTAACTTGTCCTTAGGTAGTCTCTAAAGTTTAGAAAAAGAGTTCCTGTGACATACTGATGGCCAAAGCTACGAGTGTAATAAATTCAAACGGGTTCTGTTTTTATCATTAGCTACAGAACCATAAAAGATAGAACTCAATCGTGATTTAAATATTTATAGACACAAAACCACAAAAGTGGATTTAATTTAAGTCTCATTTGTCTGTGTCTGTTCATTGTGACAAGGGTTGTTTGGACGAAAATTTACATTTTACTAGACGTCGAAACCAAAAAGTATTTACAGCAAAACTTTTTCAAATTATTTTTCTCGCTTTTCCGGTCATTCCTAGAAAGAGTAAAACGCGATACATGAAGTTAACTTGTTGTGCGAATCGTTGTTCTGAACTTTGTTTGTCGATGGCTGAATGTGTGACCATTATTGTGGAGTACAAAGTTTCTTATTGGCGTTTAGTGACCAATCAGAAAGTTTAAAGTAGCTAAACTTTGTAACGGCTTGTTTAAATTACTTAGCAAATATTGATACTCTGATTTAGGAGGCTATAGATGACTTATGGTTTTAGATGGATATAATGTTGGCCTCAGTTGAAATGACGTCTATACAAAAGATCGAACTAGAAAAAGCGCGCTTTCAGAGATTCAGAGTGTGAAAGAGATCCAACCGGCCCTGACGCAGATTCTATACGGGTGCGGTAGAGAAAGAACATCGCCCAGCACGTCACCACAGTACTAACGGCTTGGCGTTATTTTTCGAGTATGGCTTTCTATGAAAAAGCGCAGTCTGTTTAGGGCGCATGTCTATGGTCGAACATAGACTCAATATTTACTATGGTGTCGAATCATCACTCCAGAGTTTTTAAAAATAAGCTTCAAATCAGCCTTAGTGAAACAGGTCCTAACAGCTTTTTTGTGGTTATCACATCACCACCTCAGGTAGCTACAATGAGCGGTTTTCTTTTAAGGTGACGGGTAGGGCACACTAGCGACGCCAATCGATTTTAATTTTTTGCTACTAAACCGGATCTATTTTATACAATTTCGGGGTTACAACCTTTCGGCAAACATGTATACTATTTATTAAATAACCATGCACAAATGCGGACCCAACATTTGTACGCGAAAAATTGATTCAGGCTAATAGTGGCCGCTTTTGGCGGTAATCAATTTTTTGCGTACAATACGGACTCAAAATTTGTGCATGGTTATTTTAAAAAATAGTATGAGTGTTTGACGAGAGGTTGTAACCCCAAAATTGTTTGAAATAGATCTGGTTTAACAGCTAAAAATTAAAATCAATTGGCGTCGCTAGTGTGCCGTACCCGTCACCTTAAGTATCATATTAAGTAGGCATAGAAGGCCTACTCAATATAAGACATGAAATCACCCTCACACATAAGAACTTCCTTGACAACATCTGCCTAAGTCGCAATGGCCAGTCGTGACTTAGATCGAAAACACATTTAAATTCAATTCAATTTTGTCATGTGTGAGTGAACTCGCTAGCGTCCTGTATTGAGTCGACCTCCTGTACCAATTTCACTTTGTGTACACGTAGCCCGTTGTCTTAGGTGAGCAAAAAACGCGACAAGTAGCGACGCGATGTAATGCGATTCGTCGAGTATCGTCTTTGACCAGTGTTGCCACCCTCTTTACTTTACCGAAACAGTGCTAAAAAGGTACTAGATTCTAAAAGTGAAAATAAGTTAGACTTGTAAAATAGTACAGATCTAGCACTATTTTCACAGATCAGATAATATCTGTTACTATTTTTATTCTAACAACTCCGAGTTTCATATTTAGCACCTAGCACCTTATTAGCACTATTTTGGCATCATGGACTGTGGTTTTAGAACAAACACAAAAACTTGATAAAGAGTTACTTTTTTCTCTTTAAAATGATAATATCGAATTAGATACGCCTGATTTCCGTCCAGAGCCCCTTTTTTGATCATTCGCTTTGGCCAAAGAGCGCTCTAAATTAAAAGACAGGTAACTCTTTATTCACACAAAATTTATATACTTTTTCGGAACTATTAAAATATCTAGCACCTTTTACATGGAATTCAACTCCCATTCAACTATCAAGTTGGCAACAGTATTTCTGACTGATTAATTAAAATTTTAATATTTTATTGCATTATATGTTGTTGTTACAAGATGTTAACGCGACAACGTGGCGTAGGAGCCACCACTGGTTTATACTAAGTTACTACTTGACATCGCGTCGCTTCGCATTGCATTGTTAGTCGTTCACCTAGGACGGGTAAAACAACTGGACATATACAAATAACCGGTGACCTGGTAGTTATGTGCTGTGATACATTTACTGTGACTGACACAAACGAGGATTCTACATACAGTGTTACAAACAGGCTTACTCTTCGATTCATCCTGGGCTGGGTGAAAAAAAAACACAATAACAACCGCGTCAAAATTATTCAAATATATTTTCCCTGATCTGACATAATGAGCAGTTTTCCAGTAGGTATTTATAAACTTTGAAGTTACTCGCTAGATGGTGTAAGTAGTCTCTATGTATTTCAGGTGTTGGATGATATATCCTATGCTCCCTAATTTATGGGAAAATTTCTCAGTGCTAGGTATTTCACTTTTTCCTAATATTTTAAAGTATTTGGTTGGTTACATGGAAAATAACACTTTATACCTACCAACAATATACAAATACCAACCTAAAGTGAACCTAAAATAAGTTGTAAAAAAATGTCTGTCATGGACCTATGGAGATATTTTTTATTGCTGCCCTTCTGAAACTGGGCAGTTTGTCATTAAATATTTCTATCCAAATATAATTTTTACAACCGGTTCGTTGTTGAATATTTAAAATAAAAAATATTTTTGAATAAAACCTCTTTCATTCATTCATAGTCATAATATTTTATTTTATTCATGGGTAAATGAAAATGAAATATGGTAACACTTTAAATGCTGCAACCAATCGCTGTAATTTTTATACACATACGGGTAGCGCCATCTGTTAACACATTAGAGAAACCGACTGACTAATGTCATTGGGAAACTCCTCAATTTTCCAGTAGGTATTTATGAACTTCCAAGTTACTCGCTAGATGGTGTAGTCAGTCTCTTTGCTTATGGCATTTGTATCTCATGTAGGTTTTGCTAAACAATGGGGTAAAATTGCGATGTAAATTATTTTGTATTTTTTATTTTGTTTCGCGCGAACACTTACGCTTTTTTGTTACTCGATTAATATTACTGCATAATTATTAAAGGTGATACTAGCGCCACCAACTGATTTCTATTGATTGTGGCGGATAGGAAACATTAAAAAAAATGGAATGGAATTTTAATACTTTAAGGCGCTACATCGGCATTTAATTTGATTCTGGCGATTATGAGACATTATTCGAAAAAGTAGGTACAATCTGAAATACTTGGCGGAATTTATTATCGAAATGATTTCAATAATCTGCATAAATGCTAAGTGTCCACTTTAAGGTGACGGGTAGGGCACACTAGCGACGCCAATCGATTTTAATTTTTAGCTACTAAACGGGATCTACGCTACTATCTACGGTAGCGTACGTGTTGGACCCATCATTTTTGCATGGTTATTTAATAAATAGTATGTGTTTGCCGATAGGTTGTACCCGAAATTGTTTAAAATACAAGTATATCTGTTGCATATCTGTCCGTAGGATTAATTCGTGATTTTATTTGATAAATTGACTTTTATGATAAACTCGATAAGGGCTCAGGGACTTCTTAGTAATATTTAATATCGAACTCCTTTTAACATCGTAGAGGAATGATAGAAAATGTCTAGCGAAGGTGGGTTATTGGACGATTTGATGAAACATTTTTTATTACTACGGTCTCACAGAAAACGGCCTTAAAGCGCTTGTGCTGGGTACAAACGAGTGAGTGAGGGTACTGGAAGCCAAATCCGGGGTGAAGGGATGGGCAGGGGCTTCACTGAGGATTTGGCCTCCAGCTAAGGTTGGCAGGGCACGTGTGGCTTAAATGGTGTCCATGAGTAGAGTTTCTTCAATTGCATACCAATCGTGATCCGTATGCTTATCTGTCGCCTATCACATAAATAAAGAAAGAAAGAAAAATATTTATTGTATAAATAAAAATAGTTCTAAAAATAGTTAATGTGTCCAACATTATAGCAAAATGATATTTAAAACAATGGGAAACACTCGAACCCACGTATTTAAAAATTAAATTGAAAATTTAAAAAACCCCCGACGGCGTCCATCTTGGATTTGAAATTTGTCACAATAAATATATACTGTAACTCAAGCCCTTTTATATGATACCAATATTGTGGGAGTTGCGTTAAAACATACAAACCATATCTTTGTGACGGTGGCCATCTTGGATCGATGTTTATCCAACATGACTAAGAACACTCCCGCCTTATTCATCTTTCAAACAAAAAAAACAAAATCAAAATCGGTTCATTGTTCCGGAGCTACGATGCCATAGACAGACACACAAACACACACACACACACACACACACACACACACACACAGAAACGTGAAACTTATAACACCTCGTCGTTTTTGCTTTGGGGGTTAAAAATAACACGACTTAAATATTACAGTATGCAAATTAATACAGTTGTACAAGTAAGTATACTGTGTCCAAAATGGTGCCCACTCAGCATTGTGTTAGCGACTAAAGTAGAAGCCGCTAACGCTGATTTTCAGTGGAACCAATTATTATTATGAAGGGCTAGAGTGACATGTATTATTAAAGAAAGTAGACAATATCAAATTACAAATGTAAATGGCTCATTCACAAAAAATATTAAGATATCTTTATTACTAGGAAATCAGGAAGCATTAGGTATACTTCAAAGATATAGGGAGAGTTGTGAAGAAGATTAATAAAAAAATATATACCAGTACCTTAGACAATTGTCTAAGACCAGTACTAATAGTCTGACATTCGCTTTAAACTGTCAAAGTAATTGAAGAACTGCTGTCAACTAAATAATGCAGCTTAGAGTCAATAGTTGATATTTTTATAGCAATCTTTTGCAATTTATTCTTAATTAAATAACACACTTTTTTTCTATTGAACTGTAACTGATGTAAAGTGACGATGAGGTCTAGGATGTAACGCGTTTGCCTGGAAAATGGCTGTTCACTCTTGCCTTAAAGATGTCCAGATTGTAGTGGTCCGGAAAAACAGACCTTGGCAAGGAGTTCTATTCCTTAGCTGTCCGCATTATGAACGTGGAAGAAAATCGCTTCGTGCGGATAAGGGGTAAGCCAACAACGTATGGATGAAACCCCTTGTCGCGCCTTGTTGTCCGGTGGTCGAATGGGCTAGGAGGGATCAAATTATACAGAACTTCCGCACACTCTCCGAAATGAATCCGGTAAAAGACTGAGAGACTTGATAAACGTCTACGGTGGTTAAGGCTCTGCAAGCCAGCCTCTGAGAGTACGTCATCACCGATCAGTCTCTTCGCACGTGAAAAATTTCATCTCGTGTTCAGGCGGAACTCGAACCCACACCTTCCACAATCCGGGTGGATGTTCTAACAATTAGCTTTAAGTCAGTTATATAACTATATTTACTAGGTAGGCGTTTTAAATATATTTTTTTATTATACCTATAACCTTCGGTGAGGATGCGTTCGCCAAAGTAAGTGAAATAATTGACAAATTGAGTAGTCAATGTCGACATCAGTGGAGGTCATGGTCACTCAGTAAAACGCCTAATTAGAGCGGTCACACCTTTTTGATGGCCAACACTCAGCAATATGGTAACATTCAGAAACATCCTATAACTTTTATGCCTACTTGTTAGTGTATGTTGATATTAAATCATCGCATCCATACAGGCAGATCCTAGTGTCAACAAAAAGTGATGAGATGTAGATGCTCCGTATGAAGTAAAGCAAATTGTCGTAACAACTCAGTCAACAATCAAATGTATAAATGTCAGTCATCAACAACAGAGGAAACAGAACACAAATTGCATGCGGAATAATATCTCACAGATATTTCAGCCTCAATTTCATCGGTGTTGGTAGTGTTGCCAGCTTCAAAACAAATAAAGTCGTGAATAGTTCCACAAAAGTAGTTTTCGTTCAATTAAAAACATAAATTATAAACCAAAAATAACTGAAAATTATTTTTTTCCCAAAATAAATTGTGTGTGTGTGTTTTTTTTTTGGGAAAAGTTGACTTGGTATTGGAAATTATCATTACCATAAATGTGAGCTTGGATGGCGAGAAGGTAAATAGGAGATTAACTTTTAAGGCAAACGTTGTATACCACCTTTTTGTTTTTAACATTTAAGGTAAGGACGTTGTAGCGTGGACTGTAGCTACTGGTCAACACCAAAACACAACTGGGTGAACTCAAATACTCCATCTCAAGATTTCAGCGACAAAGCAAAGATGCGGTATCATCCGTAGGTAAAAAAAAACACCTTCCAGTTGAAAAAGCTTCATTGATAATAATTAGAAAAAAGGTTTGACCTAGTATGATGCCCAGTGAGAACTCAAAACTAAATGCACTCATCACTGACCCTATTCAGATTTCTAAGCCTTTTGTCTTCGATTACTAAGATAGATTTAAACTATTTCAAAGGCAGTCCTCTGATTCCGAGATATGCAACTTCGACAGAAAGTGAGAGTTGGAAACAGTGCCGAAGGCTTTAGCTAAGTCTACGAATACATGAAGTTGGAAATTTCAGTATTAGGTCCAAAGAAGTGACTATATCGGTCAGTAGTTCATGAACTGCATCGTTAGACATATTTTTACAACAAAAAAATAGGATGAGGCAAGGAATAGGTTCTTTTTATTCTCACTCTTAACATAATATTGTATGTAGCCGCTAAAAGATACTGTATGAAAAATACAGAATAACGCCAATTTTAAAGAACAATTATTGAATTGAAAAGAGTAACTGTTGAGTTTCTTACTGTTATTCGATATATTGAAATTAATTCTAATTTACTTCTATGACCAAAGTTTAAAATGCTCTTGATTTATTAGCTAGGTTCTGGCAACGCAGTGCGAATTATGGCTAGATAATTGGGTGTGGAATTTGGATGCAGATCGCATTGAGAGGCGCTTTGAGAGGGGTTAATCGCTCAATATTGCACAGTTATGAAACAATAGGCGCACTGACAGGGGTTTCTCTTTAAACAAATCGGGCCGGTCTGCACAGTAGAGTGTGGAGCAAAAGCTCGTAATTACAGGAAAAATCGATGTATAATTTAATTACAATTTTGATTATAAGGTGTCTAAAACATAATATTATCTATAATATTTTTTTATGTGATAGTTGACGAATCAGTCAGTCAGTCTCCCACGGTCCCAATTTATTCGAAATATTGCACAATTATGTCACAGTAAATGCATTGACATGGCCTCTTGTGTCTCTCTATACGATTCGGGTGAATCTGCGCAGTAGAGCGTCGATCGAATTTTCGTACTTACAGAAAAAATGCATGATTAATTTCGACTATATTAAAGTTTGATCAATAAGTGTCTAATGTGACGAAATATAATTATCTGTAATTAATTGCTCAATATTGCACAGTTATAACACAATAAATGCATTGACGGGACCTGATATCTCTATCTCTCTCTCTATAGACCTTCTTTAAGTGACGGGTACGGCACACTAGCGACGCCAATCGATTTAAATTTTTAGCTACTAAACTTATACTATTTACCAAATAATCAAGCACAAACTTTGGGTCCATTTTTGTTTGGGGCCGCTTTTGGCGGTAATAAATTTTTCGCGTACGCGTTGAAATCAACATTTGTGCATGGTTATTTAATTAATAGTATAAGTGTTTGCCGAGAGGTTGTAACTCCCGAAATTGTTACAAATAGATCCGGTTTAGTAGCAAAAAATTAAAATCGATTGGTGTCGCTAGGGCTACTCGCCTTAACCTTTGTGATATAAGGGACCTTGACGACAAAGTCAAGTTCGCACCGCGGGCTTTGGTTGCCGCGTTGTTTCTGAGTCTCTTTATCAGTCAACTAGCGACCTGCCATCACTTTGTTTCCGAATATTTGTACTACATTATACCAATAGACGGTGCACAAACCCAAGGAAATTAAGACAGTACCTAACTAAGAAAAAAAAATAAGCTAAAAGTCAATAAAAAGGAAAGGAAGTTACAATAAAGTGGATCCCTGTGGCAATGTCCTCAAAAAGCTGGCAGCATTACCCCGCTGAATCGCAATGGAAATTCGGTGGACGAGGTAGCTGCCAGCCTTTGGCTGTGACTTCAACTAGACGCTTAGCAAAATCACGGAAGAAAGAGAGAGCGTCGGAACCCCACGGGCCCAGTGTTTCAACACTGAAAGCTACAAAGCTGTTGGTAACAGATATATGACTATACTTTGTAGCTTTTGGTCTCTCTGCCGCTTCGGACACAGCTCCGGCACTCCTCGTAGTCCCGGGAAGATGAAACGGTGCCAGAGTGTCGACGCAGGTAGCATCCCACACGAGAGCACGTCCCATCTTCCAAGGGATGAGAGATATTTAGATGGTGCTAGGTATCGATCTCATCGCCAAAACTTTTGTGTTTTCGGATTATAGAAATAGAAAAATGTTTATTTGGCACCAAAAATACAGATAACAAAATATAGATCTATACATTACTTATTAATTTAATCCTAATCTAGTTACAGTATAATATCTAAATTCTAAGAGGCGCCAAAAAGGTCCCCGCTCAGCTATTTGTCGAGACACCGAGCCTCGACGCTGATATTCTGCGGATACCTAACAAAATACATATTTGACATACAAGTTACTAACAACAGAAACAGAGATCGCTTCAGAATGCACCATACATCATGTTTAGATCAAATACTCTTACAAATTTAATGTTTATATATATATTGAGTTAAAGTATGTATTAAGTATAGGCAAATAAAAAAATACCTACAAGCCTACAAGCGTAGCGTTGCCGCTGTCTGTAGGATTTACCTCTTCATTAATAGTATAGATTAGATTGTTAATTCAGAGAGTCTCCAAAATGCCTAAGGTCCCTCACCGTGGAAGTAAAGGCAGAACCATACACATAGATTCTTCACATTCACGTCCTAATTCACTGAGCTTCAGCTCTCCAACCTAATGTCTACATAATTACTGATATCACCGGATTTTTCACTCTCGAATACCCTCACGCAAAATTAGTTGTAACCCCCAAAGCCAATATTATGATCCGAGAGAGTAATTAACAGATTAAGGGCAATAATATATTCCCATTATGTATGCAAACCTGTGAGCGCTATTTACTACAACAGCCGACCCAATGAATATTGTTGAGCTAATAAACCGAATCATACGTAGGCACAATAACAATGCATGTGAAATAAGCTAAAATGATCATGTTTAATTAGTATTTTGTACTTATTGATTCATATGCTTGGACAGACGTGTGGAGTTACGAGGAAAGACCGTGTGAGAAACCCTATCATGCATTACAGATAAGAGATTTTTTCTTTCTTCGTTGACTTAGCTAAGCGTTTAGTCGCGACCCTGCGGGGTAATGCTGCCAGCATTTTGGGGACACTGCTACAGGGACCTACTTTAAATAATAAATAAATAAAACTCTATTGCAAAATCATTAGATTTTTTAAACTTTGTTTTAACTTCCCTTTTTACTTAATTTAAGCTTAGCTTTAGGTCTGAGTTATTGTTTTATTTTTCTCAAGTTATTCTTCTTTTGTTCAATAAATTCATATTTTCTCCCACTCTGTGGCCAGTTAAAATAGCCAATAATGTAATTAACATTTTTGATAACAACTCAAGATCAAGACATAAATAAATAAATATTTCACAAAATCACATACATTGATCTAACTCCGAGATAGGTAGCTCAAGCACCTGTTTTACGGATATCAGAATCAACAGTGGGATTACAAATACATACATATAATACTTTTTTTTTGTAAATACATACTTATAATACATAGGAAGCACCCAGACCAATACAACAAACATGTTCATGCACACAAATGTTTGTACTGTGCGGGGATCGAACCCGCAACCCCTCGAGACCAAAGGCAGCGTTCACTACCACTGTTCCAAACGGGTCGTCAATATTATCGTACAGTTATGATAAATATCATAACGTCACATGTGAATATTTATTTTGACCATAGACTTCGAGTCCTTTATAATTCTATGATTTTGGCTGAGGTGGACGTGATCGAATCATGTCCCTCATTGACAAACTGCTGTAATTTACTTTTGTCACTGCTTATTTTTAGGTGATATACAATCAGACGGATCACTGGTAAGCTATTTTCGCCACCCATAAAGATTCGCAACACCAACTACACAAGTGCGCTGCTAACCTATACCCTCACTTATTCTTGGTAACCGCGCAGACACGGTTAACACGGGTTCCTGTGAGTGTGTGGTATATCTCTCTCGAGCCGGTCCGTTCATGAAGAAGTGTGGTCTCCTGCGGTAAGAACTTTAGCAATATAGCAAGTTAACTTGATTTATTTTTATCGTGTTTTATACCTATTATCTATCTTTGAAATGCATCGTGGAAGTTTTGATTAAATATTTTGTATTGTTGATTGTTGAGTAGCTGTAGTCAAAATGTCTACTGGACAGATTCCTTTTTTTGCTAGAGGCGGACAAACGAGCAAGCGAGTCACCTGAAGGAAAGTAATCAGCGCCGCCCATGGACTTCCGCGAAATCAGAGAGATCGCTAATGTATTGCCGGCATTTTTAAAAAAGAGTACGCTCTTCTCTTGAAGGTCCCTATGTCGTAGCCGTCAGGAAATACTCCTGCAGCCAAACTGTTCCACAGAACTGAAGTACTATAGCATATGTTATGGGTAGGTATATTGTTTGACTGCCTCGGTGACGTAGATCCCGGTTTCGATTCCCGGGGCATTTTTATGTAAGATTTTCGGTATGAAATTCTTAATATGGAAATTGGATGTATTGTTCCTTCGGAAACCACGTAAAGCCGTGAGAGGCATTTGAGGGTTAGGGTTGGATCACCCTAAAAGAGCATACAACTGTATTTGTATACACACTTGTATATTCTGTGTACGTGGTTGATCGATGAGTTCGACTTAAACGGTAGGAGGAATAAATATTGGGTAATTTTTTTAAACGGCTTATTTGGCGTCATTTCTGTGGAGCATTTTTTTCAACCAAATTGAATACTTCATATTATAGAATAAAAAACAGCGAGTTAGTAATTAGTAAGTGACATTTAAAAAAATAGCAATAATTTAGCAATTTACTCTTTTTAGCTTTGTGTCCACCGAAATGATGTTAAATGCGACTCAAATTATGCTAATAGATTATCGTTCTCACCTGCTCTAGAAGCCTCAGCTTCCTCCTCTGGGAATGCTCCTCCAGGCGGTCTACGTACTCCCGCAACTCCTCGATCTCATCTTTGACCTGCTGCACCGTATCTAACTCCTGTTTGATGGCGACCATGTCTCGTTTCACCTGCACAAAAATCAACCGTATGAATATCATGATAAAAGTTAGTGGTTTCTTCGATTGATTTATGGACTGTACCACGATATTATCCTATTGAGTATGATAAATCTGCTAGACGGAAGGTTACTCTTTGACAAATCCATTCATCTCATTTACAAAATCCAATTCCATCTGGCCACCCTAGCTTCAGCTTAGTTCCGAGGATTCCGAACGAGCATGGATGCAAATTAAATGCCCCGAACAATAGGCGACTCCTTTTGACACTAGGGGCCTTGCAGCGCCACACGGACGGATTCGCACGGATCTCAAGCCGGGAGATATTGCATCCTTGACTCATTCAGACTCGATGCTTCGCTGGGCTTAAATTACGTCGTATCGTGCACTTTGCACTGGGATGCACTAGGAGTTTGTTGCTAGGATTAGTCAGTCTGTTTAGGAGCCACTAAATTTATTAAGGTCTACCTCCTAAAATTTAAATCGTCGTTTTAGCTTTAAAGCGATTTAAATTGTTTAGCTACTTAACCGGATCTATTTTCAACATCATTGGCATTCCTAGTGCGGGGTACCCTTAAGATTAGTCGAGAAAATTTAATAAAAATAAAAAATCTTTATTCAGTTTATTGTTATACTACAAACTGAATACCTTTTTTTTATTATAACTATATCGTATTTTTTTAAGTATATTTTTTGAAGTGTTTGTGCTTTGTACTAATTACTGTTTTCTTCTCATCATTGTATTGTGTCTAGCTTTTGAGTGTTATTTGTATCTATCTGTATGTTATCCCTTCTACTAAATTCTCTTCTTCTTTTTTTGTGTGTGTTTAAATACGAATTTTATTATATCTACCACATCACATATTGCCTATCTATAATATGTACGTGTATAAGTATATATTTTTATTTATTTATCTACACCACACCATCACACTCGCTCGCAAACAGGTCCCGCCAGAATACCAGCGCTGCTGCGGCAATGCAGATATTGTCGTAGCAGCTAATGCTGAGGTCGGGACCTGATTGACCACACACTATCCACATCTCTTTGTCCCTCTTCTGTGTAAAATGTATGTTGTTTTAAACCGTGTACCAACTGTATATGTTTGTTTCCTGTGTATTGTGATGGTCAATAAATGTATTTTCTTTCTTTCTTTCTTTATTATGGATCTACCCGAAGATAATTCGCCAATGTCAAGTAACTTATTGAGAATAAGTAGGTAGTCAACAGTCGAAGTCAGTCAAAGTCACAGGTCACTCAATAAAATGCCGGTGTTTTACGTGATATCGACCTGCGGATATCACTCTAAAAGCAATCGCAGGTTTTAAGACTCTATTTGGTCCAAGCAAGTTGTCACGAGACAACTCACTCGACACACAATAGCAGTGTTAAAAACGATACAATCCAACGATTCTTATTATTAGGATCACTTTACGGCACTTCACTGCACAAATAAACACCAAATTTGAACACTAAAAACCACTAGACACTAATTTAAAACCTTTGAATTGCAACAGCCCATGCGGCTTGTTTTAGTCTGCTTCTCATGTCTTAAGGGTTGCGAAAGTCAGACGGCAGTCGCATCATTGTACAACCTGTGCGGATAAAGAATGGGATCAGAAATCGCTCGCACTCGTGGGGTGCGAGTATAGACGCAGTGTGCGAGCGAGAAGTGAATAGATAAGCCGCTATTTCTTATCCCATTCTTTATCCGCACAGGTTGTAATTACCAGGATTCCCGGATCCTGGATGATGGTCCATGCGTACCCAGGCTCCGAAGCTACAGCTTTACACGAAACTGGGAATCGCAGGCATAAGATGATGAGGAAGTCTAATTACCGTCAACATTTTCTATTTATTTATTTAGTACAGTGAGTGTAATAATATGTATCACGTACATATTAATACACTCACAGACTACATACTAATTAAAGTTACAGTTCTGATATGTACCAAAATAACGGCGTACATAACACTTATGAATATATATCGAAGCGTCAGCACAGTGGTGCCCTCTATAGATAGATAGATAGAAACTCTTTATTGCACAACATACAAAACTTAAAAGCTAGGTATACAGAGATACAATGTACAATTTAGGCGGTCTTATCGCTGGGAGCGATCTCTACCAGACAACCTTCAGGTAAAGGACATTAGATAGAAGAGGGGAGGGTGGTGCAATCCTTTTGATTTTGAATATTGATTAAGTATTATAATAATAATAATAATTCTCACAACATCTCATAGGTTGACCTGATTCCGTACTAAGTAGCTTAAGCACTTGTGTTACAGATATCAGACAACAGAGGAACACATATATATACTTAAATACATATATTACACCCAGACACTGAACAAACACAAGTGTTCATCGCACGAATGTTTGTCGAGAATGGGGATCGTACACACGACCTTTGGCGTAAGAGGCAGGGTCACTACCAATTGGCCATTTTCATCTATCAACAATAAATTATGAAATTATATTACTTGTATAGGTTTCATCACGGGAAATGCAAATATAAAGTTATTTTCCCATGAAATCCTAAGATAAATTTTATTTTTCAAAATCAAAATTGAGGTTTTAGTATCTGTATGTCACGTGATTTCAAACGCCGACCGCCATGATGTGACGTCATTATACTAAAACATCTTTTTGACATCTTTGTTTACTTACCTACAACGTTCATCGAAATTTTGACATTTCTCAATTTTAGTTCAATGCCCTTTGATTTAGTGATAGTGACGTCATGCGCCGTCACCATCATGGCGGTCGGTGTTTTAGCGCGTATATTTTACGTCAAATTTTTGATATTTTTTTTATAACATTTAGCAGGCATATTTTGCAGAAATAAAAATAATGCTTGATTATCTGATATATATGAGCATTATAAAAAATATTTGATAAAAACTAAAACCCAACTACGACAAAAAACGTCGCTGAAAAAGTATAAAACAAGCCTTCGTTGTCAATTTATGCAATATTCACTATGTAGAGATAAAATTTCATGTTTGGAAATCCGCAGTCACACGTTGTCAAAGGGTAGTATATTTAACGTGTGACTACGCCTTTCCAAACATGAAATTTTATCTCTACATAGTGAATATTGCATAAATTGACAACGAAGGCTTGTTTTATACTTTTTCAGCGACGTTTTTTGTCGTAGTTGGGTTTTAGTTTTTTTACTTTTATTTTATTTGTACTATTTTGGTGTCCAAGTGCTAGTAATATATATATATTCAAAATGGACAAGTCAAGCGCTTTCAAATGATACCAAACACGGCATATTTATCATAACTTTATTTTTTTACTCTGTATGTTTTGTCCGCTAGAGGGCGCCACATTAGATTTTGTGAAACTTCATATAGCCTATAACCAGCGGACGATCAAGACGCTTATAATGATATGTCATTTGTCGAATTCTGATAAGTAGTTAAGAAGTTACGTGGAAACAGATGAACATACATACATACATACATACATACATACATAGCCTGTCAAAATCATAACCCTCCTTTTGCTTTGCCGTAGTCGGGTAAAAATAGGAGAATTCCCTATTGCGCCATCCGGTCAGTCGTATATTATGTTTGGAATCGTCATAGAACTTTCTTTGTGTGGAGTTGGTAGCTTTTTGGTTAGTTTCATGTTGGTTATTGCTTTGGTTTGGTGATGGGATTCGATGGTGGTGATACCAGAACGGACCACGGGACCGCGTCGTGAACAAAAGCAGACAAATGGACTATAACCATTGCTATGTCTTTGTGTTATATATATATATATATATATATATATTTACATGACTTAATTATCTTTATAAAGGCTCTAAGTGCTAGGTAGGATAATGGTGACAGAGCTAGAAACATCCATCAGAATAGTGGCCCGATAGATACTCTGTCACCAACGATTTAAATTTAGAAAATTCATTGTCGAATATATCCAACTCAGGAACGGTGCTACTTATGCCATACATATTTAAGCAAAATACCACTCCCTGATTAATCATGAAATCGCAGAACCAACATAAAAGTCTATCTTTAAACGTAAGTGAATAAATGACAATCGTCACACAAGTAAGGGATTTCACTGATTAAATTGACTGTGAAAGAGAGAAAAGTAAAAATGTGTGTGACGTGATTTACAGAAAAATCCTAAATAGGTATTGTTTGAAAAGTCGGACAAGCAGGGGTGAAGACTACCCCCTCGGTATTCCCATATCACTCTTTGACAACAGTCATCGGGAAGATGGCTTAAAGCCTTTTGTTTAGTTTTCTGTAGCAGACTCGGGTACACAGGTATAATAAAAGTCAGTACTCGCAAATATTGCTTCCCTAGAGGGGTTGGATGCAGGTTTATACAAAAGACGGATCAATCCATTTTATCGTAACAATAGATGGAATACAATAGTGCAACATTAGCTTTATGCAAAGCCATGAAACAAATGAATTAGATACTTAAATATTTCAAAGAATACAAAATTGTAACTTATTACATGGCCTATGACGAGTCCGATGGCGCTTTTGGTAGTGACACTCCCTCACGCGCCAAAGGTCGTGGATCCGATCCGTATCCTGGGTAACCATTCGTGTGATGAACACTTGTGTTTATCCAATGTCTGGGTGCAATATGTAGTATTACATTTGTGATTCCTCTGTTTATCATAGATCCGTAACATAGGTGCATCTTTAAGGTGACGGGTAGGGCACACTAGCGACGCTAATCGATTTTAATTTTAAGCTGGATCTATTTTAAATTTCGGTGTTACAATCACTCGTCAAACCTTATACTATTAATTCAATAGTGGTGGGACAAAGAAATGAAAGAGGCCGTTAATAATAAAAATGATCTTTGCAAGACTTGGCAAAGGTCTCAATCAGAGCATGATCGAGAGTTGTACACAGAAGCCAAGAAGAAAGCCAAAAGATGTGTAGCGCAGTCAAGGGAAAACTTCTACACTAATTTATATAACGCAACTATAGATGCCGATGCCTTCAGATTGGCCAAAAATAGACACAGAACTAGTCTTGACTTTAAGGTCAATAAGTTTATAAAGAACAGAGACAACACGCTACTCACCACTCATGATGACATTAATAACAGATGGCACGGATATTACAAGGAGTTGCTTAATGAAGAGTTCCCTAGCCAAACACTCGACCACTCGGCACCAGTACAAGGACCAATTCATGAAGTTACAATACATGAAGTAAAGCAGGCCGTTTAAAAAATGAAAAATCGTAAAGCGCCTTGATGCGACCTCTGCAGATCTTTAGAAGGCTCTTGGGCCCATCGCAGTAGTATGGCTCACACGACTTTTCAATACAATAATGAAGAGCAACATGATTTTAGAGTCTTGGCGGCAAATCTATCTTGTACCCTTTTATAAAAACAAGGGCGATATTACTCTGTGTAGTAATCACAGGAGCATAAAACTAACCTCTGATACCCTGAAACTGTGGGAGCGCATCCTAAATAAACGCTTCTTGAACATCTGCGAAATTACGCCGAATTAATCTGTATTTACTTCATCCAAATCAACAACAGATGCCATTCAGGCAGTGAGGATACTGGTGGAAAAGCATCGTTTCGCATTTATTGATCTTGAAAAAGCGTTCGAACGATTTCCAAGAAGGCTGGTGTGGCAAGCAATGCGAGCCCAACTAATCCCTGAAGACTACATCTTACTGGTCCAAGATATGTACCGCAGCATCCACACCAAAGTTAGAAGCCCGGCTGGCCTTAGCAGAGAATTCGCGGTTGAAGTTGTAGTTCACAAAGGCTCAGCACTTGCTGTTTAATATGGTAATAGACTTTGCTACAAAGAATATCCAACAACCCCTACCTTGAAATCTTTTGTATGCCGATGATGTTGCGCTTGTAGCCAAATCTGCGTAAAAACCGCAAGTACCACTGAACGAGTGGATAACCGCTTTAGAAAACTCAGGACTTCGAGTAAGCAGATCTAAACAGAACATCTTGAATGTAAATTTAGCAACACAACAAACACCGCTAATATCCATTACGCAGATTAACGCAAATACCTAAAGTCGACCAATTTCGATACCTGGGCTCAGTAATAACGCGAGATGCAAATGTCGAAGCTGATGTATCCCACAAGTGACCCGCGCATACCCATAAGAACTAAGGGAAAGGTGTACAAGACATCAGTAAGACCAGCGATGCTTTACGGGACTGAATGCTGGACTGTGAAGGAAACACAGGCTCAGAAACTACACGTGGCCGAAATGAAGATGCTTAGGTGGTCGGGCGGAGTGACTAAACTAGACAAAATTCGAAACGAATACGTCCAGGTCTTCGTGGATTAGAATCATCTTCATTGCGAATTTCCATGGATGATAATCCATCGTACCTTTTAGTTTCTCGACGGGAAACTGACTTCTGTTGGTAGCAATCTTTTTTCAATTTGAAAAAATCTATCAAAAAAAACTTTTCTACAAAAAACGCTATACAAAAAACCTGGCGACCATAACCAGTTGGCAGAGTGGCGGCAGCAGCAGATTTGTGTATTAATAAATAAGCGTTTATGTTTTAGATCTATATTTCAGTTCTTCGATGGCCATAAGCCCACGTCACATCGACAGCCTAATAAGAAGAACAGTCCATAGACTAAAGCATAGAGCAGCATGTTTCGTTTACACTTCCAACAGTTTCAAAGTCACCCCTGTCCAGGAAAAGCTCACCGAAACACGTCTCAGATGGTACATACGGAGAGACAGCGAGCATGTGGTACAAAAAGCACTGGCAATCCCAGAAGGCAATAGAGGAAAGGGACGGCCGCCCTTGATCTGGTGGACCAGTACAGCCCACCTAGTTAAGAAGTCCCAACTGCCTGACCCGAAAACCCAGGACAGATTGTCCTTAAAAGCTAAAAGATTCATTCATGCGTTGTCGGCCTTTTACAATTATGTACGCTCGTCCCTTGAAGGTAAGTCATAACAGTGTACTGCACACACAAATCTACAACGTAGTCAATTCGATATAAGTAATTGATACCAATAACCACACGTTAAACCCGGGCCTAGGTGAATGGTCAATAAGGATTACATGCAAGTCCAGTGGATACCGCTTGAGGCTGTAATTACGACGGTAACAAGATTCTCTTTACCACATATATGATTGATTACAGCTTTCAGTCACACATGGTAATGTTCAACTGCGCTGGAATCTGAACCGTATTCCTGGACGTTAGAGTTGAGTTTAATATGGGAGGGGAGTCCTGTTTACAGTGAGGTGCAGACGTTTGCAACATTGATTGGTTAATTGATTAAATTGGTGTTTGGCTCCGTGATATACCAAGCAACGGTAATTTGGATATTGTTTTTGTATTCGACACTACTATAATCTATAATTAAGGAAGGCTTATTACTATTGAGGCGAATGAAAAATTAATAGGGTATAACGTATTGGCATCTACAAATATAATTGGGCAATGTAAATAATTTGGCTTCAATTATATTGGATAGCCAGCAATAGCAAAGTATTATAAAGAACTAAATAACGGCTGCGACTTCTTGGAAGTATTTTTTTATTTATGGCGATTGAAATTATACGTGTGGTACTATACAAACATAATATTCGCAACTATCGTGGTATCTCTAAATTATCTATTTTGCCTAAACTTTTCGAGAAAATTGTATACGATAATCTTTATCCCCTAATAAGTCCCTTCCTGACCAGCCACCAGCACGGTTTCGTGGCTAAACACTCAACTGAAACTAATCTGTGCGAGTTTCTGGATGTAGTCTTTGAATCTGTGGACGCAGTATGCCAGGTAGATGCCGTGTATACTGATTATTCAAAGGCCTTCGATAAGATTTCTCACTCATTATTAATCACTAAGCTAGAGGCAATCGGTATACATGGTGATCTATTGCGTTGGTTGACATCGTATCTGTTGAATAGAACACAAGCTGTTACGATAAAAGGTTTTACATCTACTTTTGTCCCTATAACGTCCGGAGTACCACAGGGCTCGCATCTTGGTCCTTTACTCTTCAATATTTATATAAATGATGTCATAAAATGTTTTCAGAGTTCAAAAGTGTTGCTGTATGCGGATGACACCAAAATTTTCTCGGTTATTAGAACGGAGAGAGACTGCCTTATGTTGCAACGTGATTCGGTCCGACTTTATGACTATTGTTTAAACAATAAATTACACTTAAATATCGCCAAGTGTCATATTATTACATTTACACGGAAAAAACATCCAATAACTTTCAATTATATGCTTGGTGGCAAAACATTAGGAAGAGTTAATGAGGTCAGGGATCTGGGTGTGCAGCTGGACAGTGGGCTATATTTTGAGAACCATGTTAATAAGATCATAGCTAGGGCGTATAAACTGCTTAGGTTTGTTTTCCGACAGAGTAGCGATTTCAGAAATGCAACAACATTGGTGTTATTATACAAAGCATATGTTCGATCTCAGCTGGAATATGCCTCGAGTGTGTGGAATCCTATGTATTTAAAATAAATTAACTTAATAGAAGGAATTCAGAAAAAGTTCTTAAAACACTTAAAGTATAGATTTCCAAACTTTGACACCAATAAAATTGAGCCCTTGGTCACTCGAAGAGAGCACCGGGATCAGTTATTGTTATATAAAATAATTAACAACATGGTCGATTCCCCTTACTTGTTAAGCAAATTGTTTTATAAGTGTTCCAGACCTAGCGCGCGGCGTAAGAATACGTTTGCTACTCCTTTATGTAAATGTAATTACAGGAAAAATAGTTTTATTGTTAGAGCTTGTAATAAATTTAATAGCAGCTATAACCATATCGACATTTTTCATGATAAGATTACAGTTTTTAAAAAATCTTTAGTTTTGAAGTAAATTAATAGGTAACAAAAATAATCATCCTTTTTCGCATTTTTTTTTGTATTTTGTCTCACAACACTAAACGTATTAATTTGTAGTGGAAAATTTAAATTGCTGATGTATTATTTAAGTAATTTTAGAACAGAGTACTATTTAACAGCTGTATTTTTCCTTAATAAAGAAAATAAAATAAATAAAATAATGACATGGCGACTAATATTAACAGTCGGATAGCAAATAATATAATATTATGGCTACTACTTCCATCTAAAAAAACACTTTCTGGCTATAATTAACGAGGAGCTGTAAATCGAATACTATAAATAAATATTAGGGAAGCCTTTTTTAGTTTTGGAATTCAAAATATAATGAAAATGGCGGCAGGCGCACCCGCTGCATAGAAGCGGAGCGCGGGTGGTGAAGCGCGCCACCAGCCAATGGTAGCGGCTAGTGAACGTCACGGGACTAGCGATTGCTTGTTATTAGTAAAGACTTTAACAACTGATTGCGTAAGTAATGTATATTTAATCTCTAGTAAAAAAGTTACGTCTACAATGAGTATAAAGAAAAAAACTTTTTATTTTGGAATATTGCACTACCCAGTGCAGATTGGAAACAAGGCACATGTAACTGTTCACAATTCACCTGTAAATATATACCTGTAAACATATATTGGGCCTTGCCATAAGGTTAAAATTAAGGAGGCAAAAATGATTCCAATAGGACAAAAAAGAAAGCGTGGACGCCCCGCCAAATCGAAGCCGGCCCTAATTATCCAGTGATAATTTTAGTATATATATACCTAGGTATAATTTCGTAACAATTACGTAACAATAAACAAATAAATAATGATTGATTATTGATAACCTTAATGCCTTTTAATTTTTCGCCCTTCCAAATAAAAAGTAAGTCAAGAAATAAAACTTACAATATTTAAATTGCATGCCATTTTTTACTTTATTTGCAGCTTACATGTCACATCACATATTATGTTAATTAGATCTCAATCCTTTAAATACTACCTAAAATCATTTTAATAGAAACCTCTACAATTTATGAATGCCTATTTTGTACTTCATAGTTGCTTCCGATTTCCGCTTAGCCATAAATTCAATTGCCATAAGAGAAACTCGATGCCAGTTTAAATTAAACTAAAGCTTAAAATTACTTTTTAATGCTGCTAGTTTTTACATAATAATGTACTCCACCGTTACAGCCAACCTATTATATGTCCTATCCACTTTAATTATTTTATAAACCTGAAATCAGATTTATTAGTCCCAGCGTTAAATACATGCCATTTAGGAACAGTGAATGCTACTGTGAAAATTCCGAGTTTGGTTTATAGCTGAAAGATTAAACATGCTCGCTCCAATTTTAAGATTAGGGAGTTAGGTAAACTTAAAAGATTTCTTAAATTCCTTTGATTATACCGTTAATCCTGCTACTAGAACCTACTAGTTTTAACTCTTCATTTTACATTTTTTCGCTTTACCCTAGATTGACATACTTAATCTTTATAATCATTTGGTCTTCACTGTTATGTTAAATAGGTACCATGGTTTGCCATCTATGTCAGTGTTAAAAAGGTATTTTTACAAATATTATCAAGAAAGTTTAAAATCGGTTTATTACTGTGTAAAAAGCGAGGAGTATAACACTATAAGCAAAATAAGCTGTCAAAGAGGCCGTATTATTATTATTAAACTATCCCTGGGTGTTAGTAAAGTGATTTGAACTATAATCTGCTTTTCGTCAATTGATATGGTAATAAATATGTTTGACGTTAAGATGAGAATTCTATATCGATCGGAGTCAGACATTTGATAAATCATTTTGTACAAACCATTTCCGTACAAAAAAAAGTGAAGATTGAGATAATTATGAGTACTACATACCTCTGAGACCTCACTCTGGCATGACTCCACACTCTTCGTCAGCTCTTGCAGCTGGGTCCTGATCTCGCAGAGGGCCACGGTGGTCTCCAACTGCCGGTCCCCCCTCTGCAGATCGTCCAGCTTCGCAGTCAGGTTCATACTCATGACGCTCACCTGTCGCTGAAGGCTAGAAGCAAGTGATTGACGTTAACAATTTTACAATGGTTCCTGATATACCGTTTATATTGGCAATCTACGAATATTGACGGAATATGCAGCAATCTGTCTACCTGCCAACGAATCTGCGATGTGCTAGCCGCTGCCAAGCACGGAGATGTGATCACTTGTATGTTAGCGAAACAGTTTGATAGATTCGGCTTAGATAGATTGACAAGATAGATAGATAACTTTCACATGCTTTGACCATACTAACTCAATTTGACGACGTACATTCTCGCGTGTTGGTTTGTTAGTGTGGTCAATGTTAGAACAAAGTTAAAAATATTTAGTTTATAAACATAGAAAGGAAGATTTTTGTTCGTACATACAAAAAAATTACATATTAAATAAATTTTACATATTTTGTTTATTATTTGTACATAATAATAACTACCTACATAGACAGAAACACTTCGTTGAAGGATGTTATATTTTGATTGGTAGTTTCATAATGATAAATAATGTCAAATCCAATAAAGTGAGAATACATTTCGCGACGAGATATCTTCAAATACGAATGTTCCAGTAATATGAAGATTTTTATTCTGACGATGAAATTACATGGTTTTGGTTGTTGATCTTGGCACCTTTTGGGCCTAAAATTATGAGGTCACCATTTTGAGCTCTATAATATAATCAGTATCATTCAACATAGATGTTGCCCATACCCTGTTTAAGTAGACTTATAAATAATTTTAACAATTCTTATTTATTTTAATAAATTATGTTTCTTGTTTACTCCGTATGTAAATATGTTGAAATTAATGTCAGTCTACTATCAGTTAACTCTTCGTATGAAAATCAAGCGTAAGTAATGAAACCAACCGAAAAATAGATATTCGCGAGCAGCGTCACACCCCATATCGTTTTCATTCACATTAATTCATGTGTAATCGATGTTGATACCTATAAATATGCAAACGTATAAGCTGTTCGAATATTTAATATAATCAGCATTTTTCCGCTTGGGTTATTATCGTACAATAGCCTTTTGTACAGTGCCAGATATATAAGTTAATATCCTGTTGCGTATTCGTCCTGACGAATTCAATATAGTCCTGACTATATTGAATTTACCTGTTGTGTGCTTAATATTAAACCGAAATCTATTTTTATGAATTTCTCGCTTACTACTTGCTTAGAAAGATTTTCGCCCAAAAAATATGTGTTATTAAACTAACTGAGAAGTATTTACTTCAATAGAAATAAATATTAAAAGAGAATGGAAATATACAGAGAAGCAAAGCTGTGCTGTTTACGACATGAAACAGTGAAACTTTGTTTATAAATAAAATCGAGTAAGATAGTTATCATGATCTTATATAATACACTACTTGTAATAAAAACACATGACAGTCACATACATGCAAGCCGATATCCCGCCTAGTGGTCTTTGGATGTCCACTCAATGCAAGCGTCCACGGTACAATGAGTTATTTTTTGGTAAACTTGTCATGGCCATCGTCGCTAAAGGTCCAGTGTCATGGTATTTGTGAAATGATTGAGCACCGCGTTTTAACGCATCGTCATATCTGCAATAAAAGATATTTGGGATGCCAAGCCAAGGTGTGTATGAGGGAGACACATCGACATAGATCGAATGATTCGAATGCAATGAAGCCGGTACATAGGCAGAAAGCTATCGGCCGTTTCTCTAGGGTGTGTCACGTACCTAAGTAGAAGTTCCCTGAGTGTGGCTTCGTCTTCTTCCGTCGTCGCATATCGTGTCAGCTTCCCTCCGGCCTCCCTGGCCACATGATCAGGTACCACTGTGTGAACAACTCCTTATTTATTCTTAAGCTTCCAACAATTGCTGTATAACTTTTCAATTCCATCATATAATACAATTAGTCTTCAATAGGATTGGTCGTCTCTTAGTCCCAGATATGTACGAGTAATAACTGCGAATTTCCTTTATTGTAAGAAGATTGTCAGAGAAAAGCGGATTCTTAAAAAGAGAGTTTGGACTTATGGCAATATATTGTTACATTCGTCTTCAGCTTTTTTGTAGTTTTGAATAGAATAGTGTCGAGGTAGTGTAATTATGTTATATTATTTGTGCGGTTCTATTTACAACAGAAATGTCCTTTTAGTAATAAATTCCGATGAACTAATAGTGTTCATTTGTTTTATGATTTACACCGGTTTTTGAGATATGAACAAAAACATTGTAGCTGAAATATGAAAAAAAGTGTCACGTAAATGATTATCGTAATAAAAAAAAAGTTAGAAATAGGTGACATACACACAAAAATGGCTTTATATATTGCCAATGTGCCATTACTAAAAAGGTAATATTATATTATAGTGTTTGCCTCCACTATCAGACATGATCACTCAAAAGTTGATCTACACCAATTGTAGCACTTGTAAACGTACTTGTGCCTCATTCAGATCAATCATTATCGACCTGAACTGTATCCAGTTACCACCAGATGCGGTTCGTACGTTCGCAAATTTTCTTTTTAACGATTATCTGCTCGGGTACTGAACCGATGTTCCACCGTATTGGCAATTAGCTCCAATGGCCAGGACAGGCGGGGTGAATTTTGAAAATAAGCGCTGAGCACATACAGATAACAGAGGTCGTATTCGATAGCATCTAGACTGCGCAAGCAGCGATGGGCATCGGCTCTATCGGGCCGAAACTTTTGCCAATAAACGAGGTATATTGTTCGTCTGTATGTTTAAATTCTGTCTTCATTTTCACTGATTTTGCCTATTATACAAATTAAGATACCTAAAACAGAAAGCTGTCAAGTAGGTGAATTTTAACAGATCGAACAGTCAAGTATAACAATAAACTATCAGAAGACGCACCGAATATCTAACCCCCGTTCATTTTGCACGCGCTGTGCCTCTCTTTTATTTAGATGCTACCAGTAGCGTAGCGTAGTAGGGTGCGGCCCCAGTGTGGCCATTTTTAGGGCAAAAGAGCCTTTCGCCCCGGACGGCCGACACCCACGCTACGCCATTGGGTGCAACTGGTATATTCTCATTTTTGACGGGGCGGTTTCATTGAAGGACCATTGCCTTGAAGACCAAAGTCTTCACTGCAAAGGCTGAATATCTGTTGAGTGAATATTGAGCTGAATTTATATTAAATGGAGTTTATTATTATTATAATAGACACTTAAAACACTGATTCCTGTTTTTATATAAAAATCGGCATTGTTTTCATAAAAACTACGTTCAATAAAAATTAAGAGAAAATATTTTTATTATTTTCTGAATTTTGTATACCTCGTTTATTAGAATTCAAAAGTAAATTAATAACCCGAAAGGACGTCATTTGACATAATATTAAAATCATTACATTACTTTTTGTATCTACGTTTACATAATTTTGAGTGAGCTTTATTTTTCTGTATTTGTTAACGAAAACATGTTCTATTGTTAAATTTGTATGACATGAACATGTTTTAATATTGGCTATCATTTAGAAACGTCAAATGACCTCATTGTTGACGGACTAACTAAATATATGATATACCTACCTACAGTTATATAACTTTTACGTATAGGTATAGGGTTGATGCGGGACCAGTAAGTAACATGACACACATGCTTATTTACCTCTTAACATAAGAAGCCAGTCTTATGTGCGATATATAGAAGATACAATAAATAGGTTTTCAGTAAAGGCGCATTTATTTCTTCTGACTTGGCTTGGAACAGTAAACCTATATCAAAATGTCAAATGATAAATACAAAACGTCAGATTGAGTGAAAGCACCTTTACTATAAAATAATAAATTATTACATTTCATAAATCATAATATACATTTATTTATTCCAATAAACATACACACCATTAGATTCTGTAGAACAGTCTATATATGTACAGCCGGGGAAATTAAATGTTTAGCAGGTCGATTTATTTTTGCAATCAGTCATGTTACATTACCCGAGAGTAAGCGACTGATGAAGACCTACAACATGTCATGTCAGCTTAAAATCGAAGAAGCAATACTACCTCTATAATTTTTATCTTTTGAAATACCGTCAAATATATAATATGAATTTCATCTTTGAGACTCTGAACATCTATTAGGTATTTGTGTGTGAGTGAAGTAGTAATGAGATTTCCAACTTTTTTGGATTTGCAAATGCATTTAATGGATATAAATATAAGATATAGATATAACTAATTTAAAAGTCAGTTAGACAGTTTGTGATTAAGAAATATGACATCTTTCTAGACATATGTATGTGGCTGAAATTCTTATGTTCGATAGATATAAATTTCCATAAAGCAGTCAATTATCTTCACAGACTGTTATTCGTGGTTGCATCCAGAACTCCAAACCTGTCCCTTTGTCACCCGGCGTACGCTATCATCCTGCGAATATACCATCATAATAAGAACAAATTATGAGGGCAATTAAACTGCTAAACACTTATTTCCTCGACTGTACTAAATGGAACCAAACATTAAAATACCGACACCGCAATTAACCGACCACCGCAGTGTGTAATTTTATTGGGAAACGGTGAAAAATTGGTACATATGTATACTATACCTTAAAATATTACATAGTACTTACGTATGTATATTATAATATAGTACAATACATAATAAACCTAATATAATATATCATACGTTTCATATGTTGTAAATGATAGTACATATAGCTGTGGAATAGCAAGAAGATTTTCTTTAAGGTGACGGGACGGACCTATATTTTTCTTTAATGTTTTTATTTATCACATTTATCTTGCTTTGCCGAAAAATCTTGTGTTTGGCTGCTTTCATTAAGGTGACGGGTAGGGCACACTAGCGACGCCAATCGGTATTAATTTTTAGCTACGAAACTGGATCTATTTTAAACAATTTCGGGATTACAACCTCTCGGCAAACACTTATACTATTTATTAAATAACCATGCACAAATGTTGCGTCCGTTTTTTTTTAAATTGATTACCGCCAAAAGCGTTTTGGCGTGAATAAATTTTTCGTGTACAAAAATGGACACTACATTTGTGCATGGTTATATTAAATAAATAATACAAGTGATTGCCGAGAGGTTGTAACCTTCAAATTGTTTAAAATAGATCGGGTGTAGAAGCTAAAAATTAAAATCGATTGGCGTCGCTAGTGTGTCCCACCCGTCACCTTAATGGGCAGGTATTAAATTCCAGCCTTATTTCTCTATTCAGCACAGATCGTTTTTTTTAATTGCACAATATTTTACAATATTTTTTATTTTATAGATTGTGTTATAAAGATACGTATTCAACTTTGATTGCTTTAAAAAAAATTAAACCACCTTAGTGTAAATCCCAATCTAAAGTTATTACCGTACTAACTCATGTCTAGCACGAATTTTGTTCCAGGACTATCCTTAGTTCGCGATTTGTAATAAGGGGGATTTTGATCAAACGTTATCCTTAAAATACAGATGTTCGTGAAAGGACGTGGTTGTACCATATCACACGTGACTTCGTTCGCATAGTATCCACGACAATTTTTTCTTGCGTTATTAAATTAAATTAAACAAATACCTATAACCGCTCAATGTTTAACATCTATAGGATAAAAAAATAAAAAAAGAAAAGATATTAACCGGTTAAGTAAAAATATGCGCACACTAATCTAAATATTCTTGAACCTCTAATGGCCAATGGATGACCCTAAAAGCTGCAATTTTTCTGTATAGAAATGTTAAAAAAGGTCATAATTATGACGATGATCATGAATTAGTTCCTAATTTTGCCAAAACGGACTCACTGGAGAAGCATAATAAAACATCAGAATCCTCCATAAAATCATGTATAATTTAAATCTCTTTTCCTCTAAGAAATATGAACTGAAAATATTTTTCTCCTTATGTTTCTTACAGAAAATAGTTTATAATTATGTTTATACAGGATGTATCTGTGAACATTTACATCCCTTTAACCACGTGTTCTATCAACCATTCTGAACAACATTTGTTTTATGACTTTTGGGAAAGTCGCATAAAAAAATTCAACTTTTCATACGAAGTCGGTCACGTGACCAGGTCATTTTGTATAGGGAGTCGACGACGACTTTCGAAAAGTCGTAGAACAAATGTTGCTCAGAATGGTTAGTAGAACACGTGGTTAAAGGGATGTGAAAATGTCCATAGATATACGTTGTATTTACTACCCCTAAAGTTATGAGATATCAATAAATGAACGTGACAGAATAGAACCCAGAGAAAGAGAAGAGAAATGAACTCTAGTGAATTTAAGATAACAGTAGGTAAATAGGCATCCTCTAGCAAACGCGCTAACATCGTATAGTAAATCTGCGCAGAGTTGAGCGGAGACTTATAAAATATTACCAATCACATAGCTCAAAATACACATCTCATCTTCGTTTCGATTCAGTGGAAACAACAGTGTTAGCGGAGTTGAGAAGATTTATATTAAAAGTGTCTCGACACTTTATAAATCTTCTCAGCTCCACTAAGCTCGAGCCTCGGCTTGAGCTTAGTGGAGTTGTGCGGAGTGAAGCGGGGCTGTACAGAGCGGGGATGCGCAGAGTTGCGCGGGGTAAATGTATTCACAGCCCTGTTCAGCTCATCTCCACTTAACAACTCTGCTCCCCTAGTCTTATTCGTGAAATGCATGTTCATGAAGCTTAAGACAAATTTTTTTTAGGTTTTTCGAGCACTACAAAAGTCGTCGTCGACTTCCCATATAAAATGACCAAGTCACGTGACCGACTTTGTATGAAAAGTTGAATTTTATTTATGCGAATTTCCAAAAGCCATAAAACAAATGTTGTTCGTAACGTATCAACCGTTACGAACAACATTTGTTTTATGACTTTTGGAAATTTGCATCTGCTCGGCTTCACTTCACCCACACTCAGCTACAACTCAGCCCTGCGCTGCTTATCTCTGCGCAGCTTTAGTGGCAACGCCTACTTATTTACACGGCTCTGCTCCACTCAACTCCGCGCAGCTCAACTTCTGTGGAAACGCAGCCATCGCGTTAGGTGGCAATAAATCGCATAGTTCTGATAGTTGTATGTTGTTAGTACAAATATAAATAATGTAGGTACAACTAATTTTGTAACCTCAACAGACATGTGCTACTTTGGTAGTGCTCGAAAAACCTAAAAATAATTTTGCTTAAACTTCATGAACATACATTTCACGAATAAGATATCCATCATACGTCTTGTAAAAAGGACAAAATAACCAAGAATTTAAGCATAACCCCAACTGTATGTCTTATAGATTTTGAGAATTAACTCTTCAAAATAACCCCTTTTAGGGTTCCGTAGCCAAATGGCCAAAAACGGAACCCTTATTATAGATTCGACATGTCTGTCCGTCTGTCCGTCCGTCCGTATGTCACAGCCACTGTTCTCCGAAACTAGAAGAAAAACTTGGTAAATAGATATATTTTTTGTGGGGTATCTATGGGTAGGTCTTCAAAAATGATGTTGAGGTTTTTATCATCATTTTTTTCTGAACACAATACTTTGCGCAAGAGACGCTCGCAAAGTGGTAAATTGTGCCCCCCCCCCCCCCCCTCATTAACTTCTATAATAAATGAATTATAAAACTAATAAAAATATATGATGTATATATATAATCATGAAAACTAACAACGAAAACTGGTTTGGACTAGATCTAGTAAGTAGTTATTTTTAATACGTTATAAACCGTAAACCGCAATTTACCTTCCATATATCTTTCTTGCTACTACGGAACCCTTCATGGGCGAGTCCGACTCGCACTTGGCCAGTTTTTTTTCCAAAAAGTTAACAATTTTAATGTAGGTTTTCGAACACGATCGTGCGATCTGACAGGAGTCCACGCGAATATTTTTTTAAACCTCGTGTTTCCGCCAGTAGCAAAAATGTTCAGCTTTAATATAAGCAGCAAAATGCTATAAGGCCAAATAGACAGCAAAGAAGAGCTAATCTAATGGCGTACTAGTAAACAAGTCAGCTAGCTAGCTAGGCAGCAGCTGGCACTATATGAAAGCGAAGAGCAGCCGTCGGTCGCGGCTTCCGCGGAATCTACCACGGAGGTGTTGCCAGATGAGGCGCCTTCACCCTCACCTGCACTTGACCGCCTAAGGCCTCGAAGAGGACGCGTGGATTATAAAAAAATATTTTTAATAGTTGTAATTAATTTTAATTGTAGTAAATAATTGTTTTTGTTTTTGCCAGGTTTGAAAAATAAGGGTGGAGGAATGTCTTAACTGCAAAGAGTAGTATTATATACTGGAAACTTAACTGGCCAACCAATCGCTGTCATTTAAACGTCAGCGTTTGCATTTCCATGACATTTGGCATAGTGTCGTCATTTGGCAGCAAGAGCGTCTGACTGAGGCCTAATCCTGTCATTAATTAATCAAAGATTAAGCCGTTACACTCTGTGCCATTGTCCCATTGTCAGACTGCAGTAAACCTGTCGGAGAAATACGGATTGCCTAAGTAACGAGGAATCAGCCAAATCAGTTAAGAAGTTATCGAGACTTGGTAAGTTAGGCTTTGATTCAATATAACTAATATAATACGACATATGATGACGATATGATGAAATAATATAATAGGACAGCGTTACCTCTGTGATTTCACTTAGACTGACCGGATGGCGCAATTGGTAGTGACCCTGCCTCTTACGCCAAAGGTCGTGGGTTCGATCCCCACCCTGGACAAACATTCGTGCGATGAACACTTGTGTTTGTTCGGTGTCTGGGTGTAATATATGTATTTAAGTATATATTTGTGTTCCTCTGTTGTCTGATATCTGTAACACAAGTGCTTAAGCTACTTAGTACGGAATCAGGTCAACGTATGAGATGTTGTGAGAATTATTTCAAACTTATCTCATGTGTGCCATTCCCGGGTGCGTCCAAAGCTGATTTCGGATCCCGGAGTATATATTGGCGATGATCCAGGTTTACGAAGTCTGGTGAATTCAATGAAGCGATAGCCTGAAGCTCTGAGCAATATTTAGACAGATGAACCAATCAAAGTGAATTCAGTATCACCATCAAGATTTTTTCAGAAAATATACACCTACCAACCCACCTGAACAAAATTTTGTTCTGCGACTTTTGGAAATACGTCTATAATTTATTCGACTCGTACAAAATCACCAAGTCACGTGACCAACTTTGTACAAAAAGTTGAAATTGTTTTATGCGAATTTCCAAAAGTGATTAACAAATGTTGTCCAAAATGGTTGGTAGAACATGTGGTTAAAAGGATGTGCGTTCCTCCTAACACACCCTGTATTAATAATGTTTCTTCAAGTTTTTTGACCTATACCCTTCAATAGGCCAAGGGCCAGCTTAAGCCATACGGGTCGCCAGACGGGTGTCGAGGGGTTTACTATCAACACGATTTGAGCGCAACTCACTCAATATCCCATCACGCTGGAAGCACCAATTCAATGCCTATCTAAAAGATTGGATGACTGTAGCTCGTGACTTGACTGAAAACTTTGGAAGACGGGTAGTAAGACCTTTACCCTGAATTAGGAAAATACAGTCATCATCATTATCAGCCGGTTGCAATCCACTGCTGGACTTATGCCTCTCCAAATGTTCACCACCTATCTTTGGCTACTCGCATCCAGCTCCAGCCAGCCATCTTGCGCAGATCGTCACTCCACAGATGGAGTAAACGGATGGATGGATGGAGTCTTGGTAAAAGTAGTGCAAACTATACACCAATAGATGGCGTTGGATGTCGATTGCATCGCGCAAGTGTTTAGTTTTTTCGGTTTACTTAAAGCCTTATCCTCCTCCTCTCTCTCCTCTTTATCTATATTTTCTAATGGCGGATTCGATCAACTTGACAGATATAAGAGAATAACTAAATATCCGTGCGGCAATTTATTTCATTACTTTATTTTCGTAATAAACTCAATTGTGTTCATCCAAAGTCGGTATAGACCTTGTTACACAAGCGAATGAATTGGAATGAACGAATGACATTATAAACCGGCAAAAAACAATATATATTGTTTTGTGGTTCATGATAATGACACCGGGATATTTTTGTTAAGTAAGGTTATACAGGTAATGTCAAAATCGAAAACAGCTGTGACAATGAGAACGCCATTTTAAATTGTCGCCAGTTATTCTGACAAAATTGGCGGTTTAACGATTTACCATTGGAATTAGGCGTTGACTGTTAGATGAGAAGTTGGTAGAACGGATTTTTATTTTATACTGCATATAACTGCGCTATATCATAGATTTGAGAACGGATAAAACGTGGATGCTGAGAATTGAGAGAGCCCAGAGAGCTGTACTCAAAGTAATGCTTAAAACCACGTCGGTATCCCACAAGTCACCTGTATGCAAATAGCAGAGTCCCGAGTGTCAGCACTCTATACGTTCTTCATGTTGTAACAACAACGCACAAAGGTGTTGTTTGTTTGCAACAACAACAAAGAACTGCTTCAAAAACGCGTTTTCAAAATGTCTACATGTGCCCCTACATATACATTTAAGGTTGTAAAGTATCAGCCTATAAACTGTCCCACTGCAGGGCAAAGGCCTCCATCATAGAAATCAAGTCATCGCTACTATGATGGGGTTAGGCTTAATCACCACGCTTGGCAAATGCGGATTGGTGATCACAAACCCGAGGAATGTTCGAAAAATTCGAAATATATTTTCGCTCGACCCGGGAATCGAACCCAGGACCCCGAGATCACAGTCCGGTACTTAAACCACTAGACCAACAGGGCGTCAAGGTTGTAGCTAGATGCAAAATTAAGGATTCCCCCAGTTCTTGCTAAAGCTAAAATAATATCTTGGCTCCGTACATTTAACTACATCGAAACTGAACTATTATTGAGTGGATAATATATTTATGAATTTCTTCATTTATAAATTCATAAATTACTTAATTACTAATCATCATCGTCAGTCCATTTAAGTCCCCACTGCTGGGGCACAGGCCTCCCTCAATTACATGAGGGGTACTTGCCATACTCACCACGCTTGGCAGACGGGTTGGAGAGGGTGTAGATATAAATGCAGAGTTTTCCTTCTCTGGGTGCTGATGATCGTGCCAGCAGCTTTACCTTAGTCGCCTTTTACGACACCTCGGTAAGAGTGAGGGTGGCCTATACTACTCTGCCGGGACCATACGGCGCCTAACTATTATTGAGTAGATATATTTATAATATTAACTCATTTATAAACTCATGTATTACTTAATTACTAATACACTACACATATAAGTACCCAGTGCCATATATTGTATAAATTTCAGTGAATGTTTTGACATATTACAATATTGTTAATCTTACTTTTACATTCCTCAAACATTAGCCCCCATAAGTCAGGATATATACATAGAATAGTTTGGGCACTACTGTTAACTTTTTGTTGTAATGAAATGTTTTTGGTTTGTTTTATAGTTAGAAAAAAATTGAACGAATTGGTCCTATAACAGATTGAAAAAATAAAAGTTGTTTTCAGACCATAGTTTTTCATCCATAGATTGTGACTAACAAAAAGACTTTAAATTATATTAGTAGGTACATATCGACAAAATAAAATAAAATTAAAAAAGAGAGAGGTTGCTAGGAGTTACCAAAGAAACTAGTATCAGTGGTCACTCTTCGCACCAGGCACTTTCAGAGCGGTGAGGTGTGTCTATCCGTGAGAGTCATCAGGATGGTGTTGCGGCTGTCCCTCGCCCTGCGGACCAGTGACGTAGCCTTTTTTTCGGATAATGGCCGTAAAGCCATCAATCTGGTATTCCGCGAACATCTCCGACGCGTTACAAAAGCGAGGCAGCCCCAACATCATCCTAAAGATATTATTGTATTGGACTCTGAGTGTGTCTAGTGTGTGTGTGTAGATTTGTTGCCCTGTATGCAATTAGTTATAATTCAATACAATACAAGCACGTTTACCGCACTAGAAGGTTCCTATACTAGTCAGGTCAACCAAGTAATTTCTTACATACTTGATTTTATGGCTCAAAGTTCAATACAATATCGAGGGAAAATATTTATGAAGGCTAAAGTTTTGCACCTAGAAATGTGAAGCTGTAATTATAAAGAGTTCCAACAAATCAAAGATCATTTCATTATACTCCTTTCGATTTAGTATGATGTGGGTGACAGATGTCAAATTCTATACATTTTTTCACGTTAGTCTCTTTCTAACGTGTGACTCACGTATAACTCTGTCCTGCTGTCACCGATATCATGATAAAGCGAAAGGAATATAATATGTTTCAAAACGGCCAAGTGCGAGACGAGCTCGCCGACGAAGACTAGATCACAAAAATATCCTCTTCGGTGTTGAGGGTCGTGGTCTCGATAAATAATTTTACGGACTATCTTCCGCCAGCTCACTCCATCCTCCGCCGCGTGGATCGCGTCACAGACTGTGGTGTTTAAGGCGGAGCTGATTTGATCGTACCGGCGTATGGATCACAAAATATATGGACACAGAAAGTCAGCTCCAGCGATGATAACTCAGTGGATAAGAATGCACCTTCCATACGGAGGGTCGAGGTTCGAATCCGAGCATGCACCTCTGGAGTTTTCAAATCTACGTTCATATTAATATGCTCACAGTCTGCATATTTCTAGCTAATGATTTTATGGTAATTTGAAGCCAATCGTTAGCTTGGCGGTGAGGAAACCTGTTTTGGATAGTTTCTGAAACGTGTCACCATGATTCAGTTAGACTGATTCCCCTGTTAAAGGGTTGCGAAGGTCAGACGGCAGTCGCTTCATTGTAATTACCAGACGCCCCATGGTCCAAGCGTACCCTAGGGTCCAAAACGATAGCTTTTCATGCAGCTTGAACCAACGAGCGACCATCGCTCTTACCAAATCTGTTATTCCCAAATCGCCAAGCCGTATTTGGGAATAAAATAACAGTGTAATATTTCTGTTTTTAATCTCAATCATATGATTTTTAATTTGTAGATAACTATTCGAAAATCTAGGTCACAGCATGGGGTTAAAGTGAGCAACACTGGCTGTGGCAGACGTCCAGAACTTAAGGCAATAAGTTTTGATACACCCTGTAGAGAAGGCTCTGTTTGGCAGAAGTCCGTGTCGTAGTGAGCGGGAAAAATACAGCCCAGTCACAAATTAAAATGACACAAATGGTCCGTTCTAAGTGACATTCTCCGATGGGACACCAGCGTGCACGACCGGAGCGGGATTGGCCGCAGGACCAACGGCTTGACGTGCTTTCCGAGGCACGGGGATACATGACCGCCGACTTCCAAACTCCGGGGTGACTCCAAGAATTTTTTACCGAAAACTCAGGTAAAAATTTTTGGCCAGGAATTGACGGGTTCAATCCCCGGGTCGGGCCAAAAATTTGGGGACTTCTTGCGCAGGCCACTAATCTCTGCGCCATGGAGACGTCGTGATGGATGCTGCCTTAACGAATCTCTAAATATCTCACTGTGAATATTTTCGTGACATAGTTAATGGCTGATTCATTTTTGTTAGTTTATTAACTGACTTAATTAACTTATATGTTGAATTTACTTAAGGGCAAACTTTTTTGTAAAATGCTACATGCCCGATAATGTAATAAGGAAGTGTTCTATAAAGTGAGTTTAAAACAGACTAATTGGTTGAAAACATTGATCCTTAAAATAACACTAAAGCGCCTTCTAAGTCCACGCCAAAAACAAAAGGATACTTTTTAGTGGCGACAAACGAGGTCATCTGATGGTAAATAATCAACACTGCCTATGAACATCTGCGAAATCACAGCGTACTCCTTTATAATGGATTTTTGTGTCAAATAAAATAAAATAAAATAAAAGACCGGTTGCATTAGCGATCTCGCTAATGCAACCGTCCTTTTATAAAGGAGTACGCTTTTCTCTTGAAAGAGGTAACAAATAGATATTTGTTTTATTCTAGTCCTAACTTATTAAAAATGTTCTTTACTTGAAGTTTTCTATTCCAATTCTCCAAATATATTCGCACCAGATTTTATTGCGAATGCAACTGTCCTTCAAACATTCGAGTGTATCTCAAAATCCGGTGTAATTACTAAACCACATTGTCCGGTCCAATTGGACGTCGAGAGTCATCAACGCGCCATTTGGCGTCATTTTAATCAGAAAATGGCAATCGGTATACACGTTCCAGTACCTAGTATTTTAATAACACTTGATAAATGATTGGATAATGTGAAAAAAAACCTATTATGCGGATGAATCAAAACCACACTTTTTTTTAAAGAAAAACGAGGAAGCGCATTTCTAATGTGTGACCATTGCATTCCCATAGATATTTGGTACATCAAAAGAATTGTTTTTTTGTATCATTGTAGGTTATCGCTGGACCACCATTGCCTTCTGTTAATCTTAGCGTATAATTCCCAGTTGCGTCCGAAAGCTATCGCTTTAGACCTGGGGTACGATTGGACCATGATCGAGTATTTGGCTAGTCTGGTAAATACAATTGCACCGGACGCGCTTGACCACTATGCGCCTGATGGAAAACTTAGATGCGGAGGATGTAACGCATTTGCGTTGAAGATGCCTGTTCACTCTTACCTTAAAGATAACTAAGTTTTAATGATCAGGGAACACAGACTTCTGCAAGGATTTTAACTTTTGCGGAACGGCCTTTAATTATATTGCAATTTAATTAAATTAATACCGGTTAAGAAATGGAAACAGATCTGAGGAAAGATGATTCTACAACGGGTGACTATAGAATATGGGTAATGAAAAAAGAGAGTGCATATGTTATGTTTGCTTACACATTTGTGCCGTATTTATAATAGATAAATTACTTAAATATCCTGCACATGTGTTTGATAGATGCTACTACTCATCTCCAAAAAAACTGCAATAATATAATTTTCGATTACATTATATATTGGTCCTAGCCGGTTGCGGCTACAGCGACCGCTTACGGACTCCTATTACGAGTCAAATGCTGTTGGACTGCCCTCTTGTGCGCACGCCAGTGGCTGGCATAGCCTATCTTGGCGCTAAATGTGCGGTTACACGTCGGGCAGGGAAGGACACCATCACGGTAATGATATGGGATAGCCGCAGGTGGTCTAGCTTTAAGCTCATCCCGTTTGGTTCGGTTACAATATCTAAGAAACGTAGGTTATTTTTAAGAATACTTTCATTGCTACTGAGATTCATGACAAGACTAAACTCATGAAAGTGTTTTAAGAGAGCATTGAGCACTATATCCAGAATACTCTTACTGTTTTTCACAGAATAGAACAGAAATAGGTAAAACAGGTTCAGGAAGCACAAAAAAATAATTGCAAAATGAGTATTTGGTATTGACCAAAGCTTACGCTAGAATAAAGCTCAAAAAAAGAGCTTTACAAAAACCTATTTCATCACAAAATAATGTTTTGTATTTCACTAGATAATGTTTTATTAACCAACCCGACGATTTGTATGACTTTAAATCGTCCTATAAATTATTGACTAATAATCAAAGCCAGAGTTCCTCAGGGGTCCATTCTGTCTCTTACACTTTTATTACTATAACTAAGTATTATAAAAAGGCAAATTGAATAAACGGAAAGGTGGGAATTGTACCTGAAATTTGATCGATGGGTGAGTAAAGGGGCGGCTCGTCCACTCCGGCCTGTTGGTGCTCGAGGAGGCGATGGCACGACTGTCTCATGGGCGCTCCCGACACTATAAACAAGAAATTGTGATTAAATCACCACCATTCAAAGTACAATCTCTCACGGAACCTAAATACATTAAGCATCTTAATATGGAATATCAGCTACCATAATCCAAACTCTTTTATTACCTTATTATATGCTAGAATATTAAGAAAAAAACATAGGTGGGTCGTTCTTCTTTTTTATCGACAGTGAGCCAAACTTACAAATCAACTTTTAACTTTTATATAACAGACCACAAATGATGATAGTTTGTCCTAAATATTCGTTAATTTTCAATTTTACAGATGGACTATTACATGATGTAAAATTTAATTGATAAATAATACTTTTTAATTAAAATGAACACCTCCGTCACGTCCCCCGAAATTAGTGCCATTTACACCTCTGTCACGCTTTATATATTTTTTTACATAGTTTAATCATGAAAAGTACTTACGAGGTGATAAAACAATGTCATTATTTCATGGTAAATAAGGAATATATTGATGATGTAACGTATATTTTTTTATATAATAAATTACTTCATAAGTTACCGAGGACGGGCTCATTGTCGATAAAAAAGAAGAACGACCCAGGAACACAATTGGCCCGAGAATTGCACCAAAAAGCACTGAGGCAGTTTTATGCTATATGAACACTGTTCCGCTGTTTTATACTCAGGGCTAAAATGTCCAAGGATAATGAAAGACATTATTATCGACTTAGCTGAGTTATTACCGTTGGACCGAAGGGCATTCTAGCAAGGTACGCTGATTCACGGTCTTCACTCAAGGTTTTGAGATCAGTTTTATGAGTTACTTCTTTAACTGGCGATTAAAAAGAGTAACTGGCGAGTTTCTTGCTGGATCTTCTCGTCAGAATCAACTTTCCGATTCCGGTGGGAGAATCAGATTAAATATGTTTATTCATTTCTTAGTTTATTGTATGTATCCACATATATGTGTAATCACATGTACCTATATTATACTAACAAATAAATAGTTATAATTTCTGTTCTATGACGATTTGAAAGTGCTGTATGTAACAAGCCTATGCAAGTAAAGATATTTTGAATTGAATTGAATTGAACTGGTTTTTTTTAAAAAATGGTCTTCTCATCCTCATTTTAGGGTGTGATTCCCGGTTGCGTCCAAAGCTGTCGCTCTGGAACCTAGGGTGGGGCTTAGACCATAATTTAGGATTGGGGAGTCTGGTAATTACAAGGAAGCGACTGCAGCCTGTCTTTCGCAACCCTTGAACAGGGGAACCAGACCAACTGGTACACGTTTCAGAAACTTTGCGAAAAGTGCAGGTTTCCTCACGATGTTTTCCCTCACTGCCGAGCTAATGGTATAAATAAATACGCACATAGATTTGAAAAATTCAGAGGTGCATGCTGGGGTTTGAACCCGGTCCTCCCGTATGGCCGGTGCGTTCTGAACCACTGGTTTACCACCGCTCGTGATTTATTAAAATGGTCTATTTCAACATGGATACACTGGTTTCCAATAAGGCCGAACGAATGTACAAGTGTAAGAGAAAAACTGGAGGAGTATCGCCTCTGCTGTCCCAAGTGGTCGCTTCGGAGCCAGGAGTCCTCCGGTACGGCTCTCTTCTACGGAAACCAGATAGGTAACGTTGAGAACAAATTGACTGGTCATGCTAACATCGTCAGGTAAATTACCTATTACCCAGTAAATTAAATAAATTCATACAAAATCTCATACATTGATCGATCCCCGCACAACATTTGTGTGCACGAACATGTCTGTTTGTATTGATCTGGGTGTGTACTATGTATTTTATAGCATGTATTTACAAAAGAAAAGTATTTAATGTAGTATTTGTAATTCCGATGTTGGTACAGGTACTTAGCTACTTATCTCCGAGTCAGATCAATGAATGTGATGTTGTGAAATATTTATTTATTAATTGACCTGATTCCGTACTAAGTAGCTTAGACCCTCCCCCCTGCCTTCCTCCTTCGCCAAATAACTAAAAACTAATTGTGAGTACAGTATTGAAAGAGTTATCTTTTAACTGCCGTTGAGAAGTTGACAAGCACTTGTATGATGTCTCAAATAATAATGATTTCTTTGTTTAATTCAAATTGCATCGTAGTAAGTACTTACATGTAATAGAACTTGTAAAAAGTAGGCTTTTCGGAAATATATAAAACACGGACAAGATGGCGTTCAGAATTCCTGGGAATCGTTTTCCATTTTTATCGGTATCTGTAAATCGTTGTACATAATTTCCTTATTAATGTTTTTAGATTGTAATTATGATTTATTTATTTAATATTTACATAATTTAAATAAATATATTTTTTATCTAAATTTTATTTTCTATTGTTTTTCTTGCCTATCTTTTTTTTCCCTCTTACTACGTAACCGCCAAAAGTGCGAAAAATAAAAAAATTCAAAATTCTAATTATTTATTCAATAACACACATGTCATACAGATAATTATGGTTGGAGCTTCCTTTTAAGCAACATATTTGATGTATTAGGGAACTCTGCTCTTCTTGAAATTATTACAACATATGTGTTATGTTTAAACTTTCCTTAATTTTAGAACTTAGTTACAGTATAACATTTGATTTTATTTTTCATTTTTATTCTACTAAACAAGTTGTGTGTGTGTGCGTGAGAGGGGGGTGTAAACAAAGTAGGGAGTTATTTAAATTAAATTTACGCGTGATAATATTTATGTAAAAAGTTTTTGGTTTTTGTTCTTTTAGAGTTGCCTGCCGTATAATGCATTCGAGATCGTTGTAATCTACTGTTTTTAACCAGTTTATCAAAGATTTTTTAGCTTTAATATATGATAGAAGGTAAATGTTTATTTGTTGATTCATTTTGTTATATCCATTCGAAGTTTTTCTAAATTTAAAAGGCTAACATTGAGTTTTCTGCTACAGCAAAACTAAAATTGTGTATATGCATGCATGTGTACAGGTGTATGCATGCTTGTATACATATATATATTAAATTGAGATAATCACATTCGCAAGTCGTGGCAGCCTGTAACTGAGTCTACCCTTAGCATATATTTTAATGTAAGTTATTTTTTTACGGTTATTCGGTGTATGGTTTGTTGGTTGTCCTCAATAAATAAATAAATAAATAAAGATACCGCCTGATACTCAAAACTCAAAAAAAAACTACGTGATATTCTCACCTTGCAGCGCCATAGGTCTTTCAATTCGGCGCTTAGGAAACAGTCTGACTGACATACTGGTATATTGGTGACCTTCACGGAATCAAGACGCAGACGAACCAACGCGACTGAAACCGCGGCGTCTTTGAAGAAGTTGTAATCGCGAACTGTATCAGTGCGCATGCGCGAGTTAAGGATGAAAGTGACTCAACTTAGTTTCACTCAGTCTTTTATTACCCAACTTTTTGTCATGACTACGGTAATCTAGCCTTCTGAATCTGAGTCTTCAGTTCTTTTAAGGCTGATTTTTCTATGATCTGATTAAAGCTAATAAAATGTAATACGATTACAAGCAAAAGTCTCTATGTCATGTCACAAGTTACAGTTTGCAAAACATGGAGGTATGATAACTTTAATTTGTTCGGTAAGGGTCATCCCACATTACTGATAATGGACAACTTTTCATATTTTTAACATGCCCATATTGTATTTTATATGAAAATAGACATAAAATGATCAGACCCTTATTTTTTCTTTTTTCAAAATTTCGTTTTCATACTTAAAATAATTATTAAAATTCTAAATAGAAGTAAGCGCCAAATGACGTCATCGGACGGCTGAATACAGCGATATTCCTATGCTTATCATTGCTTTAATAAAAAAAGGTAGAGTGTCAACATTATCAACGTCATTCACTCATTCAACGTTGACAAGTAGTCTTCTTTTTTTGACAGTTGCATGTCATGGGTTTGACATTTCGTAAATTTAAAACTATAATGTGCTAAGCAAAGAAATACTGACGATGACGTCATCTCACGTTTTTTAGTTTTTATTTTTTTTCTCAGTAAACAAGCAATATAAAATATAAATAAACATATATTCGAGAAACGGAAAAGTAAATGAAGAATTGGTATTTTTTGTTTCATAGCTCACTAATTTTGAAATGTTGTCCATTGGTGGTCCATTTATTATAGGAGAAATATAGATCGTACTGATATCAATAGCCCAACGCACATACCTAGTGCGGTGAGAAATAGTTTAAAAAAAGACTTGTAAAAGTCCGATAATCGGTCCGATAATAAAACGATTATGTGAGATCACCCTTACACAGTTCTATAAGCACCATAGAGTAGGCAAGTTGCCTGATGTCACCATATATAAAAATAACTTTTAATTCTAGGGTCCGAAATATATAAACTTTAATAAATACAAATTGTAAGGGATTGCTGTAAAAATTTAACTTAAACCCGTAATATTTTTACTTTTTTCTTTCTCTTGATTGAAAACGTCCGCCATGGGTCTACGTCACCATTATTGTAAACAACAAAACGTCAAACGTCAGTTTCAGGTTATTTCATTTATACGCCTTGATAATAATTGTATATAAACTTCAATAAATATGACAGTCACGATAGTAACGCGTATTGCTATAATAATAATAATATCCTCCAACCGATTTCGGCTAAGGCGGCCAATCTCAACAATCAGCCAATTACGCAGGATATATTATAGTGCTCAAGTGTGTGCGCAAACACTAGTGCACTCTCTATTCATTTGCCCTCATAATCCGATGGGACACTAGTGTGACATGACCGGAGAGGGATCGACCGCAGGATCAACGGCTTACAGTGCTTTCCGAGGCACAGGGATACAAGACCGCCAACTTCCAGACTCCGGGCTGATACTGAGAATTTCTTAACAGAAAAACTCAGGTGCAAAGGTTATAGTTTCATAGTAACATAAAGCTATAAAAAATAATAATTAAGAACTCAAATAAACCACTAAAAGAACTCAAGTCTCTTTCAACACTATCGGTAACAGCCGTCGAACTTGGAATTGCAGTTGTCTCGTGCATTTTATATGACAAGGTAATAGGAAAGTACCTATGGTTAAAAATAATTTCTGATTATGAGCTCGACGGCGTAGTGACTAGTACTCCGGGTGTGAAAAGATTAGGTATCAGACGAGCAGACGGATCGCCTGATGATAAGCGATTCCCGCCGTCCATAGACACCCGCGACACCCAGTGGAGTCACAAGTGCCAACCTTAAACCCCCTTTCCGGTAATCTCACTCACGCTGCGAAACACAGTACCGTGCTGCTTCACGCCAGTTTTTTGTGAGGCCGTGGTATCACTCCGGTCGAGCCGGGCCATTGCCATGCCGAAGCGTGGCTCTTTCGTGAACTCCCATCATCATCATCATCTCAGCGTTTTGTCCCGGCTGCGTCCCAAGCAAGCTTCGGATCTAACTACTTGGCCTCCTCCAATTCACAGGTTCTTGTGCATCCCTAGGTGATCAGTGTATTGGCACGCATGTCTTCCTTTACGACGTCAAGCCATACCTTTTTGGGTCTATCCCCTCTGCCGGACCCGGCGGTAGTGGCATGACCAGACATTTATCTCCCACGTAGCTCTCTGCTTTTTGCAGGACATACACTGTACCAACGTAGGCGACTCTCCAGCAGTTTCGTGAACTCATCATTCTAAGGTTTTCTGAAGATCATACCAAGGTACAAATAAGTATAATAGTTGGTTTTATATATATTTTTATTTGAGATGATCGCTTTCGCTGATGTAACTAGGATGGCACAGCTTCCCAAGGTGAGTTGGGCCGACGATAATAAGAGCCTCCATCTCGGTAGGTGTTCCAGCACTTCTGCCAAAGTGACAAGAGTCTCTTGTCACCCCCGCAAATCTTTTTTGACCTTAATCTTTCCAGCAGTATATTTTTCATTATTTATTAAGTAAGGTCCACGAAATCGACTATAAAATAAATAATATTACAGGTGTGAAACACATATTTTTTGCCATTTAATAAAGATTTTCATCCTGCGTTAAATTGAATCAATCCACGTATTAATAAATTAATGATATTGGTAACTTGAGATAATTTAAATTCCTAATTAACATGCATTATTCTGTCATTAAATGCAAAATGAAAAGTTGATTGAGTATGAAAATACGGGTAGATAGATAAATATTTTTATTGCAAAAAAACACGATACAGGTACAAGGGTTACAACAGGTAATAAAGACAACAAGACGGTCTTATCATTTGAAGCGGTTTCTTTAAAATTACCTTTAAAAGAGGTATAGGACAGCGTGGATGAAGGATGAGGTAATGACGTGACGATTTATATACTACTTTTTTGTATGATAGGTGGCAGACGAGTAGAAGGATCGTCTGATGGCAAGCGATTGATGCATGGACGCTACAGCAGTGGAGTTACAAGTGTGATGCCAACTTTTTAACTTCCCTTCCCCCCCAATTGGACCTCTCCAGTACCCCTCACTAGACGCAACACAGCATATGTAATATTTTAAAACGTGTACTAAGTACTATTTTAATTTTATTTTGCTACTATTGGGAAAATGTTTGTTTTCATTCGTATTCAAGATGTGTGCAATGATGTGTGTGCGTGTTTTTCTCTTTTTGAGAAAGGGAGACAAACGAACAAGCGAGTCACCTGATGGTAAGTCACCACCGCCCATGGACATCAGCCCTACCAGAGGGAGTGGAGATGAGTGGCCGGCCTTATAGGAAGGTATAGGAAGGGAAGTTGATTCCACCATGAGGAGGTGCGTGGCAAAAAATGACGTGCAAAGCGCACGGTGATGGACCTCCACCCATCCAGATGGTACGGGTGGAATCCTAGTTCACGGCGTGTAGTACCTACGGTGGTGAAATTCAGCAGCGGGTATTAACTCAAACAACTCCTCGGAACACTCACCATGGTAAAGGTGGTAAAAGACACATTAGTTATTGAAATTAAATGATAGTGACAATGTTAGGGACAATGTTTGTGGCAATGTTAGTGACTATGTTAGGGACAATGTTTGTGGCAATGTTAGGGACAATGTTTGTGGCAATGTTAGTGACTATGTTAGCGACAATGTTTGTGGCAATGTTAGGGACAATGTTAGTGACAATGTGATTGGGCATTAGCCCATGTTAGTGGAAATGTTAGTGACAATGTTAGGGACAATGTTTGTGGTAATGTTAGTGACTATGTTAGGGACAATGTTTGTGGCAATGTTAGTGGCAATGTTAGTGACAATGTTAGGGACAATGTTTGTGGCAATGTTAGTGACAATGTTAGGGACAATGTTTGTGGTAATGTTAGTGACTATGTTAGGGACAATATTTGTGGCAATGTTAGTGACTATGTTAGTGAAATTATTAGTGACAATGCTAGTGACGAAGTTAGTGACAATGTAAGTGACAAAGTTAGATACAATGTTAGTGACAATGTAAGTGACAATGTTAGTGACAAAGTTAGTGACAATGTTAGTGACAATGTTAGTGACAAAGTTAGATACAATGTTAGTGACAAAGTTAGTGACAATGTTACTGACCATGAATGTTTAAAACAATAAACTCACCTTTAATCTAGTTATTGTCATTTGACGACGAACGACGGCAGTCTAACCGACGACATTGTGTCTGAAACAAAATAAATTCAGGTTAACAAATTAGTTCGGGACCAACACCAGTCATAAAATACCTCTAATGTATTCCTGACATGACATCTGCTAATATTTTTAGAGTTCTATATATTTAGAGGCTAAAAACGGGACCCTATTACTAGGACTTATCGCTTCGCTGTCCGGTTAAGCGTTTGGGTACCAGCAGGATAGGTCTCAAGAATGGCGATAGCTAGACAGTTGAAATGCTCATTGCTGCTATAACTACTCCCATACAAAAAACGCGACTTTTTTGCTTTTATCTTCTAGATACCAATAACAGCAAAATTAACATGTAAAATATTCACAAAATACAAAAAACATAGAACTTTCTCCCTTTTTGAAGGCGGTAATAAAATAATATTTAAGGGGCTTCCATATACAAAAAAAATACAACCTGAAAGTTTTACCTAATCAATGGTACGGAACCCGAATTTGTGCATGGTTATTTAATAAATAGTATAAGTGTTTACCGAGAGGTTGTAACCCCGTAAGTTTTTCAAATAGATCCGGTTTAGTAGCTAAAAAATAAAATCTATTGGCATCGCTAGTGTGCCCTACCCGTCACCTTAATACATTTGAAAGCAAAATCAAGACAATAACCAATTAAACTTAGAAAACATAATAGTCAATACTTTAATTCAGATGTCAGTGAAGTCAAGTGCTAGTAACAATAAAATTATTAATAGGGAATGTCAAATATTTATTATTATCTTTATTTGGAAGCAAGTTAAATAATTTAGCACACATTTTGAAACAATTTTTACTAAAGCAGGATGTAGCAAGGTCTAGTATGTAGCAGGCTGTACAATGCCATTGGAGCATCTCTGTTCTTCCACTACTCCACCAGGCAGACCCTCAATCGACACCGGTACATGGTAGAAATACCAAAAGTCCGCACAAAGAGGTTTGAATCCTGTTACCTTATTCGTACTGCGAAACAGTGGAATCAGCTGCCTGAGGAGATGTTCCCTAGAGGCTACAATTTGGGGGTTTTCAAAGCGCGAGTGAATAGTTATCTCCTAGGTAATCGTGCTACATCTTAGACCATATTATCACTTACCATCAAGTGAAATATGATCAAACGCTTACTTATCTACAGTAAAAAAAAAATAGTTCTTGATTGTACTATTAGTTTGTATGGGTATCTTGTGTAGAAATTGCAGACCTCTCCTTTAATTGTGAAAAGATTTGTATTTTTCTTCGCGAACGTTAAATCTCGAATATGTATAAAGATGGCAATGCGAGTATATTAAGCTTTTGAAAAAGTGGCCTGCAAGTTTCCAACTGTCCGACACCGTATATAGACCTAATACATTTCTTCTGCAAGATGAAAACACGGTATATAGATGTTGAATTAGACTAAATAGTCCATAGTAGATTAAATAGTACATACACTAAATAGTCCATTGTTCCCAATAACAGATATATCCATTCGCCCTTGCACAATTAATGAACGAGATTTGATAGGCATATCGAGTACGTTATTGTGTTCATAATAGTTGCAATTCGCCAGATAGCATTGCTTACTGAAGCTAGACCGTTCCTTTACATAGTATATAGCTGAGCCTTAAAGGGATTGCATCTGAGGTTTACGCCAGAGTCCAAACAAAGACGTTGTTAGCGGTAGTGGTTACACAGAACAAAGATTAACCAGACGAAAAGGAGCCCAATTCTCGTGCTCGTGACATTTATCTTCATACGACATATCACTAAAACATAGTTTTTTTTGTATGGTTTTCGAGTGATATCCGCCATGTTTTCAATATATTACGAGCACGATAATTGGGCTCCAGTAGTACGACAGTACATCATCAGCAACCCACACTCGGCCACTGCACTGCTCCCGATTTTCGGCCACTCTCATCCAGCCCACACCAGTCAGCCGTCGAATGTCATCATCCCATCTTGTCGCAGGGCGTCCTACACTACGCTTATCGAGTCGCGGTCTCCACTCAAGGACTTTACGGCTCCAACGGCTGTCAGTTCTGTACAAGCTATAGGTAATTATACTACAGTACAAGATATAGGTAATTATACAGGGTGTATCTGTGAACATTTACATCCCTTTAACCACGCCCAACTAACAGAAATTGTTCTCGTGGTGGTCTATATGACCAAAAAATAATATTCTTATAGAAGCCGCATTATCACTAATAAGAGTAAGAACCCCTCTTGTAGTTGCTTTATTGTCTGCTTTTATTCCTTATACGTGTTATATTATGACATACCACAAAGAAAATAAACCTATAATGGCAAGAAAAACCCTCCTAAAAAGCCATTCAACTTATACGAAACTTATGGAAAGCCATAATAAGAGCGATTGCCCTTACAAAGTCAATGTCAAAACAAAGTCTTGTTCCCATACTCTCTTATTACAAAACCTGATTTCAAATAAATGCTAGGTTTAACACTAGGGATAACTGAAGACTAGATTAAAACTTATTACAAAACGAAGTTTATCGTTGGTTATGTTACGCCTTTTAATATAACCACATAGAGAAAATTACCCTTATAATTACGGTTTGGGGAATATGGATTGCCTTAGTTCTTATTCAGGTCATATAAAATGAAATAATTCGTTTGTTGTAAAGAGGTCGTGTCAAATACTCGTTTAAGTCAGAAAGCATCAAAGTTACCTTGTGCATTACTTTAATAAGAATAATTGGCATTATTAAATGCCTTTATATGACTTTAAATATTATAAGGCTAAAAGGCAATGTAACCAGCCTCTATAAGGTTATTGCGTTTTAAATTCGTATTGCAGCCGTATTAATTGAACTTATTAACCTTTACCCAACCAAATAATAAGAATATAGGTAATATTAGCTTAATCTTCTAATAATGTGCCATTATAAGAAACATTCGCATAATGAATGCTCTTTTACAACAAGAATAAGGGTTTGACTGACTTGTTTTTATACCGTCAGTTTCACATAAGGAACATAATAAAATAACTGTAGTTTTGGAGAAATGCGACCAATTTGTACTCCTCTCCTAAACGTAATACCCGGCGCCTGCGCACCTATTTAAACCAACAGCACGTGTTGTTACCACTGTGGTTAATACCTTGCCGCAATAGTCAGGGGCATTCTTCCTCACCTTAGAATGTAATTCCGAGTTACGTCCAAAGCTTTCGCTTCGGAGCCCAGGGTACGCTTAGACCATGAGACAGGATTTGGGAAATTTGGTAATTACAATGAAGCGACTACCGTGTGACCTTCGCAACCTTAGATTGGGGAATCAGACCAAATGGATCACGGTAACACGACCCGTTGTTAAACTGATTTATTGACTGACCTGATGGCGCAATTGGTAGTGACCCTGCCTCTTGCGCCAAAGGTCGTGGGTTCGATCCCCACCCTGGACAAACATTCGTGCGATGAACACTTATGTTTGTTCAGAGGTGGGTGTAATATATGTATTTAAATATATATTTGTGTTCCTCTGTTGTCTGATATCCGTAACACAAGTGCTTAAGCTACTTAGTACGGAATCAGGTCAACGTATGAGATGTTGTGAGAATTATTATTATTATTATTATTATTTTAAACCAAAGTTTTAGCTCAGTATCTAAAAAGGTACTGGTATACTGAAATGCACGGGCCTAAGCCAAGTGTAATTCAGGGGGGTTAATGCCTGGCGTGCAATTCGTTTGCGGATTTGATGGATTATGTGTATTCGGAGATTGTATGTCTGTCTGTAAGAACTTCCTGACTATCCGGCATGTATTATTATTATTATGTTCTCTATATGCTGAGTATCACAGCTATTTGCTGGCTTTTCAGAAATGTACGGGCCTAGGCCAAGTACAGTTCCTACACTACGGATCTGATTGTGATGTGGTGGGGGTAATGAGTCTTGATTGTGATGATCTGTGTGGTTGTGTGATTGGACGTGTTTGTGGGACGTAAGGCTGTGAATGAGAGAATATGTGTGCCTGGTTAACACCTCGTGAATTTGATGGGGTATCATCATCTATTTGGAGAAATTCCTTACAATCCTACACGTATTTAAAATAGCAGCTTTCTGTAACAGGATGTATGTATACTGTGGTAGGTTAAGTGTATCGATTGAGTGATGTAGTTGTTGTGGGATAACTCCAGTTGTGGATAACACTATGGGGACTATTTTAACATTCTGTAATTTCCACATTCTCTTCACTTCATCTTTGAGGTCTGTATATTATTATTATTATCTACGGATCAAAAAATTGGGCCTAATGCGTAAATTATGTAGAACTAACTGTAACCAGTAGTGTATCCACTCCTTAATCTAATTTAAAAACCCTATAAAAATGCTGAAGGTATAAGGATTGCATTGTTACTGTGATTGAATTCTATAGTTCGTCATTTCAATGGGTGTTGCGACGTCTTTCAATGACCGTGCCATATGCAACTCGTGAAAAATTCAGATTTCATCACACAATCTGACACAATTCCGCTTTGTTGGATTACTGGAGCTATTATTCGAAGATGAATAGAATAAAAAACTTGATTTCTTTTAAATCAGCAATTCTACTGGTGAAACTCAAGCTATCTTCATGCTTTTTAACATAATGAGAGTATCTGCTTTTGAGTAACGTTATGACCCGCTTAACGCAGTGGTTTGTGCGCCTGTTGAGACGCAAGGGTCTCGGGTTCGATTCCCGCACCAATACAAATGTTTGTTGATGAAAGAGTTATTTGTGTTGGGTTTGTGTGTCTGTGGTCCCGCAACACCAGTAGAGTAACAAGTGTTTGACATAAAGATGAAGTGACTGAAGGAAAGATAATGGGACATATGCGTGTAGAACTTGGTCCAAGGCTCCACGATAGAGACATATGCCAATGTAAAGACTCATATGCTTAAATTAAAGTGACAGAGAGGCATCAAAATTGGTTCCAAATTTAATAGTAATTAAGTCACTATGTCATAGATCGCTGCTCTGCTCAATGACATCCAAACCCGAGTTCTAAGCTATCTCTCCACCAACTTTCAGCTAAATCGGTCTAGCCGTTCTTAAAATATTAATAGCGTAACCAAAGCGGCTATCTTTTATTTACATTAGGTAGATGATACAAGTATAAAAAAGCCATTTTAAATAAATCCCCAGGATGATAAGATAAGATAACGTTTATTTCTCACCATAAATACACAGTTCAATACAGAACAATATAGGTATTTAGTTATACAGAACTATATGTAATTATGGTGGGTTGATATCTGAACTAGGATAGTTCCTGTATCTCAGATAATAAACCCTCCACCCCAAAATAGTGGCCTTAGAGGAATATACTCAGTTAGTTCTATGATAAAACAAATACAATGTGTGTGTGTGTGTGTGTGTGTGTGTGTGTGTGTGTGTGTGTGTGTGTATGTGTGTGTATGTGTGTGTGTGCGGGTTTGTGTATATATATTTATGTATTTATTTTTAGGATACTTTCAGTGTCAATACAATTAAGTGATTTTAAGGTTTTGAAATATCAATATTTAACGATTGGCATTACTCTAATCCGGGGCAGCACTTAGACCATAATCGCCCATCGTCTTTTGACAGATTTTTATCTATGTATAAATGTGTGGCTGCACGTACATAAATCCAAATTATTGCAATCAAATTCATAAGGCCTTAGAATAATAAGAAAAAAAATATGTGTGATGTGTTATTTCTGCATTTTTATTCATACGGCACAATATGCTTGTAAATCGTAAAAAAATGATAATAAAGAACGGCCTTACGCTAGACCAACATAGCGTAAGGCCGTGATCTCGGGATCTTGGGTTCGATTCCCGGGTCGAGTAAAAAGTATCTGTCGATTTTTTCGAACATACCTCGGGTTTGTTATCACCAATCCGCATTAGGCAAGCGTGGTGATCAAGCCTAAATCACATCATAGAAGCGATGACTCGATTTCTATGGAGGCCTTTGCCCTGCAGTGGGACAGTATAGGTATAGGCTGATACTTGAAGTTCGAAACGTTTTTCGAACTTCAAGATAATAACTAATATACTGATTACTCGAATTGAAAATAACTTAAGCACCATCGATAAAATAGATATCGATGTTAAGCACAGATCATTATGTTCTTTGGCTGGAGTCGTAAAACACAACACTAATTGTGTAAGGAAGCCGCTAACTGCTTGATGAGGCCGTACAAAATGCATAACTAAATGCATAATTTAAGGCGTAATGCAATCTAAGTAGCTTCTCGCTTTAATAGTACCTTCATTATGAAGGAAATTATGAGTTAAGTGTATACACAAAGTCTTTCATTTACTCTCATTATGTGGAAGTATTTAAGTAATAATTTTCCTTTCTGGCCTTCGCCATATACATATTACTTTTTATTTAATATAATATATTAATGTGCCGGTAGCACACAAAATATCCATATGCAAAGACCATATTCCTTACGTAATCGTATCAGGAGTGATGAGATCCGCAGGAGAACCAAGGTTAAAGAGAGAGACCAGACGGAATGTCTTTCATCCCTTGGAAGATGGTGACGTGCTCTCGTGTGGGATGCTACCTGCGTTGACACTCTGGCACCGTCCCATCTTCCCGGGACTACGAGGAGTGCCGGAGCTGCGGCTGACGCGGCAGAGAGACTGAAAGCTACAAAGTATAGGCATCTATCTGGTGCCTACCACTTTGTAGCTTTCGGTGTTGAAGCACTGGCCCCGTGGGGTTCCGACACTCTCTCTTTCTTCCGTGACTTAGCTAAGCGTCTACTCGAAGTCACGGGAGAGCCAAAGGCTGGCAGCTACCTCGCCCAGCGAATTTGCTGCCAGTATTTTGGGGACATTGCCACGGGGACCTACTTTATTTTAACTTTCCTTTTTATTTACTTTTAGCTTAATTTTATTTCTCAGTTATTGTCTTAATTTTCTTGTGTTTTTGTTCTTTTGTTCAATAAATAATTTATTATACAGGTCAAAGACAAAGCCAAAAGTATTGCATGCCTCAAGTGCGAGTCACATTGCGAGGACATCAGACGGCCGGTGGGGCAGAAATGTCCTGGAGTGCAGGCCGCGTATAGGAGGTCGAAGCCGTTCAAGCATCAAGGTGGACAGACGATCTGGTGAAAGTCGCGGGAATTCTTTGGATGCGGGCGACACAGGACCGATCTGTGTGGAGATCATTGGGGGAGGCCTATGTCCAGCAGTGGACGTATATTGGCTGAAATGATGATGAGAGGCTATACTAATCAAGCTGAGAGAAGACCGTAACGAACGAGAATATTCCTGTCACTTTCAAACATAAGAGACGCACAGCGCGTGTGAAATGGACGGAGATAAAAATTCGATAGTAAATTTTGTTTCGTTGTAAACCTTCAGATCATACTGGATTAGATGACACTAAGGTGTATAAATACAGGGGATTTTCGGAGATGCTTTTGCTGAGAGAACCTGGATTTAGCTGTAAAATTGAAAAGGATAAAAATTAAAAACTTCGGTTTAAAAAATCTATACTAAAGCTAAAAATTAATCTTTGCTTTTTGTACCAAAACACAGGACAGTTTCATAAACTTTATAGGTACATAACAGTTTTTGTAAAAAGCAACGCCTCTATGACATACACAGCCACTAGTTAGATTTTTTGTTCATTGTCAAGTTACTAGTGTTGTGGTTTTGATATCGATGTTTTGCCGTTTTTATTGGCGACCAGAATCTTTCTTCATATTTTTTGGTCATTCGATATTCCCGTCCCGATTTGTATTAACAGATCGATAAATAACAATTTCAAGAGATCTAGACCCGCAGCAGCGTGTCGAGCTAAAGTTCTGGCAGGGCGAACTGGAGAGCAAGTAATGTGTGCAATTTTACACGATCCATTTGTAGCAAGTTTGGACCCCCTCATAAGTCAAACTTTAAATAGTACACAAATAGTACTTACAAGTTCGATGAAAATATTTTGTAATTTGGGCATTTTCTTAATCTCATCAAGATTTTATCCTTAATCTGATATTTTCAAGCAAATCAGACTTAACAAATTCATCAAGGTGTTCAGGCAGGATTTCACCTTTGATGATTTTTTAAGTAGTGTTATTCAAATTACGAAGTTTGTTTTTAAATAAGTTATACCTCAGTTATCACACTGAAATAGCCAGGAGGCAGTGACCTGGTCATTTCCAATCGTACAGCACTTGGGAACCGTGTTTAAACCATGTAACTAGAAAACGCAGGCTTTAAACGTAATGTGGCATTTTAGAAATACCGTCACAGAGTGTAAAAGAGATCTAACCGGCCCTGACGCAGATTCTATTCTACGGGTGCAGTAGAGAAAAAACGTCGCCCAACACTTCACTGGGGTGAACCCAGTGCTAATTCCTTCGCGCGGTTATTGGAAAAGATACAGTCCGTTTAGGGTGTACTTCTATGGTTTATGCAAGCATAGTGTAATGATGCCCTGCCACACACAACTAGTACTGCAGGCATACATGATGCTAGGTCAAGAAACCCTAGGTATAAACTTCCGGCACGGCATTAAGTGGGGCTACATTCAGCAGTACACAGATATATATTGTTAACGGATTTTAATTCAGAAACCGTAATATGTATCTGAATACGGATCGATAAAATAGGCGGTATCGATGTGATGTTTGCCCATCTCTAGCTGCGAGTATTGACGCGAGTCCGCCAGGGACTCTTGTCGCAAATTGAAAGCATTGATGTTAGCGAGAACGTTGCAATATATTATTTTTAGCCATTGAGCACTCAGCGTGTCACTTTGTCTCTATTTTAGCTCTGTTGACTCTCCTCAACCCGTGGTTAAAAAAGGAAATATCATATCGATCAGGGAACTCCGCGGCGGAGAGTCGTTCCAGAACTATGAGGTATGAACGAACGACTCTAGATTGCACTTAGGGTATGATTTGACCATGATCCTGAATTGGTGAGCCTATGATAACAAGAAGCGACCCTTGGACAGGGGAGCTAGAACGATTAGACAGGTTTTAAATTGAAAATATTTTTCAGAATTTTCAGATGAGATGAAGCATCATCTGCTTGTCAAGTTTGTTCAAATGTCGATACAAAAATTAGTTATATTCTGAAACAGACAAGAGAACGAATGACGTGATTTGTACATAATATAGTGAAACCTGGTTAAGTGAAACTTCAAGGGACCTGCAATGTTATCTCACTTATAAAGGTATTCCACTTACTCAGTGTCTCAGATATCCAGGTATAAATAAATATCTGTCTCATTTACAGAGGGTTCCATTAATAGAGGTCCGTACATCGGGTATTTCAGTTATAGAGGTGCGATCATTAAATAAAATAACGTGTTACGAAAAAAATAAAAACTATTTATGTCACAAAAAACCAAGCTATCCTGGCAAACCTCATCACCACATCAACCTGGCGAACACTGCGCGTGTTTTCCCACATTCATGAACAGATATTAACCTCAGTTTTTCACGTAATGACTAAGATTGTAGCTTTCTTTTAGACATTTTTTAACAAACATTCGTATGGCAGTAAAGGAACACTAAAACTGGAGTGCATTGAAGGTCAAAATTACTTTCGTCGTTAAGTGCAGAATTTGCGGGTAGAAAATAATATAAATCAACAAACAAAACAATGTTATCTCAGTTACAGAGGTTTATGCATATAACATTATCTCGCTGTCCCAGTTGTAGAGGTAACTATGATGATAAATCGAAAGAATGAATCCCAGATCTAGAGGTTTCCTTCGTCCTACTAACATGTTTGAATCCTGTTTCCTTATTCGTACTGCGAAACAGTGGAATCAGTTGCCTGAGGAAGTGTTCCTTAGAGGCTACAATTTGGGGGTTTTCAAAGCGAGTGAATAGGTATCTTCTAGGTAATCGTGCTACATCTTAGACCATATTATCACTTACCATCAGATGAAAATATGGTCAAACGCTTACCTATCTACAGTAAAAAAAAAAGAGATAATTCAGTGCCAATGTGTAGCGACTGCTGCATGAGTTGCAGTTATAGAGGTTTCCCACTTATCCAGGTCCCACATAACCAAGTTTCACTGTATATAATAATTAACAAATAGTATAAGTGTTTGCCGAGAGGTTGTAACCCCGAAATTGTTTAAAATAGATCCGGTTTAGTAGCTAACATTTAAAACCGAATGGTGTGGCTAGTTAGGGCTACCCGTCGCCTTAATCAGAATTTGCAGCAGCAATCGCAAACTACATAAAACTTGAGAAAACACACAAAGAAATATCATACATTACATTTGAAAATTAGTAAACGCAATACGTATAATTTTCTATGTTTTGAAAATCAACATTTAAGCTTAACACTTAAGCTTACGCCAGTGTGGTCCCCGGCAGAGTAGAATAGGCCACCCTCACTCTTACCGAGGTGTCGTAAAAGGCGACTAAGGTAAAGCTGCTGGCATGATCATCAGCACCCAGAGAAGAAAAACTCTGCATTTATATCAAAACCCTCGCCAACCCGTCTGCCAAGCGTGGTGAGTATGGCAATTACCCCTCATGTGATTGAGGGAGGCCTGTGCCCCAGCAGTGGGGACTTCAATGGGCTGATGATGATGATGATGACTTATAGTGGTGGCATTGTTATGTTAGCAAGAATACAGTCAATTAATGTAAGAAAAGTATTTTTTGTTCGTGGAGAACCGGAATTTTAAGCAAGCAAACCAACTCTGTAACCACTAGCAAACAAAGGCACGGACCTAGAGTCTGTGGTATGTAATTAACCAATAAAAAAAAACAACATTTTTTCCTTCCAAGTTGACCCCTGGGTTATTTCTACATCAATGTCGTCATAATTGAAAACAAAAACAGCCTCGCCCGGAGCGTTGACAACTACGCCTCGGTCTTTAAAAATGCAGTCGCCTGCATTACGGGCCAGCTGGAGCCTTTCCCTAGCTCGAGTGACGCGACGGAAGTGACTCGGGGGCAGCGGAAAAACTGTTTTTTTTTTTTAAATTAGCTTAATACTAAAAGCACTTTAATTTAAGACTTAGATTATTTTACAGATAATTAATGTACACGGGACAAAACGCGGCTATTTTTATATGTAAGTACTCGTACATACTTGTAGTCCGCTTGTGACGACGACCGTTGTACGAGGGCGACACTGAAAGTTTTTAGAACTGGCCACTTTATAAGCCGATGGATTAAAAAGATAAGTTTAAATTTTGAAAATGGAACTCTTTGCCAGTACGTCTATGCATTTAATTCGATTCTCTTTTTTTCCGATTTGGCGGCAAATTGAAAATAATCTTTAACAAGTGAGCATGAATTTAACGCGAGAAAATTTCCGTGCAATGATTTTATATGACTTTCGATGTCAAATAAGTCAGCAAAAAAGTTATGATAGACTTCGATTGGCCTTTCACGATGAAGCTCCATCTCGTGCCAATGTTTACAACTGGTTTAATGAGTTTAAACGTGGTCGCACTAATCTCACCGATGATTTGCGTGAAGGGACGGCCATGTACGACGACTACCGAAGATACAAGTAACGCGGTCGAAACGTCAAGGTGTGAGTAGATGCGTACTACGAATATGCATATACATATAATACATATAAAAATAACCGCGGATAAATAACTGAAATAAATCTGCTTACGTAATACTGGGAATGGGGCTATCGAGTGTGAACTATCCGCTAGATGGCGTGCTTGTGAACCGAGATCCAACTTCAACATCATTGGCTGATTTATTCGTTAATTGAAAATTTGACATATCACGTCTAAAAATACCCAATAACCTTGTAGATGGACTTCAATGCTATTGTACGCCATCTTGCTGATTATTCGCATGCGATAACCCCCATTACACGCTCAGATAAGGAGGAGGTGGTAACCCGCGTGAAGGAGCCTATAGACATGTGCTAAGTCGAGTTACTGGTGTGGAAAAAAATGACTCAAATTATAAGAATGGATATTTTGGCCAGTCACATCACTAGAATGGGTTGGCAGCGAGGGCGGCCCTAGAGTTAGTGACTTTCCGCTTTTCATATTTATATCCAAAGGGACTTCCAAGTTCTGGAGTAATTAAAAGTGGGTCCAACCGTTATACTCCCAATCTGATTTGCTCTCGGCCGGTATACACCCACGTTATAAAGTTGTTATTCCGATTTGCACCTGACCGCTTCGCCCCCATAGCCTAGTTAGGTACTGTTACTGTCATGGTATTCGAATTGACTGCCTCGGTGGCGCAATGGTTAGTGGGTCGCACTTTAAAGCGACGGTTGCGCCTGGGGTCCCGGGTCGGGCCAAAATTTGTGCCTGAGTTATAAAATTCTCAGTGTTAGCCCGGAGTCTGGAAGTTGACGGTCTTGTATCCCTGTGCCTCGGAAAGCACGTTAAGCCGTTGGTCCTGCGCCTAATCCCTCTTCGATCGTGTCACACAAGTGTCCCATCGAAATAAGAGGGTACAGGAATAGAGAATGCACTTGTGGCGGCGCAAATACTTGTGCACTATATTGTCCTGCGTCGATGGCTGATCGCTGAGATTGGCCGCCATGACCGAAATATCGGTTTGGAGGACAATATATTATTATTCGAATCGAAGATACAACAAATGGTTAAAAAGTAACTTGCATTTTTATTTCATTTTAGTTTTATTCATTCTTTTTTATACATTTCAGGTTAAATTAACACTTTCAGCGGAGCAACGTCTTTAGACGTAATTTTTTAAAAGTGATTGCTGGCACAACGTATTATCGCGACGAAATAAATTATACAATCACACGCTAAACGTACTATGACGCTCGCCGCCTGTACTAAAATCTATGAGCTAAGTCATTGCGCCGTATCGCATCGAATTCCCAAATCTCTAGCGCCACGACACGTACAATTTTTTACCCTCATTGTCAACGGAGCGCACACACATGTAAATTTATTCGCCTACACATATACACAACGTCATGATACGTCTCGCAATTACCAGAAAGTTATAGCAGTACATATATTGTATCGTGTCTCTCCCACATATCTGTCTCTGTCGTTATTGCCGAAACTAGCTGAGATTACTGTGAGCGCGCATATGTGTGCGTAGCCTGTTTAGCTCGCTATGAAAGTAGTCGTCTTTTTGTATATTGTTATTTTGTCATGAACAACGTTTATAGACGTCAATTATATTTGTATGAAAAATAATTGTGTCACATAACAAAAAAATACATGGCAGTCCGCTCCGCTGAAAGTGTTAAAGATACCAAAAAGATAAATGTTAAAATTTGCACAGATAATGATTTTAATGCAAATCAAAAATTGACATTTTAAAGTTCGCGCGGAAACGTTGTTTGGCATGTCGTGACGTCACTCCCTGCGAAGCTGCACAATCGTGACATTTGCATCTTAGAACTACTTCATCTTTTTCTACTTGGTTGCCTTTTTCACGAGCTTTGTGTCCCGGTTTTTTTAAGGTGACGGGTAGGGCACACGAGCGAGGCCAATCGATTTTAATTTTCAGCTACTTAACCGGATCCATTTTAAACAATTTCAGGGTTACAATCTCACGGAACGCCCAGTTGGTGTAGTGGTTTAAGTACCGGGCTGGGACCTCGGGGTCCTGGGTTCGATTCCCGGGTCGAGCGAAAGTATGTTTCGAATTTTTCGGACAAAGCTCGGGTTTGTGATCACCAATCCGCATTTGGCAAGCGCGGTGATTAAGCCTAAACCCATCATAGTAGCGATAACTTGATTTCTATGATGGAGGCCTTTGCCCTGCAGTGGGACAGTTTATTGGCTGATACAATTACAATTACAATCTCTCGGAAAACACTTATACTATTTATTAAATAACCATCCACAAATCTTGAGTCCAGCGCGTACGCGTAAAATTGATTCACGCCAAAAGCGGCCACTTTTTGCATGAATAAATTTTTCGCAAACAAATACGGACCCAACATGTGTGCATGGTAATTTTATAAATAGTATAAATGTTTGCCGAGAGGTTGTAATCCCGAAATTGATTAAAATATATCTGGTTTAGTAGCTAAAAATACAAATCGATTAGCGTCGCTAGTGTGCCCTACCTGTCACCTTAATATGCTAGATACTAGTATTCTGCAGACATTGATGAAAGCAACCTTAATGTTTTCGTTTTTGGAATTCAAATGAATAAAACGCGGTCTTAAATTATTACCATACCAAAGCTATCCCGTTCTAACACGCAATGTTTAAAAGGGCTGGAACCAGTTTAGTTCCACAACTTTTTTACATCGCGTATTGTAATAATGCTGATTCGATCAATCTTTATCCGTGGATAAATCTATGGTATAACGTCAGATTTTAATAGAATGACATCGCTATACCATAGATTCAGCATCGGGTTAAGATTGGTCAAATTCCTTTGATTCTTAAGGCGACGAGTAGCCCTAACTAGCGACACCAATCGATTTAAATTGTTAGCTTTAGTAACCGGATCTATTTTAAACAATTACGGAGTTACAACCTATCGGCAAACACATATACTATTTATTACATAACCATGCACAAATGTTGGGTCCAACGCGTACGCGAAAAATTTATTACCGCCAAAAGCGGCCATTTTTACCGTGACCTACCCGTCACCTTAACCAAGGAACTAGACATCCTTATATTTCATTGATTTTCAACCTTATCTCATGTGCACAAAGTTCAAAATCAGTTGGTCCCGTATGGTTACACGTTATAAGCCTGGCTGCAATTAATATCTATTAAACAATTATTTATTGAAGCAAAAATTATCATAATACCCCGTGCATTTATGCCCCGTTCTCGGAGGCATCAGAAATGCATGACTTTCATAACCGTTTAGGTCTATATTGGTCAGTTTTGATTTACAGTTGCCTGGTAACGACTCATTTGTACTAAACTCGTCAGTTCTATTATTCAGACGGGAACAGTTAGCCTTTTCATTTGAGTCTAAAGGCCAGGAGCTGTCTATCCAATAAATTATGCTATCTTGGAGACGTTCGTCATACAAAAGCTAGTCTATGATTTGCTAAGGAGGTCAAAACGATTGAGTTCAACCATTGGTGAAAATATTCTGTCGGTAGAATTCAAAGCGTTCGTGTCAGCTGATGCAATATAAATTAGTATGTAATGGTTTTTAGTGTACACATTTGGTGTTTATTTGTTCAATGAAGCATCGTAAAGTGATATTAATATAAAAAATCATTAAACATTACAAAAATCATTAAACATTACAAAATCATTAAACATTACAAAATCATTAAACATTTAACATTAAAGAGATAAATAAATAAACATGTAAGTAGGTATTACATTTAACACAGCTATTGTGTGTCGAGTGAGTAGTCATGTAAACGACTATTTTCTTTACGATTTTTTAAGTTTCCTTTGGATGATTGATATGTTGATTTCATATACGAGTATATACGGATCAGGGGCCCTAATCTACCTAATCAGTAATTTGTTACATTTTTTATGTGATAGGTGGAAGACGAGCAGACAGATCACCTGATGGTAAGCGATTGCCGACGCCCATGGCCACCCGCGACACCAGTGGAGTTACAAGTGCGCTGCCAACCTTTACACCCCCTTTCCCCCCGCATCGGCTCTCATTTTGACATTTTGATCCCCTCACCCCTGTCAGCAAAAATAGCGACACATACACTTTTCTTTTCTATTTTATCAAAAATTAGCAGAGCTAAAGGCCCCTCGCCCCCTCTCGGTGCCTAATACTTGAACGCCCCTCATGTTGCAAGAAGGTTTTTGGATCACTCAAAACATTTATGAAAACTTAAAGTAAGTTTGTATAAAAATCCGTGGCCGTGTGGTCCCCGGCAGAGTAGAATAGGCCACCCTCAATCTTACCGAGGTGTCGTAAAAGGCGACTAAGGTAAAGCTGCTGGCAAGATCATCAGCACCCAGAGAAGGAAAACTCTGCATTTATATCTAAACCCTCGCCAACTCGTCTGCCAAGCGTGGTGAGTATGGCAACTACCCCTCATGCGATTGAGGGAGGCCCGTGCCCCAGCAGTGGGGACTTAAATGGGCTGACGATGAAGATGATGATGTATAAAAAATCCATGGCGACTTCTGCCTCGGAGTGTATTTGCGTACAACAGCTCTAACACTCGAAACCTGTTGCGTGTTTCCAGATCCAAATATTGAGTTTAAAATAAATCTGAACAAAATTCCGCCGATGTTCTGATGACTTTAATTACGGAAAGCTATCAAACTCCAATATTTGTTTTGGAATAGCCAGCTCCATCGGAAATACAAAAACTCCAATAGCGGTCCGTGGTTTAAATGAGTTTTGAGTTTAGCATGCACGATAAATAAACCGTGTTCTATTCGGTCATCATCATCATCATCATCTTACCGTTTTGTCCCGGTTTTGTCCCAAGCTGTCGCTATGGAGTTAAGAGTAACTTATATACAACGTTATTTTTTTATCGTTTGTAATATATCAGCCTATCCCTATCCTAGTCACACTGCAGGGCAAAGGCCTTCATCATAGAATTCAAGTCATCGCTACTATGATGGATTAAGCTTTATCACCACGCTTGCCTAATGCGTATTGGTGATCACAAACCAGAGGTATGTCCGAAAAAATTGAAATATACTTTTTGCTCGACCCGGGAATCGAACTCAGGACCCCGACATCACAGCCCGGTACTTAAATATCTAGACCAATTGTGGCGCTTATCGTTAACATCCTAAAAACCTCATAATAGGTATTTATTTATTTAATATAATTGTACGGGATAAACCCAATTACATAATTATACATAATTAGCTCTTATTGTATTTATAAACACATATCAATTTTATTTACTAAGGACTTAACATTATCTGTAAATATTTCTAGTTCTGGATGCAATGTCAAGAGTGTGTTAAGCGTGTGATGCATGCGACAGAGCGGCGACTGCGCACGCGCCGCCGTGCGGCCCGGCGGGGGCGCGAACAGCCGATGCCTGCGACCAGAGCGTATACGCAGATACCTATCAGGGACAAACATGCGCGATAGATTTTCAACACAATCAGGCGAGTCCAGGCTCCTGCGCAGGTATCGCGAATGAAATACATTAAGCAAGTTAAAAGCCTGGGGGTTGCTTTCGCATCGATAGTAGAAAATATAGTGAACTGCCTGCGCTTGGGGTCTCGGGTTCGATCCCCAAAATCAGGTCAGGCCAAAATGTTTGCCTGAGTTTTTCTGTTAAGAAATTCTCAGTGTCAGCCTCGCGGTCTTGTACCCCCCTACCTCGGAAAGCACGTTAAGCCGTTCGTAATGCCCCCAATCTCTCTCCGGTCGTGTCACGCTGGTGTCCCATCGGAATATAAAAGTAAGGGTGTAGAGAGTGAACTTGTGTGTGCGCACACACTTGAGCGCTATAATATGTAGCTGATCGTTACGATCGGCCGCCGTAGCCGTAATCGGTTGGTGGATATTATTTATTTATATTGTGGTCAGTTTATTAGCATGCATGTCAAGCCACTCCTTTTTTAGGTCTACCCCTTCTGACGCCCAGCGGTTGTGGCTCATCCAGACATGTATACAAATATTTGAAAATTCCAGAGGTGCACGCTTGGACTCGAACCACGACTCTCGTTTGGAAGATGCGTCCTTCTCATCATCTACCATCGCTCGCCCGCTGAAAAATGCAAAAATACAGCCGCAAGTATTCAATTGACACTTTTTGATATGCAAAAGCCGCGATCTATCAATACGGGGCAGGCAACAGAATCCACGCGACATAACGTAGTTTGCAATGACATTGTATGGAGAACCAGCAATAACTGAATTTGTGAGCGGAAAATATTATGGAAACAGATTTTCAACATGACGTGGGATGTATAGAGTTTAAATTCATTAAGAGCGCATGTTCCGACTTGTGTTTTGCTGAATTTAATTTTCTCTCGCTCATAAACCACGCCTTCTCTTTTTTTTATCATTCCTAGGTTGTTTATTATAGTTTTTCTTGTGGCAAAGGTGGCAGACGAGGAGAGTAAGTGCCCATAGGCACCCCAGTGCGAACACCAGTGGAGTCACAAGTGCGCTGCCGACCTTTAAACCCCCCATTCCCCGGATTGCGCCTCCGGTACACTCACGCAGCAAAACACAGCACAGACGCTGTTTAAATTATTTGTTCATATAATGGCACTAAAAATATTCTCTAAAATGCACTCCACAACATAAACACAAGAATTATAAATAAATAAATTAGCTATGTTTACTCAAAGAAATTTATTTTGATTTTGTTCTAGAAATTTTTGGTCCTTTTTAATACAGGTTTGACCTAGTCTAGGCACCCAGTAACTAAAATGATTATAAATAAATAAATACAAGCAACTTTATTGTAGACATTGTGGTTTACAAAATATGCAGGTGTTAAATTTATAAAAGTTCTCACAATTACCTGTTTAGGCGTTATGATTCGAGTTGAATATTGTTTGACATGCATTTTCATTTTATTTATAAATTAATGAAGGTATGTCTTAAGTTACTATTAAATGTCAAAATAGAAATGTTATTGTTTTTATTTTAGAATAAATATAATTCAAGTTCAAAAATTGAACTTAAGATTTTGATTGTTTTAAATATTTATGGCAAATAAAAAAATAATGCTTATCTTATAATCTTTAGGTGTCGGAGAAAAGTACTTTAAATTTTTGAGACAAATTTTGTTTACATTACTAATTTCACATTCAAAATATGTATTTTTTAAAGAAGCCACTTCTAACCCCGGTTTTCAAAGCGAAAGCTTTGGACGCAACCGGGAGAAACACGCTGAGATGATATTTTTATTTTTTATGTGATATGGGTAGACGACGACGGACAGATCGCCTGATGATAAGCAATTGCCGCTTTCCATAGACACCCGCAACACCAGTGGACTCACAAGTGCACTGCCAACCTTTAAACCCTTTTGTACACGTAGCGAAACACACCACAGTGCTGCTTCACGCTTTCCTGTGAGGCCGCGGTATCACTCCGGTCGAGCAGGCCCATTCATGCCGAAACGTGGCTCTCTATTATGATCGTTTCTATTTAAGGATATTGCAACCCTACGGCATCTCGTGTCGGAAAGAGACAAGTGGTCCGGTGGCTGGGGTGGCAGCTGTCTCGTTCGCGGATTGGAGTGATGGCACAATAGGATTTATGTCCGGCGGAGATTTGAGATGCGTTGCGAGGTAGGGTTGAAGCTAGGGCTGTCCAGAACTTGACTTATTTTTTTTTTTTGATTAGAGGCTTTTTAGGGGGCGGAAATTTGGAAGATTTTTTCTGAAAAAAATTTGGTATCATGGAAAGATGAGCCTCAAAACATTACAATACTTTATTAACATAAAATTGTTATTGTGATCTTGGCTAGGATATTAAATTGCAGAGGTCAGAGGGGCGGCAAATTTTCAAACACCCTACAGGCAACAAATACGTAAATTTGCCACTGGTCTTGATTGAGTTATAAGACATTTATTCAATGAGTAGCACTTAAACAATTTAACACTGTCCAAGGAATAACAGTATAGATTACCCAATCTTAAAAAAAAATAAAAAGGGCAAAACAGTATATATTGTATTGAAAATGCTCAGGGTCCTTTTTTAAGGATTAATGCACGGACTCCAAAAGTCTACATTATAATATTTATTTCGTTATTTCGTTTATTTTATTTTGTGTTACAATTAAACTGTATGGCTCGGTATGATGATGCACAACATTTTATGAAAGTTTGGCTAATAAGAAGAGTAACTGTCGAGTTTCTTGTTAGATCTTCTCGACCAGAAACGACTTTCAGAGCCGGTGGTAGAATCACATTATGTTTATTTATTTTTTAGTATATTTTATCGACATATATGTTTTGTATATTTTATCGACATATATGTTTAATTACATGTATAATATACATAGCTATAATTTATATTTTTTTCATGTATGACGATTTGTTAGAGCTGTAAATAAGCCTATGCAAATAAAGTACTTTTGAATTTTGAATTTTATGTATCAACATATATTAAGTATATTTGACGACCCGTTTGGAACAGTGGTAGTGAACGCTGTCTTTGGCCCAAGGGTTGCGGGTTCGATCCCCGCACAGTACAAACATTTGTGTGTTCATACACGTCTGTTTGTGTTGGTCTGGGTGATTGTATGTATAAGTATGTATTTACAAAAGAAAAGTATTATATGTATATATTTGTAATTCCGCTGTTGATGCTGATATCCGTAACACAGGTGGTTGAGCTACCTATCTCGGAGTCAGATCAATGTATGTGATGTTGTGAAATATTTATTATTATTTTTATATTATGTATTAACTTCTAAATTAAACAAGAGTATTTATACATAATTTTAAATTACTCAAAATGTGTGTCGTTTTGTAAGTACTTTGTACAAGCCTATGTAGATAAAGAATTATACGATTATGATTTTACACTGAATTCGGAAAATAACTTTAAAAAAGGTAATTTTTGCCGATATGTGTTACCTACTTTTTACAGTTTTACTTATTTCATTAAAGCCAAAGATCGATCTAATTGGCGTTCATTTGAAGAGGCCTGAGTCCAGCAGTCTACTGCAATAGGCTAATAGTGATAATTTTATAAAAGATACTCCCCAAATCCTGAATCATGGTCTAAGCGTACCCTGGGCTCCAGAGCGACAGCTTTGGATGCATCCGGGGATCACACGCTAAGATGACGGGGATTTACATTCTATGTAGTTGAAACTCTCTTTTATTGAAAAGTTGAAAAGTTTTAACTATGAGTGAGGTTACCGGAGGCCCAATGGGGGGAAGGGGAAAAGTTTGGCAGCGCACTTGCGACTCCACTGGTGTTGCGGGTGTCCATGGGCGGCGAAATCGCTTACCATCAGGTGATCCGTCTGCTCGTCTGCCACCTCTCATATAAAAAACAAATGATAGTTTCAATTTATACATCGATAACATTGCAATAGATTGAAGCGACAAGCGAGGCTCTCCTAAGGATTAAAGTGCGCTGGAAGCCACTTAGTTTAACTATAGATGTAGATACAACCGTATTCAATCCAACCGAACATAGTCATGGTAAATCTAGGAATTCAAGCCAGATGGATTCATGATGAACGACAGGTATCTCGCATTCAGCTATCACTGACATGACATGAACTCCCGTTCATCTACAGCCTCGCAGCTACAATTATTCATGATCATAAATCATTGATGGACTCCGCTAGACGCTTCCTGTACCTTGCTCCTAGCACTTAGTAAGTAAATATTAGAAAATGTTTCATACTATGTTTGATTAATGACGCCTAGTTGAATAGCCAATCAAACGCGTCGTCTTAAGGGGACGGGTAGGGCACACTAGCGGCGCCAATCGATTTTAATGTTTAGCTACTAAGCCGGATCTACGCCGTGTGGTCCCCGGCAGAGTAGAATAGGCCACCCTCACTCTTACCGAGGTGTCGTAAAAGGCGACTAAGGTAAAGCTGCTGGCATGATCATCAGCACCCAGAGAAGAAAAACTCTGCATTTATATCAAAACCCTCGCCAACCCGACTGCCAAGCGTGGTGAGTATGGCAATTACCCCTCATGTGATTGAGGGAGGCCCGTGCCCCAGCAGTGAGAACTTAAATGGGCTGACGATGACGATATTATTTTACAGTTCTCTTGGAAAAATTATGAAGGTAAGTATCCAATATAAACAACCAATTAAATATGAATTTACAACACCCACACTTATATCAAGGAGATTTTGTTATCTTGATAATAAAAAAAAAACATCCAATTAGTAGCCAAGGTAACAAAGGTATTACAATAAATTGAAAAACTGTTTTCCGATCTGATTTTCCTCGTAATAATCTGCTCGAAACATATAATTATATTTAAGTAGCTTACGAAGAGAAATAAACACTTGACGTAATAAGTGAAGTCTTTCAATGCTCTCTTCAGGATTTATCAGTCCTCAGAGAGCATTGAAAGACTTACTTATATTTATTAAAAGAAAATCAGAATGAATAAAAAACGTACGTACATTTTACAGGGAGAAAATAACTTTGGGGCTGGAGGAAAGCTTTCTTAAGTCCTTATGTTAGCACATTTTATCTGAAGGAATTAGAAAGCATTTCTCAATTTTTTTTTATAAACCAAAAAAATATTAATGGCAATTTTCTTTCACGTGAGGTATGGACGTTATTAGCCCCACCAGTAGGTTTGTATTAATTGTGGCGACTATGAGACATTTGGCCGTGTGGTCCCCGGCAGAGTAGAATAGGCCGCCCTCTTTCTTACCGAGGTGTCGTAAAAGGCGACTAAGGTAAAGCTGCTGGCATGATCATCAGCACCCAGAGAAGGAAAACTCTGCATTTATATCAAAACCCTCGCCAACCCGTCTGCCAAGCGTGGTGAGTATGGCAATTATCGTGGGGGGACTTAAATGGGCTGACGATGATGATGAGACATTTACCAACGTGGCTTAGAATCTTCCTTCATCATCAGCAACCCACACTCGTCTACTGCTGGACATAGGTCTCCCTAATGCACGCCACTGCTCCCGATTTTCGGCCACTCTCTTTTAGCCCACACCAGCCAGCTTTCGAATGTCATCATCCACGGTCGCGGTCTCCACTCAAGGACTTTAATATCCTCCAACGCTACGGCGGCGAATCTAAACGAGCAGCCACTTACGCAGGATATATTATAGTGCTCAAGTGTATGCGCAAACAGAAGTGCACTCTCTATTCCCTTACCCTCATATTCCGATGGGACACTATTGTGACACGAACGGAGAGGAATCGGGCGCAGGACCAACGGCTTAACGTGCTTTCCGAAGCACGGGGGTACAAGACCGCCAACTACCTGACTCTGGGCTGACACTAAGAATTTCTTACTGAAAACTTAGGTATAATTTTTTGGCCCGACCCGGGGATCGAACCCGGGACGTCATGCGGTTAGCTCAGTCAATGTCAAGGACTTTACGGCTCCAACGGCTGTCAGTTCTGCGGCTAATGTCAGAGAACCAGAGTAACCGACATAGCCCACCGAATTAGCAAACTGAAGTGGCAGTGGCCTGGTCACATTAGCCGCAAAACTGACAGCCGTTGAATCTTCCTTATTGGCGTGTAATTCCTAGCTGCGTCGAAAGCTGTCGCTTAGGAGCCCGGGGCATGCTTGTACCAGGTTTCCGGACGTCTGGTCTTTAAAATAAAGTGACTGCCATCTGACCTTCGCAACCCTTCACGGGAGAACCAGACCAAATGGATCACGGTTACACGTTTAGAATCATTATACGAGACGGGCACGTTTCCATACGATGTTTTATTTGCTAATGGTCGAAATAAGCACATAGATTTTAAAGAAGGGTAGAGTGGACAAAGGTCTTAACTAACAAAAAGTTCAAAATGAGTTATGAGTGATTGAAAATGTTAAATTTAAAAATAAAAATAGCTATTACAGCTTAAATTTTTATATAAAACATTAGTGTTAATTATCTAGAAAATTTCATTACTTTATAGATAAAATCTATAAAAAAAGTATTTTTATTACATATATTAAAATACTGAGAAAATATGTACATAACACCTTTACTCAAAAAAGTCTTAAGTGAGAAATAAAAGAATAAGCATTTAGGCAATTTTTAATGTATAAAATACCTTATTTATTATATTATTATTATTATATAGAAGAAAGCCATTAAAGACAATATTATATTAGAAGTTGATTAAAATGTTTAAATAATAAAATGAGACTCTTTCTCTATGAACTCTAGCCGAGTTTTTATATTTTTAATTTACCGTGGCGCTTATAACACCTTTGTTTATTTATTTTTTCATATAATCATGTTATTCATTTAAGATGCAAAAGAATTTGGAAGAATTTGGAATAGTAAAAGGTAGTATCAACCAATATGTGGTTGATACTACCTTTTACTATTCCAAACTATTCCAACACCTTTGTCCACTTACCCCTTCCTAGAGATGCAAAATAATAATATCCTCCTACCGATTATGGCTATGGCGGCCATTCTCAACGATCACGTTGTGTGCATAAACACAAGTGTATTCCCTTGCCCTCATATTCCGATGGGACATTAGTATGACACGACCGGAGAGAGATCGGAAAGATGCATACTCAGATTCGAACCACGAGCCCCCTTATGGAAGGTTCATTCTTATCCACTAATCTACCTTTGCTCTTACCAACGTGCCAGAGAAATGACGTTACAAAAATTAAATCAAAAATTTAAAAGACCCCAACTAAAGCTCTTTCATTTGATACCTATATTGAGGCAGTTGGAACAACAAATAGGTTATTCATCATTTTCTGACGGCGGCCATCTTGGATTCGAATTTTTTCACAATTAATATATTCTACTACTCAAGCCCTTTTTATATGATTTTATATGATATTGTAGGAGTTGTGTTAAAACATAAAATCCAAATCTTTGTGACGGCGGCCATCTTGGATCGATTTTTATCCAACATAGCTAAGACTCCCTCCTTATTCATCTTTCAAACAAAAAAAACAAAATCATAATCGGTTCATTTGTAGTTCACAGACACACACTCACACACACACACAGACACGTCAAACTTACCCCGTCGTTTTTGCGTCGGGGGTTAAAAAAGAAAACTAACAATCTAATTGTAACGACATTAGACACATTCAGCCTTCAAATTAAAATCAGAAAACCAACTACACTAAAACCTAACCCAAAAAAGAGCAGAATAAAAAATATTCAGTTCATGTTCAATAAAAGTTAGCACGATAAAATGTAAAAAACCGACTGCGGGCAGCCGTGGACGGGAAGGCAAAAAGCACAAGTTTTGTTGGGCTATTTCGCTCAGGCAAACTTCAAGGTGTGAATTCGCTGGTTGTATCGGAACGGAGGTGTCATAGTTTATGCCGTTGGTTTTTTTTGTGATAGATGGCAGACGAGCAGACTGATCACCTGATGGTTAGCGATTGCCGCCGCCCATGGACATCCGCGATACTTGTGGGATCACAAGTGCGCTGCCGCGTTCCCCTGGATTGGGCCTCGGGTACCCTCACTCACGCAGCTAAACAGCACAGTGTTTTGTTTCACGCCACTTCACCACTTCAATTTTTTTGGCGTTTTTTTTTAACGTTAGAATACATATTAGGGGTTAAAGTATAAAATCGCCATTTTGTTGGGCGATAAGGTTGTGTTTTCCAAAGTAACGTTTTTTTTAATTTACAGAGTAACTAATAATGCTGCTAATCCATAGTTCAGTGCTTTATCAGACAACGTTTAGAAACGTGTAGGATACATTTTCAGAAAAAAATATTCTTTAATAAAAAAGTTATTATTGATAAAACCGTCAATTCGGCCTAATAAAAAAAGGAAAATTGTCAAGATTTTTTTTGCATCAAGAATATTAAATAACTGATCTTTACATGAAAACAACTTTACGTAGTCTTAAATCAAAACAAAATCATAGTATGGCAACTTTTTGCTTATTAGAGGAGTTATACGTCATATGTGTGAAGAAAAAAACGGTAATTTCATAATTTTCCAGATTTAAGTATCAAACGAGACGAAACACCAAAAATTAAGTTATCTTGTAAAAATAAATATTATTTCATTTAATCAAAGACTAAAATGAAAGGAACGATACGATGTCGCAATGATCTCATTTCATTCTAGGCTCTATAACTATAGACATGAAGTACAATTTCGCGTAATACAATGAAAGGACTAGTTGCGCAACAAAGCTGTTTTAGAATGAAACGGAAAACTGTTCTATAGTAACGGAACACAACACAATCTTTTAAAAAGTTCGTTTTTACAATGACCATCCCTAATCGGATTCAAACCAACGATGGAAGGAAGGAAGGTGTCTCCATTGAGCTGCCATCGCTAAAATAAGCTACCCTACATTAAAAATCCAATGGAACAGCTAATCACCTAGGATTAATTTCTATTTGCAAAATCAGATTTCCCCGATAATTACCCTAACAGGGGGGTGGGAGGGGTTAATTAGCAGACGCGGGAGGCTTAATCGGGAAGCGAACCTGTGTGTCGAGACGAGGTAACGCTATTAGATAGGGTTCAGTACACGGGGTCTCGTTAAGGCGCCGTGGTGTAGTTAAAGCCTTCTGCGTGGTCGCCGTCCAATCATAGAGCGGCGGGAAATTCCTGTCCCTTAGTATGGAATCTGTTGGCGACAACTACCGGCCACAGATTATAATCATACCATACCAATCAATAGGCTTGTGTACTAGGTCAGAGATTGGCAGATTTTTTAAATAGCATTGAGAAATAATGGTCAAAAGAGCTTTGTACTAAATTTCAGCTTGAAACCTTTTATGTTTGTACTGTGCAGGGACCAAACCCGTAACCCTTGGACCAAAGCCAGCGTTCACCACCACTGTTCCAAGCGGGTCGTCAACTGTTCGCCTACCTACACCCATGATATTGTACTTATAATTATGGCGATTAAAAAGAGTAACTGGCGAGTTTCTTGCCGGAGCTTCTCGTCAGAATCAACTTTCAGATTCCGGTGGTAGAATCACATTATATTTATTCATTTCTTAATTTATTTTTGTATCGACATATATGTTTGATTATATGTATAATATTTTAGTTATAATTTATATTTTTCATGTATGACGATTTGTAAGAGATGTATTCAAGCCTATGCAAATAAAGTACTTAAATATTTTGAATTTTGACGATCTATCGATTAGTTGGTAACTTCCTACGGTACAACACTAGTGGTGACAGGTATAAAGTGAAGTCGCATATCGTAAATATCTCATTTCAGTTTTTTTTAACTTAGAACAAATAAATGTAAAGTAGGTTAACCAGGTTATTGTTAGGAGCACAAAACTTTCAAGTAAGCTCAAAGGCAGAAGGAGACAGGAGACTTTCGCTGGCGAATGAACCATTTAGCTTTTTACTCTGGGAGAGTCAAGCTTCAGAATGTATAATCCGCGCCATAAAAGAAATCCCGATACACGATACCAAAATTTAAAATTCCTTGTGTGTCTTTAAAAGCTCGAATTTGAATGTTATTGGTGACTCAAGCGCGCATTTCACGGGATTTCTTTAAGATGACGGGCACACTAGCGACGAAATTAGATTAAAAGTTAGCAATGAAACCGGATATATTTTTAACAATTTCGAAATGTCAGCCTCGCGGTAAACACTTATACTATTTATTTAATACTTATACTTAACTATTTGGTCCGCTTTTGTACTTAAATTTGAATTGCCGCCAAATACAGATCAAAAGGTAATGCACAATTATTAAATAAATAGTATAAATGTTTGCTTAGAGACTGCCGCTCCGAAATGGTTTAAAATAGATCCGGTTTAGTAGCTAACAATTTAAATCCATTGGTGTCCCTAGTTAGGGCTACCCGTCGCCTTAATGGCGCGGACTCTTTGGGACAGCTGGAGTGCTACGAAATGCTACGAAATTTGCAGTCGTAGCAGCTCGTAGCCTATGAGCCGTAGGCGACTACGACTACGACGGATCGACAGTGGTTAAGTACACCTGCCTAATTAGGAGGGCAAAGGTTGGCAGCGCACTTAAAAATGCTATAATGACCAACCTCGATATTTGCTATTTCGAATGTGTAGATCATATAATGCTAATAGTAGCAGTTTAGACATATTTTCGCAGAACCTAAACTCTTTTATTAAAATTGTAAAACAGCAGTTATGTGTGCATGTTTGAGTATCCTTTTTTTTCTTATTTAGATTTATATAAAAGTAAATGCTGTGCGCAACCCTTATCGGGATACAGTTTTAATATGAAACTTGGCTTGTAATTGTGTAGCATGTACTTTAAATTGTATTCTGTAGTTGTGCCTATTAATAAATAAATAAATAAATAAATTAATTTGAACGTGGGAGAGCCACGTTTAGCCAATTTGGAACATCACAATGAAAGAACATCACAACACTTTTCACAGGACGCACAGAATTATCTTTTTACGGGGCGGGCCGATATTATTATTTAAGTCCATACCATTTCAGGCGAAAAGGTCGAACTAAAAGTAAAAAAAATACATTTTTAAAATTCCTCGCTCTTACACAAAATGAGAATGAATTAATGCATTTATATTATGATAAATTAATATAGATAGTTAAATTATTGTTTGCGACACTCCGCGAGATTATAACTCAAGGGATAGCTGCAGTTTTGAATGAAATAAAACCTTCTGGCATGTGACTATTTTTTTATATGATAGGTGGCAGACGAGCAGTCGGATCACATGATGGTATGCGATTGATTCCGCCCATGGACAACAGCGACACCAGTGGAGTCACAAGTGCGCTACCAACCTTTGCCTCGGATTGGCGCCTCTGGTGCCTTCACTCACGCAGCGAAACACAGCACAGTGCTGCTTGACCCCGGTTTTATGTTAGGCCGTGGTCTCACTCCGGTCAAGCCGGCCCTTTCGTGCCGAAGCGTGGCGCTCCGACGGTAATTTATAAATTTTGACTCCGCAGCACTTTACTGCACAAATAAACACCAATTTATTTAATAAAAACCACTAATCATCGTCAGCCTATTTAAGTCCTCACTGCTGGGCCACGGGCCTCCCTCAATCACATGAGGGGTAATTGCCATACTCACCACGCTTGGCAGACGGTTTGGCGAGGGTTTTGATATAAATGCAGAGTTTTCCTTCTCTGGGTACTGATGATCATGCCAGCAGCTTTACCTTAGTCGCCTTTTACGACACCTCGGTAAGAGTGAGGGTGGCCTATTCTACTCTGCCGGGGACCACACGGCTGAAACTACTAATAACTAATTAAAAACCTTTGGATTGCATCAGCCCATGCGGAGTGCTTTCGTTCTACCGCCAGAATCTACAGAACACTTATGAATGTCAATATGTCAGGTTGTTGGTTTCTACCCAGAAAAACGAGCAAGAAATTTTGTTCAAATATGAAGCTAAATGCGTTTTGATAACAATTAAATATACTTTTTTTTTAATTACAGCAAGTACAATCTACAAAACGTCAAAGGTAAAATATAGTAATTACTGACCGGAGGGCGCAATTGGTAGTGACCCTGCCTCTTACGCCAAAGGTCGTGGGTTCGATCCTCACCCTGGACCAACATTCGTGCGATGAACACTTGTGTTTGTTCAGTGTCTGGGTGTAATATATGTATTTAAGTATATATTTGTGTTCCACTGTTGTCTGATATCTGTAACACAAGTGATTAAGCTACTTAGTATGGAATCAGGTCAACGTATGAGATGTTGTTAGAATAAAAAAAAAAGAAAAAGAATACGATCTAGAACAAACTAATATTATAGAAAAAATTTAATAAATAGTAAGACAACGCCGCTTCGAAAAGGCGAAACTCTTACGCGAATCGCCACTCAACACCATCTATTACTAGAGTTCGGAACTAACGCATTAATAGTCTCGAAATGTGGGAGGGCCACATAAAAGAGCAGGCAAGGCCATCATAGACAGCGCTAATCACAAAGCGAGGCTTCGCCGAGACAACATCAGATCATATGAATCCCCTAATTAGGTAATACCCGTTGTTTGGCAAGCCACTTATGCAAACACCAATTAATATCTAATAACAGAAGCAGAGTTTGTCCGCGCGTGCCAGGACGTCAATCTATAGCATTACTTGATAATAATGGCGTCGTTGAGTTGACACAGATTTATTTACGTTAGGAAACACTGAGCTAACAAATGCGAGCTGGGGATCTGTATGCTAAAATTACAGAGTTATCTATCAACTTTATTTATATATATCTTTACTATTGTATTTATAAAGAGGTAAATCCGATAGACAGCGACAAAGATTATAAGTAATCCGGAAACACGATGCGCGATGTAGTCGACACCTACCGTCGGTAGGTGTCGACTACATCGCTATTATATGTGTGATACTCTTCGGTCGTGTCACAATGGTGTATCATCGAAAATAGACCTTATAATAAGGTAATAATACATTGTCTTCCTAGACCTTGAGAAAGTCAAGGATACCAGGCACTAGCAATGCCAATTAATTTATTTTTTAAATGCTCAACTAGATCTATTCGCGTACTGTCGTGCACTCGGCAAACATTAATACTATTTATTTAATGATAATGCACAAATGTTTGGTCTGTTTCGACCACAAACTCGACTTCGAGTACAAACTCGAAACTTTATTAATTTTTTCGCTTTTAAATGCCAAATTTACTTACCAAAGTTTCGAGAACGAAAATAGACCAAAAAGTAGTGCATGATTATTAAATAGATAATAGATAAACGATCCATTAATATTTGCACTAATGATTTGACAACCGGATTATTAATCAATTTTAACCGGAATATAATCAAAATACTGAAGAATTCATACTTTTAAAATAGGTGGTACTCGTGGAATTCGATAAAATGATAGATATTATTATAAAATTGAAAATTTAAAAAACGCCGACAAAAACAAATAGGTTATTTGTCAGTTTCTGACGGCCACCATCTTGGATTTGAAATTTATCACAACAAATATATTCTGCTACTCAAGCCCTTTTATATGATACCCATATTGTGGGAGTTGTGTTAAAACATACAATCCATACCTTTATGACGGCGGCCATCTTGGATCGATTTTTATCCAACATAGCTCCCCTCTTATTCATCTTTCAAACAAAAAATCACCTGATGGTAAGCGATTACCGCCGCCCACGCACACCTGCAAAACACCAGTGGTGTCACAAGTGCGCTGCTTACCTTTTAACCCCCCTTCCCCTGGTTTGGGCCTCCGGTACCCTCACTCACACAGCGAAACACAGCGCATGCACTGCTTCACGCCGGTTTTCTGTGAGGACGTGGTATTACTCCGGTCGAACCGGCCCAATCATTCCGAAGCGATGCTTTCCCACAGTGGAGCTGCGTAGAGTTGAGACTTGACTTATAAAATTTACCAATCACATTTTTTGATCGGTAAGCCTTAGTAGCCCTGAAATGAAGGGAGAGCTGTCCTCTAGTTATCAGAATAAAACTTTGAGAATAAGGACGCGGATCCCAAAAACCTTTCACCAGGGGCATTAAGAATCAATTCCTTGTCAAATCTGGAAGCAAACGGTTTGAAGACGATTGTAAACTGAGTCAATATAAAGGTCAATGGGAAATTCCATTTCGCATCTCATCCCTCGGAAATTGGTTCGACTTGTCTGGCAAACAAGGGATTGTTCGGGCTTAATTCGATAAATAACAGTGTTTTTTCCACGGCGCATTATTATTTTTTGTAATATGGCCCGAAGATATTTTGCCAATGTCGAGTAAATTGGTGAGAATAAATGGATAGTCAACAGCCGAAATCAGTCAAAGTCACATTAACTCAATAAAACGCCGGTGGTTTTGTTTTTTCGGCCTAAAGATTCTGCTGGCACCACTCTAAACGCACTCGCGGGTTTCGAGGCTAGTCAAAGCAAGTTGTCACATGACAACTCACTCAAAATACGATAGCAGTGTTAAGAACGATACAATTCAACGATTCCTCTTATAAGGATCATTTAAATTAATTTTTTTTTAATGATTGAGGCGACAAACGCCTGATGGAAAGTAATCAACGCCATAAACATCCGTGAAGTCAGAGAGATCGTTAATGCGTTGCCAGACTTTTAAAAAACAATACGCTCTTCTCTTCATCATCAGCCCATTTAAGTCCCCACTGCTGGGGCACGGGCCTCCCTCAATCACATGAGGGGTAATTGCCATACTCACCACGCTTGGCAGACGGGTTGGCGAGAGTTTTGATATAAATGCAGAGTTTTCCTTCTCTGGGTGCTGATGATCATGCCAGCAGTTTTCCCTTAGTCGCCTTTTACGACACCTCGGTAAGAGTGAGGGTGGCCTATTCTACTCTGCCGGGGACCACACGGCTGCTCTTCTCTTGAAGGTCCTTAAATCGTAGCCGTTGGGAAATACTCCTGCAGCCAAACCGTTTCACAGAACTACTCAGACGCACAAAATCTTGGGTCGTGAGCCAAGCTTGCCCCAGGCTGAAGCCCAGGGCATGGCAAAGCGTCAGCTTTGGACAGTCAGCTGGTATAAATTACCACTTAAAACTAATATAAATATCCAACGAACGAAACGTTTTTCACCCTGGCTCAAAAGCGACAACGTTCAACCACAACCGGGAATTATTAAGATGAAGATAAAAATTTTACACCTGCAATTTCAATTGCAGAAATGTGTTGCCTTGGCGATGTGGCGACTCGACTCGGCGACTCGACCAATAGCCTGAGTGAGCATTACATTCGGATGAGTGAGTACAAGTCGAACGCATTCACTTGAAAAATAGCAAGAACTCGCCAGACGGAGATCCGTGATGTTTCGGATTTGTTTCTCTAGAAATGCACTTTGTTTTGAAATCCATACTAATATTATAAATGTAATAGTGTGTGTGTCAGTCTATCTGTCTATTTGTCAGTCTTCCACGGCAAAATGGAGCGAAGAATTGATGATTCTTTTTTAGTAACGATAGTTGAAGGAATGGAGTAACATAAGCTACTTTTTGTCTCTTGCTAATGCGAGCAAAGCCGTGGCCATAAGTTGTAAATAAGTAAAGTACAATGAACAGTGACTGGAAAGATCTGAAAATGTACAGAATAATAATGCCTGTGCCAGAATACTCCGTTTTTCCGTACCGTTCACACATTTGAGATGATTAAAGAATACAGATGTTAAATAGATTTTCAATGTATGAAATTGTGAATACTTGTTTCATGTTTGTATGAAAGTGTGTAATGTCTGAATGAAAGAAAGTGAAAGTGTGAGATGTGTATTTGAAAGTGTGGATATGTGTTTGTAGGTATAGTTTATATAATGTGTTTTAATCTATGCAATTAAATGTTTAACAGTTAAACTAGAAATGGTCTGTCTGTCTACCAATTTAAGTATCAACTTTTTATTCAAATTTATTTAAATTTAATTTATTGTATTGTAACATTGTAGGGCTACCTAATACTACCCACAAAATATCATTAAGAATCAAAACGAAAAGCTCACACAAACCTGTACAATTATTGTAACTCGTAAATGAATGCCTCAAAGCCATATTTAGTTTACTTTTCCTTGCAAAACCTCGCGGACGAACGGAAATAGACCCAAACTCAAGCGCAGAAAGTTTCTTGTCGAAGTTTTAATACTAGAGGGCCTCCTATCGGCGTGCTTTTAATGAAATATTGGAAAACTCAGTTGCCGTTTGCGGCGGAGAAAAAAGGAATGAATATCCGAGTGAAAGTTGAAGAGGGGGAATATAGGTTCGTCTGTTTTTTTTTTGGGTGTATAGATTGAAGGGAAATATAACTGATTCTTTGGTACGTAGTGGCATATTTGACTTTGACGTTTGGTCTATTAAGAGTATTTGAGAAAATGATTCTGCACGTATAACCGTGATTCAGTTGGTTTGGTTCCCCTGTCTAAGGGATGCGAAGGTACAGTGGCGGATAGGTCAAGCTATACAAAACTGTCAAATTTCCTCAATCGATTTCGAACTCAATGTGTAACAATATAAGGTTTATAATCGAATGAAGAAATTTGACAGTTTTGTATAGCTTGATGTGTCCGCCACTGTACAACATTTGATGTCATAATTTTTTCCCGAACAACAAATGAAAACACACCTTGGCGTTAACTGACATACAGTTGTCTTTCAAATACTTCGATATTTTTGGCACATAAAAACGTACCAGGGCCATTTTACTTAGTACTTATTTCCTTAATATGGAAAAAATAGTGCAGCGGTTTTCGTTAGATGGGGCTTGAAAAACGCAACTTTGAAAAGCAATCAAGCAGATGGTTCGGCGTTCTTTCGGTAGATGTCATTGTGAACTATTACATCGCGCTTGTAAAGCGTGTTTCTGTGTTTTGATACTTTATTTAGTCGGCTTTCTGACTGTTGTGAAACGTTAATATAAAATAAATAAATAAATTGAGACAACACCACATTAATTGTATTACTCCCAAACTAAGGTTTTCACAGGTATTTATTTATTTATTAAAGACCTACCAACAATACATGATGATCTGTTCGCTAATATGTATTACAATTGTCACTAAAGTTCTGATACATGTATCAATTATAGGTGAGTACAGCTTTCTTAATATAAATGTGCTAGTTTATTTATTAGTTAAACTTCTATTATGATTGACTGACCGGATGGCGCAATTGGTAGTGACCCTGCCTCTTACGCCAAAGGTCGTGGGTTCGATCCCCACCCTGGACAAACAAACATTCGTGCGATGAACACTTGTGTTTGTTCGATGTCTGGGTGTAATATATGTATTTAAGTATATATTTGTGTTCCTCTGTTGTCTGATATCTGTAACACAAGTGCATAAGCTACTTAGTACGGAATCAGGTCAATGTATGAGATGTTGTGAAATTATTATTATATGAATATATTTGTAATCCCACTGTTGATTTTGATATCCGTAACACAGGTGCTTGAGCTACCTATCTCGGAGTCAGATGTTAGTATGTGATGTTGTGAAATATTTATTTATTATTTATCAATCAATCAATCAAATAATTCTTTATTTGCATAGGCTTGTACTCAGCACTTACAAATCGTCATACATTTGAATGATTTAAAACTATTTATAAGTACTTATGTAATAATTTACATGTTAATACATATATATGTTGATACATAAAATATACTAAAGAAATAAATAAACATAATGCGATTCTACCACCGGCTCGGAAAGTTGTTTCTGGTCGAGAAGATCCGGCAAGAAACTCGCCAGTTACTCTTTTTAATCGCCAACTTTTTTACAATGGTTTATTATCCTCATACCAAGTCATACAGTCTAATGCAACACAAAATAGAATGAAGCAAATTAAAAGCTTAATATGAGGTAAACCGAAGAGGACCAGTCCCCAAAGGTGGCACCTGTTCACAAGTATGACGTATGTGTCAGCCATCATTTCACTCAACCATATTATTTACTATTTGTTACTTTTTTATTACTTTTACTTTAGTTTACTTATTTAAACCAAGAAAAATAAAGGAATTACAAATACCCAGATCAAACACAAGTATCTATTGAGGGATACTAAGGGAATCGAAACCGCGACCCTTGCGTGTCAACCGGCGGTCAAACCACAGCGCTTAACTGGTTGTCATGGATACTAAATTGGCTGACACTGCTATTTTGTCTACTTATACAATTTTTAATAAGATGTTGTAAAACTACCTATTTTATTTAATTAATTAATCTAACAACGATTCTACTAATAATACATGCAACTTAAGTAAATAAAACCGTAGAAGAGCCACGCTTCGGCATGAATAGGCTGGCTCGGCCGGAGTACGACGGCCTCACAGAAAACCGGCGTGAAGCAGCACTGTGTTTCGCTAATTGAGTGAGGGTACCGGAGAGCCAAATCAGGGGGAATGGGGGGTTTAAAGGTTGGCAGCGCACTTGTGTCGCGGATGTCCATGGGCCGAGCAATTGCCCGTCCCGTTTGGAACAGTGGTAGTGAACGATGACTTTGTCCAAGGGTAGCTTCGATCCCCGCACAGTACAAACATTTGTGTGCATTCAACATGTTTGTTTGTATTGGCATGGGTGTTTTCTTATCACATAAAAAAACCGAGTAAAATTTTTTTCAAAAGTATTTTTAGAATGGAAAAAGTGCTTCACAGATACAGAAAAAGGGATCATGGATCGCATTTTTTCATTTCATTTGAAATGCTTTTATTTTGAAATCCATGAAATCCGGTTTCACCTCTTTGTTCTTCATTGAATTGGAGCTATTTTTACAATATACCTGATCTGAACTGCAGAAATGCCGTCAGCTTATGAACAGTCGCATGGCGCGATTTTCAGCGTACACTCACAAAGAACTCTATGCATCCATTTCTTTTGTTTAAACTCCCATTCATTATTTTATCCGATATCCGTTTGTTTGTGAGTTAAACAAAGTCGATAATAAAAAGGTTAAAAAAATCTGTATTCAAGTTACAAGTTTATGTAAGTTATATTAATTCTTCCGTTAGTACTAAATCACAGCTTAATCAGGCCAAACCTTTAATGTATCAACAATTAGCTAAACTCGAAATTCATTTAGAATAGTGATGGTTTACTACTCGGCACTCATAGTCATAGTTTTTATTGCTTTCATGTTGTTCACAATAGTTCTTAAACTAATTACAAGTTCTGAACATGAACCCCGCAGGGGCACTGCAATGTTAATACATATTATAGAATTTATTAAGATTTATAAAGTTATATCGTAATAAGAATATCACGTAGTTTTCTGCTGAAAAAACTCGTGAATACTATAAAAACATTTTGATATTAAATAATTCTTTAATTTATTACAAAAAAGGTGGTATTTTGTTTCGTTTTTTATAACGCTAGGCAATTTATTGTACACTTTGATTGAAGTGTAATATGTACCTCTTCTAACTATATCCAGTTTAGTGCCCGGCAAAGCACTAAATCGCAAGTTACGAGGGATTGAATAATGCTCTTTAGCCTGTTTATATAATACGGTACTTGACTATTTTTTTTTTATTTTTGTAATCAAAAGACCTCTCAATGATAGAAACATCGTTCAAAGAATTACTTGATTCTCATTCAAACTACCTGAGATATCACAACTTTAAAATCACATTATTTTGGGCAAACCCAAAACGCTCCATACAAATGGCTACTAAGATGTGACGTCACACCTAAGTATTTTGTATGCATTTCATTTGAATTTTGTATGGTAGCTATATCAAATGTTTCGTTTATGTCAATGGTTCTTTTAAAATAGTTGGTGCAAATTGTATGGGTTATTCAATGGTATTATTATTTTTTAATAATTTCATACTTTTAAAATGGACTTGCCCATGAATCTTTGAATGACCATAAAATGGGCTGGACGTTATATTTTTAATTGAGATTTTTTGTTATTGGCACATATTTACCTGTATTTTGATAAAATATTTATATTTTGTAAAATCTCGAACTTAGTCAAATACGCTATTCTTTATTTTGTCGAACAAATTTACATAATTCTAATATATATATTGAAGTTAAAGTTAAATTTTTTTGTGAAGTGAAATGTGTTCTACAGCTCTCTCTTTCTGGTATGTTGACAATAATTCTTAAACATATTTGTTGGAGAATGAAAAGATTGTTTCCGTCCGTACTACTACCCCAGAGTATTATGCCATAGCTGAACCAAGCGTGAGTACTCCAATACTCGGTGTACTCCAATTTCAATTTTGTTTGCATTTCACAGTGTTCATTATAAGATCTTTCTCTTTGACTGCCTCGGTGGCGCAGTGGTTAGTGGGTCGCACTTTAAAGCGATGGCACTTTAAAGAGGTCCCGGGTTCAATCACCGAGTCGAACCAAAAAAATGTACCTAAGTTTTCGGTAAGAAATTCTTAGTGGCAGCCCGGAGTCTGGAAGTTAGCGGTCTTGTACCCCCGTGCCTCGGAAAGCACGTTAAGCTGTTGGCCCTGCGCTCTCCCGATCCCTCTCCGGCTACGTCACAGTAGTGTCCCATCGGAATATGAGGGTAAGGGAATAGAGAGTGCACTTGTGTATGCGCACACACTTGAGCACTATAATATATCCTGCGTACGTGGCTGATCGTTGAGATTGGCCGTAGCCGTAATCGGTTGGGATATTATTATAAGATTATTATGTATTTATTTAATACATAATAATTATATCTAAATCTTCGGGAGTTACTTGATACTCAGTACTCTCGGGAGTTTATTGATACTTGGTACTCGGCCGAGTAACTCGGACATTTTTTTGAGCCGGGCCACCGGAGTGATACCAAGACCTCACAGAAAACCGGCGTGAAGCAGCACTGTGCTGTGTTTCGTTGCGTAGAGTGAGGGTACCGGAGGCCCAATCGGGATAAAGGAAAGGGGGTTTAAAGGTACCTGCGCACTTGTGACTCCACTGGTGTCGCGGGTGTCTATGGGCAGCGGCAATTGCTTACCAACAGGCTATCCGTCTGCTCGTCTGCCACCTATCACATATTTTTTTTCTTATATTATCATGCGATCAGTCATATGGACTATAAGCAGATGCGTTAGATGTTGTATGGGTTAGGTGCCACTCCCAGCGGGGCTAGCATCATTGGTGCCACCCAAGGTGGTCACTCTAGTCGAATATATCTCGACGCTTTTTCAGTCGACGTATGCTTTCAGGGATAGTGAGCTGCGCTGCAAGTTGGTTTGGGTGCTTTTCCAGTCGCAGTTTGTAGCTGTCTCTATGGCTGCTTATTTCCTGTGTTATTGTTGGCACTTGAAGGAATTCATGGACTCTGTTACTTTGATGAACCATGGAGCACCTATCACATATAAACAAAAAAAAGAAGATAATGTCAACATCACTGAATCTGTTTTGAAATGTGTGCATAATTCTGTGTAGAACAGAGTAATCTCTTATTGGTTCTACATTTCGTGTTTTGGACGCTTCAGGAGTTCATACACGGCGACACATAGTTCAAACGAACCAAATTCCGCCATTTTGGCGCTGACTACAGCAGAAACAAAACTGAACTAACGCATTAGGCGTCCAATTACCATGCCCGAGGGACTCAAATCAATCATTTGGCCGTATTATGCAGTACTGTCATGGGAAATCAAGTGTGTACCATAATTCGTTACAACAGAGTCCATAATGCTTTATACGCACACACAATAATTTGGTTCGCACGTTGTATTCTCCGAACATTGTATACTCCGTTCGTCAAATGTGTTTATGGCAATCTTAGGGACCACAACGAAACGGAATTGATTACCGAATCTTTTTAAGCACGTCCCTATCAAACGCGCTTAGGTCGGATGCGACAGGTATATTCTCGAGATATAGCTGGTGGGAGTAATGGTAGCTCAGTGGATATAAATGCGGATTTCATACGGGGTGTCGTGGTATTTCTACCATTAGCTCGGCAGTGGAGGGAAAATATCGTGAAGAAACTTCCACGTTTCGTATAGTTTCTGAAACGTGTTACCATGATCAGTTGGTTTGGTATCCCTATTATTATGTGATATCTGGCAGACGAGCAGACGGATCAGCTGATGGTAAGCGGTTGCCGCCGCTTTTGGACACCCTCGACACCAGTGGGGTCACAAGTGCGCTGCCAACCTTTGATATTTCTCCTGGATTGGGCCTCCGGTACCCTCACGCACGCAGCGAAACACAGCGCAGTGCTACTTCACGCCTATTTTCTGTGAGGCCGTGGTATCACTCCCATTCATGTCACGGTAAATTCATGCTGAAGCGTGGCTCTACCACGGATGCCATTCATGCCGACCCGAAAAAAAAAGTGAGACCACAGAGACAAGAATGAAACTGACCAGTCTACTTAGGCGCGGTCGCTGAGGAGGACTTCGCGGTCAAAAGGGTTAGAAGGTCACACGGCAGTCGCTTCTTGTAATTAATAGTTTGATGTCTGTGTTAGCCTTAGGTGTTAGCTATGTTGTGTTTGCACTGTAGGGTAGACGCTACCAATAATAAAGCATTAAAATTAGAATGGTTATCTACGAGATTTCTACCATGTACCTTATTTTTGAGTTTCCGATATTTCGGCGCTGTAGTAATAATAAGGTTAATGGTAAAAATCTCGTACAACCTGTGCGCATAAAGAATGGGATCAGAAATGGCGGCGCATCTATTCATTTCTCGCTCGCACACTATTTGCGTCTTTCTCGCACCCCACGAGTGCGAGTATAGACGCAAATAGTGTGCCAGCGAGAAGTGAATAAATGCGCCGCCATTTCTGATCCCATTCTTTATCCGCACAGGTAGTAAATAATAAACTATTCTAATGTTAGTGACCATGAAAGTTTAAAGCAATAAAAAGCAGTCAAAATTTGTGAATTGAAATATTCAACCTTAAAAGCAATGTAATGGCAAACATGCGTGCCCGCCAATTTTTTTTTGTTTCTAGAATGATGGAATACCGTTGCAATGTTGCTGTGCACTCGATCGTTTTATCCGGACTCTGGAGGCCGGGTAATGAAGCCCGGTTGAAATTAACTTTCGGCGTTAATTCAGTATATTTCAACAACAACATAATCCGATACAGGTCACATAGCAACACGATTCACTGCGGGTTATAAATAGTGGTGGAATAGAAAGGCACACGAATCCGCCAATTATGAGTTATGTACATCATCATCATCAGCCCATTTAAGTCCCCACTACTGGGGCACGGGCCTCCCTCAATCACATGAGGGGTAATTGCCATACTCACCACGCTTGGCAGACGGGTTGGCGAGGGTTTTGATATAAATGCAGAGTTTTCCTTCTCTGGGTGCTGATGATCATGCCAGCAGCTTTACCTTAGTCGCCTTTTACGACACCTCGGTAAGAGTGAGGGTGGCCTATTCTACTCTGCCGGGGACCACACGGCGGGCATGAGTTATGTACGCTTATGGACAACTGAAACACCAGTGGAATTGAATGCGCTGAAAACATTTACACCCTTCTTTCTCCAGGATTGAGCCTCCGGTACACTCGCTCACACAGAACGCCGGTATTCTGATAGGCCCTGGTATCACTCTGATCGAGCCGGCCTATACATTCTGAAGTGTGGCTTTGCAATGGTAGTAAATGTGCATGATTGGGTGGGATCGTCGCAGGATCGAGTTAAATGGCGAATTTTGATGTAGGAAGTCAGGAAGACACGAATAGGGAAGTAATGGTTATAGCAACCGATCTCAACAGAAAGACACGTACGCAGGATATACTATTATAAGGGGCAAGTGAGTGTGCAAACATAAGCACGCTCTCTATGCCCTTGCCCTCATATTCAGATGGGATTAAGTTGGTCTGATTCTCTGAGCAAAAAGTGTTCTTCGATTTTTTCGCAATAGCTCGTATTAATAATCGCAATAAAGTAGCGACGACTGACTGTTTTTGGTGACGTAGTGGTTAGTGGGTCACACTATAAAACGACGGCTGCGCAGGAGGTCCCGGGTTCTATCCCCGGGTCGGGCCAAAAATGTTTACCTAAGTTTTGCGGTAAGAACTTCTTTGTGTCAGCCCGGAGTCTGGAAGTTGGCGGTCTTGTACCTCGGAATGCACGTTAAGCCGTTCCTGCGCTCAATCCTTCTCCGGTCATATCACGCTGGTGTCCCATCGGAATATGAGGGTAAGGGAATAAATAGTGCACTTGTGTTTGCGAACACACTTGGGCACTATAATATATCCTACGTACGTGGCTGATCGTTGAGATTGGCCGTAGCCGTAATCGGTTGGAGGATATAGTAGCGATGACTTCATACCATCAGCTTGGTGGTGAGGGAAAACACCGTGAGGAAACCTGCACGTCTCGGATAGTTTCTGAAACGTGTAACCATGATTCAGTTTGTCTGAATCCCCTGTTAAAGGGTTCCGAAGGTCAGGCAGCAGTCGCTTCATTGTAATTTCCGTACGAAATCCTGAATTATCTAAACGTATTCCGGGCTTCCTGTTGGTCTAAACGCCCTGTTGGTCTACAACGCCCTGTTGGACTAAACGCCCTGTTGGTCTACAACGCCCTGTTGGACTAAACGCCCTGTTGGTCTACAACGCCCTGTTGGACTAAACGCCCTGTTGGTCTACAACGTCATGTTGGTCTAAAACGCCCTGTTGGTCTAGTGGTTTAAGTACCGGGCCGTGATTTCGGGGTCCTGAGTTCGATTCCCGGGTCGAGCAAAAAGTAAGTTTCGAAAATTTTCGAACATTGCTCGGGTTCGTGATCACCAATCCGTATTAGGCAAGCGTGGTGATTAAGCCTAATCCCATCATAGTAGCGATGACTTGATTTCTATGATGGAGGCCTTTGCCCTGCGGTGGGACAGTATATAGGCTGATACTTTACTCTGGGATTCGAGGCAACGGCTGAACGCAACTGGGAATGATACCCTGGATGACGGTGGTGAGGTGCGAAATGGATTACATCACAACCACTGGCGAAAATGCTTCTAATGCAACCAGGCTTAAAAATAGCTACTTTACTTCCTTTGAAAGTATTCCGATCGGCCTTTCGTTCAAAGACTAAACTATATTATAGGTACTATGTTGTACGCAGCTTCAGCTTCACCTGTTGCTTATAGACTGGGGAAGCAGGTAAGCTTTTGCCTGAGGATTTCGAGTACAAATATCAAAGACGCCGTTAAATAAAAGAAGGAGTTCCTATTACTTGTGTGATATGTCTCGGTTCGGATAAAGGGGTATATGACGTATCACTAATAGATCATATGAAAAATCTTGATTTAGACTAGCGACCTGCATCGCTTAGCACGTGCAATATTATGCCTTAAATATTATCTGTACTATTTATAACGAGGTAAATGTTACAGACAACGGCATCTCTTATAGATAATCCGAAAACACAAAACGCTTGCGCGATGTAATCAACACCCAGCGCCATCTATTGGTATAAAGTGGAACTAATGTCCTTAAACAAAGTGAGTACGGGCTATTTGTTAAACATTTTGTTAGCTGAATAAAAACGAATGGCTAGACATCACTAGTCGGTAGTGGTGTCACTCAAGCTACCAGATTCTCTCTTACAATTGTATTCCTACTAAAAATAAGTTTCATTATTAAACATTAGCTGTAGCTGTAGGTTAAATTTAATTAAGTTCATATAACTTGTAAATAGCACTAAGAGCTGTAATTTTTGTAATAAAAATAAAAAAATATAGTTAAATTATATAGTTAAACCTAGAGTTACTCTGTTGTTTCAAAAAAAAACTGTATCCAAATCCGTTGCATAGATAATAAAGTAAAATATCAGCCTATTTACTGTCCCACTGCAGAGTAAAGACCTCCATCATAGAAATCAACTCATTGCTATGTTGTGATCACAATTAATATTGGAGTTAAGTATGTTTCGATCTGGTGAAGATCGCGGGATGCGGACGGCACAGGACCGATCTCTGTGGAAAACATTAAGGGGAGGCCTATGTCCAGCAGTGGGCGTCTATTGGCTAAAATGATGATGATGATGAAAAATCGCATCCATTGAAAATGAAATGAAAATGAAAAAATATTTATTTCCAACAAAATGATGTTACATTCCAAGATAGATTATAATTATAAAGGACAATGTATTCTTACACCAAAAACATTTTGTTGCTTACAAGATGTCCAGTTAGATTACCTTTGGTCCTCACACTAGGATAACCTGTATCATTACCTCAAAATTATGGCCCAGTACCTATTTAAACCATTAGACCAGCAGAGCGTTCAACTATCATTATATCTGCAACAATTCTACTCGATAAGCTACTAAATTCCGCATCGATTGAAAACTCCTATTCCTAATTACAAATTCGAAAATGCCTGCCCCTAGCTATTCCGAAACGTTCCGATTCTGACCAATGCAGCTGATAGGTAAATACTGTTAGATCTGGGTTTATTATTACACCAACCTACCTAATATTGCTTTGTTAGCAAGAATGTAAGGTATTAGATAATTCGGCTAGAGGTATACTAAATTAGGTAATATCAATATCGCTTCCCAAAGTATAAAAGCACGAATGATCGGTAGGGACCAGTGCCACAAAACTGATGATTTTTTGACACACACACACACACACACTCACACACAACATACACACACACACACACGCACGCACACAAACACACACACACATACACAAAATTAAATGTTTTTATAAGTTAATACTTCGGAACGCTGACTACCTCTAGTCGGAGATGGGCGTTAATAGCTGCGACACAGTTCTTAAACTCATCATCATCATCAGCCTATTTAAGTCCCCACTGCTGGGGCACGGGCCTCCCTCAATCACATGAGGGGTATTTGCCATACTCACCACGCTTGGCAGACGGGTTGGCGAGGGTTTTGATATAAATGCAGAGTTTTCCTTCTCTGGGTGCTGATGATCATGCCAGCAGCTTTACCTTAGTCGCCTTTTACGACACCTCGGTAAGAGTGAGGGTGGCCTATTCTACTCTGCCGGGGACCACACGGTTCTTAAACTAATGTGGCTGTTTTTATGTGGTGGCAGGCGAGCAGACGGATCACCTAATGGTAAACGATTGCCGCCGCCCATGGACACCCGCGACACCTGTTGAATCACAAGTGCGCTACTAACCTTTAACCCCTTTCCCCCGGATTGGGCCTCCGGTACCCTCACTCACGCAGCGAAACACAGCACTGTGCTGCTTCTATTTTCTGTGAGGCCGTGGTATCACTCCGGTCGAGCCGGCCTATTCATGCCGAAGCGTGGCTTTCCCACGGTCCACGTACATGTTTGGATCGCACTTTTTTTTGTCGAATAGCCAAACATTTGGCCTCAATCTCACCTATCGATGTCTCTATCTTTTTACTTTTCTGTGTTTCGCTGCGTGAATGAGGGTACCAGAGGCCCAATCCGGGGCAAAGGGGGGTTTAAAGATATGCAGCTTTTTTTTGTCATGCGTGGCAAACGAGCAGACGGTCTATGGTCGGCTGCAATCGCTTATCATCAGGCGATCCGTCTGCTCGTCTGCCACCTATCACATAAAAAAGTATGAAACTGCCTTTTTTTATGTTTTTTTATATCCCTAAACGAAGTGAAAGCGGGCTAATATCCGATATTCACTATTAAACATACCACTATTAATTTGTGTTACCTGTCCTCCAGAATAAATGGACAGATACAAAATGTATTTTAATGATAATTTCGTGAATCCTTTGTTCAATTGGAAATGTTTCTATTCGTGTTGTTGGAACTTTTCCGTTTATTTGTGTTAATGATTCTTGTCATGTCCACTAGCTTTTAAATTTTAGTCAATAGAGTTAAATTGAAGACTATTCATATACTCAATAAAACCCGCAGTATGTATCACATTTTTTCTTACTGCAAATCACTCACCAGCTATGAACTGATCAGAACACTTACTTTTTTTTCAAACATCACCTTTGACCTATATACGCTCACAGAAATAATGTTGCAGGTGCGATGCAATAGTGCACAGCGCCATCTAGTTTCATTTCGTGGTATTATTTTTTAATAGGCAAACAAGCATCCCGCCACCCTAAGGACGGCTAAAGTCCTTAAGAAAATAACAAATTAGTAACAATTCTACTAACACAATATAATTGAATATAAGGTACAAAATTCAGGCAGGAGAAAACAATTACTCATCCAAAGGCAGAGGACATAATTTTGCAATGGGTCTTTTGAAAGTATTGGTTTTATATTGCAGAATAACTACCCGAGTTATACCGTCTGCTCCCGGATGTTTCTCAATAACCCTTCCTAAGAGCCATTTACCTGGAGGAAGTCTATCATCTTTAACCAGCACTACAGTTCCTATATCAATGTGTGATCACTACAATCAATCACAACCAAACAACAAAATATAATTTTATTTGAGATGGAAATTATAAATACACGTAGGTATCCTTACAACGTTTTCGCTTATTGATTCTTAAATGCAAATTTTTGCACTTATATCATCAAAGACATTAGCATAGCATAAATGGATTAATCATGTTTTTCCATGAAATTTGTAAAAAGGTCAGAGCTAATCTGCAAATATTATGTTTTGTTTACTCGGTAAGAAATTCTCATTTCTATCGGAAAATCCTCCACTGAGCAGAGTGTGGGCGGAGAAGGTAATGAGGCGGGATTGAAAATTGTCTATTTTAATAAATAGTAATATATAGATGAATACTTGTAATAATTCAACCTGATTGGTTTGTTTACGAGAGTAATGATACAAAATAGAACTTGGAGAAAGGCTATGTTACAGTATTCATTAGGTATCATTCTGTATAGAAATTATAAATGGGTTGGTTAGGGGACGATAATGAGGTACGATTGAAAATACATTCTTTCTTTTTAAAATCGAGAAATGCGCATATGGAAAATTGTAATAAGTAAATAAATAAAATAACATATTAAAAGATTTTTCACAACATCACATACATTGATCTGACTCCAAGATAAGCTCCAGCGCCTGTGTTACGGATATCAGAACCTCAAACTCAATCTCCAACTCAAAGAATTCTTTATTTACCTGATCATTTGAATGACTTAAAACTATTTATTAGTACATAATGTATAATTTACATGTCAATACATATATATGCTAATACATAGAATATACTAAATAAAAAATAATAATGCGATTCTACCACCGGCTCGGAAAGTCGTTTCTGGTCGAGAAGATCCGGCAAGAAACTCGCCAGTTACTCTTTTTAATCGCCAAACTTTCATACAATTTTCTGTCATCATCATACCAAGCCATACAGTTTAATTGTAACATAATATAAAATAAAAGAAATAACCAACAGTGCAATAAATGCATATTAATACTTTTCTTTTCGAAATACTTATAATACATAGAAACACTCAAACCCATATAAACAGACGTGTTCATGCACACAAATGTGTGTACTGTGCGGGGATCGAACGCGCAACCCTAGCACCAGAGACAGCGTTCACTACTTCCGATCCAAACGGGTAAAAATAGGTGAAAACCTGCAAAAGGACACCATGATTGGTTTGTTTGATAGTGTAATGATTCAAAATAGAGCTCTAAGAAAAGCTAAGTATCAGTATTAATTAGAACTGAAAATACTAAATTAGAATCAAGAAATGTTTCTGTTGAAAATGTTATTACATACTCGTAGATGAATAGCTGCAAATTTTAATACATCCTGATTGGTTTGTTTTCTAGTGTAGGTAATGATATAAAATAGAGCTCGGAGAAAGACTAGGTTCAGTGTTCATTAAGTATCATTCTTTATAAAAACTATAAATGGAATAGAGAATTCGCATGAAAAAAAATTGTAGATAATAAAAATTTAATCATCATGATTAGGTTATTATTGAGTGTAATAAGACAAAGCAGAGCTCGGGAAAAGGTAAGCTTTCAGTGTTCATTGGGTGTATTTATTTTTAGAAGTGATAAATACGCAAAGACAGATAGCTATTCTTTTAAATTGAATTTGTATTTTATTGTATATTTCAAGTATAGTATATTTATTTGCACACCCTTATTTAATTTATTTATAAACTATTTATGTACCTATTTATGTCGTCCGTGCATCACATTAGGGCTCACGTAAAACCAGCGCCATGGCCTAACCTAACCTAACCTAAAGCCATGGCCGAAGCTGAGTGAGCTACTTTTCAGTGACTATCGCGACACACCTCACACACACACAACTGTACGCAAGTGCTTGTTGCCCGGCTTGAGCAGCCGTATCGTATTATTACTTAATTCTTTTTCTTCTTTTATTCTTGTAATGTTGTTGTTTTAGTTTGTATTTGTTTCTTTTTCTCTTTGTTTAAATATTGTATAATTATACTTGTTGTGTCCGTTCTTATCTGTAAAATGTGGTGTGTCGTACTTTCAGTTAATAAATGTTTTCTACCTATCTATCTAAAGTGACTGGCAAAATTGTAATTGTATTTAATAACGCCTGCTGTTACTACCCACTTTGAAATCAAAGAGGAAATACTATTACTCTTTATTAATATTAACTATCTCCTTTCCAAGAAGCTTTAAAAAAAGATTTTTTTTTTTTGTTAATTTTTTTTTTGTTCCTGGAAATCCTGTTTGAAAATAATATGTACAGTTGGCTATAAAAAGATGTAAGCACCTTAGTACCTTGTCACAGTAGCTATTTGTCTAACTGTTGCTTTCTTAAAGTACAGTTGTATGTACAACTGTACTTTAAGAAAGCAATAAGCATGTGCTTATTTTCAAGTTTAAATCATTCTTCTTTTGAGCAAGTGCTACTGTGTGGACGGACGTGATACAAACAAGCATGCAAATTTTGAGCATGCTCACGCCGGTCGATTATTGAGCATGCTACCTGCAGTGCGGGTGGAAGGGGGAGTGTAGGGGAGTACTTTAGCACGTGTAGGCAAGCAGGTTTGTTTATTTTTATATGGCTAATAGCATGCTAATTGATAGCAAATGTGGACAGTTCATTAAACATGCTCATATTTGGCATGCTTTGCAAAAGAGCATGTGTAACACGAGGATAGTATTGAGACAAGGTACAAAAGCGTATACATGTTTATGCAGCCGACTGATTTCTTATGATGTGAGCATTGTGAATGCTTCATGGCAAACGGAGCTGAATAAAAATCTTTCTATTGCCCAAATTATCATAAGAAAATAAAGAAATCAAATTATCAGAAAAATCTTTAGGTTTCATACCAGCATGATTTAAAACTAAAGTGCAGGTTATCAAAATTAACTAACTACACATATAATAATATTTGCTGGTTCTTTTCATTAGTAATCGACCATCCATTTGACGACCAGTTTGCATCAGTGGTAGTGAACGCTGCTCTGGAAAATGCTCTGGAAAAAGGGTTGCGGGTTCGATCCCCGCTCAGTTTAAATATTTGTGTGCATGAACATGTCTGTTTGTATTGATCTGGGTGTACTAATACATTGGCGATGTACACAAGCTGCCGTGTAGTCCCCGGCAGAGTAGAATAGGCCACCCTCACTCTTACCGAGGTGTCTTAAAAGGCGACTAAGGTAAAGCTGCTGGCATGATCATCAGCACCCATAGAAGGAAAACTCTGCATTTATATCAAAACCTTCGCCAACCCGTCTGCCAAGCGTGGTGAGTATGAAAATTACCCCTCATGTCATTGAGGGAGGCCCGTGCCCCAGCAGTGGGGACTTAAATGGGCTGACGATGATACACAAGCTGGTTTTTGTGGCAACATGCATTCCTATATTACAAGAACTATAACAGCAGGCACATAATGGTGGGCAGCACCCGCATAAGCCGGAAAATTACCCATGGCTAACATATCGTGATGGCCACTATGCTGAATTACTAATTCTATTTGTTTATGAGTTACATTATCATAGCTGCTTCGATGGCGCACTGGCCAGTTTTCAGAGAACATAAATACCTCACCCTCACATCCATATAAATTTACAACATTGCTCTTTTCATTAAGCAAAATAGTTGCTACTACCCTGAGAAAAGTACTATAAAATATAATACAAACATGCGCAACAAAGATAAGTTGATTTTACCCGGAGCCAGGAATGAGTTGTTTCGGCGGAACTTGTATTTCATGGGCATTAAGATATATAATCACTTGCCCAATGCCCTAGGAATCTTACCACTAATTAAATTTAAGGTACAATTAAGAAAGTGGCTGGTTGATGGTTGTTTTTATGACCTGAAAGAATACTTCGATAGCAAATACAGATGATTAGTTTATTTTATATCATTGACATAAATTGCAATACTATTTATAATTTTTTTATATTTCCATTACCATTTTTATTCATTTCAATTTTGACATCTCAATAATTTTTGATCTGTTTTGATATTCTGACTTAATTATTTCAATAAGTTGATATTCCTCTTTTGAACTTTTGTAGTAATTTTAGACATACCTACATTATGTAATTAATTATAAAGTGTTTCAAACAAAATTTAATTAGCATAAAATTATTTAGTAAATAGACTATTGTATGCCTAAACAGGTAATTGTGAGAACTATTATATAATTTAACACCTGCATATTTTGTAAACCACAATTTCTACAATAAAGATTTATTCTATTTTTTATTTTTTTTATTTATTTTTAATGGGTCGCACTTTAAAGCGACGGCTGGGCAAGAGATCTCGGGTCCGATCCCCGGGTCGGGCCAAAAATTTGTACCTAAATTTCCGGTAAGAAATTTTTAGTGTCAGCCCGGAGTCTGAAAGTTGCCAGTCGTGCACCCCTGTGCCTCGGAAAGCAGTTGGTTGGCAGCCGTTGGTCCTGCGCCCAGTCCCTCTCCGGAATATGAGCGTAAGGGAATAGAGAGTGCACTTGTGTTTGCGCACACACTAGAGCACTATAATATATCCTGCGTACGTGGCTGATCGTTGACACTGGCCGCCGTAGCCGTTATCGTTGGAGGTTTTAATGATGTTACGTTTCCCGTCGGTAAGCGACTGATGGCAAATCGTTAACTTGAAGCAGACTGCGTACCTGTCTCATTGACGTCACTCGCAGGATCTTTTATTCTATTGAAGTATCACAAATCGCAACCACTGGCCCGATGACGCATTCGTTAGTGTCACTCATACAGTCTAGTGTCTCGATTTTGTTTTATGTGATAGGTGGCAGACGGACAGACGGACAGACAGACTTGCCATTGCTTTGCCATTTGGCTACGGAACCCTAAAAAGAATTAGTGATTTTGCAACTCTATTTTGCACACGTCATTCAAGTCACCATCATCTATTTTTTTTATATGAGAGGACGAGCTGACGGATCACCTGATTGTAAGCGATTGCCGCCGCCGATGGACACCCGCGATACCCGTAGAGTCAAAAGCGCGCTGCCAACCTTTGAACCCCCCTTTCCCCCGGATTGGGCGCCCGACGCCCTCATTCACGCAGCGAAATACAGCTCAGTGCTGCTTCACGCCACTTTTCTGTTAGGCCGTGGTATCACTCCGGTCGAGCCAGCCCATTCATGCCGAAGCGTGGCTCTTCCATGGTCAATTCCTTTATTAGTTATAACCATCCAATTATCTTAACTAGCTATAACCATTTACGATGACTGTGTGATACCATTTGTCAGAAATTCGGATAAAAAAAAAAGTGGAACCAAAAATAAAGTATATCAATTAAGTATATCAGGCAAATAACAGTGAATTAAGTAAGTATATCAGGCAAATAACAGTGAAGTTTTAAGTAGAAAGTAGCATACATAATCATCAAATCTACGCTTTATTTTGATTTACATAGGTTTCTTTTTGTATTGGTAGCTGAAATTTTGCTAAGTGAACGAGTCTATGGCCCTTGCTCGCTTAGCTCACTCAGCTTGCGCGGCTTTTGATCAAAATACTAAGCTGACCGGTCTATTAGGGTTTAAAGAGCTAAATATAAAGCAATTAGTGAATAATATTAGTATTTTTATATTCGTCGCTATTAAATTATTTATTTATAACCACGTCAGTATTTATAGTAGGTATTACACATTTTTTTCTTATGGTAACAAAATAATTAGTCACTCTTTAATTTTAGTTTTCTCAAAATAATATTACGATCATAAGTCGTCAAATGATAAAGAAATGAATTATAGAATTATTGAATATACTTAAATTGCACTCAAAATTTTTGGTATAGAAATAAGTTCATAACGCACTTAAAAAATCTTTGTATGTTTAGGCGGGATCCAAACCCACAACCTCCACGTTCCGAGTGGCTATTCCACCGACTAAACCCCGATCTCGGATTGGCCGTGTGGTCCCCGGCAGAGTACAATAGGCCACCCTCACTCTTACCGAGGTGTCGTAAAAGGCGACTAAGGTAAAGCTGCTGGCATGATCATCAGCACCCAGAGAAGGAAAACTCTGCATTTATATCAAAACCCTCGCCAACCCGTCAGCCAAGCGTGGTGAGTATGGCAACTACCCCTCATGTGATTGAGGGAGGCCCGTGCCCCAGCAGTGGGGACTTAAATGGGGTGATGATGATGATGATGATGCACTCAAAATAAAGTACGAAAACTTAAAAACTAGGTATTACAGTATGTGTACAACGAAGGCGGCTTTATCACTATGAGCGATCTTTTCCAGGCAACCTTATTAAATGTTAATTGTTATAAGTATAATTTATTATCATGCGTGCTTGGGTTCAACGCAAGACAATAATTTAATATATAGGGTCATCAATATTATAAATATAGGAAGTAAAGATTATTGATGATTTTAATATAAAAATAATGTATAGAGGTAAATTACCTAATTGAACCAATAAAGGGTATTCTCTTTAGCAGAGCTGTATCTCCAGGAGAAAGTATGAGGTGTATCTCAAGGTTAAATTTGAACTCCTAATTATGTTCAAATTTGCGAACACAAACCAACAAATAGATTTTATTGGTTCATTAATGTCGATTTGCTTCAAAAACCTAATTTAATTAAGTTTGTTGCCACACGAGGAGAAAATAAAACAGCATGCAACAAGTGGAACGCGGTTTTTATCCATTACACCGAAATCTTTCTTGCCTATAAATTCACTTTTACCGTCAAAATATTTATTTAGAAAAAACCTTTATTAGGTGTTTAAACAGGTATGTAAAGCAAGTTAAATAACTAATTTGGGCAATGCAAATTGTTTAAAAAATAAAATGGTTCCCTATTTTTTTATTTCCAATAATCGAAACAAAGGATTTTTTTAATAATCAAATTAATTTGAATTTCGAAATTAAAAACTATTAAATAAAATTATAACTTTAAAAGAATTATATTCCACAATAGAATAGAATAATACGAATATTTGAAAGATTAATACAGAAAAAAGAAATGATATCTCATTCAATATTTAATATAATTCCGATTCTATTTATCAATTTCATTTTTATAGTGTAGCTGTTGTGAAGGTAATAAATGGTTTATAATTGATTGTTTGAATTTATCTATTAAGAAATAATCACTAAATAAATGTACAAAAATAAGAAAAGAAAAAAATTCTCACCCAGCCATGGCGAACTAAGTCTCGAAGACACCCGCAGGGAGACGAGCTAGGGAGACGAGCGCGCCGCCCGGAGCCTCAGAGCGAAATGACTCGTCCCCCGCCAGCCGAGGGCGGGGCCGAGTGCACAGGGCTGCATAGGGCTCCCGAACGTATAGCCTATAAATAGGTCATTCTTAGGGTGACCAGCTGCCAGTGTATTAAATTTTCGCAAGCGGTAAAACTAAGGTTTATTTTTACATGTAACATGACGTACTTTTAATTGATATAACGGGGTTACGATACTGAGGGCGGGTTTTCGGTCTAGCGGCGCGGCCAACAGATTTCTATTGATTGTAATGAAATTAAGAAATTTCTCGGACAAATTTTCATTTATTGTCATAACTCCATATCAATAAAAACCTATTTACGGCTCCACTGGACCGTAAAAGATATAAAGTACCTAGATTATAAAGTCGGATTATAAATATGACGAAGTAAACTGACATATGTCAATGTGTTATTCCCATACATAAGTAAAATGTCAAAATGTATTTGCATCTGTCAGTTGACTTCGTCTAGACTTTAAGGCTCGACTGGACGCCAAACAGACCGGCTAACAACAAGCACAAACGAACGTATTATTGTTTGTGCTTGCCAGAGTTTGGCAAACGCCAATCCGGATTAATGCTAAGTGTTTATCGAGCATGTCAATGTCATCAAGTGCCTCCCGTATCAGTACTGTACTTAGATCATCATTTCAGCCAAGACGGCAAAGAGACGGCCACTGCCGCGTACCGGAGGCATTAGGCTTATTAGAAGGTAGATCTGGTCAATGGTGGACACTTTTGCAGGTAGCACAGAAGTGATCAGTTCATTAATATTGGGGCCTACGCTCACTGATGCAGTATTAGGCGTGTCTTGGCAGAAACAGTCAGTATATACAATAATAGCAATCGCGGCCCAAGTACGTTTTTTTTTTTATGTGATAGGTGGCCGACGAGCAGATGGATCACCTTATGGTAAGCGATTACCGCCGCCTATGGACACCCGCGACACCAGTAGAGTCAGAAGTACGCTGCCAACCTTCAAAGCTTTCCCCCGGATTGGACCTCCGGTACCCTCACTCACGCAGCAAAACTCAGCACAGTGCTGCTTCACGCCAGTTTTCGGTTTTCTGAAGCGTGGCTCTCCCACGGCTTATAGACTGGTTCTAAATTTTTTCTCAAAAATCCTTCGTAAATTTTTTCAGACAGTGTGAGTGAGGGTACTAAGCGGGCCTTATCGGGGTGATAGGGAGTTTACTCTTGTTGCGAGTATTCATTGGTAGGGCCTACTCGTAAAAAAAAGGTACCTATCGGGGTATTTTCTGGTCACCCTAGTCACGCCGTTATAATTTATATATAAAATTTAATTTTAGCCCTGTATCGACGGTTTGACGAATCCCGGTGTTCGGCGTTATCTAGTTTGTGAGTAGTGACGTCATTAGGTTGCGCGGTAAAGCTGGACATTATTAAGTTCCGTATAATGTGGTGCAGTTGACCTATTATTGTTAATTTGGGGCGCGCATAGTATGATGTACAATCCATAATAAACTTCGTGTACAACAAAATTAGAGAATTCAATAAGGTTAAAATAGTTTTTGCGAGTAAGATGTTATTGGCAGACAAAACAATATATTCAAGAAGGTTTAATAATATTTAAGAGCCCTTTTAGCGATCAGATTGCCGCGTCCAGTTTTTCATTGATTGTAACGAAATTAAGACAATAAATTAAATATTGATCGAGATCAAGACATTTAAAATAAAAAAAAAACCTGCCAAGAGCGAGTCGGACTCGCACAGGAGGGGTTCCGTAGCAGCAAGTAAGATATATGGAAGGTAAATTGCGGTTTACGGTTTATAACGTATTAAAAAACTACTCACTAGATCTAGTTCAAAACAATTTTCTTGGTTAGTTTTCATAGTAAGTAATGTATATCATATTTTTTTTTTATTATTGAAGTTAGAGGGGACACACATTTTGCCACTTTGGGAGCGTCTCTGGCGCAATGTATAAGTAAAAAAAATAAGATTGGAAAAAAAATACATTAGAAACCTCAACATAATTTTTAAAGACCTATCCATCCATAGATACCCCATACGTATGGGTTTGATTAAAAAAATAGACTTTCAGTTCTAAGTATGGAAACCCCCAAAAATGTTTTTTTCATATTGTTGTGTAAAATCGTGTTCATTACAATACATCTATTTACCAAGTTTCAATAGTATAGTACTTATAGTTTTAGAAAAAAGTGGCCGTGACATACGGACAGACGGACGGACAGACGGACAGACAGACAGACATGACGAATCTGTAAGGCTCTTTTGCAATTTGGCTACGGAACCCTAAAAAGGATTAGTGATTTTGCAACTCTATTTTGCACACGTCATTCATGTCACCATCATCTTTTTTTTTATATGAGAGGTGGCAGACGAGCTGACGGATCACCTGATGGTAAGTAATTCCGCCGCCCATGGACACCCGCAACACCAGTGGAGTCACAAGTGCGCTGCCAACCTTTTCCCCTTCCCCCCATTTGGCCTCCGGTAACCTCACTCACACTCAAGCAGCGCCTGCGCTGTGTTTGCGCAGGCGCTGCTTCACACTATTCTTTGAGGCAGTGGTATCACTCCGGTCGAGCCGGCCCTAACTCATCCTAAGCCTAATCTCATGCCTAAGCGTGGCTCTCCCACATTTATCATCATCTCTACCAAGATTTAAAAAAAAGCTTGCTTGTAATTGCAAACCGAAAAATCCATTTTTATTTTAATTGTCTTACAGCTTCCCATCACCCAAATCACAACACCAATTACAAAGAAAGAATTTATCGACACGGCATCCAACCGATACACAGAATCACCCAATCGTCAACTTCATCCCCCCCCCCCCCTTTCAGCCACCTCCCCTCCCACTGGCCACAGGCTCAGATTCAATAAACAAAATTATTTTACTATTCAGAAGTTGCAACCTCGATTTGCTCTCACTGGGAGACACCACAGAATAAAAACGAGAAATACGTTATGGCCGCTCCCTAATAATTTTTACCGAGGGAGAGTCACGCTTCGGCATGAATAGACCGGCTCGACCGGAGTAATATAATTAATATAATATATATAATTCTCACAACATCTCATACGTTCACCTGATTCCACACTAAGTAGCTTGAGCACTTGTGTTACAGATATCAGACAACAGAGGTACACAAATATATACTTAAATACATATATTACACCCAGACACCGAACAAACACAAGTGTTCATCGCACGAATGTTTGTCCAGGGTGGAGATCGAACCCACGACCTTTGGCGTAAGAGGCAGGGTCACTACCAATTGCGCCATCCGGCCAGTCCTGATCCAAAAATCCAATTTTGATTGAAGAAATTTTGTATGATAATATCCAAATTTGCATGCTATTTTGAAGGCGACGGGTAGCCCTAGCTAGCGACACCATTCGTTTTTAATTGATAGCTACTAAACCGGATCTATTTTAAACTATTTAAAAGAGATCCCGTTTAGTAGCTACAAAATAAAATAAATTGGCGTCGCTAGTGTGCCCTACCCGTCACCTTAAGTAGCGAAACATGAGCATATTGTATTATTTATCTTAAGACCATTTATACCATGTATTAAGCAAATAAATATTTTTATCTTTATCTTATCTTTAACAATAGCACAACAAAAAAAAACATACACACAGTCGAACATATAATCTCCTCCGTTTATAAAGTCGGTTAAAAAGCCGATCTATTAGAATCTCGTAACTGAAAGAAGTATAGGTTTTGTAGAGTAATATTGAAGTCCGAAATTGGATCGATTGCAGTCTGACTCGTGACTAAAATAGTATAGGTTTTGTAGAGTATAATCTGTAGGTATGGTATTTTATAAAAAAAAATCGTGTGTACATATTGTTATGATAGGAACTTGCAAGCTCCCCTCGGGTATAGATAAAAAACACCGTCGTAGCAATACGTAGCATCCGTTACGACCTTTTCGACAAAGTTGAATGTTATGAAAATTAAGTATTACATTATTTAAAAAATATACAACACGAAGTTTATGAATAAAATTTGGAAACATGAAGTATGCTTAATATCTTATAATATAAGTACTTACTTCTGACTTCCTATAAAATTCGTAGCTTTTCGTAGTAAAATCGTAGCAATCATTATCGCAACGCTGATTCCCGATTGATACAAATCCGCGGTTTCGGACTCCGTGGTCACCGGGATTTGAAGCTACGGCTTTGGGTTGAACTGGGAATGACAGGTCGAGATAATGATGGTCAATACGATTTCGCTGCCATGCGATGATGCTACGACTTTTACGAGTAGCCAGAATGAGATATGTTTATGATAACAATTACAAACAGACATGTTCATATACACAAATGTTTGTACTGTGTGGAGATCGAACCCGCTGAACTATGAGGATCGTGTGGTAATGAAATTAATGTTTATCTCAGATATTCAGGACATTTAATTTGACTTGAAAACCAGGAAAAAATATTCTTAAGTTCTAACTAAACTACTTACCTATATAGAGGTAAATCCTACAGACAGCGACAACGCTTCATCATTCCCTGGCCGATTTCGGCTACGGTAGTCATGGTAGTTAATAATAATAATATAATAATAATAAATATAAATGAATAATAAATATTTCACAACATCACTTACATTGATCTGACTCCGAGATAGGTAGCTCAAGCACCTGTGTTACGGATATCAGAACCAACTGTGGGATTACAAATATATACATATAATACTTTTCTTTTGTAAATACATACTTATAATATATAGATAACGCCCAGACCAATACAAACAGATATGTTCATGCACACAAATGTTTGTACTGTGCGGGGATCGAACCCGCGACCCTTGCACCAGAGGCAACGTTCACTACCACTGTTCCAAACGGGTCGTCAATAATAATTCTCACAACATCTCATACGTTGACCTGATTCCGTACTAAGTAGCTTAAGCACTTGTGTTACAGATATCAGACAACAGAGGAACACAAATATATACTTAAATACATATATTACACCCAGACACCGAACAAACACAAGTGTTCATCGCACGAATGTTTGTCCAGGGTGAGGATCGAACCCACGACCTTTGGCGTAAGAGGCAGGGTCACTACCAATTGCGCCATCCGGTCAGTCAGTTACCCCTATAATTCTCAAACTGGTACACCTCGGACTGTATTTCCTGTCTCCATTCATGTCGATTTGCAGCAAAAGACTCCCAAGAGGAAGGTTCAATGTTGCATCTCTTCATGTGTCTTTTCCGCTTACCGAGTTCAAGTTAGAAAAGAAATTGCGCTTCGCCTTTCTCTCTTCGGACATGCGTGACAGATACCCGCACCATAGCAACTGACGTCGCATCAATTATGCCTCCATGCCACATACCTACATTAGCCCTCTGCAGTACAGTTGTATTGCGGACTCGATCTGTCCATGCGATATTCATTATTTCACGGAGGCATTTAAGATGGAATCTGTCACGTGTGCGTATGTGCTTACGGTACAGGCAACAAGTCTCAGAGGAATAGAGAATAATAAAATGACAGCCGAGTATGCTTTGATTTTGGCGACGCTTATAGGTAATGTGAAAACACGAAACGCTCTAGCGCCATCTATTGATATAAAGTGGAACTAATCTCCCGAAGTGAGGGCGGGCCACTAGTAGTGACTATCTTATATATTTACAAATAACGTCAGGCTAATTTTCATGACATTCTACAATGTTCTTTCTTAGATACGAATGCTACAAATAGCTAAGCTGACATTTTCGGATCTGTATCTGTTGCTTGCTTTCTACCACAACAATACGTGTACTCAGGAATTTATATGAAATGCCACACATTTTATATTATGTACTAGGGCTGGTACTTTGTTTGACATATGAAAAGATGACAAACTCAGCACCTTTGTAAAAAAAATTGTGCGAAAAAAACCGCCTTCATAAACCACGAACTAAAAAGTGAAAAATAATATTTTTAACACTTTATACACTTCAAATAAGTCACTTTCAGTTCGTGGTTTCTGAAGGCGGTTTCTTTCGCAGAAAAATTTTTTTTTCATGCTTTTTAGTGTCCCTTTTTTGGCAGCCCCACCCTTGCCAAGTAACTAAAAAACGAACTGTGGGTACAGTATTGAAAGAGTTATCCTTTAACTCCTTACCGTTGAGGAGTTGACTTTCCATCATCAGCAGAGCCAAAAAAATAATACAGTCAGACCTAAGTACTGGTGCAATTTTAAAAAAAGATACAAAAACATTACGTGTCCCTATAAAATTTGAGAGTTACCCTTAATTTTTCCAGGATCCCATCGTTAGATCTTGATATCCTGATCATGGTATCAATTCGGGAGTATCTACTTTCCAACTAAAAAAGAATCATCTAAATCGGTTCATAAATGGCAAAGTAATCGGTGAACAAACATAAAAAAATACTTTTTTTTTAAGTCGGTTAAAAAGAGCCTAGCAATAGGTGACTTTTTTCTAATGGATACTAGACTAGACAAACTATATATATACAAGGCGTCACATAGCCCAAAGTATTGGATGTTTTAAGTGGCAATGGGCAGGGCACATAGCGAGGAGAACAGACAGCCGTTGGGGCGGAAAGGTCCGCGAGTGGAGGCCACGCACTGGAAGTCGCAGCTGTGGCAGGCCCCCCACAAGGTGGAATGACGATCTGGTGAAGGCTGCAGGAATCCATAGGATGCGGGCGGCACAGGACCGATCTGTGTGGAGAACATTGGGGGAGGCCTATGACCAGCAGTGGAAGTCTATGTGGTGAAATGATGATGATGATAAAGGCGTCACATTGAGTTACCTTTGTTGAAATTGGATCGTCCTTGTTGCCAAAGGCACAAGATCCGTTTTTGCACTGTGCGGGGGTAGCTTTACCTGACACCGTCTGTACAAGACGTTTTAAATTCTTTTCGGGCTCTGTCGAGTTATTTCGCAATCCATCCGCCAGAAGGTTTTTGATTGGAAACCTATTTACTTTAGCGAAGTAATTTGAGAATGTAGATTTGTCGAAAGTTAACAGAAAACGACAAAACGTATGATAGAATATGGCTATGAATGTCACTTTCGAGCAGTGGACTCTGATTGGTCAAACATTCATTTGGTTTCTGCCTAATCTCTGTTGAAAAGTTGAATGTTGTATTAAATTACAAGATAGTATTGGGCGCCGACTTCGCTTACACCTTTTCTCGAGTGTACTGTTATAAAATGTTATTTGAAGTGTATAAACTTAAAGTGATAAAAATATTATTTTACTCTTTTTAGTTCGTCGTTTTTGAACGCGATTTTTTTGTTATAGGCAAGCAACGTACCGGACGTTCATGCCATTGCATTTCTACCACATTATTATAAAACGCGGTCTTAAATTATGACCGTACTAAAGCTTAAGCTATCCCGTTCCAACAAAGGGGCTGGAACAAGATTAGTTTATTTTTACGTGATAGGTGACAAACGAGCAGAGGGATCGCCTGTTAAGTAAGTAAGTAAGTAAGTAAACATTTATTGACCACATAAAATATTTACATACACAGGACACAAAACATAAGCATATGGAGATTGCACAGTAATACATAGGAAAAAATATTAAACAAAGACAAAAAAATAAATAATAATAAGTTAATATATAAACCAGTGACCAAGGAAGAAGAAAAGGAACAAAGTGAAGTGGTCAACAAGGTCCAAGCTCAGCATGTGCTGCAGCGGTTTGCCCCCGCTGCCGCGCTGGTTTTACATAACTATATCTCTTCCTGTCCTCTGAGAATCATTCGTCTGCTTTGGGATCCATTGTTATTATTTTAGTTGCTATATTTATGTATTTATTAATCATATATATTATACATAGTGTATGTATTAGTATATTCATATTTTATTTATGTATTTGCATTTAAACTTTCTGTGTAAGTATATAAATATTTAAGATTGCACCGCCCTACACCTTCATCAAGTGTCCTTTATCCAAAGGTTGCCTGGAAGAGATCGCTCATAGTGATAAGGCCGCCTTCGTTGTACATATCCTGTAATATCTAGTTTTAAGTTTTCATACTTTATTTTGAGTGCAATAAAAGTATATTCATACATTCATTCATTCAACTATTCACACATTGCGTAAAGTGATTAAGCTGATTCGATAATCTTTATCCGTGATAAATCTACGGTATAACGTCAGATTTTTATGAAATGACAGCGCTATACCATAGAATTTAGTCTCGGATTGAGATTAGTCCAATCCAGCCTAAGTAGTTGTCAATGTACACCTTGGAATCAAAGAATACGATTAGTTTGGACCAAAGACGTGGGAGAGCCACGCTTCGGCATGAATGGGCAGGCTCGGCCAGAGTCATGCCACGGCCTCACAGAAAACCGGCGTGAAGCAGCATTCTGCGGTGTTTCGCTACGTGAGTCGGGGTACAGGAGGCTCAATCCATGGGCGGCGGCAATTGCTTACCATCAGGTGATCCGTCTGCTCGTCTGACACCTATCACATAAAAAAAATCGTGTCACAATGGTGTGCAATCGAAATATGAGGCGATAAGATATATAGATATTATTTATTGCACAAAATCAAAATACAACAACAACATATAGAACAATAAGGCGGTCTTATCGCTATAATAAGTTACAGATAACTTTGACCAACACAGTTAAATACAAGTAAGAGAACCATATGTTATTCATACACATATTATAAAGGTGACAGCCTCGACATTTTTCGCGTACAAAAACGGACCCAACATTTGTGCATACTTATTTAATAAATAGTATTAGTGTTTGCCGAGAGGTTGGAACCGAAAATGTTTAAAATAGATCGGTTTATTAGCTAACAATTATTAAAAACCGGCCAAGTGCGAGTCGGGCTCGCGCACAAAGGGTTCCGTAGCAGCAAAGTCCAAAATTACAGTTAAATCAACCTATCTCAAAAACTATAAGAGATACTTTGATCAAACCAAAAATCGTTGAAAGAGTTAATTAGCATGCATCACCTCTATTTTTTTTAGAATTTTATACCCCGTAGTTATAAAAATAGAGGGGGGGGGACATACTTTTTACGACTTTGAGAGCTGATATCTCAAAAACCGTTCACTTTAAGAAAAATGTTTTTTAGAAAACTTTATATCATTTTAAAAGACCTTTCCATTGATACCCCACACGGGTATGTACATCGAAAAAAAAAATTTCATCCCTCAGTTACATGTATGGGGGGCCCCACCCCCAATTCTTTTTTTTACTATTTAGTGTCATATTTTTGTAGCGGTTCATACAACACATATTCCCATCAAATTTCATCACTGTAGTACTTATAGTTTCCGAGTAAATCGGCTGTGACAGACGGACAGACGGACAGACGGACAGACGGACATGACGAAACTATAAGGGTTCCGTTTTTGCCATTTTGGCTACGGAACCCTAAAAACGAATGGTGTCGCTAGTTAGGGCTACCCGTCGCCTTAATGTGCTTTCCGAGGCATGGGGGTACAAGACCGCCAACTTCAGACGCCAGACTCCGGGCTAACACTGAGAATTTATTAACAGAAAAACTCAGCTCCATCGAGACTTGGCTTTTTTACAGAATGTTTTCGGTGGGATTTCACTTCTTTTTGTAGAAACTGTAGAAAATTTTATTAAATAAATCATTAAGGCACCCAAGTCGCGTATAAATAATTTTTATCTATAGAACTGTAAATATAACTTGGTAATTTCACGTATTTGTAAGGGATCACCAAGTCATTTTTGAAGATGGTTTAAACCAGGTACTCCAGATCTTCTATTATTCTAGTATAAATAGTTTTCCTTATATGTGGCCATTAAACCCTAATTCTGTGCCAAATATCAGCTCTCTCAGATTATGGGTTCCATTTTGATAATGAAATGAAAATGCGAAACTTTGCTTCCGCCTAACTTCGCAACTAAATGACATACAGACTTGAAATTTAGGATTAAAATTAGGTCATTATAGCTTAACGAATGACGTAAATTTCTGCGTTCTGGTCTTATCCGGAGGTTCTCAAATAAGAGCCTAAAAATGCGGCAAAATGGTTCCAGTAAAGGATGGTACGGCAGTGTTTGCTTCCCGCTCGACTTGGCGGGGGCACTGCCGTGTGCCCTAATGTGAAAGTGTGTTTGTCCGTGTTTCACAGTATGAATGAATGAATGAATATACTTTTATTGCACTCAAAATAAAGTATGAAAACTTAAAACTAGATATTACAGGATATGTACAACCAAGGCGGCCTTATCACTATGAGCGATCTCTTCCAGGCAACCTTTGGATAAAGGACACTTGATGAAGGTGTAGGGCGGTGCAATCTTAAATATTACAGTAATTAGTCGAGATAGTTGAAGGGGTGGACTGTATATCCATAGGTCGCTGGTTCATATCCGGCTCGAAGGACCATATGTTGGCGTAGTCCTCTGCAGTGTGCTTCGGAGCCTACGTTTTCTTAAGATGATGAAGTAAAAGACGTGGACTGTAAAACTAGGTCTTACTAGGTATATTAAGACCAAAAATAGTGATCTTATAAGCAACAAGTAAGACGTGCGCACGGTGTCGTGATCGGTGAGGTCTCTTTTGGGGGGCGGGTGCGCGCGCGCGTGTATATGATTCGTCTTCGTCCCGCGCGCCCGCGCTCCCCGCGCTGTGGTCCCCGTGCGTAGTGATATCATCACTAAGAAGTAACATTGGTTACTTTTTGTCTTTGTCTAACGCGAGCGAAGCTTTGCCAGCGGGGCAAACGTTATAATGAAGTCCATGATTTTGCATTTCGTTCATTCACAGACATTTCGTAATACTAGCTCTGCCTTGCCTTGTTATAGTTGGCGCTTCATATACTAAGCATTCTGTTTTGTGTACATATTGAATATTGTGTTTCTCCTCGTTATATCTCATGAATGCGGCAACAAGAACACAGCAACTATAGGTTTAATGGAGTGAATGTTGGTGTGCATTGTGTTATCAAATTCTAATTGGACGATGTATTTGTTGATAATTAGTGAAAGCCTTTGTTGGCCGGCGAACAGCCGCTACGTTTACTAGGATACACTACGGTTGTAGTTCTGAATTACTGTCCAGACTACATTTTCAGTGAAGTGCATTCGAATGCAATAAAGTGAAGTATAAGCCTCTATCATAGAAATCAAGTCATAGCTACTATGATGGCTTAATCAACACGCTTGCCTAATGCGAATTGGTGATCACAAACCCGAGCTATGTTTGAAAAATTTGAAAAATACTTTTTTCTGGATCCGAGAATCGAACCCAGGACCCAGAGATCACGGCCCGGTACTTAAACCACTGCACTAGAACAACAGGGCTTCATTCGAATGTTTGTATAATAATAATAATATCCTTCAACAGATTTCGGTTAAGGCGGCCAATCTGAACGATCAGCCACTTACACAGGATATATTATAGTGCTCAAGTGTGTGCGCAAACACAAGTGCACTCTCTATACCCTTGCTTGATGGGGCCATCGGGCGCAGGATTGGGCGCAGGACCAACGGCTTAACGTACTTTCCGATTCACAGGGGTACAAGATTGCAAAATTCCAGACTCCGGTCTGATACTGAGACACATTCTTAACAGAAAAACTTTGGCAAAATCATGGCCCGACCCGGAGATCAAACCCGGGACGGCAAGCGCAGCCGTCGCTAGAAAGAGCGACTAGCCACTGCGCCAACAAAGCAGTCATTGTTTGTATACTTTTATGGTGACGGGTAGGGCACACAAGTGACGCCAATCGATTTTAATTTTTAATTTATTAAAATTAAAATTGGTTGGCGTCGCTAGTTTGCCCTACCCGTCACCCTAAGGTGAAAGTTAAGGCACATTTTGGCCGCCAATTGATTCGAATTTATTGATACTAAACCGAAAACTTGGGCAACCTGTAAGTAGGTGTCATCATCATCATCATCATCAGCCCATTTAAGTCCCCACTGCTGGGGCACGGGCCTCCCTTAATCACATGAGGGGTAATTGCCATGCTCACCACGCTTGGCAGACGGGTTGGCGAGGGTTTTGATATAAATGCAGAGTTTTCCTTCTCTGGGTGCTGATGATCATGCCAGCAGCTTTACCTTAGTCGCCTTTTACGACACCTCGGTAAGAGTGAGGGTGGCCTATTCTACTCTGCTGGAGACCACACGGCTAAACGGTAAGTAATAGTGAAAAACTTTTTAAAGGGTTTTTTCCTTTTTTTTATTTTTATGTTGAGCACCAATTACGAATCTTGAGGCAGAGCAATAATGACACAACATTAAAAAAATCCCAATCAGCGGAAACTAATTTTTTTCGTTTTTTTGTTTGCTAAAAAAGTAATAAAAAATATTTTAGCGGGATTTTATTCAATTCAATTTATTTATTTATTGCAAATGGTTGGTGGTATACCTACATAGGTCTTATAAATATTAAAGTTCCATACCATGACATGATTTCCAGTAGGGGGCTTTCTTGTGCAGTGTAGTGCCGCCATTTTTTTTTTATGTGATAACTGGCAGACGAGCAGATAGATCGCCTGATGGTAAGCGATTACCGCCGTGTCTTTAGACATCCGCAATACCAGAGGACTCACAACGGCGCTGTCAACCTTTAAAAACCCATTTCCCCAGATTCGGCTTCCAGTACCCTCACTCACGATTTCACGAATTGAGACTCAGCGCAAATGCTCCTTCACGCCGGTTTTCTGTGAGGCCGTGGTATCACACCGGTCGAGCCGGCCTTCCACGGTAAAATGAAATGTTGTAAGAAGTTTCCTGTAGAGAACTGCTATTTAAGTTACAAACTTTTCCATTAGATAGCAAAAAGTTAAAATGAACAGTTTATGTTTAGATATTATACTATAAACATCTCACATTTCATTTTACCGTGTAAGGCCGGCTCGACCGGTGTGATACCACGGCCTCACAGAATACCGGCGTGAAGGAGCATCTGCGCTGAGTTTCACTTCGTGAGTGAGGGTACCGGAAGCCGAATATGGGAAAAGGGGTTTTAAAGGTTGGCAGTGCACTTATGACTCCGCTGGTGTAGAGAGTACCTATGGGCGGAGCCTTACCATCAGGTGATCTGGCTGCTTGTCTGCCATATATCTATACTACTTATACAGAGGTAATTTCTACAGACAGCACAAAGCTTATAGGTAATCCGAAAACACGAAATGCTTGCGCAAGGTTTTCGACACCTAGCGCCATCTATTAGCATAAAATGGAACTAATGTCCGGATATGAAGTGAGGGCGGCCCACTACCTACTTTAAAGCCAGCAATAGTTTTTAATTAGTTTTCATATCACGATGGTAGCATTTTTGCTCGAGTTTAATTACGATTCCCTAGTAGGTATTTATTCTAGTACCTATTACTATGGTAGTACTGTGCTTTGCGCTATTATTTAATTAAGATATGAAAAATTGTTGGCTGAAAGCAATATCTATTAGCTATTTTCAGGCTGAGGTATTATTGGCTTTCATAATATTGCAATGAATTTATTTTTGCGGGATTGCTGGTAATCGGATAACCTATTTTTATTTTATTCCGGATTACGGTGATGAAATGCACTCAGCTTTTTAAAAACTAAAAAGTATCACATACATAGGTTGTAATCCTGAAGTTGTTTAAAATATATCCGGTTTAGTAGCTAAAAATTAAAATCAATTGGCGTCGCTAGTGTGCCCTACCAGTCACCTTAAGGCGACGGGTAGCCCTAACTAGCGACACCATTAGTTTTTAATTGTTAGCTACTAAACCGGATCTATTTTAAACAATTTTGGGGTCACAACCTCTCGGCAAACACTTATACTATTTATTAAATAACCATGCACAAAGGTTGGGTCCGTTTTTGTACGCGAAAAATTGATTCACGCCAAAAGTGGCCGCTTTTGGCGGTAATCAATTTTTAAAAAACCCTGCCCGTCACCTTAAGCGTCTGTGCAATTAAATCCTGCAGTACCCTCATGCAGCGAAACACAGCACAGTGCACGTCCGTTTTCTGTGATTCATGCCAAAGCGTGGCTCTCCCACGGTCGTATATAGAGTCCATTTAGCATGTTAGATCAACAATTAAAGCGAAAAAATCTGCTGTTACATACATTATTGCATTTTTTCGTTTTTTTATTGATATAATATGCTAAATGGACTTCATTCTCTATGCCTATTATGAGGTTTTAGGGATGTAAACAATAAAAAAATAACGGTGAATATTTATAATTTCTCTGTTGTACGACATCCGTAACACAAGTGCGTAAGCCACTTAGTAAGGAATCAGGTCAGTGTAAAATATATAAATATCTCACAACATCACATACATTGATCTGACTCCGAAATAGGTAGCTCAAGCACCTGTGTTACGGATATCAGAATCAACAGCGAAATTACAAATATATACATATAATACTTTTCTTTTGTTAATACATACTTATAATACAACAAGCCGTGTGGTCCCGGCAGAGTAGAATAGGCCACCCTCACTCTTACAGAGGTGTCGTAAAAGGCCACTAAGGTAAAGCTGCTACCATGATCATCAGCACCCAGAGAAGGAAAACTCTGCATTTATATCAAAACCCTCGCCAACTCGTCTGTTAAGCGTGGTGAGTATGGCAACTACCCCTCATGTGATTGAGGGAGGCCCGTGCCCCAGCGGTGGGGATTTAAATAGGCTGCTGATGACTTTTAATACAAAGATAACACCTAGACCAATACAAACAGATATGTTCATGCACGCTAATGTTTGCACTGTGCGGGGATCGAACCCGCAACCCTTGGACCAAAGGCAGCGTTCACTACCACTGTTCCAAACGGGCCGTCAAGAGTGTACATGTGATGTTGTGTGAATGTTATGTATTATATTTAGTTGCGTACAACCGATACGTCTCTTGTGTTACTGACAGTGGAATCCCGCACCCGCTATCCTCTCTCTGCCACGGCTGAAAATTCTTCTAACTTAAGTATAATTCTCGGAAGAATTCGAAGAATATTTCAACCGAATAAATACAAAATATGTCTAGAGTATTTCCCTCTGGCTTTCTCACTTCGGAGCTATTGAAGTCTTTTTAACAGGGAATTTATAAATTGTCTGTTTATTTGCTCCATAGGAATTCGCTTGCACGTTTTCAGTTTTTAAGTATCTTTGTGCACTTCGGTTGTTTAGATACTTTAAGTTTGTTGAGAGCTTTTTGTATTGTCGTGTCGTGTGTGAGCCCTTTTACGGTACAGTAATAATAATAATAATAAGTGCGTAGGGAAGTGACGACCCCATCGCCCGCTGATGAGAGTTGGGTGTTCTTGCTTAAGAGCAACAACTCTCATCAGTGCAGTCAGTCTCCCCAGGGCAGCGTTGTGGCGCGCTGAATGGAAAGTGACATCCCTTGGGTCCCATATCCCCGAGAGTCGATCAGGCTCTCCCTGGCTTGCCTTTATTGGCCGGCTGGGGTAGACCCCAGCAGGGGCTGCAGGATTCTCACCTCTGGCTTGCCTTCACCAGCCGGCCAGAGTGGGATGTCAGTGCTATATGCTCGCAGGGTGGAAGTGAAAGATGCATAAGTCGCGAGTTGGCACAGTGTCTGTAAGTTCAGTTTTGGTACAGTGTTCAGTTCAGAGTTGGTACAGTGTAGAAAGCGGTGTACACCTCTCGGCACCCTGAGCTGCTCACACCAATGTTGCCCGCCTTGCTATTTCTGGTAGCTAGCGTTTGCTTGGTTTCCTGGTAGCTTTTTATAGGGGGCCCATCTAGTGAGTGGCAAGTCACCGCCTGCTTATTTTTTTCGTTAATCATTGATCGGGCAGGCGCCATAGTCCTGGTAACCCAATCCACTAGCACCCAACCCAATAGCCCGGTTTCTTTCTACTCTTTTTCTTTCAATAGTTCTACACCAACCGGGGACTGTCCTTGGCTACACTCTCATAGTGTATACAGGGATAGTCGCCGGATGGTGCCACATCACTTTAAAAAAAAAAAAACCGTCTATAGAAAGGGCCTCTACGTGTTGGCTTCGGCCCCACGCACGCCTTCCAAAAATCCGGGACGTAATTGCCCGAGGTTATGGTTCGAAAGACAAACATAATAATAATAATAACTCTTTTTCTTCCAATAGTTCCACACCAACCGGGGACTGTCCTTGGCTACACTCTCATAGTGTATACAGGGATAGTCGCCGATGGTGCCACATCACTTTTAGAGAAAATTGTCTATAGAAAGGGCCTCTACGTGCTGGCTTCGGCCCCACGCACGCCTTCCAAAAATCCGGGACGTAATTGCCCGAGGTTATGGTTCGAAAGACAAACATAATAATAATAACATATCACAGCATCACATACATTGATCTGAGTCCGAGATAGGTAACTCAAGCACCTGTGTTACGGATATCAGAATCAACAGTGGGATTACAAATATATAAATATAACAGAGCCGCCAACAACAGATTTTACTGGTAAAAAGGTTAAAGATAAAAAATTCTTTATTCAATCCAATAGGTCCATACAGAACACTTATGAATGTCAAAAAAATAAGTAACATATTATCATCTACCGCTGGTTCGTAATGTTGATTTCCACTGAGAAGACACCAGCAAAAAACTCAGTATTTACTGTTTTCCAATATTGATGGTGTTACAGAGTCTCATTTGAGAAGAAAAATTAAAACAATCATCAAAGTTAACAGAATACTATGAATAACAACTCAAAAGACTAATCGATTAAATGACCAAGAGTTCTTATCATTTAAATAGTCTTGTACACTATAGTAACCTTTCTTCATTAGGCAGGTTTTAATATGAGAATTAAACATATCCAGTGATAGGTTAATAACATTTTGTGGTAGCTTATTGAATAATTAATTTATTTTTTATTTATTATTACAGTATACCCGTGGCTTACAGAAATAATTCCAACACGCAAACAAGTTTAAATTTTACATAAATAATATACAATTGAACTAAATTTAAAAAACAAACAATTAATACTTAAGCCAACAAATGAACTACCGATTTTATGAAGTCAGAGGACTGGGAGAAAGTCTATGTTTATTTCTGGTGTTAAGATTATGACTATTGGATTTTTTTGGAAGTGTGTAAATTTTTACGTACATATATAATGCAGTCGAGGATAAATGGGGATGCCACGGGTAAAATATTTATTTCTTTAAATATTTGTGGTTGTTATGAAATGAAGACAGCAAATGAAAAATTGGCCGTGTGTTCCCCGGCAGAGAAGAATAGGCCACCCTCACTCTTACCGAGGTGTCGAAAAAGGCGACTAAGGTAAAGCTGCTAGCATAATCATCAGCACCCAGAGAAGGAAAACTCTGCATTTATATCAAAACCCTCGCCAACCCGTCTGCCAAGCGTGGTGCGTATGGCAATTACCCCTAATGTGATTGAGGGAGGCCCGTGCCCCAGCAGTGGGGACTTAAATGGGCTGACGATGAAATGAAAAATTGATTAAGACATTTAAAATAAAAGAGGATTTGTATTTTGCACACACACGCCATTCATGTAACAGTTATTTATCCCAAAATGATTGTATTTTATTTCTTGTTATAGTGATAACAGAAATACATCATTTGTAAAAAAAATACTACCCAGCTATCGCGGTTCTTGAGGTAGAACCTGGAGACGGACAGATTATTTGACCGTGGGAGAGCCACGCTTCGGCATGAATCGGCAGACACGACCGGAGTGAAGCAGCACTGTGCTGTCTGAGTGAGGGTACCGGAGGCCCAAACCGGGGGAAAGTATGTTTAAAGGTTGGCAGCGCACTTGTGACTTCACTGGCGTCACGGATGTCAATGGGCGGCGGCAATCGTTTACCATTAGGTGATACAGACGTATCACCAGACGTAGATGAGCAGACGCTCATCTGCCACCATTCACATAAAAAAAACAAGCTTAAAATATACTAGTAACATACAGGGTGCATTGGTAAACACTTTTTTCTTTTTAATCACCACTTCAACTAAATATTCTGAATAACATATTCTGTTCTACAACTTTTAGGAAAGTACTGAAAATCTTTCGACGCGTCCGCCCCATACAAATTGCCAAGTCACGTGCCCAACTTGGTATGAAAAGTTGTATTTTTAAAGCGAGTTTCCAAACGTCATAGTTCGATTCTTATTGAGAAGGTTGGTAGAAGAGGTGGTTAAATTGATGAAAATGTTTACCAATAACATGCTATTTTTATACACCTTTATAAGGTTGTATAAAAATAACAAGTTGAATTCTTTCATTGAGACATTTTTCCGCTTCTATTTGCCTGACTTCAATGTTACCCCTTTGTGGACATTTTCTGTTCAATTAGATTTTTCTTCCGACTGAATGCGAGCACAAACATCAAAGCAGCCCATTAAATAACTCCTCCGGTCTCAGGGTTGTCACAAACTTTTTTTTTTTTACAACATTATTTTTTTATCGTTTACATCCCGAAAACCACATCATCATCATCATCATCATCAGCCCATTTAAGTCCCCACTGCTGGGGCACGGGCCTCCCTCAATCACATGAGGGGTAATTGCCATACTCACCACGCTTGGCAGACGGGTTGGCGAGGGTTTTGATATAAATGCAGTTTTCCTTCTCTGGGTGCTGATGATCATGCCAGCAGTTTTACCTTAGTCGCCTTTTACGACACCTCGGTAAGAGGGAGGGTGGCCTATTCTACTCTGCCGGGAACCACACGGCCACACCACATCAACCACCACAGACGAAAACCACATAATAGCCATTTAAATTGTTATATCAACAAAATAAGCGAAAAAGAAACAGCAGTTCCATACAAAATTTTAATTTCCAACCGGCGAAAATGTATGAAACAGGTGGTTTTTTTCGGATGTAAACGATAAAAAATAACGGTGTATATCTTATTGAATATTTTAATACTTAAGCCAACAAATAAATTACAGATTTTATGAAGCCTGTGGACTGGGACAAGTCTATGTTTATTCCTGGTGTTAAGACTATTACTATCGATATTCTTTTTGGAAAAGTGTGCAAGTTTTTATGTACCTACATATATAATGCAGTCGAGGATACATTGGGATGCCACGGGTAAATATTTGTAGGACATTATTTATAAAAAAAAACGTGTGTTTTTCTACATTATAGCGGTCAAATGAACCGACGGCTCCTTTGTGGTAAGTGATTACCGCCAGGTGGTGGTATTGATTATTATCATTTTAGTTAAACTGCGATTAAGAACGACTTAAAATAAGTGGAGAGGTAGTTTAGAACCAGGGGACAAAGGATAATTTTTATCCCGAAAATCACAGGTTCCTGTGGGATGAACGAAAATGAATTCTACTCGGGCAACGCCGCGGGTGAAGGCTAGCTTATACATAAAAGACGTATCAGTTACACTATTTATACCCCACACCTTCATCAAGAGTCTCACACAGAGATAGCTCATATAGCGGCCTTATCACAGGCCGCCTTCGTTGTACATATCCTGTAAAACCTTGTTTTATTCCCATAGATTTGAAAAATCTAGCGGTGCATGCTCGCTATCGAACCCCGACCCCCCGTATTGAAGGCGCGTTCTGAACAACTGAGCTCGATGATAGCTGTAGTTAGTAAAAAGTAAACAAGTTCTCAGAATGGGGGCTATCTCGTGTGAAAAATCCGTTAGATGGCGCAATATAGCACTGAGGTCCATATACAATGTCATTGGTTATTTTTAAACGTGACCTGTCAAAAAGTCAATTTGACAAACTAAACAACCAATGCAGTTGATGTTGGACCTCAGTCCAACAGTACGCCATCTAGCGGATTTTTCACAAGCGATAGCCCCCATTGCATTGAGGCAGCCCTACAGTTCATAAGCTGCTTGTAGCAATTGCATACTGCACTGAGTTGCGAAGCTCCGTTTCCAGCTTATTTATAAAGCTCTATGAGTGTTCCTTCCTGTCTAATAGACTGCTAGTTTGCTCCGCGAGTTAGTTCAATGAAACTTGACGCAATGAAAATAATATCGGAACGATTTTAATCAGAAATATGAGATAGCACTTTTCTGAGAGTCGGTTAAATATTTGCGTTGGTTCTTAGTTTGTTTTTGCATGGGGAAGTCAAAAGTTCCGTTTTAATTGGACTTGCTATTTCAGTTATGAAATTAATTCTGTTATCCCCTTACCACTTTCATTTTAGTTTCCATTTCGGTCTAAAGCTAATAATATTGACCAAATGACATCATGTAAATCATACTTTGTTCAACATAAGATACTCAGCGATACATGCATATTAAGGATAGTAGCTACGTCAGGGTATGTGTATTTTAAATGTGGGAGAGCCACGCTAAGGCATTAATGGGCCGGCTCGACCGGAGTGATACCACTGCCTGACAGAAGACCGGCGTGAAGCAGCGCCTGCGCTGTGTTTCGCCGTGTGGGTGAGGTTTTCGGAGGCCCAATGGGGGGATGGAAGGGGAAAAGGTTGGCAGCGCATTTGTGACTCCACTGGTGTTGCGGGTGTTCATGGACGGCGGAATTGCTTACCATCAGGTGATCCGTCTGCTCGTCTGCCACCTCTCATATAAAAAAAAAGGTTTTGACATGACATTAGGTGTCAAGAATATTTATAGAAAGACATTTAATGGGATTTGTAAATCAGCATATTTTTTAAATACACAATCATCTGAAGAAAACCAGCTCATTTCTCAACAATTTTTCTAAGGAACGTCTCTTTAATCACTTGACATTGGCAGAGTTGTCTCGTAAGAGCCATAAAAAAAAATTAAATACACAAGGAAATAATAACTAATATGTTGAAGGAATAGACATAAAATGTTGTTTCTTCTTTACAAATAAGAGTTTTTGGTTAGGTTTTTCATGTTGCATCTTATTGTTGGAATGAAATTTGTATGATCGAAAAGTGATGAAATAAATCTTTTTTACAGAAAGCAACAACCATAGAATAATAACAAGACTTTTATTATTCTATGGCAACAACAGCTTTTCCTTTAATTAGAATCTTATGTATATACACACACACACATATATATATATATATATATATATATATATATATATATAGCATGTACATTTATAATAAAAACACATACATACCTTTACCCCATAAACAATAATAAAAAGGCGTAACGATAGATACAAAAATAACTGGGCGCATGGACTGTCCATGTGTAAAACCGCTAGGAGTAATATTGTTCTGTGTGTAACACTGGGTTCGGCTTCATGTGAAATCGTAAAATTGACATCTTGGTATTATTATTGTGTTTTAATTAGGTATTTTATTCTTATCTCTATTTAATGTAATATTTTATAATGTAATAATCAGAATGAATTGGATAATATGTAGGTATGTAATAATCTGCGCAGGATGGCTGGCAAGAGCTGGATGCGAGAAGCCATGGATAGATCACAGTGGCGAACAATTGGAGAGGCCTACGTCCAGCAGTGGACTGCGATTGGCTGATAATGATGATGATGATGTAATAATAACTATTTGTAAGCTGTCATTTTTTCAGAAAATGACATGTATGGGCCATTCTTGTCTGAAATAAATTATTTGAATTGAATTATCGGAGGCCAAGACTCACTTTATTGTTTTTTTTTTAAATAAATGAATTCTTAAACCTTAATTTCTTACAGAAACATCGAGCATGTATCTTATTCGAATATGCAAAGGAAGGTATAATACATTCATTGGTATTCATGTGGGGGGAGGGGATCACTCAGCTAATCCCGCTTACATTTGCATGATATTGCTATAATGTGATCGTGGCTTCGATATTTTTGATCAAATTAATAGCGTCTTTGATAGGGTTTGGTAAAGGATATATTCTCAATTAGGGTTTCGTATTTAAAGCGTAAAATCGGGACCCCATTACTAAGGTTTCGCTGTCTGTTCGTCTGTCCGTCTGTATGCTGTATATGTCAAGAACCGTGATGGAATTGTGTATGGAAAACCAGGTTACAAAAATGATCTTAAAATAGTTACACATATAGCATCACTTGATATAGATAAAGATACTTAAAGAATTCTTTAACACGTTAAGTGCGAAGCGAGGCCTAAATCACCCCTGATGCAACTTCCCTGTGATGCGGCAAGCAAAAAAGTGAATTTCTCTGTCGTGCGAATGGCATAGCTTTGGTATGGTCCAGTGTAGGAAAGAGATAAATATATATTTGAGATCACTAATGGTTCCGGACTCGGTGGTGTACCTACCTTGGTACCGGATGTCTTAGGCCTCGTGCCGCACTGAATTAATATAATTTTAATGCAGTGCGGAACGAGGCTAAAACGTCCCATATCCCCCCTGACCTCGTACCGCACTCAACGTGAGCTTCCCGCGACCAGTGTTGTGCATCATCACGTCGATTGGAGAGCACGTCCTTTTACAGCGCCGAACATGTCTAAACGATGTCGGAAGAAGTTAATTTTAAAAAACCCAGAAACAGAGCCAAAGTAGGTAAGTTTTTAATGAAAAAATTTTCAGTAAGTACCTAAAAAACTAGTTTTTTCTTATCTTGGTAGCTATGTACCTAAAGTAAGTGTAAGATATTATTACTTAAGTATACTCGAAAAGGGTGAAAAAAGGAGAAGATGTGTTGGTTGTTACCAAAAACTACGCACATTTTTACCATCTCGTGAAGCTGATAAAACATCTAAAAAGATTTTGACTCAGTGCACTCAGTGCAAAAAATCTTATTGTCTACCCTGTTTCAATGAAAAACACTCATAAATAAGTACAAATATATATTGAGATTTTTGAAAAAAAGTATATTGATACTGATTTTTTAATGTTAATTCAAGTTCTAATAAGTGTATTTTTAAAGCTCGAAGCAGAATAAATAGGACAGTTTCTTTTCTACTTCTGGTTGCCCTTTTTTCTATTCTGTGAACTGCATTAAGATTTTCATATACAAATAGAAAGATAAACCTTATGCATAAACCGTAATCCATTATTTTCCAATAATAAGTCTGTAATAGGTGCCTCTTAATGGTATAGAATGGAACGCTTCGTGCGCGAGTCCGACTGGCACTTGGCCGGTTTTTTTTTCTTTATGGCGCCATCAAGCACAATTTAGATTATTTAAATATTTGATAGCTTTGTGTTGTTTTGCCAGGTTTTGCCCTTAAAACGATCTAATGAGATATAATTGATCAAAATCGGTCAAGTCGTTGCGTAGTTAAGACAGTTTAAAAACGTCGATATTATTTTTCCCATCACTAATCGCAGCGAAAATTTGCCCTATTTCTGTGCGTTACGAGGTGTATAAGATCCCATATTTTGTTTTCCTAATAATTCCTAAACTAGCCATCCGATCCCGGGGCGACGGTGGATTAGGGTTCATCAATTCACTGTCCATATCAATAAGGACCAAAATTCTCATTTATCTTTGATTTCGCGCCAGAAAATGGATTTTAGTCTGTAAAAGGAGGTGGGGTCTAATAGACCGCGTGTCGCCCTAACGTCTGGTCACGGTACGGGCCGATTATACCTCGTGCCGCAGGAACGGAAAGTATGCAAAAATTGGTGCCGCAGCTAACGTGTTAATGGCCACATAACAAAAACACGAGTGACAAAAATACACAATCAGGACAAATTCTGTAGCCAATAAGGCCAAATTTCAACATTTGCTGCCGTCTAATTGATCCCATCTATTCAGGCATATATTAGTACATATTATGGTTTTACTCAGTCATAAACCGTTACCAAATCTGGTTTTCTACATTTTATAATCTAAATATTCCTGAACACTATAAAAGCGATTACAAGGTAACCATTTTTTTTCTTTTGAATTATTTGAATGTAGTTGATAATTTAGTTAGGGGAACGGAGGCGGTATACGTACACCTAAGCTTGAATGCTTGATACTCGTACTTTAAATGTATAACTGATTTATACTATATATCATTACAACCTATCATATAGTCTTCTAACAAATATTTGAAAACGAATTGCGTCAATTTATTTCAATAATTTTCTAAAATTAGGGTTTTACGGAATCACCCGAAGGGTTCGTTTGAATCCGTACAAATATTTTGTAATTCAAATTTCTACATTCAAACAAATATTTCGTCCAACAAAAGCCGTTAGCATGATTTTCAGGCAAATCTCTGTCGCTCTATAGTGCATGGACCCCATGGCCATACAACATACAACGATACCAGAGATATTTATTTTTATCAAACATACTTTAAGATTGACTGCACGATACTTATTTTTAAAGCTATCACCGATTTATATTGTACATTATTGCAAACCCTTTATAGTCCTCCAACTCATATTTGAAAATAAAACGCGTGAGTAAATCGAAAGTAATGAATTTTAATATTTTTTCGAAAATGTACGGTTCTACTCGTAGCCACTAATTAAAAAAAAAAACTTTTCGGTAAACACAGACAACACCACATTTTAAAGCAATATCACACTCTGTTTTAGCGTCTAATTGCTTGTATCTTGAAACCCAAGATTAGTATGAAAATTTTATAGTGAAACATAAAATACAACAACTAAGTGTTGTTCAAATTCTTCTCGTTAATATGAAATGAGCGCGAAACCTTTGTAGACGTAACCTGAAACCGCAAGACCGATAGAATCATTAGATACCACGGTGCTGCATCCATTATATAGGTATCTCTTATTTTACTAGAAATGCCATGTACGGCAACATCCTCCGTACGGAATGAGCCTCCGTTCCCCTAACAACTACGTATTTCTGTTGCCGCTATTACAAGTTATTAAGAACGAAATGAAATAAATGTACGTGTAAGAGGGGCGTCTTTTATTTATTTTTTTATTCAATAAACAAAATGACTTTTTTTGGAAAGATAATTCCCGCTTCAAAACAAACCCAACATTTGTGCATGTTTATTTAATAAATATTATAAGTGTTTGCCTAGAGGGTGTAACCTCGAAATTGTTTAAAATAGTAGTAGCTAATAATTAAAATTGATTGGCGTCGCTAGTGTGCCCTGCCTGTCACATTAATAGACCGTCCCAAAACGCTCCATACTAACAACTACGCATATATTTATTTACTAAGTTTGTATAACTGTCTTGAAGTGGCAATTATAAAATATCGATAAATTTTATATCATAGCAACATCGATATGGGATGCTATCGATACTGATTATCCGTCTTCACAGTCAGACAATAAGAGATATCATTGACTATCCTAATTAGTGCCCTGGTGCATTTGATACTTCAATGGAACATTGCAGTAAACAATGAAAGGGGAATAACGTTACACAAAGGCTGCTCAATATTGCAGTCTTCGGTTAATTATCACGAACTTAAAATCTGATACGACTGAAGTTCAACGAGCTTGTATTTTAGTTCGACTATATACCAATAGATGGCGTTGAGCACCGAAAAAAAAAAATATATATTTTTAAACTTACATGATTTGTAGTTAAGCCATTATTTGATTATAGGTAAGAAGGTAGGTATTAAAGAGAGACTTAAAATACTGAAATGCTTTTCATACATTTTGCATATTCTTTCCTGACTGATGAGCACTAAATATATTCTTCCATACGACGTTTTCCCCATTGCAGGTTTTAATAAAAAAATGCTAAATAATTTATATAAAAAGACCAAATATATTTTTAAAGTAACGACACTTCTATACGGCGTTGTAACCCCCTATTCACCCTTTTAGGGGTTGAATAAAAAGTGCTAAAAATTTCTGTATTAATATAAAAATACCAGTATAATGGTTTTAAAAATAACGACACTTCTATACGGCGCTTCAACCCTCGTTCACCCTTTTAGGGGTTGTATATAAAAGTGCTATAACTCTTCTGTATGAATATAAAGATACATCGGTATCTTTATATTCATACAGAAGAGTTAAGTATAAGTTATTTTTAAAACTAGAATCATTACAAATTATATCGATAATTTGATGATCGTAATGATTCTAGATTTAAAAATAACAATACTTCTTTACGGCGTTTTCACCCCCGTTCACCCTTTTAGGCGTTGAATAAAAAAGTGCTAATGATTATCTGTATGAATGTCCAAATTTTACTTTTCATCAACTCGAGCATCAAATATGGCGAATCTCCCATACGACTTTGTAACCCCATTTCACTCTTTTAGGAGTTGAAGAAAAATGCTAAATATTGTAATTTATATAAAAAGCCAAAATATCAATTTTAATCACTCTAGCTTTTAAAATAACCAAACCTGCATACGGCGTTTTAACCCCCGTTCACCCTTTTAGGGGGTTTCATATAAAATATACTAAAAGTACTGATATTAATTTTGTATGAACAATACAAAAACCAATTTTCACGACTCTAGCATTAAATATGACGAATCTCCCATACAAAGCTTTAACCCCCGTTTTCCCTCTTTGGGGGTTGAATAAAAAAAATGCCCAAATTACTTTTCCTAAACTTGTATGATAAGCCCAAATACCAATTTTCATTAACTTTAAAAATAACGAATCTTCCAAACAATGTTTTCACCCCCCATTTTACCCCTCTAGGGGTTGAATTAAAAAAGAAAACTGAAACGGGTAAGTTTTATTTTTTTATCAAACAACATCAAAAATGACAAACTTTCATGCTAACGTTAACCCCCCATTTCACCACCCCTTTAGGGGTTGAATTTTTAAAAATCCCTTCTTAGTGCGCGCTTGCATAGTAAAAACTACCTGCGAAAAACAGACAGCTACGTGGGAAACAAATATCTGGCCATGCAACCACCACTGGGTCCCGGCAGAAGGGGTAGACCTAGAAAGGTGTGGCTTGACTTCGTAAGGGAGGACATGCGTGCCAATAAATTGACTACATTGGACGCACAAGATCATGCGAATTGGAGGAGTAGAAGCAGAAAAGTGAATCCCGGGCTCCGGAGCGACGGCTGCGTCGCTCCGGAGGCTCCAACGGCGGTTGCGTCTCGAGCCGTCGCTCCGCTTAGATGAGCGCTTAGATGTTGATGTTCCAGGGTTCCTGCATGTGTCATTTGTTTTACTTTTTTATTGTTTTTGATATGCAGCAGTACAAATTAACGTATTATCAATTAAAAAAAACAAATGTAAATATCATTTTTCTACGTGCGTCTTTACGGTCCTCTGGACTATAGTCCATTAAGGTGACGGGTAGGGCACACTTGCGACGCCAATAGATTTTAATTTTTAGCTACTTAACCGGATCTGTTTTAAACAATTTCGGGGTTACAGCCTCTCGGCAAACACTACTATTTATTAAATACTTATATATACTTATCTTTTATGACATTAAAAGTGAGACGCTCCTTTTAAATCTAACAGCTATTTTTAAGAATCGAGAATATTTTCTTTAGAAATCTAATCGACTTTTTGTTTCTTTGATTTTTAATACCTATTAATCAAAATTTCATCTACGAATTTTAACTAACCACTGCATATCCATGCAATACAATATGTAAATATGCTTTGTGGAACACACGCAATAAATCAATAATAATGAAATATGCTTCTTATTCATCTGAAAAAAAAACAACTCTCGCTTGACGTGTCGGAACCACCTTCATCACCAAGAGAAATTAACAGTTCTTGGTCCCTAATGCAATCCATGCGGACATATTTTGCACGAGACAATAATCGCAATTCGATGGTAAGATGGCTGCCATACCGATTACTGATTTGTTGTGTCAATCCCGAAAATTCCGATTAGCACATTATGCATTTCTCAACATATTTTTTTCAAATTTTATAGGTATTTTAAGTTCTCGTTCAGATTCATTGAGAAAGATTAATACTTGTCATTTTGGAAGAATGAGAACACAAAAAAGTTAATGCTTATGATTATATTGGTTTGACACCCGCGAATGCCATTTTTTTGTGGTTTTTTTGTTTTTTTTTTTGTGTGTGTGTTTTTTTTTAAAATATAATTTTAATGTTTTTATATTGATTATGTTTGTTCTCTGTGTTATTATTTCTTTGTTTTGTATATGTAATTTTTCATTTTCTTTTTACTTGTATATATTGCATGTCAATCTTTTATATTATTTTTTTTTTCAATGAAAAGGCGTCACTCAAGGTCCAGCCTGAAAATCAGCGCTGCAGCTGCTGTGTGTGGCAGTTGCAGGATATGCTGAGGCTGAGCCTTGTTGGCCGCAACTCTTTGTCTCTGTACCTTGTTTTCTCTTTTTTGTTCTATGTGCAATGTGTTGTGGTCAATATTTTTTTTCTTATCTTATCTTATCTTATCTTTTTACAGCCTCATACTTTTATTTGTAGAAAGTTGGATGCATGATACGAAACGTTCTCTTAACCTTCACATTCTGAATGGAGTTTAACAGCAAAGATATCGATATAGTGACTCTCCAGAGTTCGGTGTATCGGCGACACTATTGATGTATGTTATCGTGTCCTTGCGGTTAATTTGATACAGTTTGATTAGTGGTAATGAGGCAAGCATTCACTGTGAATGAGCCTAATCGATGGAGTTAATGTGGCTGGTTTAAAGCAAATTAATTCATAATATGCTAATTGTGTTGAGGCTTGTCAGTGGGTTGATATGATTTGGATTTAAGAGGTAGCTCGTAAAAACGTGTCAGATGAGGCAATTCAAAGGTTTTACCTAATTTAGATAAATAGATGTTCTTTATTGCACAGAAATGCAGCAGAGTAGAATAAGCCACCCTCACTCTTACCGAGGTGTCGTAAAAGGCGACTAAGGTAGAGCTGCTGGCATGATCATCAGCACCCAGAGAAGGAAAACTCTGCATTTATATCAAAACCCTCGCCAACCCGTCTGCCAAGCGTGGTGAGTATGGCAATTACCCCTCATGTGATTGAGGGAGGCCCGTGCCCCAGCAGTAGGGACTTAAATGGGCTGACGATGATACACAAGCTGGTTTTTGTGGCAACATGCATTCCTATATTACAAGAACTATAACAGCAGGCACATAATGGTGGGCAGCACCCGCATAAGTGGGGACTTAAATGGGCTGATGATGATGATGATTGCACAGAAACAATTTCAACCATGGAAGAGCTCCGCATCGACATCAATGGGCTGGTTCGCTTGTAGTGAAGACCACGGCCTCACAGAAGCTCGCTCTATGATTGAGGGAAGTACAAATCCGGGGTGATGGGTGTTCAAAGGTTGGCGGCGCACTTATGTCTCCACTGGCACCCGTTCACGGACGGCGGCAATCGCTTACCATCAGGTGATCTCTTTATTTATAAAAGTGTCAGCCTATAAACCGTCCCACTGCAAAGGCCTCCATCATAGAAATCAAGTCATCGCTACTATGATGGGATTAGGCTTATTCACCACGCTTGCCATTGCAGATTGGTGACCACAAACCCGAGCTATGTTCGAAAAATCGAAACATATTTTTTGCTTGACCCGGGAATCGAACCCAGGACCCCGAGACCACGATCCGGTACTTACAGTACAGGGCGTTTTATTCATAAACGTTCTGTTCCGTCATCGCACTTTCTTCGTAAATAATTGGTAAGTTTCAAATATGGAATTCTAATGTTCTAAATTTAAAATCGGTAATGAATCGATGTTTCTGTGTTGGCGAATGATGCAGAAGCAATCGCAACCATTTTTATATACCGGAGGCCCAATCCGCGGGAAAGGGGGGCTTAACGGTTGGGAGCGCACTTGTGACTCCACTGTTACGGCATCGCTTACCATCAGGTGATCCGTCTGCTCGTCTGCCACATAAAAAAAATAACAACGTTTTAGTTAACAAAGTTTTAATAAATGCATTTGAACTGCTCTAAGAATTGCTAAGCTACTTATTTACAAAATTAGGCAATTCTTTTTGGTATGGATATATATTTCTTGACCTTGCTTTCACCAAATGAATCAATAAATTTCAATACTATAACATTTTACGTTATAAGTTAATTTTGGCAGTCTAACCAGTTATTTATAACGTTCTTAATTTCACAATCTGAAATTACTGCCAAGTGAAATTCCACACACCGGCAACTAAAATAATTGCCATAAAACCTAACGGTTTTATGGCAATGTTAGGCATGTAACCATGCAGCTTCATTCTTACATCGAACCACACGCAAGCGATTGTCATTCCATCCCCATCATCTCGATGGATGGCGGTCTAATACTGTGCGTTTTTCGCGGAACATCAAATTCAAATTCAAATTCAAATAATTCTTTATTTGCATAGGCTTGTACACAGCACTTACAAATCGTCATACATTTGAATGACTTAAAACTATTTATAAGTACCTATGTATAATTTACATGTTAATACATATGTATGTTGATACATTAAATATATTAAATAAATAAATAACCATAATGCGATTCTACCACCGGCTCGGAAAGTTGTTTCTGGTCGAGAAAATCCGGCAAGAAACTCGCCAGTTACTCTTTTTAATCGCCAAAATTTCATACATCCTACCACGTACCTCAGTTCTGTGGAACAGTTTACCAACGGGAGTATTTCCCGACGGCTACGACTTATGGACCTTCAAGAGAAGAGCGTACTCCTTTTTAAAAAGGCCGGCAACGCATTAACGATCTCTCTGCTTTCGCGGATGGTATTGCTTTCCATCAGGTGACTCGCTTGCTCGTTTGTCGCCTCTAGCATAGAGAAAAAAACATCGAAACTAGCGCTGCCAATCGATTTATACATCTTAAATACTTGAAGGAAAGAAAAAAATTGAGAGGCATAACAAAATTGAAACTGACTCGACTGAAACTCAGGTGATTAAGATAAAGATAAAAAATATTTATTTCATTTAGGTCCATAAAGAACACTTATGAATGTTAAAAACAGGCACAGACACATATTATTGACGACCCGTTTGGAACAGTGGTAGTGAACGCTGCCTTTGAACCCGCAACCCTTGGGGGTTGCGGGTTCGATCCCCGCACAGTACAAACAGTGCATGAATATGTCTGTTTTTTTTTTATATAGAAAGGCCAATCAGGATGACCTCACTCCGCCTGATGGTAAGCGGCTGAAATCCAAAGATGAGGCTGACAGGCACAGAAGAACTAACAAAGTACCCATTGTGTCTGCCATCCTCACCCTAATGGCCTGCTGAGATGCAGTTTCACTGTTTGTATTGGTCTGGGTGTTTCTATGTATTATACGTATGTATTTACAAAAGAAAAGTATTATATGTATATATTTGTAATTCCGCTGTTGGTTCTGATGTCCGTAACACAGGTGCTTGAGCTACCTATCTCGGAGTCAGATCAATGTATGTGATGTTGTGAAATATTTATTTATTATTATGATCTACCACTGGTTCTAAATGACGTTTTCTACTAAGAAGACACCAGCAAGAAACTCAGTAGATACTCTTTTATATAGTGATGATGTATCGCGTGCGAAATATCCGCAAGATGGCGTACTATAGGCCGAGGTCCATCTACAAGGTGATTGGGTATTTTTTAAACGTGATATGTCAAATTGGCACTTAAGGCGACGGGTAGCCCCTAACTAGCGACACCATTCGTTTTTAATTGTTAGCTAATAAACCGGATCTATTTTAAACAATTTCGGGGTTACAACCTCTCGGCAAACACTTATACTATTTGTTAATTATTATATACAGTGAAACTTGGTTATGTGGGACCTGGATAAGTGGGAAACCTCTATAACTGCAACTCATGCAGCGGTCCCTACACATTGGCACTGAATTATCTCTGTTAGTGGGACGAAGCAAGCCTCTATATCTGGGATTCATTCTTTCGATTTATCATCATAGTTACCTCTACAACTGGGACAGCGAGATAATGTTATATGCATAAACCTCTGTAACTGAGATAACATTGTTTTGTTTGTTGATTTATATTATTTTCTACCCGCAAATTCTGCACTTAACGACGAAAGTAATTTTGACCTTCAATGCACTCCAGTTTTAGTGTTTCTTTACTGCCATACGAATGTTTGTTAAAAAATGTTTAACAGAAAGCTACAATCTTAGTCATTACGTGAAAAACTGAGGTTAAATATCTGTTTATGAATGTGGGAAAACACGCGCAGTGTTCGCCAGGTTGATGTGGTGATGAGGTTTGCCAGGATAGCTTGGTTTTTTTGTGACTATAATTTTTTTTATTTTATTAAAACTCATTTATGTTTTCGAAACACGTTATTTTATTTAATGATCGCACCTCTATAACTGAAATACCCGATGTACGGACCTCTATTAATGGAACCTTCTGTAAATGAAACAAATATTTATTTATACCTGGATACCTGAGACACTGGGTAAGTGGAATACCTCTATAAGTGAGATAACATTGCAGGTCCCTTGAGGTTTCACTTAACCAGGTTTCACTGTATTTTCCCCCAGCCTGCTCAGGACTGCCTCGATGGCGCAATGGTTAGTAAGTCGCACTTTAAAGCAACGGTTGCGCTTGGTGTCCCCGGTTCGATCTCCGTTAGCCCGGAGTCTGGAAGCTGGCGATCTTGTACCCCCGTGCTTCGGAAAGCACGTTAAGCCGTTGGTCCTGCGCGTAATCCCTCCTCGATCGTGTCACACTGGTGTCCCATCGAAACAAGAGGGTACGGGAATAGAGAGTGCACTTGTGTCTGCACAAATACTTGTGCACTATAATATGTCCTGCGTCGATGGCTGTTCGCTGAGATTGGCCGCCATAACTGAAATATCGGTTTGGAGGACATTATATTTTTTTAAATAATTTGTACAGCACGTAAATGCGCACGAAGGTAATTTGGTAAGCGTTATGCCACGTTAAACAATTAAAGAATATTTGTGTGTACCACGCATGACCGCATGTCAGACTCGCCAATTTACGATTGCCTGCAATTAGGCGACCGGGACCTAATTTAAGAGGTCCACGCGGTTGAGATGAGTCACCTATCTTTCCTACGTGTCTACCTTTCCACCTCCTATTTGTCCACCCCGGGAGAACAGTGACACAATTGTTTGAAAAATTCCCGCTGTATATTCCTTTTCCGTGCAAAGAGAAAATGAAATAATGTTTATTTTGTTGCACGTTGCACTAAGGCATAAAACCAATCGGAAGTCAAAAATCGGAAAGCGAACAAATTGATTTCGATGTCAATGGAAAAATGGCGTTCGAAATTGGCTCAAAGGTTCTCGCTGATGTCTTTTAAGTGTCGCAGGATGACGTGCCCATGTTCACTCTCCAAGGTTAACAAGACCTGGTGAAGCCTACAAAGGGTTTAGGCTTTTAGCTGCTCTGACTTGGTTTGCTGTTTGAACATTTTGCAATGCTGAGCTGCATGAGTTTTCCAGTATGTCTCGTTGTTCGTCTTAGCGTGTATTTCCCGGTTGCGTCCGGGTAAGCTTATGAATACAGTGTACAATATTTATCCCTAAAGTTGGTGACAAAACCCCTAAACTGACCTTAATTATTTTGTTCCCCCCCCCCCCCCCAATATAAATTCATAATTTTAAAATAAAATGCTGTTATATGTTTCTCACGGCCGCACTCAGAGACGTCATTTAAACTAATGTTCATTAACTTTAGTATCGGTAGTCTTTATGCGTATAAAAATAAGTGTCAACATTTTTTCTTAAGTAGCCAACTAAGTTAATCTTATTTTATTACATTGTATTAAGTACATTAAATATTTCTTCTTCATCTGAAGATTCTGTTTTTTAAAGTGGCGCCAGTATCGCCGCCCTAGTCCCCAAAGTGCCCCACGGAGTGGTTGTACATAATTCACGTACTAGATGTCGCTATGAGTCACTGGGCAAGAAGAATTAATATTGATATTATAAATTCAAAAATAACAAAGAGCAAAGAAATCCCTGAAAATACCCCTAATATTTAGGGACCCTAAAAATCCCTTCTCACTTATTTACCCCCTTACCCCTAGGGTAAAAACCCTAAGTTGGGTACCGTGTATCAATATATAAAATGGACAGACACAACAGCTGCCTACAACCGTTCGCTACATCAAAGTTGTCCGAAAGAAATCGCTATAACGGTAATGACCGCCTTGTATATTTTTTTTTATGTCATAGGTGGCAGACGAGCAGACGGATCGCCTGATGGTAAGCGATTGCCGCCGCCCACAGACACCCGCGACACCAGTAGAGTCACAACTGCGCTGCCAACCTTTAAACCCCCTATCCCCATTTTTCATTTGCTAGTTATTATCATAAACGTTGACCACCCTGTTGGTCTAGTGGTTTAAGTACCTAGGACCCCGAGATAGGCCCGGTACTTAAACGCTAGTCGTTTAAGTACCGGGCTTATCTCGGGGTCTAGGTACTTAGACCAACAGTTCGATTCCTACGATCGAGCAAAAAGTGTGTTTCGAATTTTTCGAACATGGCTCAGGTTTGTGATCACCAATCCGCATTGAGCAAGCGCGGTGATTAAGCCTAATCCCATCATAGTAGCGATGACTTGATTTCTATGATCGAGGCCTTTGTCTTGCAGTGGGACAGTTATATGCTGATTACTTTCATCATAAATGTTACGCCATCTACCGGTTGAATGCGATTTAACCTCTATTCAGCCACGAAAGAGGAGTGATTCTTAGAAAACACGTATTGATCGCAAACCAAGGAGTCGGCGTAAACATCCGATATTTTCTCCATCGTCAAAAGCTTCCAGCGAATATTAATGGGGCCACGTCTAACGCAATCTTGGCCGGTGCATCCGGTCCCAAGGAAGCGGATAATGTAGTTACCTTGCATCTATATTCAATTATAGGTCCCAGGCAACCTTTGATAAAATTTAATTTCTACTGGTTTACCTTGAATGGATTAGAAAAGTCTGTGACGTCACGTTTAGTGTTGTTGCGGTTGCAAAAGCTGACCTCGAAAAACAGTCAAAATATCGATAATTTTATCAAAATTAGACTTGTTGCAATAACATCGACAGTATCGAAAGAATAAATTAGCAGATACTATATTAAGCTATATACACTTTAGATTTGTTTCAATAGTTTCGGTAAAGTTTCAAAATTTTGCGATAAAACAAACTTTTGTCTTTAGTTAAATGCACTTAAAAAATTATCGACAGTCTTCGAGTGGGAGACGAACCAACGATCTCTTGCTAACCGGGCAACTGCTTTAGCGATTAAGCTACCGAAGACCTTAATAATATACCTTAATAAATAAGAAAATATTAATATTTTATCAAAATATAGGTAAATATGTGCCAATAGCAAAAATTCTCAATTAAAAATATAACGTCTAGCTGGTTTTATGGTCATTCAAAGATTCATAGGCAAGTCCATTTTAAAAGTATGGAATTATTAAAAAATAATTATACCATTGCATAAACGAAACATTTGATATAGCTATCATACAAAATTCAAATGAAATGCATACAAAATACTTGCGTGTGACGGCACATCTAAGTAGCCATTTGTGCTCCATAACAGTTGACAGTGGCTTTGACAGTTTTGGGTTTGCCCAAAATAATGTAATTTTAAAGTGATATCTCAGGTAGTTTCAATGAGAATCAAGTAATTCTTTCAACAATGTTTTTATCATTGAGAGGTCTTTTGATTACAAAAATAAATAAAAAATAGTCAAATACCGTATTCATATAGATTAAGCAGTTTTATCTTAACTGCTTGTAAAAATATTTGTAACAAACATTCCACTGGATATTTGTAGGTACATACTTACCTATAATATTGATGAAAATATCATCGCTCGGCTCACGGCAAAGCAAAAATCACTTACAAAATTCGTCGACTAACCAAGGTCTTCGGTAGCTTGGTCAGTAAAGAATTTTTTTTTTTTGAGAGGTGGCAGACAAGCAGAAGGATCACCTGATGGTAAGCAATTCCGCCGCCCATGTACACCCGCAACACCAGTGGAATTACAAGTGCGCTGCCGACCTTTTCCCCTTCCCCCCATTGGGCCTCCGGTAACCTCACTCACACATCGATACACAGCGCAGGTGCTGCTTCACACCGGTTTTCTGTGAGGCAGTGGTATCACTCCGGTCGAGCCGGCCCATTCATGCCTAAGCGTAGCTCTCCCACATTTTTAGCAAAAGATCATGGGGTCCAGTCCCACCCGAAAACTGTCGATATTTTTTTAAGTACATCATTAACTTAAGAATTAATTGCAAAAAATAGATGGAGTATAGTTATTTTTTGCAATTTATTCTTGAGTCTGGACAAAACTTTTGTCTCCACGGGAAATACTCCTATGATATACAGGAATATTTCCCGTGGTTAAAAGGGAGGCAATGATCTTTATGGCCGATTTTGCAGACAGCAGACGATTGAAATAACAAAAAATATTTAAAAAGGGGGATTCCGTATTAAAGGTCTAATATTGTAAAGATACGGATTTCGTAAATGAGAAAATGAGGGCTGATAAACTGACCACTAGGGATGCAAAAGAACGTGCGAAGTGGAGAAGTCGTATTAAGAAAGTGGACCTCGGTTTCGGATGCGACAGCTTGGGACGCAGCCAGGACAAAACGCTGAGATGATTTTTTATGGATACGGAATAGCACGGAACCCTTCGTTCGCAAGTCCGACTCAAACTTGCTCGTTTTTTAAATATTAATATTCAAATCCCTCCAGTAGTGTTGCATAAGTATCGATAGTTTCCCTATAAATAAATAAATATTTCACAACATTACATACATTGATCTGACTCCGAGATAGGCAGCTCAAGCACCTGTGTTACGGATATCAGAATCAACAGCGGAATTACAAATATATACGTATAATACTTTTCTTTTGTAAATACATACTTATAATAGAACAGTCTAAGGCGTTGATACAGGCGTTCGATCAGAAACGAGCTGTAGAAATAACAAAACTGAGTAGAGGACATGTTAGGGCACTCACTCGGACCCTCACAGGGCACTGCAAATTAAATAAGCACCTGCACAACATGGGCCTTACAGATACCAAAATCTGCAGGTTCTGTCGCGAGGACGAGGAAACGATTATCCACGTCCTCGGCGAGTGCATAGCGCTGCACCGCTGCAGAAGCCGGCACCTGGGAGCACACATGATCTCAGCTGACGAGATCAAGAGCTCCCCCATCAGCTCCATTCTCGGGTTTATCCTGGAACTGGAGCTACATGAGGTGCTGTAATAGGTTACGGGGCTGCCACAATAGATCATCTACTGGTCGCAGTGGCTATGAGACGCAGGGCTCACCCCATTTCTATCAAATAATAAATAATAACATACTTATAATACATTCAAAAACACCCAGACCAATACAAACAGACATGTTCATACACACAAATGTTTGTACTGTGCGGGGATCGAACCCGCTACCCTTGGAGCAAAGGCAGCGTTCACTACCACTGTTCCAAACTGGTCAAACCTATCGATAGTTGACTTCGAAAATCATTCAGGCTATCGATAATATTGCTATTGGTCAAAACTATCGATAGTAAAAATTTTTCAATACTATTGATAAAATTTAATGCCGATACTATAATAGTATTATAATGGTATTTTATTTTTCCACAAAAACGGCACGGCACTTCGGAATACGAAGCACAGTTCTGGGCGCACTATAGTATTGTGTTCCTAACAGAATTAATCAAAAACTATCGATAGTATTACACAATCGATACTAAACATACATAATAATTACATAATCAACATTAAACAATCGATAGTATTAGCATTATCAATAGTATTGATCAAATTTTACTATCGATAGACTATTCTACTACCTATCGATAGGCAACCCTACCCTCCAGCCAATTTTCGCAGCCGTCGACTCTTTCCTATTCTATATTTTGCGAAATCTGCTCACTTATTCCCAACTGAACAAACGGTCTATGTTTATTTCCCGGCGAAAAAATTAAATTCATAGATCCTGAAATAATATCGGCCCCTGTTTCGTCCATAGCTAGAACTACAAAAATTGATAATTCAATTTTGTCCACTTTCATCGACATTAGATCGCCCTAGCTATGCTACCATAGAGTAAGGCAATAATAGAATACTCTTAATAAAGATAATAAACTACTTCAGTTACCAAATAAAAATGATATTTATAGTATAAATTGAATTCTGGTGCGTATGATTTTCAACTGTCTTTTTTTATTATTATTATAAATATAAGAAAGTATGTATATACGTAAGCATTTACTTCCTTTTTATCACATATACCAACCATTCTGAACAAAGTTCGTTTACGATATGACGAAAAAAAAATTCGACTCCCGCTACAAAATGACCAGGAGCCCAATTCTCGGGCTCGTGACATTGGTTTCATGCGACATATATCACTAAAACATAGTTTTTTTGTATGGTTTTCGGATGATATCCGTCATATTCTCAAAATATCATAAGCACGAGAATTTGGTTCCAGGTAACTTGACTTTGTGTGAAAAGTAGTTTTTTTTTCTTTTATGTCATCATCGTCATCATCATCAGCCCATTTAAGGCCCCACTGCTGGGGCACGGGCCTCCCTCAATCACATGAGGGGTAATTGCCATACTCACCACGCTTGGCAGACGGGTTGGCAAGGGTTTAGATATAAATGCAGAGTTTTCCTTCTCTGGGTGCTGATGATCATGCCAGCAGCTTTACCTTAGTCGCCTTTTACGACACCTCGGTAAGAGTGAGGGTGGCCTATTCTACTCTGCCGGGGACCACACGGCCAATAGCCAATTTCTTTTATGTAACTTTCTAAAATTATTAGAGCAAACGTTGTTCAGAATGGTTGGTACAAGTCTTGATTATACACCCTGTATAAATGGATACAAGTAATTACACCATACGTTTCCGCACTTGCGTCGCCCACTTTTGATTGAGATTGGCCGCCGTCCTCAAAATTTAACCAGATGACTATTGCACTCCGACATATAGAACTGAGGACTCATTAAATGGCTGAATACAACCAGGAATAAATTCCCCTGCCGAGAATGTTGTGCATTAGTGACGTGGCTTGGTGTCACTTACATCACTCGAGTGATATACATATATGTATGTATCTTTATTTCACAACAACACATACATTGATCTGATTCTGAAATAGGTAGCTCAAGCTCATGTGTCACGGATATCAGAACCAACAGCAAAGTAAAGTATCAGCCTATAGCTGTCCCACTGCAGGGCATAGGCCTCCATCATAGAAATCAAGTCATCGCTACTATGATGGGGTTAGGTTTAATCACCACGCTTGCAAAATGCGGATTGGTGATCACAAACCCGAGCTATGTTCGAAAAATTCGAAACACACTTTTTGCTTGACCCAGGAATCGAACCCAGGACCGAGATCACGTCCCGGTACTTAAACCACTAGATCAACAGAGCAAACCAACAGTGGAAACAAATATATACATAATACTTCTCTTTTGTAAATACATGGGTACTTACAATACATAGAAAACATCCACACCAATACAAACAGAGATGTTCATGCACACAAATATTTGTACTGTGAGGGGATCGAACCCACAACTGTTACACCAGAGGCAGCATTCACTACCACTGATCACCGGGTCGCCATTATGAAAAAAAAATGTCGACTAAACTTCACTTGGACGACCTGATGATTAAATCATGTCTAACCATTTGATGGCCAAAATGGAGATATGAAGACGAGACGGACAAACGACCTGGTGAAAGTCGCTGAATCTCACTAGATGGTGATTTCGTAAACACGGGTTCCGACAAGACTCTGATCTGAGGAAGCGAGATGATTATCTCTGGAACCTTGATTTCAAAGAAAATATAATGTGAGGCGTAAAAAGGACAAGAATATGAGAGCATTTTTTTTCTAAGGAATCGAAGAAGACTGCTATACAATGTGTAAAAGACCCTTAACGAAGCCGGCGTCTTCGCACTCAGACCATTAAAACAAGTCTTAGAACAAAAAAATATTAATGGAAAACGAAGTTGATTTTTTGGTGTCAATTTTAATCCTATGAACGGACAACGCAATGAACAGCGTACACCGGACCGCGCCGCACGCGCGTCCGCACCTCAGTACGCAGACCCTTCCACCACGCTCTCAAACATTACTTTGCGGGCTGTAAGTTTTGAAGCCTAATTTTATTACTTAAAATTTTGAACATGTTTCTTTGAAAAAAAAATTGGTAATAATGTTTAAAATTTATTTACATCAAAATCTTGAGACTTTTATTTTGACTTTGGCCTCAATAACTTGGAAAGTATTGAGTTCCCAGGTATGGTCTAGAAGGAAAAAACCGGCCAAGTGCGAGTCGGGCTCGCGCACAAAGGGTTCCGTAGCAGCAAAGTCCAAAATTACAGTTAAATCAACCTATCTCAAAAACTATAAGAGATACTTTGATCAAACCAAAAATCGTTGAAAGAGTTAATTAGCATGCATCACCTCTATTTTTTTTAGAATTTTATACCCCGTAGTTATAAAAATAGAGGGGGGGGGGACATACTTTTTACGACTTTGAGAGCTGATATCTCAAAAACCGTTCACTTTAAGAAAAATGTTTTTTAGAAAACTTTATATCATTTTAAAAGACCTTTCCATTGATACCCCACACGGGTATGTACATCGAAAAAAAAAAATTCATCCCTCAGTTACATGTATGGGGGGCCCCACCCCCAATTCTTTTTTTTACTATTTAGTGTCATATTTTTGTAGCGGTTCATACAACACATATTCCCATCAAATTTCATCACTGTAGTACTTATAGTTTCCGAGTAAATCGGCTGTGACAGACGGACAGACGGACAGACGGACAGACGGACATGACGAAACTATAATGGTTCCGTTTTTGCTATTTTGGCTACGGAACCCTAAAAATGGTCCTGATGATGTGCTGAATACGTAGGTTTCAGCTTCGTTAAGGGTCTTTTTACACCCTGTATAATTTAATTGACTAACATTATTTGATGAACACTTGTTTTGAATAAATGTATTCAGTTTTTAGCCAGTATAGGGACCTATATACAGTACTAGTGGCCCGCTTTCACTCTGGGACTTAATTTTGCTATGAGCTCCAAACTTTACTAAAAAATGAAAAAAAGGAGTTGGCGCTGGGTGTCCTTTACATATCGCAAGTGTTTTGCCTTTTCGGTTTACTTATTTGACTTGTCGTTGTCTGAACATTTACCACACCAACACGATTTTTTGTTGATGAAACAGACAATTGTGCTGTGTCTGGGTATTTGTGGTACCTTAGTTGTTTCTGGTTTTCATAGTGCAAGGGAAAACCTTAGTTTGGGACCAGAACGATGTACGTGATATTGTCTCAATAATTTTTTTTCGAATCATCATAAAGTTTTGCCTGAATACCATTCCAGCAACTGAATCTCTGGATTAATTTTCGCGATTAATTTTCACTTGAGTGACATCAGAATTAATGTTTCCAATCGTCCCATCACTATTGTGCATTTTCAACGGACAGACGCAACTCGCAACTCGTTTACGCGACTATGCAACTTTCTATTGGATTTTACTGCAGTTGTTAGAGATAAAGCTCTGCATGCGTTTTCATGAGAGCCGCTTATGTCAAAGTGGACTATGATGTCGCTTTCACAAAGCGGGAATCCGAAGGGAATGTGCTAACTTTTGTATCATGCTGAAAGGCCTAACGACTGATCCTAAAATGATATGTCTTTTTACTAACGTGTGTGCACATCTGTATTTTTCGAATCTATGTGCATATTTCTACCATTAGCTCTATGGTGAGGGCAAATATCTTAGGAAAATCTGCACGCCTTGGATAGTTTTTCAAAATTGTGAATATGTACAGACATATCCACAATTTTCAACCTATTCGAGACTACGGTTCGCCTCCAATGAAATGTAAACACCTCCCACCTTATTATAAATCGTGAACTAAAGTTATTACCGTACTAAAGCTCATGTCATCCCGTTCCAGGCCACCCTCACTCTTACCGAGGTGTCGTAAAAGGCGACTAAGGTAAAGCTGCTGGCATGATCATCAGCACACAGAGAAGGAAAACTCTGCATTTATATCAAAACCCTCGCCAACCCGTCTGCCAAGCGTGGTGAGTATGGCAATCACCCCTCATGTGATTGAGGGAGGCCCGTGCCCCAGCAGTGGGGATTTAAATGGGCTGATGATGATGAATAGGGGATAGACTTTTAATACGGAACAATAAGGTTCATATTTGAATGAGGTTGTATCCTTACAAATACAAATACAAATGCTTTATTTGCAAAATATGGGTTGGTATAAAAGCTGTTAAGTTTTGTACAATGGTTCGCCATATTTGGCCAAAGACGGCATGCATAATTGGGCCGATGTTTATTATTAGGAATTAGTAAGTTAAATTGAATAGATTACACTACATTATATGGGACACATTCAGCACTTTACAAATAGGTCACAATATAAGTCAAATTAAATTAAATTATATATTAAATTACATTGGGATTAATTAAATTAGAATATTATTTTAATGTCACAATATTAAATTATATAACGTTTTATCAGATAAGTAGTCATTTAACACTGTAGTAGCTTTTTTCTTGTAGGATCTTTTTAACCTTTTATTTGAATGACATAATGTCTTTAGAATGTAAAATACATTTGGGCAAGTGGTTATATAGCCTAGGTGCGCTGTTATTAAATAATGGGTACTAATTAAACAAGCTTCTTTTTAATAGCATTATTCGCCTCAGAAAATATATGTTACCTTCTAAATTACTAAGTCGGCCACAACCAATGCGCGTCTTAATAATAGTATCTCAGACACTAGTTATCTTATATGTAAGCCACTGTAAATATAACTCAGCATAGTGGTTATTTTTTAGCATCTAAATTTGTGGTATGCATTCAAATAGGAAGCTTCTAAAGTATTAATATATGACACTAAAATAGTAAGAATATTAGCCTCTAATTGCATAATTTAGTATGAATAAAATGTAACTCATCCTACATTAATCGATTTTTAAATGTACCTAAAATTGTCATCAAATAGTATAATTAAAGCCACTACATATTATTATTATGTATTACACATGAACTATTAAGGACAGTCAGCCAGAGCGATGGTAGCCTAGTGGTTTCGAACGCGCCCTCCATGCGGAGGGTCGATTTCTCTAGATTTTTCAAATCTATGTGCATATTTCTATATTTACCTCGGCGGTGAAGGAAACCATCGTGAGAAAACCTGCTCGTTTTTGATAGTTTCAGAAGCGTGTAACCATGATTCAGTTGGTCTAGTTCCTCTGTCAAAGGGTTGCGAAGGTCAGACGGCAGTCGCTTCATTGTAATTACCAGGCTCCCCAAATCCTGAATCATAATCAAAGCGTACCCTGGGCTCCAAAGCCCAGCCTTGGACTCAACCGGAAATTATACGTAAATATGAAGAAGAAGAAGCACTATTAAGGACAGTCATAGTAAAACCATTTATTAATGCAAATCAATTTGTGTATTAATATGTGTAACAAGTGCAATCATTTATAGAAAAGTAATTAATAAACATTAACACGTATAATTACGTGATTAAAAGAAAAAGAAAATAAGGGCAGGCGGGTCGGCACAAGTATCGAATAGCGCTCTTTGATTGGTGCAAATGGCTGGTTGCTGTCATGTCGCGCACTCGCGCCAAATCGTACAGTGGCTATTTTCACGATAAAAGAATATGAAGTATTATTTTACGTGTTAAGTTATAATATATGATGTTGAGTATTGAAGCTTGAATACATAATTTTTGAGGAGCTTGTATTGAAGCTGTAAAACGTAATATGGTGATGAGTTACAAATTTCGTGGCTGAGATAGTAAATTAGTTTGCAATGTATAAATCAGAAGGACAAGGAAAATTAATAGTTGATATTGACTTGACGCTTTCTTTAACATTTTTAGTTGGCGTTGTAAAGAAGATGAATCAGTTAGTTAAAGGCTATGTCAATTTCCCGGGGTTTAGTTAGTAAATTAGAAGTTTGCGCGCGTGGCCAAATAAAAATTCTAAGGCCTTGTTTATTATTTCTCTTAAATAATGCAGTCTTGTTTGGAGGTAAACGTATTTTATAATTATGTCTTGTTTTGGAGTACCATGAATTTGGTTGTATTTTTTCTGGCGAATAACACTTATTCATATATATAATTGCGAGGCAAAGTAAGTATCCTTCATTATTTATCTTTTAATCCTAATTGTATGGAAGCAAACATCACTGTCCAAAGTAAGTGGCGTTTGTGCTTTTGTACTCCAAACACAATTATTTCGTGTATCTTTACTAGCATACAAAGTTGGTCGGAAAAATTCATTAAGTGTAGGTATAATTGTCAAATAACCATAATTGCTTAACCAGTTATATTTGTTATTAAAATAATATCCTGAACGCAATATTTTATACAGCAATTATTCAATGTATGTGAAAGGTTGTGTTTCGTCAAAATCAAATCAAAAATATCTTTATTAATTTTTAAGTACATACAGAAAATGTATGAATCGGCCGCTGATTCGGAATGTCAATTTCTACCGAAAAGAATCAGCAAAAAACTCAGTAGTTAGTCTTTTCAAATAATATGGTAATTACCATTTTCATTCTTATACAAATTATAATAATCAGTATCGTTTTTAAATTAATACAAAATAGCGAAAGATACGGCACGTCCCTTCAATTATATAACTAAAAACGTGCATGAAGTAAGTATATCTATATTCATAATGGTTCACACACAATTTTAGGGCTAAAACTGAGTCTTGGTATCGAAATGTATGCCAGCATTTAAGAGAACAAAAGTGACAACATTTGATTGATTAAATACACTACAATGTTGATTTACAAGGTACGGCCTCATCTTCTTCAGCTGTTACTTGACACTGGCAAATTATCTACGGGTAGAGCCATATTTAAAAAAAAAAACAAATGTTCATTTAAACGCCTTTTTTAACCCCCGACGCAAAGACGACGGAGTGTGAGAAGTTTGACGTGTCTGTGTGTCTGTCTATAGCACCGTAGCTCCCGAAAAAATGAACCGATTTTGATTTTGTTTTTTTTTGTTTGAAAGATGAATAAGAACACTCCCCGTTCTTAGCTATGTTGGATAAAAATCGATCCAAGGTGGCCGCCGTCACAAAATTGGATTGTATGCTATCAAAAATCAAAATGAAAAATGTCTTTATTCAATTTAAGTCCATATAGAACATTTATGAATGTCAAATATTATGTAATCTACCGCTGATTCGGAATGTCAATTTCTACCGAGAAGAATCAGCAAGAAACTCAGTAGTTACTCTTTACAAATAATATGGTAATTACAATATTCATTCTTATATAAATTATGATTACAGTGACAGTATGATATACCTACAATGCTTATAATCAATATCATTTAGATAAATCGTCAAAGAAAAATTATGAAAGGAATTATACATTAGAGGACAGGCGAAGAGATCAACATGTCCAAGAATCCTTATCATTCAAATAATTATCTACATTATAGTAGCCTTTCTGCATTAGGCAGTTTTTTACATGCAACTTAAACTTATGTACGGGTAAATCAATGATATTTTGAGGTAACTTATTAAACATTCTAATGCTCAATCCTACAAATGAATTTCCAGTTTTATGAAGTCTTAGATTTGGGACAGCAGCAAGCTTATAACACAACTCCCACAATATGGGTATCATATAAAGGGGCTTGAGTAGCGGAATATATTTATTGTGACAAATTTCAAATCCAAGAAGGCCGCCGTCAGAAAATGACGAATTTAATTTTTGCATGGTAATTACTCAGTATTTACTCAAATAGTGACTTTAATGGGTCGGCACGGTAGTTTAACAATTTCACTCTGGCAACACTGGCCACAACTCTCAACTCGTAATTTGTTCACCTCACTCGTTACAAACTATTGCCGTTTGGCTTTTATTGAAGTGCAGATTCAACTGCAACGTTAGTTCATTTCATGTTCCGGTCCAACCGCTTAAGCGATTTTCGTTTGTCGCTTAAACTATTTCTGAACCACTTTCCATGAATCGATGACACCATTGAAACGCTATTGAGCTGTGACCAACAGGTCAACGCTATTTTTTTTAAGTGACGACACCAGTACCGACTTGTGATGAGTAAAGTGTATAAAACTGGCACTTTCATATTGGGACCAAAAATATATGACAGTCCGTCTCCTTTACTAATGAAATATTTTTTTTATTTATTAATGGTATTCAAAATCTACACCCGTAATAACACATTTTAAATACATTGACAAACTTATATAAACACAACAGGCAAAGGGGAGCAAAAAAAGGGGAAAAAAAGAAAACCAATACAATTTGACAGTTGTGTACAGACAGCCACACATCAGGCTACCGTCATCCGTCAAAATTCCTCAATTGATATTGAGTCGAAAGTACTTGACATTAAGGTGAGAATCGAAAGAAAATCATGAAAAGAAAATTATGAAAAAAAAACATTTGTACTAATAAAATGTTTTTTTTTGTGATCGGTAGCAGAAAAAAAGATCTTATTCGTGCAAATAAGAGGTTTTTTTTTTCATGCAGCGAATCACTTCCGAGTTCTGTGAGGGCGATACCCAAAATAGGGATCAAAGCATACACAAAATTGACCAATCTTTACCAAAGACTTATCTTGTCTCATAATATATTTATTGAACAAAAGAACAAAAACACAAGTAACTAAGAAATAAAATTAAACTAAAAGTAAATAAAAAGGAAAGTTAAAACAAAGTAGGTCCCCGTGGCAATGTCCCAACTTATCTACAATATAAACGATCGCAGATCAAAAGCTACGAATTCTATGGTAGCGACAGCGTTATTTATTCTGGAACACATAAAGATTTGTGTGGTCCCCGGCAGAGTAGAATAGGCCACCCTCACTCTTACCGAGGTGTCGTAAAAGGCGACTAAGGTAAAGCTGCTGGAATGATCATCAGCACCCAGAGAAGGAAAACTCTGCATTTATATCTAAACCCTCGCCAACCCGTCTGCCAAGCGTGGTGAGTATGGCAATTACCCCTCATGTGATTGAGGAAGGCCCGTGCGCCAGCAGTGGGGACTTAAATGGGCTGATGATGATGATGACATAAAGATTGGTCAAATCAGGCCTTACTCATGTATTAGCCCTCTTATTCCAAAACGTGGCTTAAGATAAGTATTGGGATTTATACTAGGAATAACTGAAGAACTAGAATAAACATTATTACAAAACTAAGTTTAACGTTATTTACTGCATCAGCTATAATACAAAAGTTATACCACTCTGATTCTAATTTAAAATAAGTACTTAAGTAATAACCTCAAAATATTAATTCAGTGACAATGACAGTTTACCCCTGTGACAGTTCATTCCGTTTTACACTAAAATTGTTTAAGAAAAATTTGTCAACTTATTTATTTCGATTAAATCCCTAAAATAGAAGCTATTCCTATTCTTAATACATGGACACGTTACATAATGCAATATTTTAATTTATTGTTGCATAAAAACATTTCTAAAATATTTTTACTTGAGACAACAATACAATATTTTAAACAAAACGTTACTGAACGAATGATTCGATAAATTTTGACACTACTCTACGGTACTAAGCAGTCTATGGTTGGGTGATTCTCCAAAAATTGACCTTCCGGTTTTTTCACGTCGATTTTTATGGGCTCAAAAATATTGTTTAAATTAGAAGTTTATATTGAAATCAGAAGAAGTTTAAATTGAAAGAAGGGTCTTTACGTGTTCTTATTTCAATATAAAATTCTAATTTGAACAATATTTTTGAGCCCATGGAAATCAGTCGCGAAGAAACTGGAAGGTCAAATTTTGGAGAATCACCCGGTTAGTCGAGGATTAGTAGGTTAATAAAAAAATAATAACTGTCGTGGTGCTTTAATAATCATGCACTTGCTAGTTAAGGTGACAGGTATGCCACACTAGCGACGCCAATCGATTTTAATTTTTAGCTACTAAACCGGATCTATTTTAAACAATTTCGGGATTACAACCTCTCGGCAAACACTTATACTATTTATTAAATAACTATGCAAAAATGTTGGTTCCAACGCGTACGCGAAAAATTGATTCTTGTGTACAAAAAGTGACTCAACATTTGTACATGGTTATTATATAAATAGTATAAGTATTTGCAGAGGTGTTGTAACCCCGAAATTGTATAAAATAGATCCGGTTTAGTAGCTATAAATTAAAATCAATTGGCGTCGCTAGTGTGCCCTACCCGTCACCTTAAAGATGCAAGTCGGTACCAGAGTAGATTTTTGTAATAAGATGGTAAGAGTTTAAAGTTCTCTACGGAAGCAATATTCCTACAGCCGCTAGTCCAATAAATTTCCCCGCCAACAGTCCAAGTAAATGTTCATGTATTGGTATCGGATTTTCATACAAATAAATGCAGTTATATGCGACTGATGTTTCCGCAACAGAGGGAGACAGCTAGCTTCCTCCGGCCGTGTCTGCTCTATCCCTCGGATATCGACATATTTAGCGGGTAGCATGTAACTAGATAAACTTTAAAGCGCGCGTTTAAGGCGACGGGTAGGGCACACTAGCGACGCCAATTGATTTTAATTGTTAGCTACTAAAACAAATACATTTTAAATAATTACGGGCGCTTGTACGGCAAATTACGGCAAACACTTATAAGGCAAACACTTATACTATTTATTTAATAACCATGCACAAACGTTGAGTGTGTAAAAAAATCTCTCATGATCTGCCGAGATCATGTGTGCTCCCAGGTGCTGGCTTCTGCAGTGTTGCAGCGCTATGCAATCGCCGAGGACGTCCCTACGACCTTGACATGTCCTCTACTCAGTTTTATTATTTCTACAGCTCGTTTCTGGTCAAACGCCTGTATCAACGCCTTGGACTGGTCCCTTCGAGGTAGTCTTTTCCAAAATTCAGTGCTTTGCTTATGCTCCCATTCTTTTAACTTGTACCTGACCATGCAGGCTGGAACGCCATTTATTGGTTCCGGTCCGAGTAGTGGGCTCTCTGTCCCGGCCTTTGCTAGCACGTCAGCGACTTCGTTGCCTCTGATATTGCAGTGTACCCAAATCAGCTTTACAATGTTGGCATTGCAAATCTGGTTTAGGAGGACGCCACACTCGCTAATGAGTTTGGAGTCAAGTTCACAGGATGTTAATGCCTTGAGGGCAGTTCGACTATCTGAGAAGATGAATATTTTCTTATTTTGGAGATTCATTTGCAGACTCTCTTGGACTCAGGCAATTATTGCGAAGACTTCTGCTTAGTACACTGTGGTATAGCAACCCAGGTTGGTGAATTTGCGTATTCCGAGGCGATCATTACAAAACTCCGCCCCGGATACGCCTTGCTTCCTGGAACCATCCGTATTCCAAACGATGTCATTCTGCTTGACATTTCCGGGAGTTCCAGCCTCCCAGTCTTGTCTACTAGGTAACAAGACTGTAAACCGCTTATTGAAGCGGTGTTCACGGACCATGGAGTCAGAGGGCATATCCATGACCGGAATTTCCATTAGCTCATTGTAAAGGTTTCTCATGACCGTAGATAGCCTCGTCCTCCCTCTGATTTTTGCTCTCATAATAGCCATCCTCGCTTCCATCTGTACGTGAATTTGCAGAGGTGGAATTGTCAGGAGGGCATCCAGTACTGCAGAGGGAGAGGACGAAAGAGTGCCAGTGGCTATAAGGTAGGCTGTTCGTTGAACTTTCAATAGTATAGTTTCGGAAAAAAGTGGCTGTGACATACTGGCGGACGGACAGATGGACAGTTAAGCTGTTGGTCCTGCGCCCGAACCCTCTCCGGTCGTGTCACAGTAGTGTCCCATCGGAATATGAGGGTAAGGGAATAGAGAGTGTACCTGTGTTTGCGCACACACTTGTGCACTATAATATATCCTGCGAACGTAGCTTATCGTTGAGATTGGCCGCCGTAGCCGTAATCGGTTGGAGGATATTAAAATACATGTTTCTATCAATCTATCAAATGTAAATTTGGCTCAAAGCCATACAAATTCCATTGTTGAAACCTAAATTGGGCAAACAAGCCTCCAGGCTTTCAATTCCAGGACAATACATCAAAACATCACATGTGCTGAAAACAATACTGCACATGTCTCAACGGAAATCCGGAGCAGCATTGTAACACGTCAGGATTGGGCCACACAACCCAAAACTGTCTCTGGCACGATTTGATGCTTATTCCCCTTAACTGTTGCGAATTGTGATGTCCAAAATGTCAATAGAACTGGACTTCATTATTAACTTTTGTTAGCTAAAACGGTGTTAAGGAGCAGTCTTAAAGTAAGAAACAAAAACAAACAAACAAAATTTTCGAAACAATAATGAGATCTGACCTATTGTTTTACTTAACAAAGGTTTAACAAATATTGATGAACTAGTTCCCCGCCCTCACTTTGTTTCGGAATAATAGTTACACTTTATACCAATAGATGGCGCTAGGTGTCGATTACATCGTGGAAGCGTTTCTTGTTTATTGGCCATAAGCGTTGCTGTTTTCTTTAGGATTTACCTCTTTATAAACAGTATAGATAAGTATAATGTATCAATACGGGGATTAACACGATATTTATTATGTGAAACAACTTTGTCCGCTCGTGACCACGGCTGCTGTAACGTAGCCGAAACGTCGAGCCAAATATGTGAGTACACAATGTTGTTTCACATAATAAATATCGTGTTAATCCCCGTATTGATACATTAAAGTTATAATGCAACGCGAGAATCTAAAATAAAAAAAGTATAGATAAGACCCCAAAAAATAGCTACAATGATACTTTTCATACCTATCACTGATGAAATATACTTTTTAATCAACTTCAAACCGGATTAACCAAAAAATGAGACACTAAAAAGCTTGAAAAAAAATATTCTGTGAAAAAAACCGCCTTCACTTCCACGAACTAAAAAGTGTAAAATAATATTTCTAACACTTCACATAACATTTTATAACAGTACACTCGAGAAAAGGTTTTACCGAAATCGGCGCCTAATCCCTGTTGAATAAATTGAATGTTGTAGTAAATTACAAGATAGTATTGGGCGCCGACTTCGGTAACACCTTTTCTGAAGAGTACTGTTATAAAATGTTATTTGAAGTGTATAAAGTGTTAGAAATATTATTTTACACTTTTTAGTTCGTGGTTTTTGAAGGCGGTTTTTTTACACAAATTTTTTGTTTGTTTAAGATTTTTAATCGCTAATAAGCGATTGCCGCCGCCCATGGATACCCGCAACACCAGTGGAATCACATGTTCGCTACCAACCCCCGGATTGGGCCTCCGGTACCGTCACTCACGCGAAACACAGCACTTTACTGATTCACGCCGGTTTTATCGACTCTGTGAGGCCGTGGAATCACTACGGTAAGCCGGCCCAATCCATGCCGAAGCTTAGTGTTCCCACGGTCAATTTATTCATAATCATTCATCATTGTGATTAACAGACTTCCGAAAGTCTGAGTAATAGGTATAAATGACGTTTTCATAGTATTTTATTGCAATTTATTCATAAGTAACGCACTTAAAAATTTCATTTCGTAATTATAATATCAAAATTTTCCCAGCTACAGCATATACATTTAATAAAAAAAAAAATATTTCACAACATCATATATACATTGATCTGACTCCGAGATAGGTAGCTCAAGTACCTGTGTTACGGATATCAGAATCAACAGTGAGATTACAAATATATACATATAATACTTTTTTTTTACAAATACATACTTATAATACATAGAAAACACTCAGACCAATGCAAACAGGCCTGTTCATGCGCACAAATGTCTGTACTGTGCGGGGATGGAACCCCTTCTTGGACCAAAGGCAGCGTTTACTACCACTGTATATGTAAAGCTTTTTTATATTATCTTTTTTGAACAACTGTGCATAGACCTGGTAGAGACTCCAATAGATTTGAGACCACCTGTCCGGACTGCGTATTCTAGTATATTGTTATCCAATCGTATCTCCGATTACTAACGAATCTCGTACTCGGAGCTCTGCCCCCACAGGGGGTTATTCTGATGCACTTTTCAATGAAGTAGTGATACTTTGGCTTTTCTTTTTTATAGTCAATATGTTCTATTCGTGGGACAACATTAGCTATAAAAACCATTACATTGTTTCAATTGCAATACCCTAACAAGGTGCAACTGTATAATGCTTATATATTACATTCTATTATATAGTTGTTAAATTGAATAAAAGTATTATAAGACACGCCAACAACACATGCATATTACAATTCTCACTACAGTTCTGATACATGTGTCAATTATAGGTGAGTACAGCTTTCTTAATATAAATGTGTTAGTTTATTTATTAGTTAAATCTTAAGACGACTTAAGTATTTAATTGAAATTACAATTTCTTTTATTTATATTTAGTTTAACTAAAGTGCCTCTGCTTTTATGAAGTGTAAAGTCTTCCCTTTGAATTTGGCGTAAGTATCATTAATGTCCAAGTCCTGCATATTGCCACAGAGTAAGTTGTAATCGGTTTGAATTCTGCTTAACCGACTGACCGGATGGCGCAATTGGTAGTGACCCTGCCTTTTACGCCAAAGGTCGTGGGTTCGATCCCCACCCACGATGAACACTTGTGTTTGTTCAGTGTCTGGGTGTAATATATGTATTTAAGTATATATTTGTGTTCCTCTATTGTCTGATATCTGTAACACAAGTGCTTAAGCTACTTAGTACGCAATCAGGTCAACGTATGAGAGGTTGTGAGAATTATTATTATTATTAACGGGAACTGAAGGCCAAGATTAGTTTTAGAAGCTGGTGCTGTAAATATTTTTTTAATTTTGGGTCTTGGGTAACGATACCGCACAGAGAGACACACACGCTGAAAGAGGTTGCTACATTTAATTTTCCCTGTGATAATTTTGTGGAGGAAACACATGCCCAACAGGAGTCTTCTATTTCTAAGATTTCAATACATTCATCAATATTAAAGATCATTAGGATCTTGAAGCCGTTTGTTCTTTTTTAAACACACTGTCCTCTTTTTTAGGGTTTAGGGTAAACCCTTATGGATGCGTCATGTCTGTCTGTTCGTCTGTCCATTTATCTGTCTGGCACAGACACTTTTCTCAAAAACAATAAGAGCTAAATTACAGTTAAAACGGCGCTCCTACCTACCTACCGTAAAAGAGCCTTAAAACTATTATGTATTCTGGTCATATTTTGATAGATAGATAAATGATCTATTCAGTGCTTATTACAGGTTATTCATCATTTCATTTCAGCGAATAGACGTCCACTGCTGGTCATAGGCCTCCCCCAATGTTCTCCACACAGATCGGTCCTGTGCCGCCCGCATCCAATAGATTCCAGCGATCGTCGGTACACCTTGTGGTGTTACAGGTTATTACAGGCAGTTATATAGCTTCAAGAAGTGGAACTAATATCCTGAATAGAAGTATCTTTTCAGGATATTAGTTCCACTTTATACCAATAGATGGCGCTAGGTGTCGATTTCATCGCGCAAGCGTTCCGTATTTTCGGATTACCTATAAGCGTTGCTGCTGTCTGTAGGATTTACCTCCTCATAAATAGTATAGATATTTATTTATGTATGTATTTCTTTTATAAATAAATTGATATAGTAATATAGTATAAAAGATAGAAATAAAGTAACTTAACTTACATATACTGAGATAGAGGCATAAGTCGGCTAGCCAGTACTAGCGCCATGTAGAGGAAACCGACCAATACTCAATGGCTATGTAGTAACGCCATTGGCCACCTTAGAGAATCAATCAGGGAAACGATTAAATAAAATATCAGAAGTAATTTTAATTGCCATTACCCAACCCAAACCCAATACCTTCTAGATCTCTGGTTTTCTCATACTTTTTTAAATTCTCTAAAGTTGGCAGGCGGCTTGGGACCATTGTTTCGGAAACACGATTTACTAGCGCAATGTAAAAATGCATAGTGACATCTACCGAAATAACGCCGAACCATCTGCTTGATAGGATTTTAAAGCTAAATCTAACGCTGAACTGAAATCCTGATAGAAACAATATAATGCTTTGCTTTAAAGAATGACACAAAATAGAACGAAATTAATTTTATGCCAATTTAATTTGTATTATTATTGCTAATGGAACTTATTCTGTAAACTGACTTGTGAATAATGATGAATAAATAAATGACGAAGGTGTGCGAATAGCCCCCTGACGGGTCGAACACATGATTAACATTCACCTCCGGGCTCTCACCGCCGAGCCTTCACCGCAGTACCTATTATTACATCTACAGGTGCTTTCACGGGAGAGCCTTTCACGAATATCGGTGAACCAAGTTACACTAGTTGGAACAGTTGTCAAAAGGCCGAGAGATTGAGCTAACAGAAGCTAACTGTCTTTGGCATCATTTGACGTTTATCGGCCTCGAATCGAACAGTTGTGTGAGTAACAACGTTTAGGATAGGCATGTCGATTTGTCGATAGTTTAAATAGATTTCAATCGATAATAATTTTTTTTTATTTTAACAGATTATTGAAAGAAATTTTAAAACGCCTAAGAGCAAAGTTTCGGCATGAATGGGTCGGCTCGACCGGAGCAACACCACGACCTCACAGAAAAGAATGAAGCAGCGCCTGTGCTTTGTTTTGCCGAGTGAGTGAAAGCACCGAAGGCCCAATTCAGGGTATCACCATAAAGTTGGCAGCGGACCTCCCTAAGGGGAAGGGATTCGTGGGGAAGGGATAACCCTTTTATCCCTTCCCCACGAATTTGGATCAGATCCCTCCGCGAAACAAGGCAGACGCTTTTTTGGTAAAATAAGGTACCCTCTAAAGTAAATATAACTGGGATAAAGTATTGTTTCTGTTGTTTCATTGTTCATAGCTTGGGTTCTTTTATTGGTTTGTCATTTTGTTATATGCGGCTAGTGCGACAAACCTAAGTAATTCAATTATTGTTTTTTTTTATGTACACATTGTTTTTTTTTACTAGTGACAAATTATTATGACAGTATCTGGAGCCCAATTCTCGTGCTCGTCATATTTTTTTAACATGGCGGATATCACCTGTAAAACATACAAAAAAAACTATGTTTTAGTGATATATGTCGTATGAAAATAAATGTCACGAGCACGAGAATTGGGCTCCAAATATATTTTCATATTTTCGTGTAGGGACTTTTAAATTAGGGTGAATGCTCCAGCTAACTGCACGGCGCCGGTTTCCCTAAATGCGTGCGCGAGTGAAAGCCGGCATCGTTAGCGCAAGATCCCGGCAAAAGCGTTGCAGTCACACTCATTTAGGTACGAGTATTCACTTCCACCTAAGATCCACGAAACCTGTGTGCGATGTTTTCAATGCTCATAATTGTTCCTTTTTCCTTTACCTTGCAGTCTTACGTCTTTTATTGTGACTAAAATAATAAATAAATAAATAAAATTCATTTATTTCAACCATGTTCCTCCTATTGATAATCTATATTTATTTATTAATTTAGTTTAAAATTATATTAAAAAATAAAAATAAATTACAATTAAAATTAAAAAATTAAAATTATTTAAATTACATGAGAATAAATATTATATAGAGTCCCCGGCAGAGTAGAATAGACCACCCTTACTCTTACCGAGGTGTCGTAAAAGGCGACTAAGGTATGGCTGCTGGTATGATCATCAGCACCCAGAGAAGGAAAACTCTGCATTTATATCAAAACCCTCGCGAACCCGTCTGCCAAGCGTGGTGAGTATGGCAATTACCCCTCATGTGATTGAGGCCCGTGCCCCAGCAGTGGGGACTTAAATGGGCTGACGATTTATTTATTAATTCAGTTTAAAATTATATTAAAAAATAAATTAAAATTAAAAAGTTAAAATAAAAATTATTTAAATTACATGATAACTTTGGTTCTCTGTCGGATCACCTCATTTCGGATTCGATCTCGGAGAGAGACGCCGAGCATTGCTCGTTCCATAGCCCGCTGAGCGACCTTTAACTTGTGGACCAGCCGTACCGTAAGTGTCCACGTTTCGGCTCCGTATGTCATGACGGGTAGGACGCACTGATTGAAGACTTTCGTCTTTAGGCACTGTGGTATCGACGATACGAAGACACGACGTAGTTTTCCAAATGCTGCCCAACCTAACTGGATTCTCCTATTCACCTCATCCTCGAGGTTGTTTTTACCCAATTGCAAAGTCTGCCCGAGGTATACGTATTTTTGAACAACTTCGAGGACGGCACCGTGAATTGCTCACCGGATTAGCAAGCTTAAGTGGCAGTGGGCTGGCCATATTAGCCGCAGAACCGACAACCGATGGGGTAAACGAGTTCTGGAGTGGAGACCGCGTCTTGGCAAACGTAATGTAGGGCGCCCTCTGGCTAGGTGGGAGGACGATCTGCGCAGGATGGCTGGCAAGAGCTGGATGCGAGAAGCCATGGATAGATCACAGTGGCGAACAATTGGAGAGGCCTACGTCCAGCAGTGGACTGCGATAGGCTGATGATGATGATGATGATGATGCAATTACATGAGAATAAATATTAGATAAAAAATAAATTAAATTAAATACAAATTCAATCAAATTTACTTATTAATTTATTCAATTAAATAATGAGCACGAAAATTTTGTACACTTGTACAATATTTTTCCTATTCACTGTCCGGGTAACCTTATAATCATAATCATGAAATCTTTATTGTGAATCACAAGTATACATAAAATTCAATTGTTACAATTAAGATACAATAGTTTCACTGTATTCCGCCTAATGGGCAAACAATATTACAGGTGTTAATATAGTCTACACATGTGGTCTACTAAAGCTTTTATTATGAAGTCTGTTTAGATAAAAAAAAATCCGCGAAAAAAAAACCACCTTATTAAATCACGAACTCAAAAGAGTAAAATATTATTTCTAACAATTTATACACTTAAAATAACATTTTATGACAGTACACTCGAGAAAAGGTGTTATCGAAGTCAGCGCCTAATCCCTGTTGAATAATTGAATGCTGTATTAAATTACAAGATAGTATTTTGCGCCAATATAGTATTAGATTATATTATATATTTTATGTAAAAATAATAGTATAATTATTGTTACAGGAAAAAGACTAAAGGATTTTTGAAGTTTTTTAATTTCTAATTAGAGGAAATAATAGCAATAATAATTCTCACAACATCTCATACGTTGACCTGATTCCGTACTAAGTAGCTTAAGCACTCGTGTTACAGATATCAGACAACAGAAGAACACAAATATATACTTAAATACATATATTACACCCACACACTGAACAAACACAAGTGTTCATCGCACGAATGTTTGTCCAGGGTGGGGATCGTGTCCACGACCTTTGGCGTAAGAGGCAGGGTCACTACCAATTGCGCCATCCGGTCAGTCGAATCCTGGAATGCATCAAACACGTACGTGTTTCCTTACTAATATAATGTTGGTTGTTTACCCTAAGTTGGACTACCATGACTAGTGACTGACCGGATGGCGCAATGGACAACATTTCATATTTTTAACATGTCCATATTTTTTTTTTATATGAAAATAGGCATAAAAATAACATACCCATATCTTTTCTTTTTTCAAAATTTGTCCATTTTCATGCATAAAATAATTATTGAAATTCTTTATATTCTAAATAGACATAAGCGCCAAATGACGTCATCGGACGGCTGAATACAGCGATATTCCTTTGCTTATCAATGTTTTAATAAAAAAAAGGTACTACTGTCAAAGGTAAACAATACTAGTGTCAACATTGTCAACGTCATTCATTCATTCGACGTTGACAAGTTGTCTTTTTTTTGACAGTTGCATGTCATGGGTTTGGCATTTCGTAAATTTAAAACTATAATGTGCTAAGCAAAGAAATATTTTACATTCTGCCGTCCGATGACGTCATCTTACGTTTTTTACTTTTTAATTTTTTTCTCAGTAAATAGGCAATATAAAAAATGAATAAATATATATTCGAGCAGCGGAAAAGTAAATAAAGAATTGGTATTTTTTGTTTCAGAGCTTAGCAATTTTGAAATGTTGTCCATTGGTAGTGACCTTGCCTCTTACGCCAAAGGTTGTGGGTTCGATCCCCAGCCTGGACAAAAATTCGTGCGATGAACACTTGGGTTTGTTCAGTGTCTGGGTGTAATATATGTATTTAAGTATACATATTTGTGTTCCTCTGTTGTCTGATATCTGTAACACAAGTGCTTAAGCTACTTAGTACGGAATCTGGTCAACGTATGAGATGTTGTGAGAATTATATTATTATTATAGTGTCGATGATTGAATTAGTCATCAGCATTGCTCATCATAAACATATAGAGTCGGATCGGAGGTGCCTAATTCATTGTCAACAATAAACTGTCTTGATCAAATGTTCATTCACTGTCGTAACTGAAAAACTGCCACTGATTCGTAAAAGGGCTCAGAGGGCCTAAATTAAAGCAGACGTTTCTGACCGAATCGAAGTTTCCCTCTCTTTCACACGCACTGTGAGTCTCCTTTGTTTGGATGCGACAGGTATATCCTCGTTCGTTACGGGTCTGCTTTAAATTAAGCCACCTTAATTGGCTTCTTGCTTCTTGTTAAACGACATCAGAAACTTAAAAATTCACCGACTCTATGTTAGAAGTGATCAAAGTATTTTTAAAGATGTCGGATTTGAAGACATTTACAGTTAGTGACATCTATGAAATAGCACGAGTAAAACTTGGGAGTGACGCTACAGTTTTATAAAAATAATGAAGGTTAGTAACATCAACCGAATGACCCGAGCAAAGCTTGGAGTGACGCAACGGTTTTATAAAAATAATGATAAGAAAATAAAGAAAGAATTTATTGAATACAACACATTACACATAGAACAAAATCGAGAAAAATAGGTACAGAGACAAAGAGTTGCGGCCAAAAAGGCTCAGCCTCAGCATATGCTGCTACTGCCGCAAGCAACAGCTGCAGCGCTGGTTTTCAGGCTGGACCTTGGGTGACGTCCTTGCATTGAAAAAAAATATTATAAAAGATGAAAATGACAATTTGTAACATCAACAGAATGACCCGAGTAAACCTTGGAGTAACGCCACAGTTTTATAAAAAGAATGCCCGTGTAGCCATACCAATGAAAACAATGTTGAGCCCAGTGGCGCCGCCTACGAAGGACAGCCGCGTGACATTGAAACGGCTCCACGAGGCTTGTTTGCGCATGCGCGCCCCCCGGCCTATGGGCGCGCCGCAGCCTCCGCGGTAGGGCTCGCCCATTCTTAATTTAGAAAACATTTTCGAGCGAAAATGTGTATTATTAAATAGCATTCAATATGAGGAGTGCTTTCCTTCTCATCTCAACGTGTCAATCCCAGTTGTGGCCAAAACTGTCGCTTCAAAGACTGGGGTACGCATGGACCATGATCCAGGATTCGGGAGGTCTCGTAATTACAATGAAGCGACTGCAGTCTGACAATCACAACCCTTAGACAGGGGAGCCAGACTAACTGGATCACGGTTATACGTTCAGAAATGATTAAATGTTTACTATTAAATGTCCTTTACCCGAAGGTAGAAATCGCTTTCAGCGATAAGACCGCCAAAATTGTACACAAAACTTTTGTAATGCCAAGTACTTAAGGTCTGTATTTTGTGCAATAAAGTATATCTATCTATCACAAATATTAACGGTATCCACTATCTCCGAGAAATTTTTTGATCTCATGATTTTTTCCCTTTGGGTGTCTCCACAAACAAATATATGTATGGCATGTAATGGCAGCTTTTAACAGGCAACCCTTACTTTAAATTCTTTCAAGTGTAAAATGTATTCAGGTCGGACTCCGGACTATTATTGCCTTACTCTACGGGTTGGACTGTAGAGACCATAGAGTAAGGTAATAAGTAGAGTACATAAATTTAGAGTAATGCCAATGGCAGAGACTGCATTCAAAGGTGCGTTCTTTAACCGACTACAAAAGCAGAAGGTGTGGAGTAGGTCTTACGAGGAGAAATTACAAGACGATGGCTGGAGGATACGCACAAATAATAATAATACACATCCCCATTTTCATTATTATGTTTCAAAGGGGCCTCTTCGTGTTGGATCTGTTTCCCCACGTACGCTTGTCCAAAAAAACCGGCCTCCATGAAGTGATTTCCCACAGGAGAGATACAAATAGTAATCATCGTTTATTGTTCACATAATATAACACAATTGAACTATGGCTGACACCTGATCAAGGAAAGGTAAAGTAATTCCAGGATTGGCCTCCTGTATCACCATAACCCAGGATTGTGTAATTCATGAAATTACAATGGGCTGTAGTAAGTGAGAATTCCACTAGATGGTGTACTATAGGTCTGAAAATAAATTTTGGATGCCGGTCTGGTCTGAGTATATTTTGGAACCTGATAATGTCAGAATAGCAAATTGACAAACTACAATTGATTGAAATTGACTGAATATCATAGAGTAACTTATATATACTGAGATACAGGCATCAGTCGGCTTGTCATTGCTAGCACCATCTAGAGGAAAATGACCAATACTCAACGGCTATGTATTACGGCCACCTTCGAGTATCAATCAGGGAGACGGTTAAATAAAATATCAGAAATAATGGGCAGGCGGCTTGAGGTCATTGTTTCGGAAACACGCTTTACTAGTGGGATGTAAAAATTTACCGATACAACGCCGAACCATCTGCTTGATTGATTTTGAACGCTACATCTGCTTTATACAACCTCTGTTGGCGACGGCCACAACCATTTTTTTGATAGTGTCTATGTTTTATATTTCTTTACTTTTGATACTATTTTCTGTTGTTTATTACTAAAACAGTTGCTTTTTTAGTGTGGTTTGATTATATTGTGTTACAACCCGTACGGATAAAGAATGGGGTCAGAAATGCTCGCACACTATTTGCGTCTATACTCGCACTCGTGGGTGTGCGAGCGAGAAGTGAATAGATGCGCCGCCATTTCTGATCCCATTCTTTATCCGCACAGGTTGTACGTAAATAATTATTAAAAAGTGAATTTACATTGGCGTGCTTAAGGGACAGTAAACTAGGGACATTATGCGTAGCTAACAAGCTCCAACTAACGAAAACTGCTGAACTATTTTACCCATACTAAGGAAAAAAGTACTTAGTGAAATGACCCTACTTACCATTATTTATGTAAATAAAGATATTGTAATTGACATAGCTCCTTTTAATGGACAACATTTCAAAATTGCTAAGCTCTGAAACAAAAAATACCAATTCTTTGTTTACTTTTCCGCTGCTCGAATATATATTTATTCATTTTTTATATTGCTTATTTACTGAGAAAAAAATTAAAAACTAAAAAACGTAAGATGACGTCATCGGACGGCAGAATGTAAAATATTTCTTTGCTTAGCACATTATAGTTTTAAATTTACGAAATGCTAAACCCATGACATGTAACTGTCAAAAAAAAAGACAACTTGTCAACGTTGAATGTATGAATGACGTTGACAATGTTGACACTAGTATTATTTACCTTTGACGAAGTACCTTTTTTTTATGAAAACAATGATAAGCAAAGGAATATCGCTGTATTCAGCCGTCCGATGACGTCATTTGGCGCTTCCGTCTATTTAGAATAAAAAGAATTTCAATAATTATTTTATGCATGAAAATGGACAAATTTTGAAAAAAGAAAAAATATGGGTCTGTTCATTTTATGTCTACTTTCATATAAAAAAACAATATGGACATGTTAAAAATATGAAATGTTGTCCATTACAAATTTTATTAGTTTACTTTCTCTGTGTAACTGTAAATGTATATGAATTAACGTTGTAGGTAACTATTTCGTATACCGAACTGGTGGAACATAGTGTTCCTAATATTATAAGAAGACATCATGGTACACCTATATTTACGAATAAATAAATGATCGATTGATAAAAAAAAAGAGGAAAAACCAATGCTCATGAAGTTTTGCCTCAGTCCTATAGTGCGCCATCTCGCGGATCTTTCACACGCAATAGCCCCCTTATGCGAGTGCAGTCTGACCTTCGCATTTTCGCAACTCTTAGATAATTAGCCAGAGACATGACATACTTTGTGAGCGGTCTTTGATCTGGTGTGCAAGACAATAGGCGGTAACACAAGACCACGACTGCACTGCTCTCACACACACGCACAACAAATCCATTCATAATCTGTAACCTTTTGTCCCACTAATAAACACTATGGGGTAAATATAGAAAAACAATGTCATTGCCACTATAGGGTGACCAGGTATATGGTTTAACAATATGAATTTTCCTCCTAATGAGCAAATGGAAACGATCCGATAGATGGCGCTACGTCGGCGTGAGGTTCCACCATGGACATAGAAGTCAGCGGAATGTGTATTTTTTGGAAAACTCGTCACAAAGTGTGAAGGAGATCCCATCGGTCCTGATACAGGTTCTATACGGGTGCGATAGAGAAATCGCCCGGCACTACACCTCAGTACTAAGGGCTTAGCGTAGTTTTTCAAGTATGGCTTTCTATGAAAAGGCACAGTCTGCGTAAGCTTCATGTCTCTGGTACCCACTTGGAAGACATTGGTTGTTTTGGTTGTGTAAAATGGACGATCGAAATAACCAAAGTATTATTACCTAACTCTATCATCATCATCATCATCATCAGCAACCCATACTCGTCCACTGCTGGACATTGGTCTCCCCTAATGCACGCCACTGCTCCCGATTTTCGGCCACTCTCATCCAGCCCACACCAGCCAGCCTTCGAATGTCATCATCCCATCTTGTCGCAGGGCGTCCTACACTACGCTTACCGAGTCGCGGTCTCCACTCAAGGTCTTTACGGCTCCAACGGCTGTCAGTTCTGCGGCTAATATGACCAGCCCACTGCCACTTCAGTTTGCTAATTCGGTGGGCTATGTCGGTGACTCTGGTTCTCTGTAGGATTACATCATTTCTGATGCGGTCCTTCAGAGATACACGGAGCATAGCCCTTTCCATAGCTCTTTGAGCGACTTTGAACCGGTGGACTAGTCCAGCCGTGAGTGTCCACGTCTCGGCACCATAAGTCATGACCGGAAGGACGCACTATGAAAACAACCAGATGCTGTTAAGCTCAATTTAAGTATAATAGCAGGGAGCCATTATGTGGAGGTCTCGTGTTATTACGCAATGGAGGATAGTAAAAATACCAGTATTACACATTTATTCGTTTTGAATCTCGTCACTTTAAATTTCATTGCGTTGTATTTATACAACTGTTTGATAAAAGTTAAATGCGTTCAAAGATAACGTTAAAATATGGATAACATAAAGTAAAAAATGGCATTAACCAGAATTGGCCATAGATTTAGTATCAATAACAAATAGCTACAATCTGTTCCATTTATGAAGTCCTTTTTGACATTTCGAAGAACGTACTTCTGCACGTTTCATATTAGTCCAATTGAATATATTTTGTAGTAAATCGTCATTTGAAAAATATACAATTATACAAACACACCCAACAATTAATTCACAAGCAAAATTAACATATTGTTTTAAAATATAGTACTCAAAATACTCTAAACTTCAAAATAAAATAAAAAATGTTAAACCTACTTGGGTTTCTATAGACAAAGTCTACACTCTGGATTTAAGAAGACATCCTGTATGTCAGTCTGTTCGGTGTTCAATTGTCTGCTTACCCAAATATATGTCGTATGTAAATGAAAATATGCCTGTTTACTTTGCCCCTCAACCGATATAAATAAATAAAAATTGATTGCGGTAGTATGCTTTATGTATTACTTTTAAACATAGTGACGTGCCTCAAGTATTCAGTTACTTAAACCGATCATTCGCGAATGAAAGTGAATTTGGCGGCAATGCAAACTTTAATGCATTTTATGTACAATAAAACGTAAGAAAAGTACAGTCATTTGCAGGTATAAAACTGTTTAAATAACAAAACAAATTAACTAGATCTGAATATTTAACGTGATGAATGGCTTAAAAGGGCATGTTCCAGAGATATAAAATTCTATGTTAGCTAATTTTAAAAATCTGTCCTCATCAATCATCATCTGCCATTTTGTTTGTTACTTCAGTCAGTACGAGACGAGTGCAGAGAAGCCTACGACGACAGTAAGACGTACGCGTTTTTTGAGTTACTAGACATCCAATCCGTGTAATTCATTTTCGCCAAAAATCAAGATTGGCAGTTTTGCATGTCTAAAATTGTTCTTTCGACAATTTCTATCAACCGTAGTTGTTGAAAATTAATTCGATTGAAATTGGTTACAAATCAAGAATCGATGCAGCTGAGTATCGATTTCTAAGGGTACTTCCCTAGTACCGTACTATTAACATATGTCAAAAAGGACTTCATAATTGGAATAGACTATAGAAACGTCAATTATCATTTTAACACATTTTAAAGCGAATGTATCTCTGTCAAATTTTATTTTGCCTCGCAGGAAACTTTTTTTCTCTTCTCAAAGCATACAATATCTTCTACTTAGTTTGTGCATACAACTGACGACATACATTGACACGCATTGACATCAGGTGTTTCTAAGAGACGTTAAGTTGAAAAGGAAAGAAATAATAAAGAGATGTAAAGTAGAAGCTCTTTGTTATTGGTACTGTTACGGTATTCAATGAAATTAAACTTAATTTTCATTTTGATCTGATAGCTTCTAGAAAATTTCTGGCAAATAAGTAACCAGACTGTATCTATCATAAAACGAAGTAGTCCGCTAAATATTTGACCCTGGGAGTGATACCTCCCACGGGCGTGAAGCAGCACTGTGCTGTGTTTCGCTATGTGAGTGAGGGTACCGGAGGCCCAATCCGTGGGAAAGGGAGTTTGAAGGTTGGCAGCGCACATGTGTCGCGGGTGTCCATGGGCGACGGCTATTGCTTACCATCAGGTGATCCGTCTGCTCGTCTGCCACCTATCATATAAAAAAAATATGGGAGATCTGCTCACCCTACCCGTAGCACTAAATTGAGCCCGTAGTACTAGACATTCGTAGTACGTAGACGCGTGGGTGTGTGAATGTCCTGTATGTAATATGAGATGCACCCTGAGGCCAGGAAGAAAATAGAAATCATTTTACTTGGAATTTCCATTGTTCGATGTTAAAGATATACCAACCTGTAGGTAGAAACACTCCTTTGTCCTACTAATAACACTATGGGGTAAAAATAGAAATCCAATGTCATTGCCTCGTAGCACTGGTGGCGTCCGTAGTCGCGGAGTCTGCCGCTACGCGTCGCTACGAGCTACGACTACGACAGACGTAGTGCGTAGACGCGTGGGACTATGAATGTCATGTATGTTACTTGAGATGCATCCTGGGGGAGGCGAGAAAATAGCAATTGTTTTTCTTGGATCTCCCATTGTTTCATATGGTGGGAGATAAGATAAATATAGCGGCCCGTAGGTAGTAACACTCTTTTGTCCTACTAATAATACTACGAGAAGAAAATAGGAATACAGTGTCATTATCATTCGTAGTCAGGGTGTCTGTAGTACAAGCTACGAGACGAATACTATAGACATGGGATAGTGGATGTGAATGTCCTGTAATTTGAGATGCACACTGAGGTCGCACGGGAACAACATAGAAACAGTTTTTCTTGGAAATCTATTGTCTTATGAAAGCTGTGATGTAAGGTAAGAATGAAAGTTATTTCTACATATATTTTGTGAAATACAGCGATAAGTGACATCTATCTAGATAACGATAAATATTGAGTTAGTGTTATTAAATAAATAAATAAATATTTCACAACAACACATACATTGACCTGACTCTGAGATAGGTAGCTCAAGCACCTGTGTTACGGATATCAGAACCAACAGTGGGTTTACAAATATATACATATCATACTTTTCTTTTATAAATACATACTTATTATATACAGAAACACCCAGACCAATACAAACAGACATGTTCATGCACACATATAGCATTAGTTCCGACTTCTGCCGCGTGCCAAATTACCGTGATTGGTCTATGCCAGAGTTTTATTGCGTGATTGTGGCTTTGATTATTTTCACTTGGCATTAGCAAATAATTAATGATCCACACAATAAAATGTCCAAGAATTAAAAATGCACAGCTGTCATATAATGTACGTCGCAGGCCAGGACTCATTTTGGATCGCTGAGCCAATATACTAAGTTGTCATATCGTGACACTAAGCGCTATATATTGCTGAAATGTGTACCTACATAATAAACGTACATTGGTATGTCCAACTTTCAGAAAGAGGTTGATCGACCCTTGCAAATCAGCTGGGCAGCATTCGGGAAGTTACGCAGCATATTTTCGGCCCATCAACCACAGTGCCTCAAGACGAAAGTCTTTAATGCATGTGTATTGCCAGAGGTGACATACGGAACCGAAACCTGGCCGCTTACAATGAGCTGCTTAAGAAGGCTCAAAGTCACGCAGAGAGCAATGGAAAGGGCTATGCGCGGTGTCCCCTTGCGTAATCGTATCAGGAATAATGAGATCCGCAGGAGAACCAAGGTCAAAGACAAAGCCCAAAGAATTGCATGCCTCAACTGTATATGGGCAGGGCACATTGCGAGAAGATCAGACGGCCGATGGGGCAGAAAGGTCCTCGAGTGGAGGCCGCGTATAGGAGGTCGAAGCCGCGGCAGGCTCCCCACAAGGTGGACCGACGATCTGGTGAAGGTCGCGAGAATCCCTTGGATGCGGGCGGCACAGGACCGATCTGTGTAGAGATCATTGGAGGAGGCCCTAGTCCAGCAGTGGCCGTTTTTGGCTGATATTATGAATAGCAAAATTAAGCCCTCAAACGAAATAAAGACGGGCCGCCAGTCTAAATCCCGAAACGAAGTGAAGTCGGGTCGGGAAGACGTGTGTAACTTTTTACTGAAATGACTCAATGATCTCTAATGTTCGCTCCGAATGTATCAATGTATCATTCGACTCAAATGGATCTCGAGTCCGAGTGAGTCGAATGATCCGAATGAACTGAATGATTCGAATGAGCCGAATGATGCGAGTGAGCCGAATGATCCGAGTGAGCCGAATGATCCGAATGAGTTGAATGATAATAATGATCCCAATTCAGAGCGAAAAAGAAAGCTGTGGGCTGTCCAGGGGTGAAAAGGTAATAGGTCTTTCCATGTTTTACCCAAGGAAAAGGGGGCATCGATTATTCATTCGTAACAAAACCAATTAATCACGGATCTATTTGAGAGTTGATGTTCCAAATGATTCATCTCGATGGATGGCGGTCTAATACTGTGCGTTTCTCCCGGAACTTTCTACCACGTACCTCAGTTCTGTGGAACGGTTTGGCTGCAGGAGTATTTCCGGACGGCTACGACTTAGGGATCTTCAAGAGAAGAGCGTACTCTTTTTTAAAAAAAGGCCGGCAACACATTAGCGATCTCTCTGATTTCGCAGATGTTCATGGGCGGCGATGATTACTTTCCATCAGGTGATTCGCTTGCTCGTTTGTCCGCCTCTATAATAAAAAAAAAAAATTAAGCGTTTCACTGTTCCGCATCATTTCACTGATTCAGATGCAAATGTTCCTATCTTTTGAAAGATACGTATTTGCCAGGTACTAGTTTGGCAAGATAAAAGATGTACCATAATGTCAAATGACACCGTTTTTAGGGTTCCGTAGCCAAAATGGCAAAAACGGAACCCTTATAGTTTCGTCATGTCCGTCTGTCCGTCTGTCCGTCTGTCACAGCCGATTTACTCGGAAACTATAAGTACTACAGTGATGAAATTTGATGGGAATATGTGTTGTATGAACCGCTACAAAAATATGACACTAAATAGTAAAAAAAAGAATTGGGGGTGGGGCCCCCCATACATGTAACTGAGGGATGAAATTTTTTTTTTCGATGTACATACCCGTGTGGGGTATCAATGGAAAGGTCTTTTAAAATGATATAAAGTTTTCTAAAAAACATTTTTCTTAAAGTGAACGGTTTTTGAGATATCAGCTCTCAAAGTCGTAAAAAGTATGTCCCCCCCCCTCTATTTTTATAACTACGGGGTATAAAATTCTAAAAAAAATAGAGGTGATGCATGCTAATTAACTCTTTCAACGATTTTTGGTTTGATCAAAGTATCTCTTATAGTTTTCGAGATAGGTTGATTTAACTGTAATTTTGGTTAAGTTATTGTGCTTACACTGAAAACGATGGCTGAACCTTATAAGATAGATCAAAAAATATACTACAGTATTGTACACCTTTAAAAATCCGCGATGATATAAAATCTTTATAATGTATATTTGCTGCTACGGAACCCTTTGTGCGCGAGCCCGACTCGCACTTGGCCGGTTTATTTTCTTATTTCAGAATCATCGTCGAGCACAAACATTTTGCATATAGACGACATTGCTTATATAGTTGTCAGCGTTCCAAGATAGCAAGAACAATATAAACTTAGTAAGTTTTCCATCAAACAAGAGCTTTTATGGCGAGAAAGCGCTTGCATCGCATGAAGCTTAAAACGAAACAATTCACTTTAGGTGTTGGTTTAAAAGCTTGAAGCTATCCGCGCGAGCTCGTCTGCCACCTTAGTGTCGACCTCGGCGGCGCAGTGGCTAAAGTGATACGCCTAAGTTCATTTCCGGGCGCTAACTAGCACGTGGGAGAGCCATGCTTCGGCGCGAATGGGCCGGCTAGACCGGAGTGATCACACGGCCTCAAAGAAAACTGGAGTGAAGGAGCACTGAGCTGTGTTTCGCTGCGCGAGTGAGTGTACCGGAGGCCCAATCGGGGGGAAAGGAGGGTCCAACGCGTACACGAAAAATTGATTTTGGCGTGAATCAGTCGCGTACAAAAACGACCCAACATTTGTGCATGGTTATTTAATAAATAGTATAAGTGTTTGCCGAGAGGTTGTAACCCCGAAATTGTTTAAAATAGATCCGCTTCAGTAGCTAAAAATTAAAATCGATTGGCGTCGCTAGTGTGCCCTACCCGTCAACTTAACACACAGGACATGGCCAGTAATTGGCTAGGACAATGTACAGTGTTCCAGAAAATGAAGAAAATCCTCAGATTTAGAGAATAATGCAATAAAAAAACATTAAATTTACAGTAAAACGTGTATTTTTACAGTCCACGTGAAGGAGAGTCACGCTTCGGCATGAATGGGCCGGCTCGACCGGAATGATAACACGGCCACACAGAAAACCAGCATGAAGCAGCTGTGCGTTTCGCTGCGTGAGTGAGGATACCGGAGGCCCATCCGGGAGAAAGGGGTGTTAAAGGTTGGCAGCGCATTTGTAACTCCACTGGTATCAAGGGGTCAAATTTTTCTACGATATATTGTCGCGATTGTTTGTCTAGTCTGGCAATCGAATCCACAACTTTTAGCGTTTAGGTATTTATTTTATTTATTTATTTAGTACAGCCACATGATATATATTATTACAATCACAAGCCACATATTAATAAGGTCACAGTTCTGATATGCATCAAAATAACGGCGTACATAGCGCTTATGAGAAAAACATTTGTTTCGATTCCTTATGTGTCTTAATTAAATTAAATTAGATTAGTAAAAAAAACTTAGTGCTAGGCGTGACAGTAGTGACAGAGCTAAGAGCATCCATCAGGCTAGTGGCCTGATAGATACTCTGTCACCAACGATTTGAATTTGGTGACAGAGTATCTATCAGAGGTAAGATTACTAAGAAAAAATGCCACTGACAAAGGTAGCACACCGCTTATCCTCAAACTCTAAGCAAACCGTTGATTGTAGGAACACAACTAATTTTCTGAGTTGGTATTTATGCGTAAGTTATATGTGTCAAAGGCGTAACCCACATCTTGGTATAGTTTCTCGCTCAGTTTGTGTTAGAAACAAACCTGAACTCGAGACTGGAACGTTAACTGGGATTACGTTACCGTGAATGTTACTCTCACTTATATTGATACATATGAAAAGTATAAAAACTATTTGGACCTTACACATTGTTTTTCCCATACAAAACAATTATCTATAAGTACTTTCTCTCAACATTGACAAAAATAATCTTAACCAAGCGGTGTTGATATGAGATCGGCAAATAATTTGTGAACGGGCAAAAACGGGATTTTTGTATGAAAAGCCCCCCCTCCCCTTAAATATTATCTTTCTTTTGTTTTAGTATTTGTTATTATAGCGGCAACAGAAAAAACATAATTTGAGAACATTTCAACTGTCGCGGTTCTTGAGATACAGCCTGGAGACAGACAGACGGACAGACAGACATCAAAGTCTGAGTAGGTATTAACCTACCAAAGATATGTGAAGCACATTTAGATTTAGCACTCGAATTCTATAGACAAGATGTTATGCACGACCTACGCAATAGTTATAAAGGGGCGGATCCTTACCTAGGCAATACTAGCCAATCAGAAATCGTCTCTTTTGCCTACTTTGTCGGACTCGCAATGCAATGGAACAAGTGCAATAATTTATTGTTGTAACGCATTTCTATGAGACTTCCGCCACGTGACAAGTATAGATAAAAAAAATATTGATTATTTATTTTTTATGTGATATGTGATAGGCGAGCAGACGGATCAGCTATTTATTAAATAACCATGCACCAAGGTTGGGTCCATTTTTCGCGTACGCGTTGAACCCAACATTTTTGCATGGTTATTTAATAAATAGTATAAGTGTTTCCCAAGAGGTTGTAGTCCCGAAATTATTTAAAATAGATCCGGTTTAGTAGCTAAAAATTAAAATCGATTGGCGTCGGTGCCCTACCCGTCACCTTAAACAAAAAGTGTTTTTAAATTATTATAGTATAGATTAGTAATCAGTGGCCATAACAGTTGAGTTCTGAGCTATTGTGAGTAACGTTAATGACTTTGTGACATGCTCGTGATTTGACTGATTTCATATTGTAAGGTGTTGGATCAATATTACAAAGTCTTTTAAATTTATTACGAGCGGTAATATATCACGGAAACTAACGTTTGCAGCACTGGAGCCCAAATCTCGGGCTCGTGACATTTATTTTGATACGACATATATCACTAAAACATAGTTTTGTTTGTATGGTTATCGGGCCATGTTCTCAAAATGTCACAAACCCGAGAATTGGGCTCTTGGAGCCCAATATTCGTGCTCGTGATATTTTGAAAACTTGGTGGATATCACCTGAAAACCATACAAAAAAACTATGTTTTAGTGATATATATGTCGTATGATAATAAATGTCACGTGCACGAGAATTGGCGTCTTGGAGCCTAATTCTCGTGCTCGTGATATTTTTAAAACATGGCGGATAATACCTGAAAACCATACAAAAAAACTATGTTTTAGTGATATATATCGTATGATAATAAATGTCACGAGCACGAGAATTGGGCTCCAGATCAAACAAATAACAGAAATTTTCTAAAACAGCCCTTTTGGAATGCATCTTGATTCGCTTGATTAACATCCACAAACCCTACTTTTTCGGAAAAAATCAATCATAAAAGCTAATTAGTAACAAAGTGAGTTGGTGTATAAAGAAGGACTGCCTACACCACAGACGGGGATATGTATATTCACAGGATGACCAAAAAAACTCAGAAACTGAGATAGTAAAATATTTTATTTTCGAATAAACACACAATGTTATCTTATAAATAAATATTTGATTTACAAATATCATTATCGCTCACAAAAAGTTTATTTTAGAAATCGATATTTATAATAACGATGGTATAATAATATTTATTTATTTATACATTTAAGCTTACTTCTAACTTTACAGAGACCCAATACAATAGAAGAACTACATTATTATTTTACAAGTGTATGTACTACGATTAAAACAAAACAACATTACTACCTATTTATAATAACACACAACATACCATGACAATAATAATACCATTTCTGGATAGCGCGGCAGCCATAACTTCTGACAGCTGGTACACCGTTCTTTTACTTTTCCAAATGGATTTACTGTTCATTAGGCTTTCTTCCTTGGAAATCCTTTTAATTTTCACATAAGGAGTTGTCTCGCATCACTTTTATTGTTTAAGGTGAATATTATTTACCTTTCTCTATGATTTAGGCATTGTTTTACCACTAAAACGAAAATAAACACCACATAAATAGGTTTTTTTTTTTGTAATGGCTGCTATTGCGTTTGCTTATGCCAAACCATTTTTTTAACTCTGCCAATGTCGAGTGATTAACGAGACGTTTAAAATGAAAAATTGACCGGTATTAATGAGATTAAATTCTTCAGGATATTATTTTAATTTGAGTTCTTACAACATCTAAAACAAAAAGATACAACAAAACGTATAAACAAACACATAGACGGCACAAAATGTTAAGTGGGAGTTTCTTTCCATAAATAAATAAATGTGGGAGAGCCACGCTTAGGCATGAATGGGCCGGCTCGACCGGAGTGATACCACTGCCTCACAGAAGACCGGCGTGAAACAACGCCTGCGCTGTGTTTCGCCGTGTGAGTGAGGCTACCGGAGGCCCATAGGGGGGAAGGGGAAAAGGTTGGCAGCGCGCTTTTGACTCCACTGGTGTTGCGGCTGTCCATGGGCGGCGGAATTGCTTACCATCAGGTGATCCGTCTGCTCGTCTGCCACCTCTCATATAAAAAAAAAATGATACAGAGCTGTGTTAAAACGTGACAGTTGTCGTTAGTTCCGCATTTTGCCCCGTGCCAAATAAGCGTAAGTCAAATTTAGGGGTATACTCAGACACTCCGCGTCGGCAAAGGTTTTTAATTAGTATCCAGGTATCTAGTGATTTTTAGTGTACTTAATTGTGGTCCTAGAACACGTTGTGTGTCTAGTGAGTAGACACATGGACAACATGCTTGGACTTGGGTCCCGGCAGAATACGTAGGTCGATACAATGCTTGACACTGGCATTTTATTGAGTGACTGTGAGTTTGACTTTGACGGATGACTACCTATTAGTCAAATAATTCACTTGGTCACAACGAAGTTATCGGATTCGGCGGGTAGGGCTAAAACAAGCCGCATGACCGACCGGATGGCGCAATTGGTAGTGACCCTGCCTTTTACGCCAAAGGTCGTGGGTTCGATTCCCACCCTGGACAAACATTCGAACACTTGTGTTTGTTCAGTGTCTGGGTGTAATATATGTATTTAAGTATATTTTTGTGTTCCTCTGTTGTCTTATATCTGTAACACAAGTGCTTAAGTTACTTAGTACGGAATCAGGTCAACGTATGAGATGTTGTGAGAATTATGGGCTGATGCAATTCAAAGGTTTCAAATTAGTGTCTAGTAGTTTTTAGTGTTCAAATTTGGTATTTATTTGTGCAGTGAAGTGCCTAATAATAAGAATCGTTGGATTGTATCGTTTTTAACACTGCTATTGTGTGTCGAGTGAGTTGGCTCGTGACAACTTGCTTGGACCAAATAGAGTCTTAAAACCTGCAATTGCTTTTAGAGTGATATCCGCTGAATCCGTCGGTCGATAAAACTTAAAACACCGGCGTTTTATTGAGTGACTTTGACTGACTTCGACTGTTGACTGCCTATTTATTCTCAATAAGTTACTTGACATTGGCGAATTATCTTCGGGTAGAGCCATAATAAAAAAACCAAGTTATCTTCATAAAGGAGGATATAAACATATTAAAAGAAAAAAATACATATTTTGATATTGGAAAGTCGTTTGCTTTCCAATATCAAAACGTGTTATGTTAAAACGATATCGGAAAGCGGCAAACCGCTTCGCTAAAGGTATTGCAGATGCAATACATCCCCAATATTCGAACGCAAACTATCCGTAAAGAATCTTTCGGTTTAAGACAGCAATATTTTGTAGCTAAAACGTCTACATAATGTTTCAGGTCAGGTTTGCTATATAATTAAATTCATTTAGCTTTATATACTATCCTACAAGCAGGATATGTTTTTACCAGAATACAACAAAGTCAAAAAGGAAGGGTTATTATTTTAGCAGTATATTTATGTAAGTATGTAAGTAATATGTTTGTTTATTCCCCGATTGATAGATAGATAAATCATTTATTTGTAACAAAGACTGCGCCTTAACTGTGTAAGAAGTCGATTTGTATGAATGAGTTGAGTTTGTTAATCGCTTCTTTATGCAATGGTAAAGAGTGAGACTTTTTACTAATTTATTGAAGTCAAGTCTCTTTTGTTTTAGAGGAGATAGGGATGTTCTTATAGTGCTACTCAAATAAGCTGTTGTCTTTATCATTAAGTTGACTTAGACAAGGATAGCATAATGTTTGATCAGGTCCCAATATAAACGTATGTCTTGGTATTAGGGTGTTAAAGGATGATTTTAGGGGTTTTGTTTGAATGTAATCAGTTTGTTTGGGGTTCAGCCTATGCCACACATTTTGGCTTGTTGACGTTAAGGTTCTTGACCTCTCCGTCGCTCTTATGGTATCGAGTACCTTCCATTTCTTTCTTTTGCGTACAAATATCGAGTTCGATAGTATTTGTGCTATTCGGTTTTTAGCATAGATAAAAAACAAGTTATGATAAGTCAGTTGATATTCAATCATCTTAGCATTATGATTTCATAGATGTAAATATAATGAAAGGAATTTTGTCATTTGTAAAAAGTTTTGCAGAGAATTTGTCCATGGAGAGAATGATTACAAAAATAAAGAAAAACAGTGCAAAATAACCATACAGAGTATAAACAAAGCAGGTATGATGTAAAGTGAAGCCAAGTTTAGACATCTACAGTTACTTTGACAGCTGTCAGTGTAAATTTTTTAAAAACCTACCAATTAGCTTGATAGTGTAAAAATAACGATTTTTCAAGTTAAAATGCGGGTTTGTTTTTGTTTTTTAATCTGTATTAAATAATAATAATACTTTTAATCAATCTGTCATTGGATTTATATAAGTTATTTCATAGATAATAGCTGGAAATATTTTGTATAAGTTTATAAATTAGAATATATATAAATGCAGAATGCAGTGCTATTTTGGAAATATTCCTAAAACTAGTAAATGTAGGATGTTTTAATGGTTTTTGCTATTTGAATGAACTTCTGTTAGTTACTACAATTCAATAATAGTTCATGATATTTACAAAGTATTTATTTTTGTTTATAAATATTGATTATCTATCATATACGTATATTTGAGTATGTTATGCGGTGTTTTAGTAGTAAAGTATTCCGATCGCTCAATGTCGTCGACAAGCTTCATACAATTTGGAATCTCGCGAAACCTTTTTGATTCGTCGTCGAAACTTGGCTTCAAACAAACATAGCACGAAATAAAACAAATAATGATAAAACAAAGTCATATTGTGCATTCGCAGTGCGATATTCTTTGACCCAGTTTCGGGGCTGGGTGTTACGTGACATGCCATCAGATTGTACTCCACGGAACTGAAAGACCACAGTTCGCTAAAGAACATTCGCCCAATATTACGCCAGCTTAATACTACCACCTATGGTGTTTAACCCTGGACTACCATTGGTCTTTACATCAACTTTTGGAAAATCTTTTTTTTGACAGGTTCCTTTTATGGGGTATATGGTAATGGGTCCACAGTGAAACACCATCGATCAGAAACGCCAGCGAACGCAAAGCCAACTAGAATAAGACGGGTCTCTGAAATGGCAGGTTCAGGAGATACAACCGCTTGCACCCGGCGTCTGCTCCTGTCATTAAAAATTGATGTCATCCCGCAGTGGCCGCGGCGACCTTCCACCACGTCCCACCAGCACAGAAGCACATTTTGAACATATTTTTTTGTATCGACCTCCTCCGTCTCACTTGAACCAAGCCTCTCTTTCTTTGCAATCGACAGACGCACTTACATAAACGGATCTGTGTCACAAATCGCTGCATTAGTGTATGCGGCATTTCACGGTTCCACGTACCTTGTTTGCGCGGAGGAGTTTAGTTGAGGGACATGCTCGAGCGATGGCGGGAGCGTTCACACATGGAGCGAAGACCCGGCGGCGGCCGGGGGCGACTGGCGCGGGTTCGCGCGTTGAGCGAGGGTCGATGCTAGCCCGAGGGAACCGCGCGCATGACTGGCTCTCGATCCAGACGGCCCGGCGGTCCGAGGCCGCGCAGGGTCGATCGGCGCGCGCAGGCCGCTGCCCGCAGGCGTACGCCACCCTTTATTTATATGATGACGTTAGGCATCGACGTCACAATGGAGACGAGCGGGAACGGTTGCAGTCGCACCCCGCCCTAAGTGCACACGCTCGCTCGAGCAGCGGGTGCACGGCGTGAGATGCATTTAGGATGCGGTCACACTGGCACAAATACCGTATATGATAAAAATTCAAGATAAGATAAAAACATGTTTTGTTCATCGTCATCATCGTCAGCCTATTTAAGTCCCCAGTGCTGGGGCACGGGCGAGGCCCGGTGAGTATGGCAATTACCCCTCATGTGATTGAGGGAGGCCTCAATCACATGAGGGGTAATTGCCATACTCACCGGGTAATGGCAGACGGGTTGGCGAGGGTTTTGATATAAATGCAGAGTTTTCCTTCTCTGGGTGCTGGTGATCATGCCAGCAGCTTTACCTTAGTCGCCTCTTACGACACCTCGGTAAGAGTGAGGGTGACCTATTCTACTCTGCCGGGGACCACACGGCGACACAAATACAACGTCAAACTGGCGAAATTAAAACAAAAGTAAAAAATCATCATTTTTTTACTTTACTCCGTATAAGAGTTATCTTACAACATACTTTAGGCACCCACATCCCAATACTGATTTATTCCTTAAAAAAAGAGAGAAATATCTCTCAAGTTACCTCTGTCTCTAATTGAGGGTGCCGGAGGCCCAATCCAGTGAAATGGAGGGTATTGGCAGCGCACTTGTGACTCCACTGGTGTCGCGAATGTCCATGGGTGGCGGCAATCGCTTACCATCTGGCGATCCGTCTGCTCGTCTGCCACCTATACAATAATATAAATAAATACATAAATATTTCACAACATCACATACATTGATCTGACTCCGAGATAGGTAGCTCATCCGTAACATAGGTTACGGATATCGGAACCAACAGCGGAATTACAAATATATACATATAATACTTTTCTTTTGTAAATACATACTTAATACATACAAACACCCAGACCAATACAAACAGACATGTTCATGCACACAAATGTTTGTACTGTGCGGGGATCGAACCCGCAACCCTTGGGCCAAAGGCAGCGTTCACTACCACTGTTCCAAACGGGTCGTCTTCAATAATATAATAGGTATATTAAATGAATGCCATGTTTTTCTCTTCGAACTTCATAATACTGTAAGGATACGGCTACGCTTGTAACGGATTTCAAAGATTTTGGTATGAGAGAGGCAAACGAGCAGATTGATCACCTGATAGTAAGCGACCGTGCCACCGAGCCACGCTTCGGCATGAATGGGCCGGCTCGGCCGTAGTAATAACACGCCCTCACAGAAAACCGGCGTGAAGCAGCAGTGTGCTGTGTTTCGCTACGTGACCCGCACGTGACCCTCACTCACCAGAGGCCTAATCCGGGGCAAAGGGAGTTTAAAGGTTGTCAGCGCACTTGTGACTTCACTGGTGTCGCGAGTGTAAATAGGCGGCGGCAATCGCTTACCACCAGGTGATCAGTCTGCTCGTCTGCCACCTATCACATAAAAAAGAGTGATTACGACCGTCCATGGACACCCGCAACACCAGTGAAGTCACAAGTACGCTGACAACCTTTTAAATGATATACGCTTTTTCCCTTAAGATACGCTTTTAATAGATAGATATACCTTATTGCACAAAAAAACACAACTTTAAAATCTAGGCATTACAGAAACTTAATTGTACAATCTATCTTTAATATAAAAATGAATCGCAAAATGTGTTGGTAAGTGCATAACTCAACAACGCCTGGACCAATTTGGCCAATTCTTTTTTTAAAATGTTCATTGAAGTCCATGGATGGTTCTTACGGCGAGAAAAAATCGAATATTTTTTGGAAAAACCCTAAATACAGCCCTTTTCTTTTTCACATACAAACGTTTTCTAACTAAAACGTAGAATCAATTTGAGTTTTATTGCTATTAAGTATATAAAGTTCATATTTGTTGCCACATTACATTTTTTTTAACAGGACGAAGTCTGTCGGATCAGCTAGTTAATAATAAATATTCTTAAATCAATATTATTTTTACTCTAATTATTTTTCATCCACGTCATTTATCAACAAATTGATCAAAAGGGAAAAGGTTTGCAGCTCATTTGTGACTCTACAGCTGCAATCGATTACCATCCGGTGATACGGCTGCTCGTCTGCCACGTATCGCTTGAAAAAACTAAGAGTACGGTTCGCTCGTGTATTTCAACCCAAAGAAGCAGTACACCATCAGGTGATCGGTCTCCTCGTTTGCCACCAATCATGAATAAATAAATATAAAGAGTACCGTTCACTCTATACTCTCGCCCTTAGAAGCAGTATTGGGAGTTTCGCACCAGGTAAACTTAAGCCCTTACCTGGTATTCACTTGCATGTTGCAAACGAAATAGCGGATTAAAGTATCAACCTATATAGTGCCCCTCTGCAGGGAAAAGGCCTCCATCATAGAAATCAAATAGCGGATACTAATAGCCCTTAAAAATACGAAAAATATTTAATGAACTAGAAAAAAAAAGCACTTAAGGATATGATAAAACAAGGGAGGACTAAAGTTATTTTTTTTTTTTTTTTTTACTGTAGATAGGTAAGCGTTTGACCATATTTCATCTGATGGTAAGTGATAATATGGTCTAAGATGTAGCACGATTACCTAGAAGATACCTATTCACTCGCGCTTTGAAAACCCCCAAATTGTAGCCACTAGGGAACACCTCCTCAGGCAACTGATTCCACTGTTTCGCAGTACGAATAAGAAAACAGGATTCAAACCTCTTTGTGCGGACTTTTGGTATTTCTACCATGTACCGGTGTCGATTGAGGGTCTGCCTGGTGGAGTAGTGGAAGAACGGAGATGCTCCAATGGCATTGTACAGTTCCGTGGCGCACTCTCCAAAATGTATCCGGTAGAAGACCGATAAGCTTGCTACCCTGCGTCGGTGTTCAAGGCTTTGTAGCCTCTTACACACAAGCTCGTCGTCGCCAATTAGCCTCTTGGCCCTTCTCTCAATACTCTCTAACGCCTCAAGCTGGTATTTGGCTGAGCCATCCCAAAGATGAGAACAGTACTCCATGCAGGCTCGGACTTGCGCTTGATATAAGTTAAGCAGCTGTCCTGGCGTAAAGTACTGCCTCACTTTAGCCAGAATACCGAGCTTTTTTGAGGCAAGTTGAGCTTTGGACTCGATGTACGTGCCAAAGTTGAGGGAAGGGGTGAGGGACATGCCAAGAAGCTCAAGACGGCTAGTAATCGGTACGGACACATTCTGGAAAGTGGGAGTCAGTTGGAATTGACTCCGTTTAGCAGAGAACAAACACGCCTGGGTCTTAGCTGCATTGAACGAAACTCGGTTAAATTAAAAATTAGTTAAAAAAAACATAGTATAAACATTTGTAGATATTAATTTATGAGAATTTCGTTAGGTCATCATCATCAGCCCATTTAAGTCCCCACTGATGGGGCACGGGCCTCCTTCAATCAAATGAGAGGTAATTGCCATACTCACCACGCTTGGCAGACGGGTTGGCGAGGGTTAAGATATAAATGCAGAGTTTTCCTTCTCTGGGTGCTGATGATCATGCCAGCAGCTTTACCTTAGTCGCCTTTTACGACACCTCGGTAAGAGTGAGGGTGGCCTATTCTACTCTGCCGGGGACCACACGGCGGTGTTTCGATAGGTACTTACAATTTAATTAACTGTTTAATTATATTTATAGGTCTACTTTATACCTTCATTGACTTAATTTTATTATTTATTTGATATTTCATGTAATAGGTGGCAGACGAGCGGACGGATCACGCCTGAAATCGTAGTAAGTAGCTTAAGGTGACGGGTGGGGCACACTAGCGACGCCAATCGATTTTAATTTTTAGCTACTAAACCGGATCTCTTTTAAACAATTTCGAGGTTACAACCTCCCGGCAAACACTTATACTATTTATTAAATAACCATGTAAAAATGGGGTGTCCAACGCGTACGCAAAAAAATGATTCACTTTTGGTGTGAATTAATTTTTCGCGTACAAAAACGGACCCAACATTTGTGCATGGTTATTTAATAAATAGTATAAGTGTTTGCCTAGTGGTTGCAATCCTGAAATTGTTTAAAATAGATCCGGTTTAGTAGCTAAAAATTAAAATCGAATGGCGTCGCTAGTGTGCCCTAACCGTCACCTAAAGGGCATGCGCTGCGTTAAGCGGGTGCACGTCGCGACCATCTGCTCAACGTGATGTTTCATGTCTTCTCCACAGAGCAGCGCTTCGAGAAGCGGGTCTTCCGTCGCACGCGGCGCGGACGACGGAGCACGCCCCGCGTGCGCGTGCGGCACCGCGTTAGACGGAGGTCGTTGAGAATAATATAATAATATCCTCCAACCAATTTCGGATAAGGCAGCCAATCTCATCGATCAACCACTTACGCAGGATATATTATAGTGTTCTAGTGTATGCGCAAATACAAGTGTACTCTCTATTCCCTTGCCCTCATAATCCGATGGTACACCAGTGTGACACGACCGGAGAGGGATCGGGTGCAGAACCAACAGCTTAACGTACTTTCCGAGGCACGGGGCTACAAGACCGCCAACTTCCAGACTCCGGGCTGCCACTAAGATGTTCTTACCGAAAACTTAGGTACATTTTTTTACTGTACTATCGGTACAACAGACGGGGACTGACACACTTGCTTGCATACGTCAAAGCGTTCGATTCCGAAAGTTATGAAAGCGGATGTTTGAGTAATTACCAGAGATTCCATGCCATTATAGAGCCGTATATGACTGTAGCAGGGACGGCATTATTTATTTTCACAACAAATTATTAAATAAGATGAAACTCAATACACCAGTCAGTTCATTTTATTATTTTTTCCTTTATGGCTGCTACTGTGTTGCCTACGGCGAACACATAATAACTCTGCCAATGTCGAGTGTTTAACTAGACGTTAATTTCGGTTGTGGCGAGTTTGAATCCTTTTGATGTTAATTTAAATTGAGTTTTTCACCAAGCACCATTGTCTAAGCCAAGCACCATCTAAAACCAAGACATATAACAAGCCGTCACAATATTAACATCCATAATAGACATTAGTAGTTTTTGTTTTAAAACCAATCCCCTAATTACTCGACATTGGCAGTATCACTAACTCAAACGGAGACGAGTAAAGTAAGTTTGACAACTCGCCCGCTAGGCGCAAAGTGGACTTCCGCACGTCATTTCCATTGATACGGCGAGCCGCGTCTGTCCTTGCAGTCGCACCCCGCCCTATCTCGACGTCCGCAGTGCACCGCCGATGCACCCACTTGCACTCGATGCACGGTCGAGTGCGGACGTGGGAGAGCCTCGCGCAGGGGTATGACAGTCGGAACATAGGATTTTTTTTCATAGAAAGCAGAGTTATCTAGCGACATGATCCTGAAATAGGCTTCTTTGTAGTCTCTTAAAGTTGTGCTAGATGCCGCTATCTCATTATTTACATCCTATAAAAATTATTTAATTAATTTACAATTTTTCAAATTACCTATTCTTATTTATCAAGAAATATTTACTAGTTTGAAATGTCTAGACAAAATAAAATCTAATGAATTGTTACGAATGAATGACTAATTTAAAAAAATGGTAAATTGGAATGTGTAAAAGTCAAAATGGTGTCATGATAGAACAGACAACAGTTGACAACACAAACAAACTGTTTATACAATGGATAGCATATTTCCAAATTTAACGTAGCCAAAATACATACACCCAATGCAGATTTTTTACAGTCCACTTAAATTTATAAAACTACATTTATATCCAGGGCCATAACTTTTTTTGAGCAAATAAAAAAAACACAGATCTGAGATTTTTTTGCAAATGGCGTGCATTTTATTTTTCACCAAAAAATTTCCTAAAGAATCCTTACTTGAAAAAGAGAAATTCAGTTATCGATACAACACAAACGTTGAGTTGAATTTCGGTCAAAGAGTAATATTATATATAAATACGTTTCAGTCTCCTCCGTCTAGTAGTTGTTAGTGAAACTGTTTTTGCGATTACGGACGCTAAAGTATGTGTTGAAAAGTTAATTATGCCAGGCCAGCATTGTATATTGTGGCCGTGGGTATGGAACTGGTAAGTTTTAACCTGTGTTATGATCCTCATCCTCAGCAAACTGAAAGTTTTAATACCTACATCCTGAACGAAAACATGTATTTCAATACTGGGGGCCTACCGCCCAATCGCCTTTGTTCTAATCGAATATCGTTAAGAAACATGACTGTGTCATTTGAATTCCACATTTCGATAGAATTTTGCTGTTTTGTTCTGTTGAACGTTGCTAGCAAGCTAAACATTGTTTAACATAAAGTTGCGCAGTAGCCCCTCTGATCTGAATATGGAAATACCCGACTTAAATAATTTATCATAATCAGCCCATATTCGTCCACTGCTGGACACAGGCCTCTCCTAACTCACGCTACTGAAATGTGACGATCATCAGAGGTCTTTATCCTACTGCTATCACATTGGCAAGAGAGGATTCATTTCGGTTTTTCCTTCTCTCACACAGGTGTTATGTGCATCTTGCCTTCTAGTCGACTCTTATATTACTTATCATATGATACTATCATAGGACAGGCAAAGAATATCACTCAGCATTAATGTAAACAATGTATTATTGTCTCTCAGGTACACCAGTCCATGTTTTTCCTAACCCAATCAAATTGTTGTATCAAGATTTATTAATAGACTGTCCTTTTGAGTGTGATGTTCATAAGGAAGAAAAGGTATTTTTTAAATACATCAATAAATGTTATTTTAATTGGAAAATTAACTTTTGATGGTGATGATGAAGTAAAGAGAGCGGCCCAAATACATTATAACAAATTCAAACATTATAAAAATAGAAAAACAAAAAGTTTTTTTATATTAATAAATGTATTTATAATTTATTTTTGTAGTTTTACTCAATCACTTCCCTTCTGGTATTAATATTAGCTCTTCAAATGCTATAGATACACTAGCCCCATATAAATTATAACATTAGTATCGAAAACATTATCGAAATAGGCAGTATCTAACAAAATACGTACGTACGTTGACAATGGCGGCGTAACTGGACTAACGGTATATTACGGCGTGACGCGTAGTCGTCAGTCGCAGATGCGCCCTTTCGGTTTGCATGCACCTCGAACCTCTACTATATAATATTACCTTGGCCTCGCGCGCCCTCTTGCGACCACTTTACGACTACATCGATACGTTCGGACTGTAACTATATCACGCTAGTGAGGGGATGCCAATAATTAATTAAATATTTCACAACTTCACATGCATTGATCTGACTCCGAGATAGGTATCAGAACCAACAGCGGAATTACAAATATATTTTTAAACGAGGTTTGAAAATAGTCCTTTTTTCACGGTAGGCAGGTGGCATGACTGTGCTCCGGCATTGTTGATGTTTATGAGCGAAGGTTACCGTTTACCATCAGATGGGCCGCAAGCTCGTCTACCTATTATAAGAAAAAAATATATAAATATAGGTACATTTTGTACTTTTTTTGTAAATACATACTAATAGGTATGTTCCTGTTTTCTTATTCGTACTGCGAAACAGTGGAATCAGTTGCCTGAGGAGGTGTTCCCTAGTGGCTACAATTTGGGGGTTTTCAAAGCGCGAGTGAATAGGTATCTTCTAGGTAATCGTGCTACATCTTAGACCATATTATCACTTACCATCAGGTGAAATATGGTCAAACGCTTACCTATCTACAGTAAAAAAAAAAAAAAAATAGGTACATAGAAAACACCCAGACCAATACAAACAGACATGTTCATGCACACAAATGTTAGTACTGTGCGGGGATCGAACCCGCAACTCTTGCACCACAGACAGCGTTCTCTACCACTGATCCAAGCGGGTCGTAGGTCAGGGTCTCATGCAACTTACCGATAGAAAGATACTCTTTATGGCAGCAAAGGTTACAATTTTTTTTTTATGCGATAGGTAGCAGACGAACAGACAGATCATCTGACGGTAAGTGATTCCCGCCTCGCATCGACACTCACAACACAAGTGGATTGATAAACTCAGTGACAATCTTCAAACCCCCATTTTCCCCGGATTGGGCCTGATTGGAATGTGGGCAGGCGGCTTGAGATCATTGTTTCGGAAACACGCTTTACTAGCGCGATGTAAAAATGCATAGTGACATCTACCGAAACAACTTCTCTTCGTACGAGAATATTTGATTTTTCGCTTAAGTGACCCCCATTACCCTCTTTACCCTAATTTTTGTGAGTCTTACTGTACTTTACAAATAATATATGTATTGTTAAATCCGAAATGATGCAAATCAAGGTACTGAAGGCCCAAACCGAGGCAAAGCGGGGTTAAGGGTTTGTTGACTTCACTGGGGCTGGGGGAGTCCATGAGCGCGGCAATCGCTGAGGCAATCCGGATACTCGTCTGCCACCTAGCACATAAAAAAAAACATAGATTTGAAAAATCCTGCAGTGCATGCTCGATTTTGAACCCCGACCCCCGCATGGAAGGTCCGATCTTATCCACTACCATCGCTCGCCATCAATGATACTGTTGAAAATAGCAATAAAATAAAATGAATATGGCAACACTAACCAATTGACATATGTCTTCTTCTTCTTTATTTTAGCGTGTAATTCCCGGTTGCGTCCAAAGCTGTCACTCTGGAGCCCGGGGTACGCTTAGACCATGATTCAGGATTGGGGGGTCTGGTAATTACAATAAAGCGACTGCCGTCTGACCTTCGCAACCCTTTAACAGGGGAAATAGACCAACTGAATCATGTTTACACGTATCAGAATTTTTTTTTCCTCACGATGTTTTCCCTCCCCGCCGAGTAGATGGTAATGGTAGAAATACGCACATAGATTTGAAAGAAAACAATTGGTGCATGCTCGGAAAAACCATTGGTACATGCTCGGAACCAATTAACTTATGTAAATTAGATTAATAATTTTGTGGTGGGCAACATTACTTTTTTATATATATATTAGACTTATTCTTTATTCCTTCAACTTAGTACAATCACAGAGACAGACCGGAAAACGGAAGTCACGAAAAAAAAAGATAATGTTGCCAACCACAAAATTATTAATCTAGCCACTTAACATATGTCAATTCGTTAGCCATATACATTTTATTTTATTGCTATTTCCAACAGATACTAATCACTATTAAGAATAGATAAGCAGGCATCTCGTGTTATCCGCATATTAATAAATGCAAATGAGGAGAAGTTGAATGCTAAACAGACACACATGATATGAGGTTAATCATAAGGATATTTATCTACTCTCATGATTATAATCATAGACTAATTATATCGTCCCTTTTTGTAATTAAGAATTTAAAGGTAAAGACATGTTCATAAGCTTTATACTACTTTACTTGAAAGGATATTAAAAAAAACTATATTTTATGCGTGTAACTATAGAAAACGCGCGATTTAAAACTCCCATTCGACGACCCGTTTGGATCAGTGGTAGTGAACGCTGCTTATTATTATTTATTATTATTGTATGAGTCTGGGTGTTTTCTATATATTATAAGTATTTATTGACAAAATAAACAGTATTATTTATATATTTGTAATTCCGCTTTCGGTTCCGATATCCGTAACACAGGTGCTTGAGCTACCTATTTCGGAGTCAGATCAATGTATGTGATGTTGTGAAATATTTATTTTCGGGAAAAACATAACTAAGTGCGAAAGAGATCCAACCACAGAGTACTTTTTAAATACTGAAATAGAGACCTCTCTCGGCAGCAAAAAGAGGTAACGTATTTTACAGCGCCTCTTACGAAATCTCCAAGAAACTATCCTCTTTTTTATCGATATAGGTATATATATACATAGGTACTATATTGTTCAAAGCTTTATGTATGTAATGTATTTCGGGATTATTATGAATTACCAATCGTATGTAAGCAGATTTATTACTGTTTTACATGCAATATGTACGTTTACGGAATTTAGAATTCGAACGATTGGCTATTCATAATATTATTAAATTAAATACACTGATATATAATACACTATTTATTTATGGGTCTTTTACAACACTTTTTGTAATATTTCTTGGCTTTTATTTTAAAAATGCCCTCGTCGCTTTCCTCACAATCATTCTTACCTTGCAGTATTTTATTGATTAGTTTACAATGGTTATGTATGAAAAATCTACAAGTAATACTAACTAGATACTCTATTAATTGATCTTTATGTTCATGACAATTTATAAAATTAAAATCAATGAATATTAATATATGATTCTTTATACATTCCTTAAATTATTTTTCAACTAAATATTTTGCATCATTGATGTCTTGTATCCCTGAGATACATTCAACGAGAGAATTAGTGGGACTACAAAGCCATTGGCGACCTGCATATTCTCGGTAACTTATGTACTGAGAAGCGAGATTTGTCGTGAGACTTGTTTGGTAATTAGTGCAACTTTTAAAATTTTACTTTTTGCCATTTTGGCGAAGTAACCACTAATATAAGTAAGCGCACTCATGACCCTCGGATCATCTTTCTCCTCTAAAGACTGCATAGTTATTTCCTGCAAAAATTCCATAACAGAGGTCGCCGCAGGTTTAGTGTATGGTCGGCAAAATCAGGTCTTGTGGTAGTGCCATCAGTAACAAAGCCTGTAACATGGTCTTTCTTTTCGTTGAATTGTATGTTTGCCTTTAAAAACATCTCATAAAATATTAAAGTGCATAACCTTTCTTCTGGTTTCATGTTTTTTGCAACATTTTTTAACTATCGGAAAACCTGGCTTTATATTTGCCTGGTTTATTACCTTGGCCAGAGTTTGTGGTGCTGGTAGCACAAACATTTTCCTTAATAATTTGTATCCTTTTGGGGTCTTTTTTTGTATAGAGAGTGCAAGGATTTTTTCTTCTAAAGTAAAACGTCTGCCTTTACTTTTTTGCCAGTTTGTTTTAGTTGTAACATAGTCATTGTTTTGGCTGCATAAAACATGTTTTCAAGTGTTGCCAAAAGTGCTGGGTTTGATGTAATGGTTTTGGCAGCTTTTATATTCATAGATTGTTTTTTCATTTTACTGCGGCATTTGCTCACTTTAATTCTCAATTTAGTGATTTTTTCTCGAAGTTTTCTTTCTTCTGAGGATACATATTTCTTAACTGTTCTTATCGGTTTTCAGAATAACGCTGTAACAAGATAAGAAGCAGTATTGTAACACAATAAAATGAATGTAACTTTAATAAAAATTGGATTCAGAGAGAAATAATAGGATTAGGATATTTCTTACTTGTCCTAACTTGTCTTCTGTCTGTTGTCTGAACTGCTGATGACTTTGGAGTTGAGTCTACCAGAGTTGATGACGGTCCTACCAGAATCGTGTCCATTGTTGCCCCAATGGGATCTAAAATATAAATGTGAAATGATTTATTTACTGTCAATTAATAATGGTAAAAAGTAGGTGTGAGATTAAATAAAATGTTATTTGTATGCTAGTGGCAACAAACGAGCAAGTGGGTCACGTAATGGTATAGCCTACTTTGTAAATGAGGGTCTACAGCACCTGATGAGGAACTCAAGCAGCCTGTCTAACCTATAAGACATATTACTATAGCGCTTTAGGAAAAGTTTATCAATTCAGTGAGCAGTTTCTGGTGACATGAAAAACGAGGGTCTGGAGTACCTGGTGTGAAAATCCAGCAGCCAATGATCAATACGTTGAGCAGTCTCTGATGACAATTTGACCCTATTTACCCGACTACGGCGAAGCAAAAAAGAGGGTTATGATTTGACCTGTATGCCTATATGTATTTATGGTTGTTCTCGTTTAGCTTGGGAAAAGATTTCCCCAAGCCCCAAGTCAATGATCTTGTAATTTTTAAGAATTACGTTGATCACTTCCATATCTTCATCCACGTTATGAAAAACATTGTAAAATACCGGTAAAACAAAATGGTGTTTTGTGACAACCCTAAACAAAAACAAAAAATCTTTTTCTCCCTAACTTCCATGAGATGCGCATCTGGTTTTTTTATGCGGTTAGTTTATGTTTTGAGCTATATTTCTAATTTAAAAGAAAATGCGCAAACCTTGTAATTTTAAAGAAAAAAATTAAGGCAAAAAAATCGAAAATATTTAATTTTGTCATAAATTCACTATTAAGTCCCCTAAATATTTCAAAACCAAATATTTTTTTTGCACCTACCCTTTTTTAATAAAAAATAAATTTCGATTTACTGGTGTTATAAAATATCAAATTTTAATAATTTATTACTCGGTAACTAAGCGGAATTGAAACACGGGAGTTCCTGCCTTGCATTTATAATACTAAGGTCTTTTCAATGCTTAAAAAACAGGGGGATGTCTGATTTTGAGTCTTCGGGAAACACTGTGTACGGGAATGAAGTCACGGGCACAGCTAGTTTCATTATATAATACTGCCTGCAACTGGTTTTTAGATTGAGTATAATAATAATAATTATTTGAATATAAAATAAATTAAAAGTGAAAAAGGATTAGGATGTTTCTTACCTTTGTCAACTTGTTTTTCCGTCATCTGCAAGGCTGAGGATTTTGCAGCTGAAGCTGCCAGAGTTGATGATGGTCCTGCCAGAATTGTGTCCCTTTTTCCCCAATGGGTTCTAAAATACAAATTTTCAATATTGTCAATTGATAAGATTGGTAACAAAATGTATGTGATTCAATAAAAAAATATACTAAATACAAATGGTGACATGATAATCCATTAGAATATAATCATGAATGACACTGCAAGTCAAGTAGGTATTCAACTCAATTATACTTGCTTATAATCGCTACATAGCATTACTCATTCCTATAATAATTATTACCTTCAAATATTTTTGTGAGTTGACTCTTAAAACGCGATTCATTTAACTGTATATAATGCTTAACAAATATATAACGAGTAAAATCGTTTAAAGGGTTATTTTACCTTCTCTTTAGTGGCTGTCAGCTGACCAATGTATCGGACTAAAGCTAATAGTAGTTCAGTTAATGAAATTTAGGTTTAATTACTTAAAGTTAATCAGTTAAGTGATTGTCAACTTCTCTAGTTAGCAAGAGAATGCTCATTGAATAATTGTACATACCTGATTCAGATCCTGATAATGTTGTAGTTAAATCAGGCAACTGCGGTGCGTTGACATCCAAAACATTTTGTACTTCTCTCATTGGTCTCTTCCGAACAAATGTTGATATTGGTAATGTTGGTAATTTGCCTGAAATAAGTAAAATAAAATTATTACTATATATATATACATATATATAAAAATAATTTTAATTTAATACCTAATAGTAAACAACCTTTAGGTCTAGTGATTGTAAGATTGATGATAAGTAAATCACATAACAGATCATCTTAACTTACTTGGCATATTTAATTTAGGTACTGCGATGTTGCTAATTCTGTTGAGACGCAGGCAATACTTCTCATCAAAATGCGCATGGCAAACTCTGCGATACTTATGAATATCACTGTTGTTTAATGCCAAGATATCACCACCAATGGCCATAACCCATTCATTAAAGCGTGATAGGTCTTTACCTGGATTTGGAAACAAATGTAAAGTCTGTTGTGACTCTGAAACAATTGAAATTATTCCACAATGTACTTATATAGTGAGACACAAAAAACCCACGATTACAATGCTAGGTGGGTTGGGATTAAGGTAAGACACAAAAGATACCATAGGATAAGCGCTTGTCCAGAAGATGAATTCGTCACGAATCGTTATCACACGCGCATTGGCGAAGTACTGGGTGCCCATATATGGGAGATGTAAATTGCGTGCGCTACGCTAGACTCTATACTAGGTACTTACTTCTTAATTGCGTCCAAAACTGTAACGCTGGGAGTAAAATTAGTCCTTCACCAAATGCTCGCGCGTCAAACGCTTCTCTGGACGCACGAATATTTGTTTCAAGATACACTTATAGAACAAAATAACTTACTTCCTTTCGTACATTCCGGGACACAGCACTTTTTAGATGTCATAATGATAGTTTATAAGTGTCTTCAATGTATTATTGAAACAAATTCACTAAATTTCTAAGCCACTGCTCAGAACATCGAGTCTCTGTCTCACAAACACTTCAAACCGCACAACTGTACTATCCGGAGGAGATAACACTCAAACTCGACGGATTACACAAGAAATGCGAAGATTAACAAGTAATTTCCGATAAAAACAGAACTTAGCACAAGAAAGTGAAAAATTCGTTACTAGCGGAAAACTTTTGAAAGATAGATAATTTTTGACAGTTAGTTTTTTTTAAGTGTTGCCAGAAATTGAAATACTTAAATTACAGTTCTAAATTCATCACGCATCTTAATAAAGCGATTTTAACATAAAAAAAACTTAATAAAAATTTACATTGTATTTGACATTTATGATCAAATTAAGATTTTTATTTTAACCTACTTCTGTATGATGTATTTTACGATTTACAATAATTTTATTGCGACGAGAACCTACAGAAATAGTACAATGTTTTAGTAAGTCACACAAGAATAAGCGACCATATTACGAGGACAAAAGGACAGAGACAAAAGATAGCTATCAACTCTTCAAGCACCTATTTTGCTTGACGGGTTGGAACGCCAATTGTTGCCCTGGAGGTTTCCCCGGGAACTAAAATACGACAGTGCTTGAAATTATTGTTACCCTTGAGCTTGTTCTAAGATTGAAGAGGCTGGATCCAACCAGGCCTGACGCATATTCTATACGGGTGCGGTAGAAAAAGAACGTCGCCTAGCACGTCACTCTAGTACTAACGGCTTGGAACGGTTTTTCCAGAATGGCTTTCTTTCTATAAAAAGCACAATCTGTTTTGGGTGCATGTCTATGGTTTTATGTTTGATGACTGTAATCAAAGTAATCAAACTGAAACTGTATTGACTTACTAATTGATTTATTGACAGCCTCGTTGGAGCAATAATGCACTGCAGTTTTAAGCGACGGCTGCTCTTGGGGTCCCGGGTTCAATCCCCGGGTCTGGCCGAAAAATTGATCCAGAATTTTTCTGTTAAGAATTTCTCAGTGTCAGCCCGAAGTCTGGATGTTGGCGGTATACCCCCCTGCCTCGGAAAGCATGTTAAAACGTTGGTCCTGCACCTGATCCCTCTTCGATCGTGTCATACTGATTTCTTGCCTGAGCAAAAACTTGTGCACTATAATAATGTCCTGCACATGAATAATAATGATCTTTATTGCAAAATCTGCGTACATAAATAGATGGTAATTTTATATGCTAGGTATCAACAGTTAATTACCTACGGGTAAGTAACTGTAACGCAGCGGAGGATCTGCGGTCAAAGGTACGCCTTTGACCGCAGATCCTCCGCTGCGCTTCTTGGGCTAAGTAGGAACAACATACGCATCCTAGTAAGAGCTTTAACCGGTCACTGTTGCCTCAATAAGCACATGGCGACTATAGGAATAAGTGACAATAGAATCTGCAGAATGTGTAACGAGGCGGATGAAACCCCTATACACACAATCACTGAATGCGGACCACTGATGCGCAAACGTAGCTTACATCTGGGCAAGCACTTTTTGAGCCCCCACGAAGCTAGGGATCTCAGTCCAAAAAACTAATAGACTTTCTGTAAAGTGTGACTGATATGTAGCACAGTGGCGATCACAATAGATCAAACTGGTCGCAGTGATACTGGTCTGAATAGGACCTGCATAGCCGCCCGCTTGAAATAAAAAAGAAATCTATAGCTGATCACTAAAGTTGGCCGCCAGAATTGCCAGAAATGTAATATCGGTTTGGAAGACATAAATTTATTTATAATGCAAGTTTTTAATTGTTACCATGAGGTTAAATTACTCGGAATAGCTTGCGAATGCTTAGGATGCAATCGAGGTTTCTACGCTAAATGAGAGAGATGTGTAACTGGACCTATGCTGCCGTGCGCTAACTAAAAAGTCGCTAAGCCACGGTCCCTATGGCTTAGCGACCTTTTAGCTAGCGGACGGCAGTATGACAGGTATAACTCTATTCTTGACCACAACTCAGCGGTCCCCGAACGGTGCTCAGCATGCAAGCGACTGGTGCAAGTTAACGTAGAGTTACCAACATTGGATTGGATGGCGTCCATTCATTTCAGAACACATTTCACCTATTGCTATGCATTCCGTCCACCATTCTGGAATCGCTAGACAATTCGTTATGGTTAATTTTCGAGGTGACAACTATTTTGGCAACAGCGCCGGAACAACGGAAACGTGGTTGCAATTCCGTTACAAAGTATTTTAATGTTAGCGACCATGTCAGTTAATAATTAACATTTTTTGCAAATAAAACAAGCTTAGAAACTGCTAAGAATGTAAAACTCCCATCCGCTGGATTAGGCTTCCGTCACCCTCACCCACTCAGCTTAAAACATCAAATCGCTGCTTCACGCCAATTTTCTGTTAAGACCGTGGTAGCGCTCTAGTAGAGCCGGCCCATTCAAGCCGAAGCTCTCCAGCGGTGATAAAAGAAACAAATTTAAAGTACGAGTATTTTATCAAGTGACATGTGGCAGGACGGATTACCTATGGCAAGCGACTGCCGCAGCGTACCACAGTTGCAATATCAGTACTATCAGTGACAACACTATTGTGAAATACTTATTTATTTATTTAACACTACCATTCAACCAACCAGCATGGCATTTGTGCACAATTTGCACATTTTTGACTGTAGGTGGGTTTTTTACGCTACGCTACGCTGCGCCGGCTCGAATGGAGAAATACTACGGCCTCATACAAAACCTGAGACAAATAACGCCTGAGATGCATTTCATCGACTAAGTGAGAGTGTCAGAGCCGAATAAGGCACAGTATAATATATAGACCACTGAACGCGTTACTAAGCCAACGAAATTTAAATATAGACAGCTCATGTCGAATCAAGAGGGCTAATTTAAAGCAGTCGTTACGATCGAAACGGAGTTTCCCTCTCTTTCACACGCGCTGTATGTCTCCTTTGGTGGATGCGACAGGTATATTCTCGTTAGTTACTTGACGGCTTAAAATTAAGCCACCAGCACTTACAAAATTCTTCAGCTTAGTACAGTGGTCTAATTGGCTACCTGATATGTGGAAGAGATGGGTTCGATCCCCACCTGAACACGTTTTTACTTAAAAATAGGGGCTTTTTATAAACGTCCTATAAACCTTAGCTTAAACGGTGTTATAAAGCAGTTTTGACGTATTTATTTAGCTTTATAACACCGTTTTAGTAATGAAACGTTTAACAAATATTTATATATTTACTGTACTAAATTGCAAAAAAATGCTTTAAAAAATAATTTTAACAAGCTCATGTTTACTGTGCTTAAGATTTATTTATTTATATAAAATTTTCATGAATGCTTTACTGTCAAGCCAAAGCGCCAACAAGTCATATACATTACAAATACAAATAGTGTGTTATACCAAATTATTTCAATATAACTAAGTATAAAATAAAAGCAGAATGTCAAAAAAATACTACGGCATTAATACATCAAAAGGTCAACCTTGAAGTCAAAAATTACATTACAAATTAAATAAATTAGAAATATTAACTCAGAAGTATTTATAAAGGTTAAATAAAAATTAACAAGTCCAAAATAAAATGTCAAACTTAACTAGTACAGTGGCGGACACATCAAGCTATACAAAACTGTCAAATTTCCTCAACTATCCGCCACTGTACGTATGTACAGTGGCGGACAGTTGAGGAAATTTGACACTTACACAAACATCTATAAAAACAAGTTAATATACACCTAGACGGTCAGAGAATTTGTCCACATCGTTGTTGTTGAGGATCGACGGCTGGACCAACCTCTTTTATATTGTTTATGTTTTTATACTTTTTTACTGAATTTGATATACAGCGTGTGTATTTTATACGGGCGAATAATTAATCCAGCTATAATATCTGATCCTACGAATCGTATAAGATAATCATTTCATTAAATTTTGTGGTTAATTAGGTGTAATGATTTTTCTAAAGTGCAACCCAGCAGCAATGTATGCCGTCCAACTTTGTTTGACATGACAAGTGACATGAGTGTCATGACACTCGTATGACGTTTAGATACTTATGTCTACGTTAATTGATGTTATTAACGTTAACTACCAGTGGATGCAATACATTGCGTGCTCAATTATTTTGTATGAAAAAAAAGTACCTTAATTTCCTAAAGAAATGTATGTAAACAGGTTCCCTAGGTCCGATAGTAATCACCATTAAAATATTCGCCCGTATCAAATAAACACGCTGTATATATTTTTTTGTTTATGGTGTTGTCTTGTCTTATGTCTGATGGACGAGAAAATACATGGATACGGCGGGTAGGGCTAAAACAGCCGCATAAGCTGATGCAATTCAAATATTTTAAATTAGTGTCTGGTGGTTTTTAATGTACAAACGTGGTGATTATTTGTGCACTGAAGTGCCGCAAAGTGATCCTAATAATAAGAATCGTTGGATTGTATCGTTTTTAACACTGCTATTGTGTGTCAAGTGCGCTGTCTCGTGACAACTTGCTTGGACCTAATAGAGTCTTAAAACCCGCGATTGCTTTTAGAGTGATATCCACTCAATCCGTAAGTCGATAAAACGTAAAACACCGGCGTTTTATTGAGTGACTGTGACTTTGACTGATTTCGACTGTTGACTACCTATTTATTCTCAATAAGTTACTTGACATTGGCGAATTATCTTAGGGAGAGCCATAATAAAAAAAAGAGAAAATACATTGTTTTGCAAATATCAGTCGCTTTTGTTAGCATCTCAACAGTAGATTGATATACAGTCCATTCGCCAACAGTCGTGTTGAGCGAGAAGGCCCCGAGTAGACGACACGTGATATCGAGCGATGACAGAATCCCCTGCCCGGCGTTGTTTATTCACGCGGTGTGATTGTACCGGGTTCACTCTCGCTCGGTGGCGCGTTGGTATTGTCCTGCAGCCTTCATCACTGAGCCTACGTGTGCACCTAGTATATATACAAGCATTGTAGGGCTACCTCGGGCGGCAGTGCGCAAATTCAAAAGCAGACAAAAGATGAGATAAGATAAGAAACTATTTATTGACCTCAACACAGTATACATAGAACAAAACAGGAAAAAAGGTATCAGAGACAAAAAGGTGCGGCCAACAAGGTTCATCATCGTCAGCCCATTTAAGTCCCCACTGCTGGGGCACGGGCCTCCCTCAATCACATGAGGGGTAATTGTCATACTCACCACGCTTGGCAGACGGGTTGGCGAGGGTTTTGATATAAATGCAGAGTTTTCCTTCTCTGGGTGCTGATGATCATGCCAGCAGCTTTACCTTAGTCGCCTTTTACGACACCTGGTTCAGCCTGACACCACAAGGTTCAGCCTGAGCATATCTCGTATTTATTTCTGATCTTGTTGTAATAGGTTTATATATGTATTATTTGTGTAAAATTATTATCTAAATAAATTGAATTGAAACTGAATTGAATATGCTGCAAATGCCGCAAGCAACAGCTGCAGCCCTGGTTTTCAGGCTGGGCCTTGGGTGACGACTTTGCAATAGAAAATATATAATATCCTCCAAATCATTGCCTTTCCTTCATAGGAAAGAAATAAACAAAAAAAAAGTCAATAATACTATTTGAAAGAAACACTGAAACACATTTTCATTTTCGTTTTTTTTATTAAAATATCTAAAATAAAAACAGGAAAGTATTTTTAGGGCTCCTTATAAACAAATGAATACCCTAAGATAGTTTTCAGAATTTTGTCAAATAGCCTATTAGTCCCAAACTCCCAACAGCGACCACGTTTTAAAAATGTATGATATTTCTATGTTTAAGAGTGCATGACGAGATTGCTGTATTTACGCCCCCGGGGGTGCCCCCCTCTAGCGCCCCGGGGGGTCGCCACAACAGCCAGCCCTGTTCGGCCTAATCGGGATTCATCATGGAGATGATTTTTTTTTATTGCACAACGGGGAACATAATCCTAGATATACCCGAGGTGCTAACACAAACATGTGACCCTATACAACCGACTTCATACGATTGTATGAATGGAACTCGTTGCCGGCAGAGAACCAAAGTTATCGACATTGCTCACCGGATTAGCAAGCTTAAATGGCAGTGGGCCATATTAGCCGCAGAACCGACAACCGATGGGGTAAACGAGTTCTGGAGTGGAGACCGCGTCTTGGCAAACGTAATGTAGGACGCCCTCTGGCTAGGTGGGGGGACGATCTGCGCAGGATGGCTGGCAAGAGCTGGATGTGAGAAGCCATGGATAGATCACAGTGGCGAACAATTGTAGAGGCCTACGTCCAGCAGTGGACTGCGATAGGCTGATGATGATGATGATGATGAACTCGTTGCCGGCGCACGTGTCTCCTCCTTCCTACAATATGGATTCCTTCAAACGAAGCTTGAAGGAGCATCTCGCAGGCCAACGGAGGTCATGCCATGATATCGATTCCCTTTTAATTGCAACTTCTCCTGCTTAAGGTGACGGGTAGGGACGCCAATCGATTTTAATTTTTAGCTACTATACCTTATCTATTTTAAACGATTACGGGGTTACAACCTCTGGGCAATCACTTATACTATTTATTAAATAACTATGCACAAATGTTGGGTCCGTTTTTGTACGCGAAAAATTGATTCAATTTTTCGTGAATCAATTTTTCGCGTACGCGTTGGACCCTATATTTTGGCATGGTTATTCAATAAATAGTATTAGTTTTTGCCGAGAGGTTGTAACCCCGAAATTGTTTAAAACAGATCCGGTTTAGTAGCTAAAAATTAAAATTGGCATCGCTAGTGTGCCCTACCCGTCACCTCAACATCAGCGTGAGGAGTGCCAAATATACTGAGGCTCTATTAAAAAAAGATGTCCAATTACAAATACAATTAATTTTATTTTACAAATAGTTTTATTTTCCAAAAAATGTGAAACATGATGATGAATTACAAAGGGTCCCACAATAGGAAAAATCCTGTATCCTGGGCACCCAGTATACGGAACAATACTAGGAGAACGCAGAGTTTACATTAAATTGTTTAGTTTTTAGGATAGCTAACAGCTTTAACATGAAAAAATATATATCAACTAACCGCCCCCCCCCCCCCCCCTCTAACTTCTATAATAAAATAATTATAAAAAAAAATTGATATACATTACCATGAAAACTAACGACGAAAATTGGTTTGAACTCGATCTAGTACCAAAGTAGTTTTTTTTTAATACGTTATAAACCTTAAACCGTAATTTACCTTCCCTTTAGTCAACTCAATTGTTTTAAGTAACATCTTACTTACGGCTACGGAATCATTCATGGGCGAGTGCGACTCGCACTTGGCCGGGTTTGTAGTCATAAAAGTTTAATGTACTGCATTAGTTTTAAGACTGCAATTGTAACATGTATGCAATTCAATAAATAAATAAATAATTCAGTTATATTATGTATGCACTTATTGTATATTTATTTATATATGTATTTATTCATTCATTTATTTATTAAAATAAACATTAGTGTCCTCTCAAGCTGTACAAATTAACCCAAGTGGTTAATCACACGAAAGAGGACATATATATATATAGACTTTTGAGCCTTTTGTAGGTCCTGCCATGTCCAAGTACACACTCATACATCGTGTGAGTATCTATGCATTGTATCGTTAGATCACAGCAATATCCACTTATGGACATAAGGATAAATAATGCCTTCTCAACAGGATCTTAAGGTGACTTTTACTAGATGCTTTTTGCACCAGATGTTGTGGTAGGTCATTCATATGGACAGGCGTCAGCCACGCCTGGTGTGCCTGCCGTTGAGCACGAATTTTTATTTTGTGTGACTATTTGAATGCGAATAAATGTCTTACCTATCTATTTATATTTCTATCTATGTCCTAATCGAGTAGGTCGCGCAATTCCAGCCTTCTCGCGATATTGTAGGTCAAAGTTTAGCTTGCGTAGAATTGAATTGCATTATTAAATGGCCTAGAGACTGGCGAATACCCCAGTGATGTGACTGACTCTTTGCAACTTGAGTCATTTTATTATCACTCGAGAACACAATTAATAACAAATAAAGTAACTAGTGGCCCGCACTCTCACTTCGTTTCGTGACATTTTAATGACATGACTGTGAGTTTCTCGCGGACCTTTCTTTCACGTACCTCAGTTCTGTGGAACGGTTTTTCTGCAGGAGTATTTCCGGACGGCTACGACTTAGGGACTTTCAAGAGAAGAGCGTACTCTTTTTAAAAAAAGTCGGCAACACATTAGTGATCTATCTGATTTCGCAGATGTGCATAGGCGGCGTTGATTACTTTCCATCAGATGAGGCGCTTGCTCGTTTGTCCGCCTCAAGCATAAAATAAATAGTTCTGCTTTATACCAATAGATGGCGCTAGGTGTGGATTACATCGCGCAGACGTTTCGTGTTTTCGGATTACCTATAAGCGTTGCCGCTGTCTATATAAATATTTTAGATTGCATGTACTTATAGCACTCGGAGCGGCGACAACAACTGAACAACTAACGTAGAGTCCTTGTACATATACCTAGGCATAATAATAACAATAATCTTTACTGCATAAATTGTGTATAGTCACGTGCACTAATACGAATACAGCCTTATTCAAATATGAACCTTATTGTTCGGCCCAAAGAGTCGAGGTGTTTACATTTCATTGCAGGCGACTGTACATAAATAGATGGTAATTTTATAAGCTAGGTATCAACAGTTACGACGATCCGTTTGGATTAATGGTAGTGAAAGCTGCCTCTGGTGCAAGGGTTGCGGGTTCGATCCCCGCACAGTACAAACTTTGTGTGCATGAACATGTATGGATTTATTGGTCTGGATGTTCTCTATTACAAAATAATAGTACCTGTGAAATGTAGATATATAATTGTAATTCCGCTGTTGGTTCCGATATCCGTAACGCAGGTGCTTGAGCTACCTATCTCGGAGTCAGATCAATGTAGGTACCTATGTGATGTTGTGAAATTTTATATTATTATTCGTTGTATATGGAATGGTATCACGAGTATGATTCAAAAAGAACACAAGGTTTTGAAGTAACATAAAATAACATAGAAGCGGCCAAAAAGTTGACAACGATGTAGGTCGCCAACAATATAGAGCCTAGCGCGTAGGTCAACGAACTTTTCGATTCCAATGATAGCTAGAACAGACACAAGCAAGGTTGCCTGACCTTGTGTCTATATATTTTCACTCGAGTGACTGAAGTGAGTGGCCTGGCATCCCTCGCATGCGCCATCTCTCTCGGATGCTATCCTCCCGCACAGACGGCGGGAGGCGGGGCTTCAACTACACGCTATTGCATTCAAACTCGTATTTATTACACCAGTTTAGAAGACACTTTAGTGTGGCTCTTAAACGATTTTGCTTAATCGGGTACACGTTACGAGGCTTCAGAAAGCCATAAGCCATTAGGAGACTCAGCATTCCTCATCATCCTCCACATCTTTGCGCGTGGTTCCCAGTTACATCCAAAGCTGTCGCCCTGGAGCCAGGGGTATGCTTGGGCCATGATCCATGATTCAAGAATTCTTGTAATTACAATGAAGCAACTGCCGTCTGATCTTCGCAACCCTTTGACAGAAGAACCAGACCCGAGCAGGGTTACCCACCGCCGAGCCAATAGTAGAAACACACACATAGGTTTAAAAATTTTACAGTGTTAAGGATTTTTTTGACAATTAGAATTTGTCATTTTTTTTTTTTGGTATTTTTAATTTTCCACAATTGATTTAATAATTTTTTAAATTCATGTAATTTTGAATCTATGTAATGTAATTTAATTTATTATTGACATTGTAAATATTTGCATGCTATTTTTTTATATTAGCGAAACATGAGGACTTTTTACTTTTTTTTAAGTCATACTTGTATACCATGTTTTGTGCAAATAAATAAATAAATAATAAATGATAAATGACGACCCGTTTGGATCAGTGGTAGTGAACGCTGCCTCTGGTGCAAGGGTTGCGGGTTCGATCCTCCACACTGTACAAACATTTTTGTGCATGAACATATGTCTGATTGTATTGGTGTTTTTTATGTATTATAAGTATGTATTTACAAAAGAAAAGTATTGGTTCTGATATCCGTAACACAAGTACTTGAGCTACCTATCTCGAAGTCAGATCAATGTCATGTGATGTTGTGAAATATTTACATATTTATTGCTGAGTGGATATTCCATAGGTATTGTATGGAACAGCAGATTTTGTTGACCTATCATGCTAAAGGGGCTTTATTCATGATATCTTATTTTTAAGAGAAAGGGAGGCAAACAAGATAGCGAGTGACCTTATGATAAGCGATCACCGCCGCCCATGGACATCAACCACACCAGGGGTAGTGGAGATGCCTTGCCGGTCTTTTAGGAAGGTTTGGGCTGGTTTCTATAAGATCTCAATGTCGTACCGGTTCGGAAATACCGCTTCAGTTGATATAGAGTTATCTAATATGAAGGCTCAGGTATCATTTCATTAAAACTATATGTATGTTGTTTATAATTTAATTAAAATTGTTAATGACGTTCAAAAGCCTCTGCAGCACAGAGTACTAAGATAGGTACTACAGAAACTCAGGTAGCAAAGTAAACCGAGTAGAGTGCGCCAATTAAAGTTTTATAGAGCTTTAGTCTGGTTTCGTCTGCTTTCCGCGTAGAGGCTGGAAATGCACTCTGCTTATAATATGTACGTGTAAATATACATTATGCTTTTTAAGGTGACAGGTAAGTAAGTAACCGGGCGTTTAGTTTCAATACAACCAATCTTTATCCGAGAATAAAATTATTCGTAGTGTTTATACACTTTTTTTTATAATGACACAGTATATTGGCTCTTTTCAGCCTGATTGTAAGCAAGAGAAGAGCCCACGTTGTGATCACAACGGAAGCGATGTCAGACATCACCTCCGGACCCGCGAGATGCTTTTTCACGCTTCGTTTGAGTTCCAAGTTCCACTTCTGCCGGCAAGGAGTTCCATTTCTTTTGTCCGTGGGAGAGCCACGCTTCGGCATGAATGGGCCGGCTCGACCGGAGTGATACCACGGCCTCACAGAAAACCGGCGTGAAGCAGCATTGGGCTGTGATTCGCTGCGTGAGTGAGGTACCGGAAGCCCAATCCGGGAGAAAGGGGAGTTTATTGGAGTTGATTCGGTTGTAAAGTAGTCGGAAGTTAAGGCTTCACGCATTCATAATAATAATTGCAGAAGAGTTGAAAATAAATGTTGAGTCATACGACAATACAGAAACGGCGACACAATACACACAAGGTTCAAATAATGAAATAAACTCTGAAACGCACACTCAAACTGTCACGCATTCACATAATGATAACATATCACACAATAGCTTCAATATTAGTGGCACATGCAGAAATGTTCCCACTGAGAACCCAGAGACAAATCCTGAAATAGAAAAAATATTCGCCGAAGCCCTAGTGTATTATACTAACTTAAATCCAACAGCAAGAAATTTCATTCCTAAACAGAAGTCGACCAGAAAGCTTGCGAGCATTATTTATTATATTGATAAAATGATATTACCAAAACATATAGATGAGAATACAAGCTTTGAAACTTTCCAAACTATATTATATTGCTCAGCCTGGACTGCTGCCAAAGTTAATGGCGCTAAACTGTCACTCTCTCCTACTGAAAACACCTACGTAAGAAGAAAAGTAACCAAACCTAGATGGCAAATTCGGCTGGAACGTAAAGTAGAGGATTTAAGAGCGATAATTGGCAGAATGACCCAGTATATAAATGGAAATCGTGGGAGAAAGTTAGCAGCACACGTTAAAAAAATTATGACAGAATATAAAATCCACTCGATACACGAAGAAACTAACACACAATTGATACACTTCCTTGATACATTAAAACAAAAACTATCTGTAGTAAATAGTAGACTCAACAGATATAAAGCTTGCACACTGCGAAAAACTCAAAACAATCAGTTTAGAAACAATGAAAAGCAATTCTACAGAAATATTACTAACCCTAACACTACTTTAAACGACCAAAACAACACGAGTGCTAAAATGGCGTCGCCAGAACAGTTAAGGGAATTTTGGTCCAACATTTGGGAGAACCCTGTCGAACATAACGAAAATGCCGAGTGGATTAAACAGGAGGCAGAGAGATATGGAAACATACAAGGAATGGAATCTGAAGTAATCCCTATGGAAACACTGCTGACTACACTTGAAAAACTGCACAATTGGAAGACACCGGGATCAGATTATATACATAATTACTGGTTTAAAAAGTTCACTCACATACACACATTCTTACACACATTCATAAATAACTTCATCCAAAACCCACATAACATTCCAGAATATCTCATGACAGGTGTAACGTACATGCTCCCAAAGGACCATAAGGATACCTCAAACCCTGCAAAATTCCGACCCATCACTTGCCTTCAAACCACGTATAAAATTATTACATCGTGCTTAACCAATGTAATTTATAATCATATAGAAAAAAATAACATTCTGTCAGAGGAACAAAAAGGATGCCGAAAATCAAGCCAGGGCTGTAAGGAGCAGCTTACAATCGATGCAGTCATTCACAAACAAGTACAAAAACTGAAAAGGAACCTATATACCATGTATATAGATTATAAAAAAGCCTACGACTCTGTCCCTCACAGCTGGCTAAAAAAAATATTAGACATTTATAAAATACACCCTACAATAAAAGTTTTTCTGGATCATATAACTCAAAGATGGAACACGCAACTACATTTAAATACTCAGGATGGAACTCAGCGATCAGATACAATTAAAATAAAAAGAGGAATCTTCCAAGGGGACGCCCTAAGTCCGTTGTGGTTTTGTCTTGCTCTAAACCCTTTGTCAAATTTATTAAATTTTACGAATAATGGCTACAGTTTAACATATCAACGGGACAACTTTACAGACAGACTAACCGACAGTAATGAACAAAAATTAAATCATCTCATGTATATGGATGACATCAAATTGTATGCATATTCCGAAATAGAATTAGAAGAATTGGCAAATATCACAGAACTATTCTCACTAGATATAAAGATGGAATTTGGAATAGACAAGTGTAGGATCAACTCCATTAGAGCAGGACAGAACCACCAACACAACTACCATATGAGTACAGGCGAGACTATCACACCATTGGGAGAAACGGATGTTTATAAATACCTAGGCTACAACCAATCTAAACTAATCGAGCACAAAAGCACTAAGGATACCCTCACAAAACAGTTCAAACATAGATTAAATTCCATACTAACCTCAAAATTAGACTCTAGAAACACAGTAAAAGCAATTAACACATACGCCATCCCAATCCTGACATATTCATTCGGTATTATACAGTGGACCAAGGCAGAGTTAAAGTCGTTGCAACGTACATTACACACAAGTATGACGAAGCAGAGAAAACACCATCCGCGTTCGTGTGTACAAAGAATGACCATTCCTAGATCGGAGGGTGGAAGAGGCCTCATAGATATTTTAAACTTGTACGGAAAGCAGATTACAAATCTGAGGAAATATTTTCAAGAGAAAGCTCCAACATCACCATTACACTTAGCAGTCGTAGAAAATGACAATATACTGACACCTCTCAATCTAAAGGACAAGAACCAGCAAAACTCAGAGAAGCAAACCGACAAACAGACCAAATTACAGGATTGGTCAAGGAAAGCCCTTCACGGAAGACATTTTAACGATCTTTACCACGCTAACGTTAACAAGAAAGCGTCAAACGAGTGGTTAAAGAGAGGTGAACTCTACCCTGAGACCGAAGGGTTTATCCTGGCCATACAAGATCAAGTTATTGAAACCCGCAATTACCAGAAACATATTATGAAATTATCCATCACAGACATCTGCCGGCGATGCCAATCTGCCCCTGAAACCATTCAACACATTACAGGATCATGCAAAACAATAACGCAGTCCGACTACAAGCACCGACACGACCAAGTTGCTAGCATCATCCATCAGCTCCTTGCACGCAAACACAAACTACTCTCAGAACCCCCCATACCGTACTACAAATATAAAGCTGATAGTGTCCTCGAAAACTCCACACACAAGCTTTACTATGACCGAGCAATACTTACTGACAAAACCATTCATTTTAACAGACCTGATATTACATTAATTAATAAACACAACAAAACAGCACAATTAATAGATATAGCCGTACCAAACACACATAATCTACAAAGGACAATAACAGAAAAATTAACAAAGTATACTGAACTGAAAGAAGAAATAACACGCATGTGGCAGTTAAAAAAAGTTACTATAGTTCCTATTGTTTTATCTTCGACTGGTATAATCCCTTCCCAAATATTCCCCTCTTTAAGGTCATTAGAACTGCATGAAAATACATATATTCAGCTACAAAAAGCATGTATTCTAAACACCTGCAGGTTGACAAGAAAGTTTTTGCAGTCCGCCGATAACCTTGAATGAATATCACCCTATAAATTATCAATTAAATGATTTTCACTTGGCTTCGGCCCGTGAATATCATCATTACCTACCACCGATGTTTTTATCAAAGCATCGAGACTTTGAAAAAGAAGACTTAAATAATAATAATAATTCTCACAAAATCTCATACGTTGACCTGATTCCGCACTAAGTAGCTTAAGCACTTGTGTTACAGATATCAGACAACAGAGGAACACAAATATATACTTAAATACATATATTACACCCAGACACCGAACAAACACAAGTATTCATCGCACGAGTATTTGTCCAGGGTGGGGATCGAACCCACCTTTGGCGTAAAAGGCAGGGTCACTACCAATTGTGCCATCCGGTCAGTCAATAATAATTTTGTTTCTTAGTCAAACTTTTATGAATTTCGAAATAGCTGTTGAGTTAAAATTTCATACTCTATAAACACATATACAATAGGGAATTCTCATATTTTTTCAAATATTTTTTATAATGCTCATATATATCAGATAATCAAGCATTATTTTTATTTCTGCAAAATATGCCCGCAAAATGTTATAAAAAAATGATCAAAAATTTGACGTAAAATATACGCGCTAAAACACCGACCGCCATGATGGTGACGGCGCATGACGTCACTATAACTAAATCAAAGGGCATTGAACTAAAATTGAGAAATGTCAAAATTTCGATGAACGTTGTAGGTAAGTAAACAGAGATGTCAAAAAGATGTTTTAGTATAAGACGTCACATCATGGCGGTCGGCGTTTGAAATCACGTGACATACAGATACTAAAACCTCAATTTTGATTTTGAAAAGTAAAATTTATCTTAGGATTTCATGGGAAAATAACGTTATATTTGTATTTCCCCTGATGAAAACTATACAAGTAATATAATTTCATAATTTATTGTTGATAGATGAAAATGGCCTAATGTAATTTATTATGTTCTAAGTTATGTAAAACGCCCTGTTGGTCTAGTGGTTTAAGAACCGGGATTTTTTGATCACCAATCCGCATTTGGCAAGCGTGGTGATTAAGCCTAATCCCATCATAGCGGCGATGATTTGGTTTCTACGATGGAGGCCTTTGCCCTGCAGTAGGACAGTATATAGGCTGATACTTTACTTTACATTATTTTAACACAATTTTCGTCATTCGTAAATAACGGCTTCGACCATTCGTTTCCTTGTTATGACTTTAATTTATTTCCAAATAAATGAGCTGAATTTTCTAAATTTAACCATTTCCAGTTATAAATTCCATTAATATCTACACCGACTTACGTCGCCGGTAAGAAGTTTCCGTTTGAAACACGTTAAGCATTTCTAAAAGTTATTTGTTTGGTTTCGCAAGTTACTTTGACTGGCAAAATCCAACAACACATTTTAAGTAGTACTTTTTCATAACTTGCAAAAGTTTCTGGCAAAATTAGCGGAACATTTAATTATCTGCCTGTTTTTTCAGCTCACAGAAATCAGCAAGTGAAGCAGCACTTTCCTGTGTTTCGCTGCGTGAGTGAGGGTACCGACGAAGGCCCAATCCGCCTCACAGAAAACCGGCGTGAAGCAGCACTGTGCTGTGTTTCGCTGCCTGAGTGAGGGTACCGCTGGCCCAATGCCCAATGTTTAAAGGTTGGCAGCGCACTTGAGACTCCTCTGGTATCGCAGGTGTCCATGGGCGGCGGCAATCGCTTACCATCAGGTGATCCGTCTGCTCGTCTGCCGCAGATCCGGCAAGAAACTGTCCAGTTATTCTTTTTAATCGCCAAAAATTCGCGATCAGTTTGTCATTCATCATACATTTTGTATCTGTTTTTACTAGGTACACCACACTCTACCAATATAGGCAGCTAGCGCCATCTATCCTGGACACATCAATTCTCATACATTCTCAGAAGAACGCATACCTCTTTGCGAAAGTGCCAATAAGTAAACCTCGAACGAGTGTAATAAGTCCTGAAGAATCCATAGAACTAGAAAAACACGCGCCTTTAAACGGAATGTGCCATTTTCGAAAAAATCGTGTGAGAGAGAGATATGACCGGCCCTGACGCGGCTTTAATGCATCTCTATACGGGTGCGATAGAGAAAGCACGTCGCCCAGCACGTCATCCCAGTACACACGGCTTCGCGTGGTTTTTCAAATATGGCTTTCTATGAAAAGGCTCAGTCTGGTTAGGATGCACGTCTGTGGAAAAATCGGCTTTAGTTATGCCAGACACTGGTACGACAGAAACATTTTCCTATATGAAAAATACCATTTCTAGATTAGAGTCATAGAAATGTAAGAAAAATAATTTCAGAATTTAAGAACAGATATTCATGGGGAAAAAAATATAAACAATGCTCCTGTGATGTCGTCACTGGACATGACAAATTAATAACGCTTTTGCTCACGTGGATTAAAAAAAATGATATCCAAAAAACCAAACTTCAAACAAAGAAACTTTTTTATTGCACATAATAGCACGGACATCACAATACGTTGAGCCTCAGGATTAAGTTACTTCCGGCATATTAATAAAAATAAATAAAAAATATATTAAAAATACGGATCACCTTTTTATCTTTCTTTATTCAAAAAGCGTATAAAAATGTTTTTTTTTCTAACTGTCTATTGTTGTTTGCCACAAACGTCTTGTTATAATTCTATGGCCACAAACAGCAAACACCGCAGGGGGTCTGTAGAAAATATATCATGATCACAAAATAAGTAGAAGATAGTACAACGGTCATGATGGAGCCCTTGATTTGCTAGGTTTGTACTTCGCCGTGTAATTGAGAGTACCGTAGGCCAATTCCGTTGGGTCCTACAAAATCCAAGTTCAGCGCACTTGTGACTCCACTGGTGTTCATGGGCGGCGGCAATCGCTTACCGTCAGGTAATTCGTCCGCTTGTCTGCCACCTACTTATTACATAAGAAATTATACAAGCGTTGGAACGTGGGGCCTCGTAGCATTTGCCACTATTTTTTATTTGATAGATGACAGACGAGCAGGCAGACCGCCTGATGGTAAGCGATTGCCGCCGCCCTTGGACACCCGTGACACCAGTGGAGTCACAAGTGCGCTGTCAAACTTTAAACCCCCCTTTCCCCCATATTGGGCCTCTGGTACCCTCACTCACGCAGCGAAACACAGCACAGTGCTACTTCACAGCCAGTTTACTTGACTTTACTAAGGCTCGATTCGATAAATATTCATCCCAATAAGCCTTAGAATCGTATAGTATGACAGCATTATACCATAGAACTAATTGGTCCAATCCGGCCTAAATCATGAGAAGTATAACATCAATAAATAACACATCTTAAAATTCTTTTGTCGACTCTGCATTTCCAAGTATTGACAAGTAGCGCCATCTAACGCACCACATTAAATCTTATGCGTTGCAGCAAGGGTTGCTTTTGTATATCAAAAACCACCTTTACATCTCTAACGTGGCCTTAAAACCAGCTTAGTACCCGTTTACTGGGCCCTACTGGTCCATGGTCCTGCTAAAATTAAAAATTAAATTTAAAAAGACATTACATAATTTTCTAATTTCCAAAATGTATTATACAATCAATGAATTTCTGGATGATAGAATTTAAAATTTCTTGACATTTAATTTAATTATGACATTGCCCATAATTTCATACTTACATATATTTTGACATATAATTTAATTTTCACATTGACCATAATTTCATACTTAGATATATTTTGACTTGGTGAATTATATGTATTTGACAATTTAATAAAAAAGAAAATGTAATGCTACGTCTTGCTGAATAATGATGTAAAAATAAAACTAATCAAAATAATTGTGAATTGTAAAATTTAAATTTTGAATGACATTTTCACATCGACTCATCGATAGAATATGTTGGAATTTATTTATTTAAGATCATTTATAACCATATTCTGGCAAATAAACAATTACTTACTTACTTACTAAACTTTATAATATTATTAACTTTGAATCACTAAATGTTTATCCCATAAAAAACAAAACTTGTCAAAAAATCCAAGTCTCGCACAACAGTGCGAGACTTTTCACGATAGAACAACAGTTCTATCGTGAAAAGTTGTGAGATCTATGTTACCAAGTCGGTTATTAACTTGCCAATTGCCGAGTCAAATATTCAATAACCGATTAACAAGTTAATACCGTCTTGGTAACATACCTATAGATCTCACAATTCTTCACAGTAGAACAGCTGAGTGCGAGACTTGGATTTTTTGATAAATTTTGTTTTTATGTGATATATTTAATAGTTGACTACATGCTACGAATTACTACGAAGTGCTACGACGTAGAAGTACATCTGAAGGGGGCAGCGCACAGTTAGCACATCTACTACATACATATACATAGAAGCACACCACATCAAAATGTTTATTTGTAAGCATTTTGTCAAACATTTTGCGAAATATAATAATTACTAATCTGAACAACTTACAAAATAAGCAAAGCTACAAATTGCTACGAAACGCTACGAAACAGTTCGTAGTATCGCTATCAAAATAGTATGAGTTTTTGTTTTGATATAGAAGTAGACTAAAGGAAAAAAATTGAAAACCATTTTTGGCCTACTTATTTTTGCGATAAAACATACCGTTTCCAGGAACAATTTAAAAAATCTTTACTACGTACGTTTGATCTTCGGATTCTTGGTTTAAGAAGTCGTTTCGACGGGGACTTTTGATATTTCATTTATGATGGTGTATTTATCATCTCTACCAATTTTCAGCTGTATACGAATTTGTCCAGATTTATAGCATAGTAAAGTATCAGCCTATACCCACTGCAGGGCAAAGGCCCTTATCACAGAAATCAAGTCATCGCTACTATAATGGGATTAGGCTTAATCACCACGCACCTAATGAGGATTGGTGATCACAATCCCGAGCTATGTTAAAAAAATTTAAAAACATACATTTGCTCCACCTGGGCATCGAACCCAGGACCCCGAGATCACTAGACCAACGGGGCGATCATCTGATTTGTAGCATATTATTTTGACCGATATATTTATGTTATGTGTTGTGTATTAAAATGTTGTAGATTAATAAATATGTTTTATCTTTATATTCATAAACTAGCTGTTTCACGCGGTTTCACCCGCGTCCCGAGGGAACTACTTCCCGTACCGGGATAAAATATAGCCTATGTTACTTCTGAATAATGCAGCTTTCTAATGGTGTAAAAATTATTGCAATCGGTCCAGTAGTTTTTGAGTTTATTCATTACAAACATACAAAAATACAAATATTTCCTCTTTATAATATTAGTGTAAATTAGAGAGAGCAGTAAACTGGTTACCAATACAGAACACGGAGTGAATATTACGTTGACCTCTTTAGCGATATTTGTATAAACATACACGTCGCACCTAGAACCAGCACGGAAGCTGCATCAGCAACAATGCATGGCCCAGTTTGCCTCCCTGTGGCACCCACAAATTGTCGGCCTGGTAAGTGACACAGCGTTCCACCTGTTTTAATATTGTGCTCACTTTGCTGATCGCGACCTATATAGATGACTTTAATGTCATACCATAAAGTAAGGCAATAATAGTTGAGATAAATAGATAAATAGATATTCTTCATTGCACAAAAATACAAGTATGATACAACATTAATACGATCAGAAGTCTTTAATAGTACTTAGAGAACTGGTAGGCTACAATCATCTACAATATAGAAAACTTTACACAAATCTTTAAACGTGATAAAACCACGCTTAAGCATGAATGGGCCAGCTCGACCGGAGTGATACAACTTTTTTTTATGCTAGAGCCGCCTCTAGCATAAAAAAAAGTTGGTCTGGTTCCCCTTTGACAGTCGAAGGTCATCATCATCATCAGCCCAATTTAAGTCTACACTGCTAGGGCACGGGTCTCCCTCAATCACATGAGGGGTAATTGCCTACTCACCACGCTTGGCAGACGGGTTGGCGAGCGTTTTGATATAAATGCAGAGTTTTCCTTCTCTGGGTGCTGATGATCAGGCCAGCAGCTTTACCTTAGTCGCCTTTTACGACACCTCGGTAAGAGTGAGGGTGACCTATTCTACTCTGCCGGGACCACACGGCTCACGGAGTGAGGGTACCGGAGGGCAAATCTGGGAGAAAGGGGGGTTTAAAGCGTGGCAATTGGTCACTGGTGTCGCGGGTGTCGATGGGCGGCGGAAATCGCTTACCGTCATCGGTCTGCTCGTCTGCCACCTATCACATAAAAATAAACTTAGTAATTCGTTTTTTAGATTTTCGCGTTGCATTATAACTATAATGTATCAATACGGGGATTAACACGATATTTATTAAGTGTCACGATATTTAGTATCAGTCCGCTCGTGACCACGGCTGCTGTAACGTAGCCGAAACGTCGAGCCAAATATGTGAGTACGCAATGTTGTTTCACATAATAAACTTTGTAAGTTCTGATACTTACTGCTGATAAATTAATATTGGGTTTTTTACTTATGAAATTAGCGATTTGCAGGTATGGCAATTTTCTTAAAAGTTGTGTTTCCCATACATTTTTAAATTGGAATTGTGCTTTAATAGACCAAGTTTCACATGTGGAAACAATGGTTTCAATACAAAAAATTCGTTTGTAAAAAAAAACTGGAAGACGAAAGCGACTAGCAAAAATAATTAAAGACGCAAAAATAATGAAAGAAGAAAGCGCCTAGCAAAAATAATAAAAGACGAAATCGCCTAGCAAAAATAATGAAAGACGAAAGCGCCTAGCAAAAAAGTCACTTTCAAGATCTGTTTTTCTGCACTGAGAATACGAAAACATCTGATCTGCATTTTACGTTAACCTTCGAAAAAAAGTCCTTTTCCTTATCTTAGCATGTGATTCCCGGTTGCGTCCAAAGTTACGCTTCTGGACCCGGGGTACGTTTGGACCATGATCCATGATTTAGGAAGTCTGATAATTACAGTCAATCGAATGATGTGTGGTCCCCGGCAGAGTAGAATAGGCCACCCTCACTCTTACCAAGGTGTCGTAAAAGGCGACTAAGGTAAAGCTGCTGGCATGATCATCAGCATCCAGAGAAGGAAAACTCTGCATTTATATCAAAACCCTCGCCAACCCGTCTGCCAAGCGTGGTGAGTAAGCGTGGTCCTTAAATTTGACTTATAGATAACATAACATTCGTTCCTACTTTTACCCATTGAGGTTACCTCAATGCTTTTACCCGACCAAACAGCTTCGTCGCGAAATTTGGTATCACGTTATACAATACCCAAAATAAAATCTTCATTCGTGCTTTTTTCCCAAAGTTTATCTTTACATCGAGTTCAACTTTAAACAAAGCTCTTATTAATATCGTAAGCACAATAAAAACCAGGTGATCAGTATGGTATGTCAGCCTTCCATAAATTCCATCCAAGGAGTCTGCTAAAGCTCGCGCGGGTACACGTGCGCGTCTTTATCGAAGAATTGTTTGAGCAACGCTAATGACAGCCACACGCGCGGTGGGAGGCGTGCGCACGCCGTAAGAAACACTGTTCTAAACAACAGTAATAGTTAGTCCATGGTAATAGTCATAGTCTCTGAAGTCATAGTAAAACATTTACAATCTAATCCTAATATTGAGTCCGCATAATATTTGCATCAATTCGTATCTTTTCATTAAACCGACACTGAAAACTTATAATGAAAAATGAAAATGAATGGAAAATGAATGAAAAATAAAAATGTTAAAACAACTTGTCCTTAGTTTAAAATTAGGAGAACGTATAGCGAGCTTCAAGATTCTTACTTTAAAATGGCTAAACCCCCATACTGGCGTTTCATCCCCTATATTACCCCCTTTAAGGGTGATTTTCAAAAAGCGTTAGGGGGACTAATTTTTATTTCAAATTATAAGTCTGAATAGAAATTTTCACATTTCTAACATCAAAGATGGCCGACTTTCATACAAACTTTTAACCCCGTTTTTACCCCCTTAAGGGTTGAATTTTCAAAAATCCTTTCCTAGTGCTCACTTTCACTATTAAAGGAACCCTCTTCCCAAATTTTAAGTTTCTAGGGTCAGTAGTTTGGGCTGTGGGTGTATTCCTAATCACTTAATACCTTATTCACGCAGGTTCTCCTTTTATTTAAATAGAAGATAATTGCAGACATACTTCACTGGTGTTCGTTACATTGTGCCTCTCTACGGGTAGCCACACGTTGGTTCAGAAATTAATAACGAGCCTGCATGAAAGTTAAAATCTTAATGAAACCATACTGTGTCGGCATGTGACTATAGGTAGATACATACTTGTACAAGTTTCTAAGGTAAAAAGTTTAAGATTTTCCCACATGACCGACTTTAAATCGGCCCACATTTCATACCGACTATTTTCACCGATTTTTTTAAGGTTGTGTGCGTTTCGCTATTTATACGTACGTTCTATTTTTCACCAGCAAAAAATCTGTCACCGATTATTATTGGGCATGTGGTCATCCTATCTGCCATTATAGATATTAGATTCAGATAATATTTACCAACAATTTTGCCCTGCACAAGCGTTTTCTATAGTAAGTATCAGCCTATATACTGTCCCACTGCAGGGCAAAGGCCCTCATCATAGAAATCAAGTCATCGCTACTATGATGGGATTAGGCTTAATCACCACGCTTGCCAAATGCGGATTGGTAATCACAAACACGAGCTATGTTCGAAAAACTTGAAACATACTTTTTGCTCGACCCAGGAATCGAACCCAGGACCCCGAGATCATGGTCCGGTACTTAAACCACAAGACTAACAGAGCGTCAACACGCTGCCACGTTTTCTATAGTGGAGCTAAACTTCACATTTTACGTTTCCTAACTTTAGCTTCACAGAGAGGTAGCCTTCTCCTAAAAAAATCAATTAAAGTGAATAAAGACGTGAATCGAACACTATAATAATGGAAAAGAAGTACTTTTATTTGCAAAACTGTGAATCGAAATTATTGAAAAGAAAGAAGATAGTAAGTAGGTACCAATCCTACGGCCAGTTTATTTCTTCTAAATAAAAACGCTTATATTATGTACCATGTATTGTGTTTCTGTTTACATAGTTATTAACACATTGACTGCCATCAGACACAAATAAACATTTAGATATTGTTTGTCGATCACCGGTGACCCCCATGGCGCTTAAAACCTTAAGTACCTAATGTAATATATTAATTTCTATTACTAAACAATAGAATAATACTTTTTATTTTAATCAGAATGTTGAAAAGCCACATTCATGGTTGAATATTCCTACGATTAATATTGTATTTGGGGAACATCCCTAGAACTTAAAAAGAAAATGGGTTGACAGATACAATTAACGTTAAGAATGATTTTTTTTATAAGTTTATAAATAGTTTAACAGAGAATTTACTTTCTCTGATTGATATTATCTTTTTTGTCTTTATTGCAATAAATGAATGCAAACATAATTTTAAAAAGTTAAAAAGTTATAATTAAGGTGACGGGTAGGTCATTCTAGCGACGCCAATCGATTTTAATTTTTAGCTAATAAATCGGGTATATTTTAAACAATTTCGGGGTTACAACCTCTTGGCAAACACTTATACTATTTATTAAATAACCATGCACAAATGTAGGGTTCGTGCACAAACTCGAAAAATTGATTCACGCTGAAAATGACTGAAAATAAAATAGATCTGGTTTTGTAGCTAAAAATTAAAATCCATTGGCGTCGCTAGTGTGCCATACCCGTTACCTTAATCAAGACGGGAATTAACACGATATTTATTACGTGATACTCACATACTAGCCGTGTGGTCCCGGCAGAGTAGAATAGGCCACCCTCACTCTTACCGAGGTGTCGTAAAAGGCGACTAAGGTAAAGCTGCTGGCATGATCATCAGCACCCAGAGAAGGGAAACTCTGCATTTATATCAAAACCCTCGCCAACCCGTCTGCCAAGCGTGGTGAGTATGGCAATTACCCCTCATGTGATTGAGGGAGGCCCGTGCCCCAGCAGTGGGGACTTAAATGGGCTGTCGATGATGATGATGATGATGACTCACATATTTTACTCGACGTTTCGGCTACGTTACAGCAGCCGTGGTCACGAGCGGACTGGGATCACATAATAACATGTATCACATAATAAATATCGTGTTAATTCCCGTCTCGATTAATTATAGTTATAAAGCAACGCGAAAATCTAAAAAACTAGTTAAGAAGTTGTGCTTGTTTAACATTCGCACTCTTAGTAAAATACCGACCTAACTCAAAATTGTTGATATTTTTATAGCAATTCTTTGCAATTTATTCTTGAGTAGTCTTGAGTAAATAACGCACTTCAAATTTCATCTCGTGTTCATATGTGAGTGTACCTATTTACTTAACTCAAAATTGTTGTTAGATGACCTTTCATCCCTGGATTTTAGCCGATACTATTTTGACTTAGCATCTATAATATTAAAATTTTGAGTTAGGTCGGTATTTTACTAAGGGTTATATAAGGTTACGTTGTCAAATTTTGTTAGTCTCAAATGTGATCTATTATTTTGTCCCAACTAATAGTTCCATGTAGTAACCTCGCATTTTTTAGTTCCATGGATGAGATAGACTACTTTTGTCTCTTTCTAACGCCATCAAATAATTTCATAGTAATTCTTGGATTAGCAGATTAGCCCATTCTGACTAACCAGTCACATGCATGGCCCTCGAGGTTACAATGCGGTTCCCAGAAGCCAGAAATCGTTTGGTTGGCGTGCACAACCAACCAACAATTCTTGGTATGGGCAAAACCCGAGTTCTCCTAGTATTAAGAAATTACAAGCCATGTTAAATATTGTGTTTTGCTTTGTTCGCTTTTCCTGGATCGATAGACACAAGACTTCACCATTCTTTCATAATACATTTGTATTCAATTAGCGTTGTATAGTTGCCTATTAGCTTGAGGGACTGTGTGCTTACCATGTTATTACTAATGATAGGGTCAGTCAACACGGGTTGTCCTTATAGATTCTTGTTGGGACAACTAGCGCCGCTTTTTAATTTAGATAGGTAGATACACTTTATTGCACAAAATTTACAGATCTTAGCCTAAGTTATTATTCTACAACAATGTAGGCGGTCTTATAGCTAATAGCGATCTCTTCCAGACAACCTCAGGGTAGAGGAAAAGTATAGCGAATTAAGAAAAGGGGTAAGGCAGTGTAAGTCAGAAAAAGAGAAAAAAAAAAGACTTTGTAAAAATACGAGTATGGTATATACATACATACATTATATTAAATAAATATATACTAGCTATAAATACTAATACATACTAGTACATTACAAAACAAATAAACATACATACTAACAGTTTATTGGATTGATAGATACGTAACCAGGGAAATAGGAGACAATGAAAGGAACTACAAAGGCTTAGAAAATTTATTAGTAATTGTGACGAAAAATGTTTTTTTTTAAACCATATCTAAATTGTGAATCCTCTCTCTGGCATAGCAGGTTAGTAAGTAGGAAAGTATTTGTAAGTTTTGAGATATGTCAATCATGTTACAATTATTAGCCATCGTAATTTTACAAAAGTGATAGTTACTATTGAATAGTTAGTCATAGATTTATCCCACACAATTCACATGATTTATCTAATAGTTTGCTTTGCCTCGGTCCTTTTTCAACCCACTCGAGTATCTCGCTCTCACTACACTATACTTGTTTATATCCCACCATAATATTAATTTGTATCTTATTCGATATTTATTTGCACACCATTAGACAGAACATTATCTTTTATTTATTTATAAACTAATTATGTACCACATATATCGTCCGTGCGTCACATTAGGGCTCACATAAAACCAGCGCCATGGCCTGAAGGTACTGCTACTTAAAGCCATTGCCAAAGCTGAGTGAGCTACTTTTCACTGACTATAGCGACATACCTTACACACACACACACCTGTACGCAAATACTTAGTGCCCGGCTTCAGAAGCCGTATTATTACTTTGATTTTTTTTTCTCTTTAATTTTTTTTTTCTGTTTGCTGTTTTAGTTTGTGTTTGTGTTTGCTGTTTTAGTTTGTATTTGTTTCTTTTTCTCTTAGTTTAAATATAATATGATTATACTTGTTACGTTCTTATCTGTAAAATGTGGTGTGTCGTATTTTTCAGGGAATAAATGTTTCTACCTATCTATCTATCTTTGAGAGTATAGAATTTAGCAGGCGTAGTCTACGTCGTTCGTACAGGTAAAAATTGAAATATATTCTTAAAATTGGCGTTTATAGATCGTTATAGATCGTCGGTTAGCCTGAAGGCACCACATTAAATGTAAAAAACGTGAGTGAAATAAAGTACAACAGCATCTACTGCATGCTAGGAATGGACTAGAGACTCTCTTTGGACAACAAGCTGCTAATATTCAAAGTCATCCTCAAGCCCGTCTGGACTTATGGGCTGCAACTATGGGGCAGTGCAAGCGATCCAAACAAACATACTCAAGCGCCAACAAAACAAGATCTTGAGAACAATTGCAAAAGAACCATGGCTTGTAACCAACAGTAAAATCCACGAGTACTTTGAAATGAAAACAATCAAAGAGGAAATCAGCTAAGTACAAAGAGTGGTTAACCCATCATCCTAACGAACTCGCTCGCCAACTCCCCATGGACCACTATGAGAGACGTCTAAAACGTCAACACATCCTGGAGCTCGAAGACCGGCAATCGCCTTGGGCAGCAGATGAGTTGATGCTTCCAATGGGAAGCCACTATGCACGACAGCATCATAAAAAAAATTTGCTCATAGTCCGCCGACTGATTGCAAATACTCACAAAAAAAATGGCGTTGGGAGAGTGTGTGACCTACGTTAAGTTGAGAAGGGTGGAAAGGGTAATTTTATTTTTGGGGATATTGTGGTATAATTTTGGGGAAAAATGGTTCGTGGAAACCATTTTTCCCTGCCTTTTCCATGCTGCGGAATATGACTCTCACCAAAGCTACATGCTGTGACTTCGCATGCCGTTTGATACTTGCTTGCCACTCAGGTACGGTCACTGATGAGCTGGCTCAATAGTTCTTTCGCGTTGCATTATAACTATAATTAATTAAGACGGGAATTGATATGACGGGTAGGGCAGGGCACACTAGCGACGCCATTCGATTTCAATTTTTAGCTACTAAACCGGATTTATTTAAGACTATTTCGGGGTTACAACCTCTCAGCAAACACTTATACCATTTTTTAAATAACGATGCTCAAATTTCGGGTCCGATTTTATACGCGAAAAATTGATTCACGCTAAAAGTGGTCGCTTTTGACAGTAATCAATTTTTCGCGTACAAAAACGGACCTAACATTTGTGGATGGTTATTTAATAAATAGTCTAAGAGTTTGCCGAGAGGTTGTAACCCCAAAATTGTTTCAAATAGATCCGGTTTAGTAGCTAAAAATTAAAATCGATTGGCGTTGCTAGTGTGCCCTACTCGTCACTTTAACACGAAATGTATTATGTGATACAACATTGTGTACTCACATATTTTGCTCGACGTTTAGGCTACGTTACAGCAGCCTTGGTCACGAGTAGTCCGTTTGTGACCACGGCTTTTGTCTTAATTTTAGCTTGCTCGATTCCTACCTTACTCATAAAAAAACTAAGACCTTTGATCTTTTAATAAATTCGACCGTGGGAGAGCCACGCTTCGAAATGAATGGGCTCGACCGGGTTGACACCACGCCTCTCAGAAATCCGGCAGCGTCTTTAATGTTCTTTAGCGTCTGTAATGTGTTTCGCTGCATGAGTGAAGGTACCGGGGGCCCAATCCGGGGAAAGGGGGTATAAAGGTTGGCAGCGCAATGGACAACATTTCATATTTTTAACATGTCCATATTGTTTTTTTATATGAAAATAGACATAAAATTAACAGACCTATATTTTTTCTTTTTTCAAAATTTGTCCATTTTCATGCATAAAATAATTATTGAAATTCTTTATATTCTAAATAGACGTAAGCGCCAAATGACGTCATCGGACGGCTGAATACAGCGATATTCCTTTGCTTATCATATTTTAAAAAAAAAAAGGTACTACTGTCAAAGGTAAACAATACTAGTGTCAACATTGTCAACGTCATTCATTCATTCAACGTTGACAAGTTGTCTTTTTTTTTGACAGTTGCATGTCATGGGTTTGGCATTTCGTAAATTTAAAACTATAATGTGCTAAGCAAAGAAATATTTTACATTCTGCCGTCCGATGACGTCATCTTACGTTTTTTAGTTTTTAATTTTTTTCTCAGTAAATAAGCAATATAAAAAATTAATAAATATATATTCGAGCAGCGGAAAAGTAAATAAAGAATGGGTATTTTTTGTTTCAGAGCTTAGCAATTTTGAAATGTTGTCCATTGTAATTCCACTGTTGTTGCCAGTGAGTTATTAGTAATAGTTCAATAGTTGTTGCGGGTATCCATGGGCGGCGGCAATCGCTTACCATCAAGTGATCCGTCTGCTTGTTTGCCACCTTTAACTTAAATAAATCAACAACATTTCAAAAAAAATCCGGCGGCACTAGTCGACGTAGTAACGCCCTATAAATAGGGGTTTCCCATAATGCGCTTTCAGGGAAATTCCCAATTTGCTTGATTAAATATTAAAAGTAGCTAAGCTCAAAGATGATGGGTGGAAACCAAACGTTTAAAAGAAATGTTATATGTAGAAATTATCATATCTGAAGATTATCAGTTACGCTTTTATTTATGCTTTCTTATTTTATATTGGTTCTCTTTTATATATTTTTCAGACTCAGATTTTTATTTACTGTATATTGATAAATTAATGTAGCCGCATGGTGGTGATTGATAGCGTACCTGCTGTGTTAATAAAACTATCCCAACCAAAACCTTTTGCAGACAATAAAAAATAAAAAATAAAAAAAACTCATAATTTTTAAATTGCGAGTACCGAATTCTCGAAAGCTTTTGTTTCATGTTCAGTTTGAAGTTTTGCGCCGCTCCAGAGGGGTCGGACTGTTATTTAGACATAATATTTCTATTTTAAGCTCAGAAACGTTAAGAAATGCGCGAGTGCATATCAATACACGGTGGGCAAGCTGGTGTCCAAATCGGGAACGCCTGCTGGGAGCTGTACTGCCTCGAGCATGGCATCCAGCCTGACGGACAGATGCCTTCGGACAAGACAGTGGGAGGCGGGGACGACTCCTTCAACACGTTTTTCAGCGAAACGGGCGCGGGCAAGCACGTCCCCAGAGCAGTGTTCATAGACTTAGAACCCACTGTAGTAGATGAGGTCCGCACCGGGACTTACCGGCAGCTGTTCCACCCAGAGCAGCTCATCACGGGCAAGGAGGATGCCGCCAACAACTACGCGAGAGGACACTATACGATAGGCAAGGAGATTGTCGACCTCGTGTTGGATAGGGTGCGTAAGCTAGCCGATCAGTGCACCGGCCTGCAGGGATTCCTCATCTTCCACTCCTTCGGGGGCGGCACCGGCTCAGGATTTGCGTCCCTCCTCATGGAACGTCTCTCTGTTGACTACGGCAAGAAGTCAAAGCTAGAATTCGCCATCTACCCAGCGCCCCAAATATCGACCGCAGTAGTGGAGCCCTACAACTCTATTCTAACCACACACACAACTTTGGAGCACTCGGACGCCGCCTTCATGGTGGACAACGAAGCTATCTATGACATCTGCAGAAGGAACTTGGATATTGAGAGGCCGACATACACTAATTTGAACAGGCTGATCGGGCAGATCGTGTCGTCCATCACTGCGTCTTTAAGATTTGACGGCGCCCTGAATGTGGACTTGACCGAGTTCCAGACCAACTTGGTGCCGTACCCTCGCATCCATTTCCCGCTGGTGACTTACGCGCCGGTGATTTCCGCGGAGAAGGCTTACCACGAACAGCTGTCGGTGGCGGAGATTACTAACGCCTGCTTCGAGCCGGCGAACCAGATGGTGAAATGTGATCCGAGACACGGGAAATACATGGCGTGCTGCATGCTGTACCGCGGAGATGTGGTGCCGAAGGATGTGAACGCTGCGATCGGCACAATCAAGACGAAGCGTACGATTCAGTTCGTGGACTGGTGCCCTACCGGGTTCAAGGTGGGGATCAACTATCAGCCGCCGACGGTGGTGCCGGGTGGCGACTTGGCGAAAGTGCAGCGCGCCGTGTGCATGCTGTCGAACACTACGGCTATTGCGGAGGCGTGGTCGCGCTTGAACCACAAATTCGATTTGATGTACGCCAAGCGAGCGTTCGTCCACTGGTACGTTGGTGAGGGCATGGAGGAGGGCGAGTTCTCAGAGGCCAGGGAGGACTTGGCCGCCCTCGAGAAGGACTACGAGGAAGTGGGGATGGACTCCGGGGAGGGCGAGGGCGAAGGCGGCGAGGAGTACTAATTTCTTTGTAATGTTTTATTTTTAGGACTATTTTTCACTTCTCGTAGGTCTAAAATGTTCATTATGGTTTTTAACGAAATAAATTGTTAAAGTGATTTTTGTAATTTGGTTTTTATCCTCGTCCCTCAACAAACCATCACGACCAAAACAATACAAATACAACCATCGACCACATCACATGCTACTACTAAATAACACTAAGAAAGATGTAGATGTATTTTATTTGATAGAAATTGGGTGAGCCCTGCGTCTCATAGCCACTGCGACCAGTAGATCTATTGTGGCAGCCCCGTAACCTATTACAGCACCTCATGCAGCTCCAGTTCCAGGTTCGCTTTGTCACATTCATTGTGGTGCATGTGAAGGAGACGGAGCAATAGTTTTGGATAACGAGGATAGTATTTCAAACTCATGGTTAGTGTTAAAACCTCTATGATGCTATCTATCAATAGTATTGCTCGTACGTAAACAACATATGTACTATTGTATTGGACTATCGAAAGTTTAACAATACTCCGTTATTTTTTATCGTTTATCCCGAAAACCTCATTTTTGCATATTAGATCAACAAAATAAGCGAAAAATAATCAGCTGTTCCATACATTTTTGCCGGGTGGCATAGACCGGGAGGACATTTTATTTTTATGGAGCTGCTTTTTTTTCGTTTATTTTGTTGATCTATTAAGCAAATGAACGTGGAGTACCTACCTTTTCTTTCACGATACCTATTACGAGGTTTTCGGGATATGATATTTAGACCCACAATACCAACAGTGGTATGATTAATACGGTATTTGACTAGGCTCGAGATTTTACAAAACATAAATATTTTATCAAAATATAGGTAAATATGTGCCAATAGCAAAAATTCTCAATTAAAAATATAACGTCTAGCCGGTTTTTTGGTCATTCAAAGATTCATAGGCAAGTCCATTTTAAAAGTATGAAATTATAAAAAAATAATTATACCATTGAATAAGCCATACAATTAGCACCAATTATTATAATAGAACCATTGACAATAAACGAAACATTTGATATAGCTACCATACAAAATTCAAATGAAATGCATACAAAATACTTGCGTGTGACGTCACATCTTAGTCGCCATTTGTATGGAGCGTTTTGGGTTTGCCCAAAATAATGTGATTTTAAAGTTGTGATATCTCAGGTAGTTTAAATGAGAATCAAGTTATTCTTTCAACGATGTTTCTATCATTGAGAGGTCTTTTCATTACAAAAATAAAAAAAAATAGTCAAATACCGTATTATATGGGTGGATCCGTGGGGGTTTCTGAGTTACATATGTAAATCAGTCGAAGAAAAATTGAAACAATATTGTAAAAAAGTACGTGATTTTTATTTATTTAATGATTTACAATTTTTTTATTTCAAAAATAAATATTATATCAAAACGTTACAAAAAATATGGGCAGACGATAGCCACGACTAGCTGTCCTTCTACAGATGACGCTCCTAGCGAGCATGGTGGCAGTCAAATGGCATGGGTACATACTGGACGCATACTTTTTATTTTCTACATTTACCTTTTGAGGAAACGGTTACAGATTTCCACGCGAAAAAATATCACATCCATCAAACATAGCTTCACTTTATACGCAGAAGCGTCATCTGTATAATGAGTTGTTTAATATTATTTACAACCTGTGCGGATAAAGAATGGGATCAGAAATGGCGGCGCATCTATTCACTTCTCGCTCGCACACTATTTGGGTCTATACTCGCACCCCACGAGTGCGAGTATAGACGCAAATAGTGTGCGACCGAGAAGTGAATAGATGCGTCGCCATTTCTGATCCCATTCTTTATCCGCACAGATTGTACACATTTGTTTACACAAAGTCAAAACTCCATACAAGTCACCGAGCTTAAACTCTTCAGTTATTTAGGAAACGATAGAATGCTTCAAGGTGACGGGTAGGGCACACTAGCGACGCCAATGGATCTTAATTTTTAGCCTTAACTGGATCTATTTTAAACAATTTCGGGGTTACAACCTCTCGGCAAACACTTATACTAATTATTAAATAACCATGCACAAATGTACAGACAGAGACCCAACATTTTTGCATGGTTATTTAATAAATAGTATAAGTGTTTGCCGAGAGGTTGTAACCCCGAAATTGTTTAAAATAGATCCAGTTTAGGCTAAAAATGAAGATCAATTGGCGTCGCTAGTGTGCCCTACCCGTCACCTTAAATAATTCGACGAAGTTAAATAAAATAGGAACTTAATATCTCCTCAGAATATTGAGAACAATAATAACAATATCTAACATTTAGGTTTGTACTTACAATTATTTTTGTTATAAAATACTGAACAAAGGATGCCAGCATTGAGCCGAAAGTATCACAAAACTGGTGGTGCACGTCACTTGATGCATTTTTCGAAACAAGGGATACCCGCAAATCCTTTCGCAGCGGTGCCCTTCCCTCCTATCATAATCTTGAAGCCTTTCAATTCTGGCTCCACGGCTTCAGCCAAAGCCTCCGGGAATTCCTCGGGGAAAGGTGTAGGAGGTGGGTATTCCAACTCAGGGCATGCACAAGTCATATTCTTCGGCAATTTCGGAAACGGCGCCGAAGGCCCAGAAGCGCCCGGAGGGCTTTCCGCAGGACCCGGGTAGGCAGCTAAAGGCCCATCGCACGTACAAGCCTGGCCTTCTGGTAACGCGTCTAGATCTGGGAATTCCCCAGGCTCTGGAACGCAGAGTGCGGCCGCCTCAGGGTTGTCTTCGAAGAATTGTAACGCGTCCTCAAAGCTGAGCACCTCCGTGGAAAGGCGCTTCAGAGGTGACGGTGGTCTCTTCTTGAACTTAAACCTAAAACCCGACGTCGTCTGGGTCATATCCGATTTCAATTTAAAGTCGTCCTTCATTTCAGCTTGATCTATTCGTTCGAAGTCTTTTTTTAGCAGTCTCACTATTTCGGAGTCTATTTCTACGAGAGGACCTGGAACGATTTCGTGTACGTTTGGTTCAGGCTCAGCAGGCGGGCATGAGCAAATAGTTTGCTTCTTCCCGTGGCAGTCGCATTTGCGTTTCCCCTTCTTCCCTTTGCACACGCAGCATTGGCAAGGTTTAGACTCGATCTTGTTCCCTTTGACGCGCTGGCAGGGGCACTGTTTCTTCAATTTCTTTTTTTTATTTTTAGGGTCGTTCTCCTCACACATGCAGCTGCCCTTCTTCGGCGCTGGGGGAAGGCACGTGGCGCAATCTTCTTTGTTGCAAGATCCTGCGCAGTGGACCTGCGGTAGCAGCGTTGCTCCCGGCAAAACTGTAATGAACACCAAACATTCACTCAAGCTATTTTTTTATGTCTTTTCAACAACATGTCTTTTGAAGAGACATGTCTATTCAAAAAAACTGCAGTCACGCCACATAATAAATAGATGGAAAAGATCGACACTAATATAGATAGATATCGAAGAGTTGACGACCCGTTTGGATCGTGGGTAGTGATTGCTGCCTCTGGTGCAAGGGTTGCGGTTCGATCCCCGCACATTACAAACATTTGTGTGCATGAACATGTCTGTTTGTATTGGTCTGGGGGTTTTCTATGTATTATAAGTACGCATTTACAAAAGAGAAGTATTATATGTATATATTCGTAATTCCGCTCTTGGTTCTGATATCCGTAACACAGGTGCTTGTGCTACCTATCGTCGAGATCAATGTAGGTGATGTTGTGAAATATTTATTTATATAAAAAAAGAGTTCGTTGACCGCGCTAGGCATCGTATGGTATCTCTTGCACACCAAAAGGGTGCCTTTACAGCTCATTGTCAACTTTCAGCTAAATAATAGACATACGAGATACAACCTGCTGACCTTCAAGAAAAGACCTTATTCCTAAGAGCCGGCAACACTTATGAGATGCATCGAGTGTTTTAAATATCCATGGGCGGCGTTGATCACTTACCATCAGGTGTGCCGTCTGTTCGTTTGCCCAATATAATGTAAAAAAGTCACCAAGCTTACTTCCACCCTGGATTCCAGCGATATGTTCCATATGTCCCATCTGTTCCATACTCGGCGTCTTAATCACCAAGCTCTTCCCTGGCTGCCTGGCCAGCGGTAGCGGGATCGATTGCCCCACGCCGACGGTAGCCACCTCCCTCAACGCCTTCTCCAGGAGTTTGTACAGCTTCTCAGGTGAGCAGGAACAGTTGTCCTGTTCGGTGAACGTTACACTCGGTCCTATCTTAATACCGGACACCTGTAAATTTATTGTAATAGATTAGCACATTCGCCCGACAAGAGTTTAAATCTGTTTTTGGCAAGTCTAACCTGAGTCGCGAAATGGCATTGACTGATGGTAGCTCAGTGGATTAGAAAGAGTCTTCCATACCGTGAATTTTTCAAATCTATGCGCGTATTTCTACCATAAGCTCAGTGGTGAGGGATAATATCACGAGGAAGCCTGGATGTTTCAAATAGTTTTTGAAACGTAACAAAACGTAACCATGTTTCGATTGTTGTGGTTCCCCTGTTAACGGGTTGGGATCATTGTAATGGACAATATTTCAAATTTTTAACATGTCCATATTGTTTTTTTATATGAAAGTAGACATAAAATTAACAGACCCATATTTTTTCTTTTTTCAAAATTTGTCCATTTTCATGCATAAAATAATTATTGAAATTCTTTTTATTCTAAATATACGTAAGCGCCAAATGACGTCATCGGACGGCTGAATACAGCGATATTCCTTTGCTTATCATTGTTTTAATAAAAAAAAGGTACTACTGTCAAAAGTAAATAATACTAGTGTCAACATTGTCAACGTCATTCATACATTCAACGTTGACAAGTTGTCTTTTTTTTTGACAGTTACATGTCATGAGTTTGGCATTACGTAAATTTAAAACTATAATGTGCTAAGCAAAGAAATATTTTACATTCTGCCGTCCGATGACGTCATCTTACGTTTTTTAGTTTTTAATTTTTTTCTCAGTAAATAAGCAATATAAAAAATGAATAAATATATATTCGAGCAGCGGAAAAGTAAACAAAGAATTGGTATTTTTTGTTTCAGAGCTTAGCAATTTTGAAATGTTGTCCATTAAAGACTCCACAAATCTTGCATGGTCTAACCGTACCCTGGACTAAAAAGCCACAGCTATGGACGAAACCTGGAATTACACGCTGAGATAAGATGAGATGGAACTTATTACCTGAGTTCCCGTTGCATCCCCATGGCATCCACGAAAACTACTTCGGGTTTGGCACGGCGGCGGCACGCGGCATACCCTGATCGGAGTCTCTTGATTGTACATCTTGTCAAACGACGCTAGCATACTCTTCGAGCACTTCCCTATCGGTGGGGTGGCGAAGGCCTCTTTTTGGAGACCTGTAAGGATTGTGATTGGAGAAAACATTATTATTGCTAGGGGTCCCACTAACATCTTAAGGGTCCAAGTTAACCCTACCTGCCTGTTGGTGCACCTTGCTGAAAAAAAGACGGGGCCATAGCAAAAGCTTGTCCTCTCGGGGTTGAGAGATCGGACGGCAGTCGCTCCCATAACTAAGCGAACATGCCAATAAAAATGGAAAGAAATGATTCCAAGTAGGAAAGAAGACCGTGGCCGTGTGGTCCCCGGCAGAGTAGAATAGGCCACCCTCACTCTTACCGAGATGTCGTAAAAGGCGACTAAGGTAAAGCTGCTGGCATGATCATCAGCACCCAGAGAAGGAAAACTTTGCATTTATATCAAAACCCTCGCCAACCCGTCTGCCAGCGTGGTGAGTATGGCAACTACCCCTCATGTGATTGAGGGAGGCCCGTGCCCCAGCAGTGGCGACTTAAATGGGCTGACGATGAGGAAAGAAGACCTCGGGCTCCTGAGCAACAGCTTGAGATGCAACAAGCTGTTGACATAAACGCTAAGATGATGATGGATGAATTACGAACTATTATCAAATGTTTATATTACAAGGGACTATAATTTCTGTCGGTCAATATAAAGTTTGAATGCTTACGAAGATCTGTTCCTAGGGACGATGTCATTGATTTTATGAACAAAAACATGTCCCATGTTAAAACCAAGCATTTAGTAAGAATATAAATCTTATCAACTAATTAATACGTAGATTAGTGCTTGTGGGAAGTTGTCAAAAAGGGTGTGAAGGGGTTCACACTATTATCCGTATCCTGAGAAGATTTTGATTTTATACACTTCGCATAAAGTAATTCAAATCCTAGGTAGGCCATATTTTAAAAAAAAATAGCGAAAAAAAACCGCCTTCAATAACCACGAAGTGAAAAGTGTAAAATAATATTTTAATCACTTTACACACTTCAATTAAGTAACATTTTATAACAGTACACTCGTGAAAAGGTTTTACCGAAGTCAGCGCCCCATTGCTATCTTGTAATTTAATACAACATTCAAATATTCAACAGAGATTAGGCGCCGACTTCAATAACAGAGATTAGGAAAATATTTTTTCAAGCTTTTTAAAATATGAGAGTTCTCATTTTTTAGCAGACCCCCCCCCCCCCCTCCCTCCCTTCCCCCTTCCACCCCCGCCAAATAACTAACAAAGTAATTGTGAATACGGTATTGAAAGAGTTATCCTTTAACTGTTAAGGAGTTGACCCTCCATCATCAGCAGAGCCACAAAATTAATACAATCAGTCGTAAACACTGGTGCAGTTTTGAAAAAAGATACAAAACATTACGTGTGCCTTTAAAATTTGAGGGTTCTCATTCTTTGGCAGCCCCGCCCCCTCCCTTTCCTTTTTCTCAATTTTTCCAGGATCCCATCATTAGATCCTGATATCCTGATCATGGTATCAATCCGGGAATATCTACATTCCAACTAAAAAAGAATCATCTAAATCTGTTCATAAATGGCAAAGTAATCAGCGAACAAACATTAATCGAATGTCGAATTGAGAACCTCTTTTTTTTAAGTCGGTTAAAAATGGCTATAGAAAGAAGAAAGAAAGAAAATACATTTATTGACCATCACAATACACAGGAAACAAAGTTATACACAGAAGAGGGACAAAGAGATGTGGATAGTGTGTGGTCAATCAGGTCCCGACCTCAGCATTAGCTGCTACTACAATATCTGCATTGCCGCAGCAGCGCTGGTATTCTGGCGGGACCTGTTTGCGAGCGAGTGTGATCGTGTGGTGTAGATAAATTAATAAAAATATATACTTATACACGTACATTTAATAGATAATGTGGTAGATATAATAATATTCGTAATTGCACCATCCAATCGAACAGATTGCATTCCTACCAAAATAATAATAATAACAGTGATTTGCATTTGCATTCCTACCAAAATAATAATAATAACAGTGATTTGCTATCATCGTTTTCAAGTGGATAAAAGAGGCTTCCCGCTAAAAAATAGAACAATACTTTGTGCCTCGCCTTCCGTTGCCATCATTTTAGTGATGATCTCCGAGATAACATTAGGGAATGACTCATTGGAATTAGAGCTCTTTAAGCCCTCAGCACTAGCCTTTGGATGGCACCAACACGGCCTACACAAGATGGTAGTGATGCTCAACGTTTCACTTGGCCTGCGTCCTCTGCCTAAAGGTTATAAAGGTCAGACGGTTCCAGACTTGCCAAACTGGATCACGGTCAAAGTGTGAAGAAGCGGGACTTCAGCTCTAGGCGGAAGAAACAAAACTAGCGGCCTGCCCTTGTTTCGTTTTGAATTTTGTGAAATCCGATTCTTCTTTTTCCTCCTGTATAGACACGCCACGGCGCTCACAAGTTGTTTAATTTCTTAATTGTACCAACAGATGGCGCTGGGAATTGATTGGATCGCGCAAATGTTTTAGTCACCTTTTAGGGTTCGCCATTTAGTCGTCTTCGACAACAGAGTTTATTTTTTGATTAAGATTAATAAGTAGAGCGACCGTACCTTGTGCCGCACCTTGCGTGGCCATCATTGGGGTGATGATCTCGGAGACGACAGTAGGAAAGGACTCATTAGAATCATAGCCGTTGACACCCGTAACGCTGGCCTTAGGCGAGCAGCAGCAGGGCCTATCCCTGAATATAGAGATGTTGAACTTGGTTTAGTAACTCGTACTAAGCGTTTCGCTTCCTCTTTCTTGGTACGAACTGCTAAGGAATGGAACAACTTGCCGGCTTCTGTATTCCCAGAGAGCTACAATTTGGGTGTCTTTAAGTCGAGAGTGAATAGGCTTCTTCTGGGTAAGCACGCTACATCTTAGACCTTATTGTCACTTTCCATCAGGTGAAATGAGGTCAAGTGCGAACCCATTTATTATAAAAAAAAAAAAAAGTAACTGGAGTTGAATTGACTTTGGTCTGGGATGTCTCTTTTGGCACCTGGCCCGTAAGCACGATTCCCCCACTATGGACGATGAGAGTGGCCAGGGGTTTTAGTCTGTAAACCTTCGCTCCACCGAAGAAGTTTGACATAACCCGTTTGCCATTTCCCCTGGGTTAACAAAAAAAAATGGGATGTCTCGCAAAAATGGGACCTACTCCCGTCATAGATCTAGGTAATTTGGATTTGACATAAACATGACATAATTCATATACCCTTTGGCAGCCCAAAGAGGGAGATTAATAAAAGGTAAAGCAGCTAGCGCAATCAGCGGTACTTTTCTTTCTAGTCCCGGCAGCCGAGAATCCGACCACATTTTTTTTTTTATTTATTTATTAAAATGTTAGCAATTGGTAACTAAAATAGGTATATCAATTCGCATTCAACCTTCGCGCAAAACACAGTGGCGCCGGAGGTGACAACAAATGACAAGTGTTGACAGCCATGACAATGGGTGAGTTTTTTTGAAGGACGAGCGTCCATATTGTTTTTAAAAACAAGAAAAGAGATAGTTTATCGTACCAATAAATAATTACAGAAATAATCTATACTGGTTTTTATTATAACTATTGAGTTAACAATATTATCTACTATTTTATAGTGTTGTACATATAATCTACAAAAGGCTTAAAAAGTATTGCTTAAGTTTATTTTTAATATTTTTATGTGTTAAACATGTAACTGATTCAGGCGGAAGGTTATTGACAATGCGCGGGATTAGGTAATTAGCGTCATGCGCTGGCCGTACACATTGTTTGCGCCCGGTTTGAACAGCTGGTTTTTTGCAATAATGCCTCGAGGATATACAGGGTGAATTACCGGTGAGACGCCGACGAGTCCCACACACCACCTTTTTCCCGACACGAGATAATGGAACTGAGAGACAGTGACAGCTTTTTTTTTGATGATATAGGTGGCAGACGAGCCGACGGATCAACTGATGGTAAGCGATTACCGCCGCCCATGGACACCTGCAACACCAGCAGTGTCACAAGTGCGCCGCTTACCTTTTAACCCCCATTCCCCTTGATTGGGCCTCCGGTACCCTCACTCACGCAACGAAACACATGCACTGCTTCACGCCGGTTTTCTGTGAGGACGTGGTATTATCTCGGTCGACCTGGCCCATTCATGCCGAAGCGTGGTTCTCCACTGTTAATAGTTTGTTAAGCTTTAAGCCCTACCTGATGGTATCCACGCTGACCGCCTTGTACGCCTTCACCGGCTTTATAGTGATCGTCTCCTTGGTTCCCACAAATTTGAGCTGTTTTTCCACGCCTGGCGATGTCTCCTTGTCGGAACACGTCTTCGGAATCGGTTGCAAGTTATGTTTCTTTGCTAATTTCCCCGTGTATTTCAACTTTAGCCCTGTTGGCTGACCCTTGACATAAGATGACCCTGTAATTATATTTATTATTATAATGTAAATCTAATCTAAATCTAAATTCTGACAGCCAGGCGATGCCAATCCCGTTGTAATTGCAACGTGGGCTCTTTTTTTCTTACCATCAGGCTGAGTAGAGCCAATATACTGTGTCGCTATAAAAAAAAACCTACCGAATTGGCTTCGGCGGCTAATATCTACTTGCAGCCACTTACGTATGATATATTATGGTGCACAAAATAATAAAATAAATATTAGAATTTCATTTAGATATTGATAATTAATTAAATGCAACACCGAATTTCTTTTTTTATGTCATAGGTGGCAGACAAGCTGATGGATTGCCAGATGTTAATATAATTCTCACAACATCTCATACGTTGACCTGATTCGGTACTAAGTAGCTTAAGCACTTGTGTTACAGATATCAGACAACAGAGGAACACAAATATATACTTAAATACATATATTACACCCAGACACCGAACAAACACAAGTGTTCATCGCACGAATGTTTGTCCAGGATGGGGATCGAACCCATGACCTTTGGTGCAAGAGGCAGGGTCACTACCAATTGCGCCATCCGGTCAGTGTTACGTTACGTTTAACAGTAAATCGCCCTGTTGGTCTAATGGTTTAAGTACCAGGTCGTGATCTCAAGGTCCTGGGTTCAATTCGCAGGTCGAGCCAAGATTTAAAGCTATGAGCTATGTTCGAATTTTACGAACATTACACATTACACATGTCGAATTGAGAACCTCCCTTTTTGAAGTCTGTTAAAAATAAAGAGTATTGAGAATTTTGTTATATAGCAAATAAAATTGTTTCCACACTCGCCAAATAACTAAAAAACTAATTGTGAGTACAGTATTGAAACAGTTATCCTTTAACTCCTTACCGTTGATGAGCTGACCTTCCATCATCAGCAGAGCCACAAAATTAATACAGTCAGGCATAAATACTGGTGCAGTTTTGAAAAAAGATAGAATTACATGTCCCTATAAAATGTGAGAGTTCTTTTTTTTTGAAGACGGTTAATAAACTAGCTTAGTCTCGATGAAGCTAATTGTTTATCTCTAGAAAGTAATGAAATTTAGGCACCACTTTGTGCCAAGTCTAAAGTTTCTTACTGCGATTTGTTTATTGTTTTTAGTTAATGTTGTGTGACTTGGCCGTTGTAGGGTACCTACACAAGGGTACAAAACGAGATGCGCCATAACACCATTGCACATATCTCCACCACTAACCATCAAGTGTCTGTCGAAAAAACGAAACTTTGCTTTCACCTAACTTCGCAACTAAATGACATACATAGTTGACATTTAGGATTAAAAGTAGGTCGTAATAGCTTAACGAATGACGAAAAATACTGCGTTCTGGTCTTATCCGGAGGCTCTCAAATAGGAGCCTAAAAATGCGGCGAAATGGTTCTAGTAAAGGATGGTACGGCAGTGTTTGCTTCGCGCTCGACTGATCATAATGAACACTTTCAACGAAAAGAAATGATTCAATTAATTACCATTTGAATGAAATATAGTTTTTTTTTTAACCCTAGGCTTGGTTTAGGATTGGCCTATATATTTACAGTCGAAGCGCGGTCGATTATGCTTTCGTTTCATTTTAATTTATTCCTCCTCATATTCATATTGGTCTGGGTGTTTGTATGTATTATAAGTATGTATTTACAAAAGAAAAGTATTATATGTATGTATTTGTAATTCCGCTGTTGATTCTGATATCCGTAACACAGGTGCTTGCGTGCTATCTCGGAGTCAGATCAATGTATGTGAAGTTGTGAAATATTTATTTATTTTATTTATTTATTTATACTAGCACGTAATTTCCAGTTGCATCTACCGTGACCGATCCGGTCACGGTAGATGCAACACACGGTCCGATCTAAAGCTGTCACTTTGGAGCCAGGGGTGCGCTTGGAAAGTTGACGATTTCAATGAAGCGACTGTCGTCTGACCTTTGTAGTCAGAGGAACCAGACCAAGTATATCACGCACGGTTACACGTTCAGAAACATTATCTCCGCCATGTTTTCAAAATATAACGAGCACGAGAATTGGGCTTCAGGAGCCCAATTCTCGGGCTCGTGACATTTATTTTCATACGACATATATCACTAAAACAGTTTTTTTGTATGGTTTTCGGGTGATATCCGCCATGTTCTCAAAATATCACAAGCACGAGAATTGGGCTCCAGTTCTCGAATTCGTATTCTGTGATAAATAATAACTGACTTAATAAGAAACTAAATAAAATGTCAACAAAGAAAAATATACATGCCTATATGAAAACTGAATAAATGAATAAGTGAAGGAAATTTAATGTACGCGAAATCAAGGTCACATGAAACAATATCTTATCGTTTACAAGCAGTTCTCGCTTGTGTCAAATAGCTTTTTACCCATTATTTAAGTAGTTGTTACAAATAGGTACGTCAACTTCATAAACATACTTACCACGCCGATTTGGAATCCTTTCTTTCAGTGATCGATCCCATCTAGAAAATTCCGAAAGCTGTATACAAATCGTAGAGTCTACGCCATCCACAGAGCCCCCGGTATCTTCATCATCAGAGGAAGGTACTACCAAAAACACCGACGATTCTCTAGCTGCAGCATACTTCGTCTTCAGCAATTCATTAACGACATCTAAGATTTTGTGGTCACTGTAATCGCTTATTACAACTATAGAGTCTTTTTCATTGAATATTTCGTGGTTTCCAACATTTCTGGCCATATCTGTTTGCCTAAAAATTAGAACATCTTCACGGCGTTTGTTCCTTGCGGCATATTGGCGATTCTTTATATATTCAGTTGCAGTAGATCCGATCTCGCCAGCATTCCATTGACTGTAATAATTTTATTTAAAAATAAAGTAGTCCAAAAGATGACAAGCAAAAAGAGCAAATCTTAAAACATTTGTAATAATAATATTTTAAAAAAACTTACCATTGGAGAATAGCTGAAGTATCATAATCAAGATTTTCTGTTAGAAAATATTGTGGTTCATACATTGAGATCATGCTATACGTATCTTGTGCTGATAACAAATAATGACTTGCATTTGAAGAAAAACTACTTGCAACTAACGAAATAATACTTATAGTCTCTTCTGTGATACAAGACTTTCTCGACAAATTAAGAGAAGGATCTGACGTTACTATTATGATCGATTCAAAACTAGATTTTGAAGAAACAAACGTGCCGTCAGAATAATTTCCTGACCTGAAAGAACTAGTAGGTAACACAAAGTCTTCTGAAGTTAAGTAGAATGAACGGTCATAGGTATATTTATTGTACGGAATATTTGCTTTTGTTTCTAATCTTTCCAGAGCAATGTATGAATAATTATAATTTAATGAAGAGACGCTGTTAACATCGGTAATATAATCTGAGGTTTCATTATCACTATCTGATGTACCTCGGAAATTGACATTATATCTATAAAGATATTCTATGTTGTCCTTTCGTTGAGCACTTTTTTTAGATTTGATTTTGTAATACATTGGATCCTTTTTACTTAAATTTTCTGATTCAAATCTGGTGTTATCCTTAAAGAATGAATCATTAGTAATGTTCCGTATTGCTGATTCTCGAGATAGTGATGGGACTCCTGTAGCTCTCCCAACCGTTACTTTTATTCCCTCGTTATCAGTGAAAACACCTCCCTTCACGCCCGGTAGGCATTCTTCTGGACAAGGGCACAATGAAGATATATCGGGAGATGTTACTTTTATTTTAACATAGCTGTGCTTAAATCTTATTTTCTTTTTGTCACATCCACAACCACGATCACAAGTGGTAGTTTTTATGATATCTTCAAACTCTTCTGTTATACCTGGGGGTGGAGGTCTGCCGGTTACACCTCGACCCACACTCTTTCTCATGGCTCCAACGCCAACTTTTTTCGATTTTCGTCGAATTCTTCCCCTTTTTTCAGACGGCGTTGGCTCTGGTGGGAGACCAGCCTCCTGACGTATTTTTTTAATAAGTTCTTTCTCTGATGCTGTGCCGCCTTCAGGTATAGGTAGGCCTGCTGCTACTAATCCTCTAATGATTTTTTCTTTTTGCTGTGGAGTCTTACCAGTGAGTGGTGTTATTAGGCCATCAGCTTTAGCTTTTTTAATTATTTCTTTTTCTGATGGAGTAATAGCTTCAGGAGCTACGCCAAACTCAGGTTTTTTACCGGGTCGTATACCCCGCCTCTTTTCGGATGGTGTTGGTTCTGGTGGAAGTCCAAGCTCAGTACGTATTTTTTTTATAAATGCTTTCTCAGAAGGTGTTTTTCCCTCCGGTATAGGTAATCCTGCTCGAGCCAACCCTTTTATAATTTTTTCTTTTTGTTCAGGTGTTTTTCCTGCTAGTGGAGTTAATAACCCTTCAGCTCTCGCCTTTTTTAAAACTTCCCTTTCAGATTCAGTTCTTGCTTCCGGTGGTATACCCATTTCAGCTTTAATTTTTCTTACCATTGATTTTTCAGATGGTGTTTTACCCTCTGGCAGGGGCAAACCTGACTCAGCTAATCCCCTTAATATCTTTTCTTTTTGCTGTGGTGTTTTTCCATCTAGCGGGGTCAATAATCCTGCTGCCTTAGCCTTTCTTAACTGTTCGGACGTAATTTTTTTTGCAGATGGACGAAATAACTTTGACGGCTCACCTCTTTCTGACTCGGGTGTTAATTGAGGACAAATACATTCATCAACTGGACCTTTGCCCTCCTTCATGACTTTTGCCGTCTTTTCATCTAATGCTCGTCTCTCTTCTGGAGGTAATGCTGGCGGTCCCGGCTTTCTACTTGGTTTAGCTTTTACTTCTTTTTCTATTTTGCTAATTAATGCTTTCTCTGAAGGAGTTCTTCCTTCGGGTAGAGGCACTCCAGCTTCTGCCATGGCTTTTAAAATTTTCTCTTTTTGTGCAGCACTTTTACCTTCCAATGGTGTAATTATACCTGCTTCATATGCTTTGAGCATTTTTTCTCTTAAGGATGGGGTTTTTGGTTCCGGTGGTAGTCCCATTTCAATCCGAATTTTATCAATCAGCTTTTTTTCTGATGCCGTTTTTCCTTCCGGCAGTGGTAAGCCGGACTTTGCCAACCCTCTTAAAACTTTTTCCTTTTGTTCCGGGGTTTTACCTTCCAATGGTGTTAAAAATCCCGCAGCTTTAGCTTTACGTAGTTTTTCTGAAGGTATGCCCAAAAGTACGCCGGGAGCTGCACGTGGCATAGCTTTGACTTTGGCTATCAAGGCTTTTTCCGACGGCGTTCTGCCTTCAGGCAATGGAAGTCCCAAATCATGTTGAGCTTTTAATATTTTTTCCTTTTCTGTAGCTGACTTTCCTTCTAAAGGTTTTATAATGCCGTCAGCTACTGCTTTTTTATATTTAGCTCTTTCGGCTGCATTTTTTGGTTCTGGCGGAAGGCCAAGTTCCGCTCTTACTTTGTCAATAAGTTTCTTTTCTGATGCTGTTTTTCCTTCAGGAAGAGGAATGCCTTGCATCGCAAGGCCCTTTAGAATTTTTTCCTTTTGTTCAGGTGTCTTTCCTGCAAGTGGAGTTATGAGTCCAGCAGCCTTAGCTTTGCGCAATTTTTCAGATGGCACTCCAACAGCAAAAGATGGCGCTCGTGGCATAGCTTTTACTTTGGCTATCAAGGCTTTTTCTGACGGTGTTCGACCTTCAGGCAATGAAAGTCCCAAATCATGTTGAGCTTTTAATATTTTTTCTTTTTCCGGTCCCGATTTTCCTTCTAAAGGCTGTATAATGCCCTCAGCTACAGCTTGATTATATTTTGCTCTGTCTGCAGCTGATTTCGGTTCTGGTGGAAGTCCAAGCTCCGCTCTGACTTTGTCAATGAGTTTCTTTTCTGATGCTGTTTTCCCTTCCGGAAGTGGAATACCATGCATTGCAAGGCCCTTGAGAATCTTTTCTTTTTGCTCTGGCGTTTTTCCTTCAAGTGGAGTCATAAGTCCAGCAGCTTTAGCTTTACGTAGCTTTTCTGAAGGTATGGCTGCAGGTACACCTGGAGGTGCTCGTGGCATAGCTTTAACTTTGGCTATCAAGGCTTTTTCCGACGGCGTGCGACCTTCAGGTAATGGAAGCCCCAAATCATGTTGAGCTTTTAGTATCTTTTCTTTTTCCGGACCAGACTTACCTTCTAAAGGTTGGATCACACCCATTGCTATTGCTTTGTTATACTTATCCTTTTCCATTGCGGTCCTTGGTTCTGGTGGAAGACCAAGTTCAGCTCTAACTTTGTCAATGAGTTTCTTTTCTGATGCTGTTTTGCCTTCAGGAAGAGGAATGCCATGCATTGCAAGACCTTTTAGAATCTTTTCTTTTTGATCAGGTGTCTTTCCTGCAAGTGGTGTTATTAACCCAGCAGCCTTTGCTTTGCGAAGTTTTTCAGATGGCACTCCGACAGCAAATGATGGTGCCCTTGGCATAGCTTTCACTTTGGCTATCAAGGCCTTTTCCGATGGAGTTCTACCTTCAGGTAATGAAAGTCCTAAGTCATGTTGAGCTTTTAATATTTTTTCTTTCTCTGGCCCTGACTTCCCTTCCAAGGGTTGTATAATGCCTTCAGCTACAGCTTTATTATATTTTGCTCTTTCTGCTGCCGTCTTTGGTTCTGGTGGAAGGCCAAGTTCTGCTCTGACTTTGTCAATAAGTTTCTTTTCTGATGCAGTTTTCCCTTCGGGAAGAGGAATGCCATGCATTGCAAGGCCTTTTAAAATCTTTTCTTTTTGCTCCTGCGTCTTTCCTTCGAGTGGAGTAATAAGTCCAGCAGCTTTAGCTTTACGTAGTTTTTCTGAGGGAATTGCCACTGGAACGCCAGGAGGTGCTCGTGGCATAGCTTTGACTTTGGCTATCAAGGCTTTTTCCGACGGCGTTCGACCTTCAGGTAATGAAAGTCCCAAATCATGTTGAGCTTTTAAAATTTTTTCCTTTTCAGATCCTGATTTTCCTTCCAAGGGCTGTATTATGCCATCAGCTACATGCTTTATTATATTTTGCTCTTTCGGCTGCATTTTTTGGTTCTGGTGGTAGGCCAAGTTCCGCCCTCACTTTGTCAATAAGTTTCTTTTCTGATGCTGTTTTTCCTTCAGGAAGAGGAATTCCTTGCATCGCAAGGCCTTTAAGAATCTTTTCTTTTTGCTGAGGTGTCTTTCCTGCAAGTGGGGTTATTAACCCAGCAGCTTTAGCTTTACGCAATTTTTCAGATGGCACTCCAACAGCAAAAGAAGGCGCTCGTGGCATTGCTTTTACTTTGGCTATTAATGCTTTTTCTGATGCAGTTCTACCTTCGGGTAATGGAAGTCCCAAATCATGTTGAGCTTTTAATATTTTTTCTTTCTCTGGCCCTGATTTTCCTTCTAAGGGCTGTATAATGCCATCAGCTACTGCTTGATTATATTTGGCTTTATCTGCAGCTGATTTTGGTTCTGGTGGAAGGCCAAGATCAGCTCTAACTTTATCAATGAGTTTTCTCTCTGATGCAGTTTTTCCTTCAGGAAGGGGAATGCCTTGCATAGCGAGGCCTCTCAAGATCTTCTCTTTTTGCTGAGGTGTTTTTCCTTCAAGTGGGGTCAAAAACCCAGCAGCCTTAGCTTTACGCAGTTTTTCTGAAGGTATGGCTGTAGGTACGCCAGGAGGTGCTCGTGGCATAGCTTTGACTTTTGCTATCAAGGCTTTTTCCGACGGTGTTCGACCTTCAGGCAACGGAAGCCCCAAATCATGTTGAGCTTTTAATATTTTTTCTTTTTCTGGTCCTGATTTCCCTTCTAAGGGCTGTATAATACCATCAGCTACTGCTTTTTTATATTTTGCTCTTTCGGCTGCATTCTTTGGTTCTGGTGGAAGGCCAAGTTCCGCTCTTACTTTGTCAATAAGTTTCTTTTCTGATGTTGTTTTTCCTTCAGGAAGAGAAATGCCTTGCATCGCAAGTCCTTTAAGAATCTTTTCTTTTTGCTGAGGTGTCTTTCCTGCAAGTGGGGTTATTAACCCAGCAGCTTTAGCCTTACGCAATTTTTCAGATGGTACTCCAACAGCAAAAGAAGGCGCTCGTGGCATTGCTTTTACTTTGGCTATTAATGCTTTTTCTGATGCAGTTCTACCTTCAGGTAATGGAAGTCCCAAATCATGTTGAGCTTTTAATATTTTTTCTTTCTCTGGCCCTGATTTTCCTTCTAAGGGCTGTATAATGCCATCAGCTACTGCTTGATTATATTTGGCTTTATCTGCAGCTGATTTTGGTTCTGGTGGAAGGCCAAGATCAGCTCTGACTTTGTCTATAAGTTTTCTCTCTGACGCAGTTTTTGCCTCAGGAAGGGTTATACCTTGCATAGCGAGGCCTCTCAAGATATTTTCCTTCTGATGGGGTGTTTTCCCATCTAATGGAGTCAATAATCCTGCTGCCTTAGCCTTTCTAAACTGTTCTGATGTCAATTTTGATGGACGAAATGCCTTTGAGGGCTCTCCTCTTTCCGACTCGGGTGTTAATTGAGGACAAATGCATTCATCAACTGGACCTTTGCCCTCTTTCATGACTTTTGCAGTCTTTTCATCTAATGCTCGTCTCTCTTCTGGAGGTAATGCTGGCGGTCCCGGCTTTCTACTTGGTTTAGCTTTTACTTCTTTTTCTATTTTGCTAATTAATGCTTTCTCTGAAGGAGTTCTTCCTACGGGTAGGGGCACTCCGGCTTCTGCCATGGCTTTTAAAATTTTCTCTTTTTGTGCAGCACTTTTACCTTCCAATGGTGTAATTATCCCTGCTTGCTGTGCTTTCCGCATTTTTTCTCTCATGGATGGTGTTTTTGGTTCCGGTGGTAGTCCCATTTCAATCCGAATTTTGTCAATTAGCTTTTTTTCTGATGCCGTTTTTCCTTCCGGAAGCGGTAAGCCGGATTTTGCTAACCCTTTTAAAATTTTTTCCTTCTGTTCTGGAGTCTTACCTTCTAATGGTGTTAAAAGTCCTGCCGCTTTCGCTTTACGTAGTTTTTCTGAAGGTATGCCCGAAGGTACGCCGGGAGGTGCTCGTGGCATAGCTTTTACTTTGGCTATCAAGGCTTTTTCCGACGGCGTTCTGCCTTCAGGCAATGGAAGCCCCAAATCATGTTGAGCTTTTAATATTTTTTCTTTTTCTGCAGCTGACTTTCCTTCTAAAGGCTTTATAATGCCATCAGCTACTGCTTTTTTATATTTAGCTCTTTCGGCTGCATTTTTTGGTTCTGGCGGAAGGCCAAGTTCCCCTCTTACTTTTTCAATAAGTTTCTTTTCTGATGCTGTTTTACCTTCAGGAAGGGGAATGCCTTGCATCGCAAGGCCCTTTAAAATCTTTTCTTTTTGTTCAGGTGTCTTTCCTGCAAGTGGAGTTATGAATCCAGCAGCCTTAGCTTTGCGCAACTTTTCAGATGGCACTCCAACAGCAAAAGATGGCGCTCGTGGCATAGCTTTTACTTTGGCTATCAAGGCTTTTTCTGACGGTGTTCGACCTTCAGGCAATGAAAGTCCCAAATCATGTTGAGCTTTTAATATTTTTTCTTTTTCCGGTCCCGATTTACCTTCTAAAGGCTGTATAATGCCATCAGCTACTGCTTGGTTATATTTTGCTTTATCTGCGGCTGATTTTGGTTCTGGTGGAAGACCTAGGTCAGCTCTGACTTTCTCAATAAGTTTTCTTTCTGACACAGTTTTTCCTTCAGGAAGTGGAATGCCTTGCATAGCGAGGCCTTTTAAGATCTTCTCCTTTTGCTGAGGTGTTTTACCTTCAAGTGGGGTTAATAAGCCAGCAGCTTTAGCTTTGCGTAGTTTTTCTGAAGGTATGCCCACAGGAGCACCAGGAGGTGCTCTGGACATGGCTTTTACTTTGGCTATTAATGCTTTTTCTGAAGCCGTTCGACCTTCAGGCAATGGTAGCCCCAAGTCATGTTGAGCTTTTAATATTTTTTCTTTTTCAGGTCCCGATTTTCCTTCTAAAGGCTGTATAATACCATCAGCTACGGCTTTGTTATATTTGGCCCTTTCTGACGCAGTCCTTGGTTCTGGTGGAAGGCCAAGTTCTGCTCTGACTTTGTCAATAAGTTTCTTTTCTGATGCTGTTTTCCCTTCTGGAAGAGCAATGCCATGCATTGCAAGGCCTTTTAAAATATTTTCCTTTTGCTCTGGCGTTTTTCCTTCAAGCGGAGTTATAAATCCAGCAGCCTTAGCTTTACGTAGTTTTTCCGAAGGTACGCCTACAGCAAAAGCTGGCGCTCGTGGCATAGCTTTAACTTTGGCTATTAATGCTTTTTCCGATGCAGTTCTACCTTCAGGCAATGGAAGCCCTAAGTCATGTTGAGCTTTCAATATTTTTTCTTTCTCGGGACCCGATTTTCCTTCCAAGGGCTGTATAATGCCATCAGCTACTGCTTGGTTATATTTAGCTTTATCTGCCGCTGATTTCGGTTCTGGTGGAAGTCCAAGGTCAGCTCTTACTTTGTCAATAAGTTTTTTCTCTGATGCAGTTTTTGCCTCAGGAAGGGGAATGCCTTGTATTGCGAGGCCTCTTAAAATCTTTTCCTTTTGCTGTGGTGTTTTTCCTTCAAGTGGGGTTAATAACCCAGCAGCCTTAGCTTTACGCAGTTTTTCTGAAGGTATGCCTACAGGAGCGCCAGCAGGGGCTCGCGGCATAGCTTTTACTTTGGCTATTAAGGCCTTTTCCGAAGGAGTTCTACCTTCAGGCAATGGTATGCCCAGGTCATGTTGAGCTTTTAAAATTTTTTCTTTTTCTGCAGCTGACTTTCCTTCTAAAGGTTGTATGATGCCATCAGCTATTGCTTTGTTATACTTTGCTCTTTCCGCTCCTGTTTTTGGTTCTGGTGGAAGGCCAAGATCGGCTTTAATTTTAGTGATCAATTTCTTTTCGGAGGGTGTCTTTCCCTCAGGTAAAGGTATACCATGCATTGCTAATCCTTTCAGGATCTTTTCTTTCTGTTCTGGTGTCTTTCCTTCTAAAGGTGTTAGAAGACCGGCTGCTCTGGCTTTTTTCAATTTGTCGGGTGGAATCGACAGTCCAGAAGGTAAAAGCCTAGGACTAGCTTTGACTTTTGCAATCAAAGCTTTTTCTGAAGGTGTCCTACCTTCTGGTAATGGCAAACCCATTTCATGTTGTGCTCGAAGTATTTTTTCTTTCTGATCGTTTGTTTTGCCTTCTAGAGGTGTTATAATTCCCGCTGCTGTTGCTTTCTTATACTTTTCCTTTTCTGCTGCAGTTTTTGGTTCTGGTGGTAGACCTACTTCAGCTCTGACTTTTTCCATTAATTTTTTTTCAGACGGAGTTTTTGGCTCAGGCAAAGGTATACCCGCTATAGCTAATCCTTTGAGTATCTTTTCTTTTTGTTCTTTTGTTTTTCCTTCCAGTGGTGTCAAGAGCCCTGCTGCTTTTGCCTTACGCATTTTTTCTGATAGCGATTTTATAGATGCAGTTGCAGTGGCCTTTACTTTTTGTATTAACGCTTTTTCAGAAGGTGTTCGACCTTCAGGCAATTGCAAGCCCAGTTCAGCTTGTTTCCTTAGAATTTTTTCTTTTTCTGCTGGAGTTTTTCCTTCAAGTGGCACTAAAACACCAGCAGCTTCTGCTTTCTTCATTCTTTCTTTTTCTGCAGCAGAGGTTGGTTCAGGAGGTAAACCTAATTGTGTTCTTACTTTTTTCATTATTTCTTTTTCAGACGGTGTTCTCGCTTCAGGTAAAGGTACACCAGACATAGCCAACTCCTTCAGAATCTTTTCTTTTTCTGCCGGTGACTTTCCTTCCATTGCAGCCAACGCATCTTTAGTTCTTCTTGCTATTTCTTTTTTTCTCTCTCTTACACTAGCAGTTTCTAATGCTGCAGCTGATTTTCTTAGTTCACCTAAACGTCTTTCTTCTCTGGGCATATGACCACAAAGAATACAGTTGCAATTATCGCAATTTTTTTTCTTATAACAATCATAGAGACTTTTCATGACTTCAAACATTGCATCAGAATTGCAAGAGCAGCAACAACTCTCTTCTACGGCACCAAATTGGCACCTATATACCTTTAACCTAGATTTATTTATTGGATTTCTGATGCTTTCCGGTGGAATATTGTATTCAGAAACAACATTGACAATATACTTGGTGTTGAATGGACTTTGGGACTTTTTTCTGATTATATCAGATCCTTTGACGATGAGCTTGGTATTTCCATTGTTGCGTATATTAACTTCCGGCACACTATACTTCTTGAAAATATCACTAGAATCTTTGGTTGTATTGATACGATCCATTAACCCTTGTTTAGCGTATTTGAAAACCTTATATTTTCTACATTTTCTTCTTTTGTTGGTTTTTATTTTATTTACTATTATGCTGACATCTTCTACACCATTGCATGGACTTTCTTCTTGTATTTGGTATGACGTTTCATGACCCGTGAAGTTTATAATCGATTCAGTTGCATGGTTAATATTTATATAAAGTACTTTTAACTCTTTATTTCTATAAGTTTCTTTTTTTGATGTCCTATTGTGTCTCTTAGAGAGTGATTTTTGTCCAGAAAAGGCACAAGTCTGTCTATCGTCTGCCATAATGTATAATAACTAATTACATATCAAACATTGATTAACACTTCTATTCTGGCATAAAAATGTTCTTATGATTATTGTAGATTTCAGCAAACTGAAACAAAAATATTCACTGTAGTAGGGTAGGGGTTTACATTTAAAACTAAGGGCTTTATCCATAAACGTTCAATAAACCTTAAGCTAAAACGGTGATGTAGAGCAGTTTTGACGTTTGAAACAAAAAAACACACAATTTTTGAAAACACAATGAAAACTGATTTATTACACCATTTTGGTCAACAAACATTTATAAAATTAAGACCCTGAATTAAGACATTATAATAGAACATTTATAGAACTAAGAGATTTGCGCTAGGTGGCAAAAAATGAAAAACAAGCCATCATACACTATCGATCCAAGTCTTTCGCCTATCTTTTTGATCAACTAACTGATTTCAGGCCGTTACTTATAATGCGTCATGTCTATTGGTTATAATACTGTTGATTAAATGGATAATGAAGCCCGTTTGTTGCGGCAGTTACACATTTAAATGACGAGCGGTAATTAACTTTACTTCTCGATTCTTATGTCTCTAACGGCCGCATTCAGAGACGTCATTTAAGCTAATGTTCATTAACTGTAGTATCGGTAGTCTTTATGCGTATTAAAATAAGGGTCAATATTTTTTCTTAAGTAGCCAACTAAGTTAATCAACGACTCTGAGTGTGGCAGTTAGTGATTCCCACAACAATTTAGCAATATGCTTAAAGTTAAAATAAGCGTAGGATGCATCTAACCTTAGGTTAAAGCGCTTTATTCATAAATGTTCTATTAACCTTTTTTAGCTAAACAGTGTGATAGAGTTGTTTTGACGTTTGAAACAAAAAAAAAAACATATTTTTTTTAAAAAGAATGAATTTGCTGTATAACACATTTTTATAAAACCTAGGTTTAACCTCAAACTAAGTAGAAGATACTTGGGTTTAGTGAACATTCATGAATAAGACTCACAGGCGTTTAAACCACGGTGACCTGATAGTAGAAACTAGTGAGGATTGGCATAAGAGTGTAGCCACAGATATTATAATACTAGGGTAATAAAAACATTCGTCATTTAGGAATAACCTTACTTAGACACTAAATACTAGAGCTGTTTTCCAGGAATAATATGGTTTTATAGAAGGATAGGAATAGAAGGAATTTGTTCAACTGCCTCACCTGCTGAAGGAAAGTTTTTTTACTCTCCTTCATAGAGAATAAAAAATATATGCAGTCTTCACATTTTATTACGATGTTTACACTTCAAAAGGTATTTTTACATAAAATATACTATACAAATGATTTATTCGTTTTTTTTAGTTTTGTGATGATTTACATTTGTGTACATTGAGAGTTTAATTTTTTCTTTTCTGTCGCAGAACTTCAAAGATTGCATTATTCTATTTTATAACCAGTGTCAATGTTTTCAAAAAGGTTTTTATAGGTTTTCCACGTTTTCTCCATAGAGCAAGGCAACTATTACTATCTTACTCTGGTGAGTAAGGTAATATTTTTTGAGAAGAGAAACAAGGTAGATAAAAATACATAATGCTCTGCAATAAAGTCAAAAGTCCGAAAACTTCTTTTTGTGGCTGACGAATATACTCAAAGCTGACGAAGTACCGATCTAGTTCTAGTACTTAGTCTGTGGTGGGTGGTGGCTGAAAATTTGGTGTGATTATTTTCTCTTTGGAATACGTCAAAACAGGGGTATGACAGTCGGAACATAGGATTTTTTTTAATAGAAAGCAGAGTTATCTAGCGACATGATCCTGAAATAGGCTTCTTTGTAGTCTCTTAAAGTTGTGCTAGATGCCGCTATCTCATTATTTACATCCTATAAAAATTATTTAATTAATTTACAATTTTTCAAATTACCTATTCTTATTTATCAAGAAATATTTACTAGTTTGAAATGTCTAGACAAAATAAAATCTAATGAATTGTTACGAATGAATGACTAATTTAAAAAAAATGGTAAATTGGAATGTGTAAAAGTCAAAATGGTGTCATGATAGAACAGACAACAGTTGACAACACAAACAAACTGTTTATAGAATGGATAGCATATTTCCGAATTTAACGTAGCCAAAATACATACGCCCAATGCAGATTTTTTACAGTCCACTTAAATTTATAAAACTACATTTATACCCAGGGCCATAACTTTTTTTGAGCAAATAAAAAAAACACAGATCTGAGATTTTTTTGCAAATGGCGTGCACTTTATTTTTCACCAAAAATATCCTGAAGAATCCTTACTTGAAAAGAGAAATTCAGTTATCGATACAACACAAACGTTGAGTTGAATTTCGGTCAAAGAATAATATTATAAATACGTTTCAGTCTCCTCCGTCCTAGTAGTTGTTAGTGAAACTGTTATTGCGATACGGACGCTAAAGTATGTGTTGAAAAGTTAATTATGCCAGGCCAGCATTGTATATTGTGGCCGTGGGTATGGAACTGGTAAGTTTTAACCTGTGTTATGATCCTCATCCTCAGCAAACTGAAAGTTTTAATACCTACATCCTGAACGAAAACATGTATTTCAATACTGGGGGCCTACCGCCTTTGTTCTAATCGAATATCGTTAAGAAACATGACTGTCATTTGAATTCCACATTTCGATAGATTTTTGCTGTTTTGTTCTGTTGAACGTTGCTAGCAAGCTAAACATTGTTTAACATAAAGTTGCGCAGTAGCCCCTCTGATCTGAATATGGAAATACCCGACTTAAATATTTTATCATAATCAGCCAATATTCGTCCACTGCTGGACACAGGCCTCTCCTAACTCACGCCACTGAAATGTGACGATCATCGGAGGTCTTTATCCTACTGCTATCACATTGGCAAGAGAGGATTCATTTCGGTTTTTCCTTCTCTCACACAGGTGTTATGTGCATCTTGCCTTCTAGTCGACTCTTATATTACTTATCATATGATACTATCATAGGACAGGCAAAGAATATCCTTCAGCATTAATGTAAACAATGTATTATTGTCTCTCAGGTACACCAGTCCATGTTTTTCCTAACCCAATCAAATTGTTGTATCAAGATTTATTAATAGACTGTCCTTTTGAGTGTGATGTTCATTGATGTTTATAAGGAAGAAAAGGTATTTTTTAAATACATCAATAAATGTTATTTTAATTGGAAAATTAACTTTTGATGGTGATGATGAAGTAAAGAGAGCGGCCCAAATACATTATAACAAATTCAAACATTATAAAAATAGAAAACAAAAAGTTTTTTTATATTAATAAATGTATTTATAATTTATTTTTGTAGTTTTACTCAATCACTTCCCTTCTGGTATTAATATTAGCTCTTCAAATGCTATTAGGAGACGACTATTTCTTTTTTCCTAAACAGTGTGATAGAGTTGATTGACGTTTGAAACAAAAAAAAAAACATTTTTTTAAAAAGAAGTGAATTTGCTGTATACAAACATTTTAAACCTAGGTTTAACCTCAAATTAAGTATAAAGATACTTGCGGTTTAGGGCGACATTTATGAATCAAGACCCAGCAGGCGTTTAAACCTACGGTAACCTGATAGTAATAAACTAGTGAGGGTTGGCATAAGAGTGTAGCCCACAGTATGATAATACTAGGGTATAAAAACATTCGTCATTTACGAATTAACCTTACTTAGACACTAAATACTAGAGCTGTTTCCCCAGGAATAATATGGTTTTATACATAGAATAATAACAAGACTAGAAACCTAGTCTGTGCCCACTGTTTGACGCAAGTCAAACGGAGCCGTACGGCTCCAGACGCCCGCATCGCTCCGCAGTCGTCAATGTCAATGCTTGTCAAACGCATCTCGCGAAAATTAATTAACTATGACGATTTGTGCGGTCAAATTTTGTCACAATGATTCGGAAAACCATAAGAAGTGTAATAACATCACTTTTCACAGATAAGCCTTCAATATTTCATAGTATGTTGTGTTTTATAAGCTAAAAATACAAACGATTTATTAAAATGCTCAGTGTTGCCTGATAATGAAAAAAATATTTTCCCCATTTCAACTTTTGAAAGATTTCATTGCTCCAACTAATTAATTTAATCGGTTGCTACTGATGTTTACAGCGTAAAGCAGTGTCTCTACTGTGTTTCGCTGCGTGAGTGCGGGTACGGGAAGCCCAATCCGGGAATGGGAGGTTTAAAGGTTGGTAGCACTTGTGACACCACCGAGTGTCACTGGACGGCGGCAATTTATTACCATTAGGTGTTCTGTCTGCTCGTCTGCCAACTATCACATAAAAATAAACTTTATTTCCTCACAATGTGACATAACAACCCTCCTTTTTTTAACGTTTGCACTTGTGACTCCACCGAGTGTCACTGAACGGCGGCAATTTCTTACCATTAGGTGTTCTGTCTGCTCGTCTGCCAACTATCACATAAAAATAAACGTTATTTCCACACAGAGAGCCTCAAAGAGAAACTATTTGAAGAAACAGATACAGTGGCAAGGGCATTAAAATTGGAAATGCAAGGCTATAAAACTGTAAAAAATAACATATTAAAAATAAATACGTAATGTACGTACAGTTATAAGTACTAAAAATTATTTCAAAGCTGTAATTGACGAAGTTAAAGTAGTTTCAAAGTTGAATCCTTGAAAGTGCGGGAAAAACTATCGGTTTTTTTATCTGTATTTTTACTTGAAACTTTGATTGTAAATATCTCTGTAAGTTTTTGGTATTTTTAGCGATTTAATTTTTTTTATTTATATGTGTACTGCTATTGTCATCTGCTCGTCCATGAACATAAATTAGCTTGAGTAGAACTGAGAACTTTTATATGTTAATAAATAAATAAGCAAGAATATTATGCAATTGGTTTATTCATTTAATAATAATTTTAAGATTGATGTAAATTGATGTGTTTCTGACAGTGCAATACACGGATCCACATTTTACACGAATTAAAACTCACCCTGATAACCATTAAAATAAGTAGGTAAGCTCTTTATTTATTTTTTTCTTATTCATTATTGTATTGTCAAGGTATCATAAATATCAAAACATAACTTGCCAACTAATTTTATAATCACAGTTAGGTAGATACTTGCGTTGTTCTAGGTTCTATTAAAAACAGTACAGTTACTGCAATAACCATTTCCCATGTGTTAGGGAAATATGTTGTGACTGGTAACATTAATTAGCATTTTTATGTTGATACTACGTACGTAGTACCAACTTGAAAAACCAAATTTGTGCTTCAAATTTGAGGTGACAACAGTAAGGAAACTATCCTTCTAGTCTTGTTATTATTCTAAGGTTTTATAGAAGGATAGGAATAGAAGGATTTGTTCAAATGGCTCACCTGCTGAAGGAAAGTTCTTTTACTCTCCTTCATAGAGAATAAAAAATATATGCAGTCTTCACATTTTATTACGATGTTTACACTTCAAAAAGTATTTTTACATAAAATACTACTATACAAATGATTTATTAGTATTTTTTAGTTTTGTAATGATTTACATTTGTGTACATTTAGAGTTTAATTTTTTCTTTTCTGTCGCAGAACTTCAAAGATCGCATTATTCTATTTTATAACCAGTGTCAATGTTTTCAAAAAGGTTTTTAAAGGTTTTCCACGTTTTCTCCATTGAGTAAGGCAACTATTAATATCCATAGAATAATTATTATTCTATGTTAATATCTTACTCTGGTGAGTAAGGTAATAATTTTTGAGAAGAGAAACAAGGTAGATAAAAATACATAATGCTCTGGAATAAAGTCAAAAGTCCGAAACCTTTGCCGAAAACTTGTTTTTGTGGCTGACGAATTTACTCAAAGCTGACGAAGTACCGATCTAGTTCTAGTACTTAGTCTGTGGTGGGTGGTGGCTGAAAATTTGGTGTGATTATATTCTCTTTGGAATACGTCAAAATACTGCCAAATGAACCAAGATAAACCACACCACTAAATAACAATCAAAGATATTAAATAAGCAAATCAAGCACGTATAACACCAACACAAACCATAGCACAAAAATACACATCGGTCGCTGCGAACTAACTAGATGGAGTAAAACGGTAGAAGATAACATGCCCTGCAAGTGCTCCGGCGTGCGGTACGACACGTGCGCGTGCAGGGTGCTGGGGTGCCAGCCTCGGCCGGGCGACCTGGTATTCCTGGCGGGGGAGAGCGCGTGCCACGTGCTGCCGGAGAGGAATCTGTGGCTGAAGCTCTGCCAGGGCCTATACGAGCGCTGCGCGGGCTACAACCTACGGTATGCCGATTAGTGTTTATTGCATGTCGATTATTAATCGATTAAGCAAATGGTGCCCAAATAATTTAATAATCGATTGTACTATTGATAGTATCGACAGGTATCGTTTAAATCGATGTTAATTTTTGGTCAATATAATCGATTATAATGATTTAAGTTGACGATAAATCGATAGTGGAATTAAGCCGATACTATCGATTATATCGCATCATCTGAAATTATTTCCACATATAATCGTCATTCATACAGAAGATATTTATGAAGGCATGATACTTAATCGATAAAATCGTCAATTTGAACGATTAAATCGACCAAAAACTAAAATCGATTTAATTGATTTAATCGATACTTTGGGTAGTAAAATCGATTATTAGATTATTAAGGATGAAAATAATCTTTTTTTTTTCCTTTAATGCCAAGACGGCGTTAGTCAAGGTCCAGCCTGAAAACCAGCGCTGTAGTGGCTCTTGCGGCAGTTGCAGCATATGTTGAGATTGAGCATTGTAGGCTGCAACTTTTTATATCTCTGTCCTGTTATTTACTTGTAATGTAACTTCAAATGTGTTAATATTAGGTCAATAAATAAGACATGGAGACCCTTCAACGGAAAATGCGATGGACAGTCGTATTAAGGCGACGGGTAGCCCTAACTAGCGACACCATTCGTTTTTAATTGTTAGCTACTAAGCCGGATCTATTTTAATCAATTTCGGTAAACACTTAAACTATTTATTAAATAACCATTCGCAAATGTTGGGTCCGTTTTTGTCCGCGAAAAATGGATTACCGCCAAAAGCGGCCACTTTTAGCGTAGCGTAGCGTAGCGTAGCGTTACAAATGTTGGGTCCGCATTTGTCCATGGATTTTTAAAAAATAGTATAAGTGTTGGCAGAGAGGTTGTATTCCCGAAATTGTTTAAAATAGATCCGGTTTAGTAGCTAACAATTAAAATCAATTGGCGTCGCTAGTGCCCTACCCATCACCAGGCCTTAATCTATTTCTTATTGAGTTTCACAGCTTATATTTATGAGATTATATTTTCCCATGATGTACTTTTTTACATTATAGCGGACAAACGAGCAGACGGCATACATGATGGAAAGTGATCACTGCTACCCATGGACAGAAGTCCATGTCCAACACCTGATAGTAAATTATTAAAAAATATAAGAATAAGAATAGTTAAACTATTCAAATTAACGATGATATGATAAAATTTAATTGATGAGATTGAGTAGATGACTCAGCCATTGACTAAGACATGCAAATACAATTTTAAAATATTAATTCTTACATTAAAAATAACCCTTATTATTTAATTGATTTGAAATTTTCTGATTGTCCTTGTTATTAAAAAAAAATCTTGCATAGAGTAAAAAGTTGTGAGCGACTAGCCACTTGTATAGCGATGTTTTAAATTGATTAAAGGTTTAAATATTATAAATTGTTGCACACATGCAGAAGCAGTTATTTTGGACACGGGTACTATTTGGTTTAAAATCGAGGACCAATCGATTACTGTTTCTAGTATTTCGAGGTTATATAGGTTTGCATAACATTCCCTATTGTGTCGTGGTCAGTATATGTCTTCTTATTTCAAAAGGTACTTCTAAGGGCCGGCTTTTGTAAGGTATCAAGAAATGTTAATTACTTAGGTTAGTTCTTACATAATATACCTGTTTGAATCAGGATCATGTGTCGCCACGTGAGAACTGACCGATTACGTCGACTTTGTACATAAATCTGAAAATTCTATATGTACAATTAAAGGAAACTTAAATACCTAAATTAGGGGAATTCGAACACTGCCACTCGTTATGGACTCAGTCTTATGAAGCCCTCAAATCTGTCTTACAACTTGGCAAAGCATTCGAAAACCCTTCATAAAAATGAAATGAAAATATTTCTCTTGTAACATCGGTTAAGTGCAAACTTAAAAAACGTATTTTCCACAGTTTCTGTCAAATCACGTCCGAGATACGTATAACCTGGACCTGTTGGAGGTATCCTCGAAGATGAGTAGGGTAGTACAACACTTTCGAAATGAAAATGTAGAATCCTGTAAATTAAATGCAATAATTTCAAGTATCTAGGTGTCATCATGGTACTATACATAAATGCGCCAGCCTATACACAATCATAGTCTGACACTAGAGCCATCACCATCTCAGCTTGTTAAATTCCTGGTTGCTTCCAAATTTCCCCGCCTGATTGAAACCGAACCCGGGCTTCAAAGCGTACTACGTAAGCTTGGACCAAGGTACGAGTGGCGTGTGACCTACGCTATCCTTAGATAGGAGAACCAATTCAAAGGATAGTGAACACAAACATAACATTTGGTTACTAGTAAACAGGGAGCTGGAAAACCAGGTTAGCGAGCCTAACATCATTGGCGAGACTAAAGCGCATCGACTTCCTTGGCTCGGCCACCTCGAGAGAATGGGAGATGAATCGTGCAATAAAGAAAGCGGACTTGGGACATCCTAATGGGCGAAGGCCAGTCGGCCGTCCAAGATACCGCTGGGAAGATGAGGTTGATAAGGATTTTCGCGAACTCTTGGTGGATGACAGGCAGGGAGCGGCGCAAAACCGACCGATATGGAGGTTCTTATTATCGGAGGCTAAGACTCACTATGGGTCGCTCCGCCAACCCTAGTTAGTACGAGCACGTGTGGACCAAATGGAATGGACGGTAAATTCAAACACAAGCACTGACATAGGCAGTACGAAAGTTCGCGCTCAATCGTCGTGGTTTTCAAGTAACTATAAAATATCGTATATACAGGACATAATCTAGGGCATTCTGGGATCACAGTCAGTCTCTCAGCGCTAGACAAGAGACAGTCTTACTCGGACATTACTACTTTGATGACGTATTAAATGACTGCCTCGGTGGCGCAATGGTTAGTGGGTCGCACTTTAAAGCGACTGTTGCGGGTTCCCAGGTTCGATCCCAAAATTTGTACCTGATTTTTCTGTTAAGAAAATCTCAGTGTTAGGCCGGAGTCTGGAAGTTAGCGGTCTTGTAACCCCGTGCCTCGGAAAGCACGTTAAGCCGTTGGTCCTGCGCCTAATCCCTCTTCGGTCGTGTCACACTAGTGTCCCATCGAATAAGAGGGTACGGGAATAGAGAGTGCACTTGTGTCTGCGCAAATACTTGTGCACTATTATATGTCCTGCGTCGATGGCTGATCGCTGATATTGGCCGCCATGACCGAAATATCGGTTTGGAGGACATTATTACATACTTTATACACAACATTTAATTAAGATGCGTGTACTGGCCAATGGTATTAATTATCATGGATACCCTGGACTTTTTATACCTTTTCGATACTGAACAGTCTGTTTGGTATGTTCAGTAGTGGCAGCAGTTGCGTGCTGCGGTCCGTCGAAACAACCTCGCAATTAGGACAGGTACCTCGTTGCCCGAAGATGATTAGACGAACCGTTTTACAGCAGAGTATGTATCGTGTTTGAGCTCATCGGAATAACCCCAATGAAAAGTTTATAAGATGTTAGTTAGATGGCTAGAGGTTTAAATTTTCGATTAAAATAAATCTATTGTATGTACAATGTACCTAGTTGCTCTACCTCATGAGGTTTGCACGGAAGACCAGCGTCGAAGCGTCCCTTCGGCATATGCTGAGTGCAAACCTTTTTGGTGACACATTTTTTTTTTTTATTATTGCCTTTATCTCTTTTACTGTACATAATTTTATAGATGTAATAATATTTTGTAATTTTGTTACTTTATTTGTGTCACTAAATAAATATTATTTCTTTCTTTCTTCTTTCTTTCTTACAACCTGTGCGGATAAAGAATGGGATCAGAAATGGCGGCGCATCTATACACTTCTCGCTCGCACACTACGCTCGCACACTACGCACTCCTGGGGTGCGAGTATAGACGCAAATAGTGTGCGAGCGAGAAGTGTATAGATGCGCCGCCATTTCTGATCCCATTTTTTATCCGCACAGGTGGTTTATCATTTATGGACCACAAGACATAAAATAGAGATAGGTACATGCCTCGACAAGAGATTGAGAAAAAATACGGACAAACAACAAGGTCCAAGACTCTGCATGTACGAGTATTGTTCTGAAAAGAGCAGTGAGCTCGGATTCGAAACACGACCACTGCTACCATCGGTTCATGGTACAGTCAGCGTCAGATCAAGTTACCCCCCTGGAGTGGAAAAATAGCACTTGTGCCCTAGACATAAGACACCGTGTGTACAGTACAGTACAGGCTCTTAAATATTTGTATCTCTTGATTCTAGGTACTGCCCCTACCGAGGCGTGTGCACTAAGAACTTCCTGAACGAAGCGCTGCGCGACCTGGTGATCCTGCTGTGCTTCTTGATCGCCAATCTGGTGGTGTTCCTCACTATCTTCGCCAGAATGACGGTGCACGTTTCCTTCGCCTTCGTCTCCTCTGCGCGATGGATGAAGAGGTTCGTATTATTAAGAAGCACATCATCCCCAAACTTTGGATCATAGTCTACGCCTACCCCGGGCCCAGAAGCGACAGTTTTAGATTGAACGAGGAAATGCACGCTTAGAACGTGACGACTTTGCGATGGTAGCTCAGTAGGTTTTTTTTTTATGTAATAGGTAGGCAGACGAACAGACGGATCACCTGATTGGACACCCGCGACACCAGTGGAGTTACAAGTGCGCTGCCAACCTTTAAACCCCCCCTATCCCCCGGATTGGGCCTCCGGTACCCTCACTCACGCAGCGAACCACAGCACAGTGCTGCTTCACGCCGGTTTTCTGTGAGGCCGTGGTATCACTCCGGTCGAGCCGGCCCATTCATGCCTAAATAAAAAAATGGATGGTGGATAAAAACGCCTTCCATGCGTAGTTCCAATCCAAAGTTGCTCCTCTGAATTTTTCAAATCTATGTGCATATTTCTACCATTCGCAAGTCTAAGATAGTTTCTCAAAATTGTGGATACCTACAATATTTTATATATTGTTAATTTATATATTTAATATCCGACTGACCGGATGGCGCAATAGGTAGTGACCCTGCCTCTTACGCCAAAGGTCGTGGGTTGGATCCCCACCGTGGACAAACATTCTTGCGAAGAACACTTGTGTTTGTTTAGTGTCTGGGTGTAATATATGTATTTAAGTATATATTTGTGTTCCTCTGTTGTCTGATATCTGTAACACAAGTGCTTAAGCTACATAGTACGGAATCAGGTCAAAGTAGGAGATGTTGTAGGGAATTATTATTATTTTTAAATAACGATTCTGATAATATTTTATAATCGTGATTCAGCTGATCTAGTTGGTTCTCTTGTCTAAGAAATGCAAGGGCAGACGGCAGTCGCTTCATTGTAACTATCAGACTTCCCGAACTGGATGGTCCAAGCTACCCCGGGCTTCGAAGCGACAGCTTTGTTTACACGCTAAGATGAGAAGGACATCTTTAAGAAAATAGTGAATAGTTACCAGACAGGACATACATGATCTACCTTCGGCCACATCATTATCACATCTAATGGTGGATCAGTAAAAATGCGTCCAAATTACAAGAGAAATATTTTTTTGCCTATTAGAAAAATAACAGATAACGGCACGCGCGGTGTATCTGTTAACATTTGCATCCTTTTAACCACGTCTTCTTTTTTTTTTTTACATTATAGCGGACAAACGAGCAGACGGAAAACGGAAAACCTGATGGAAAGTGATCACCGCCGCCCATGGACATCTGCAACACCTGAGGTATCACATATGCGTTGCCGGCTCTTAAGAAAGGAGTACACCCATTCTCTCAACCATTATGAACAACATTTTTTGTTCTACAGTTTTTTTTCTAGTCCCCATACAAAAGAACCAAATCACGTGATCGGCTTTGTATGAAAAGTTGAATTTTTATATGCGAATTTCCAAAAGTCATTAAAACAAATGTTATTCAGAATGGTTGGTAGAACACGTGGTTAAAGGTATGAAAATGTTCACTGATGCACCCTGTATGTTACAGGTGTTACTTCAGATCTGGACAAGCGAGGTTGGCAGAACAAATGTCGATAAAGCCCGCGCAAGTAGCAAGTGATACCCTCAGTCAACAATCGCATGACTTCACCCCTCCTCGGAAGATCTTTAGCCAGTGTCGAAATTAGAAAAACACAACAAGAAATCAAACTACGCCTCGAGTAAAAGATCAAATACAAACAAAAAGGATGGTAGAAACTAACCGGTGTATCCCCGTTTCTTTCACAAGCCTTCTGCGTCCCTTTTGTTTAGATGTAACAGGAATTCTTTTCTAGAGTCCGCGCCGTGTTAAAATTGTACATTCCTTGTGGCTATGGATATGGATGCTCAAAGGACCATGGGTAATTTTAAATGGATCCCGTATCCGAGCGGTAGCAATTTCCTCAAATTGCCAAAGCTTCCACCAACCAAACCAATCCAAAGAAATACCAACCGAAAGATGTAATTTTCTGATTTTTTTTGTATCTCAAAAAGTTTTGGAACTTTGACAGTAACGTTTAAGTTAGTTATGTCCATATTTTCCTTTCAAATCATGCGCTTTTTTCTGATTTGTAGTACAGTCAACTCCAAAAATATGTATACACTTTAGGACCTTGTCACAATACTTACCTATAAGAAAGTAGAGGTTTACTTTCTAATATTATATATTGTGACAACGTCCTAAAGTGTATACATATTTTTGGAGTTGACTGTACATAGACCTAGGTTTTCAACAGAAGTGACTTAAAATAATGATCCCCGAATGAATTATAGATTGAATGAATTTGAATGCTACAGCTTGGGTACGTTAGTACTCATGGTTCTTTGATTGTTAATGGCGTCTGCAGAAAGCTTTTAAGGGGACTTCGATGGTGGGGCAAACTCTAATTAAGTGCAATATTCATGATCGTTATGGGACAGTTTTCTTCAAAACTTAGATTAAATCATTCAATTTAAGGTTACCCATACCAACTTATTATAATTCGCGACCTTAAGTTATTGCCGTACAAAAACTCATGTCATCTCTTTCCAAAACGCAATGTTAAAAGGGGCTGGCACGAATTTTGTTCCGAGTCTCCTTAGTTTGCGATTTATAATAAGGGGGCTAAAGTCATGTCAGCATGTCCGTCCGATTAAAAATGGGTGCTAGGGGAATTACTTTTGTGCAATAATTTTATATTTTTCTAAAATCGTTTTAAGTTCTAATATACAAAAGCTTTAAAAAGGATTGTTTTTTTTCGCCGTGTGGTCCCCGGCAGAGTAGAATAGGCCACCCTCACTCTTACCGAGGTGTCGTAAAAGGCGACTAAGGTAAAGCTGCTGGCATGATCATCAGCACCCAGAGAAGGAAAACTCTGCATTTATATCAAAACCGTCGCCAACCCGTCTGCCAAGCGTGGTGAGTAAGGCAATTACCCCTCATATGATTGAGGGAGGCCCGTGCCCCAGCAGTGGGGACTTAAAAGGACTGATGATGAAGTGATACATGGCAGACGAGCAGATAGATGACTTGAAGGTATGCCATTGCAGACGCCCTTGGTGACACCCTTAACAACAGGGAAGCAGTCAAAAGTGCACTGCCAACCTTTAAATTTGACCGATTGAGCTCCTGGAGCATAATTCTCGTGCTTGTGACAATAATTGACTGACCGGATGGCGCAATTGGTAGTGACCCTGCCTCTTACGCCAAAGGTCGTGGGTTCGATCCCCACCCTGGACAAACATTCGTGCGATGAACACTTGTGTTTGTTCGGTGTCTGGGTGTAATATATGTATTTAAGTATATATTTGTGTTCCTCTGTTGTCTGATATCTGTAACACAAGTGCTTAAGCTACTTAGTACGGAATCAGGTCAATGTATGAGATGTTGTGAGAATTATCATTATTATTATTATTAATCGAATTTCGATAATATACATATCGCATTGCCGTGTGGTCCCGGCAGAGTAGAATAGGCCACCCTCACTCTTACCGAGGTGTCGTAAAAGGCGAGTAAGGTAAAGCTGCTGGCATGATCATCAGCACCCAGAGAAGGAAAACTCTGCATTTACATCAAAACCCTCGCCAACCCGTCTGCCAAGCGTGGTGGAACATCTCGTGCGATGAACACTTGTGTTTGTTCGGTGTCTGGGTGTAATATATGTATTTAAGTATATATTTGTGTTCCTCTGTTGTCTGATATCTGTAACACAAGTGCTTAAGCTACTTAGTACGGAATCAGGTCAATGTATGAGATGTTGTGAGAATTATCATTATTATTATTATTAATCGAATTTCGATAATATACATATCGCATTGCCGTGTGGTCCCGGCAGAGTAGAATAGGCCACCCTCACTCTTACCGAGGTGTCGTAAAAGGCGAGTAAGGTAAAGCTGCTGGCATGATCATCAGCACCCAGAGAAGGAAAACTCTGCATTTACATCAAAACCCTCGCCAACCCGTCTGCCAAGCGTGGTGAGTATGGCAATTACCCATAGCCTAGCCCATGCCCCAGCAGTGGGGACTTAAATGGGCTGATGATGATGATGATGACTTATCGCACCGTTTTTGTTTTTTCGTTTACATACAAAATAGAATATTTAGTATCCTCCCTGCAATAATGTATGGAACAGTTTTTTTTTTTTCGCTTGGTTTGTTGATCTGACATGCTAAATGGACTTTATACGCGATACTACGAGTCTTATGAGGTTTTTGGGATGTAAACGATAAGAAAATAACGGTGTATATCGCAAAAACGTAGTTAATTTGTAAAGATTTCATGCTATATAAGCCAATTCAACAGTGGGAGAGCCACGCTTCGGCATGAATGGGCCAGCTCGACCGGAGTAATACCACGTCCTCACAGAAAACCGGCGTGAAGCAGTGCATGCGCTGTGTTTCGCTGCGTGAGTGAGGGTACCGGAGGCCCAGTCCAGGGGAAGGGGGGTTAAAAGGTAAGCAGCGCACTTGTGACACCACTGGTGTTGCAGGCGTCCATGGGCGGCGGTAATCGCTTACCATCAGGTGATCCGTCTGCTCGTCTGCCACCTATATCATAAAAAAATTTTTTTTGATATATCCTAATTTTAAGAATTGGGCTTTTGTAAGCTCACCCGGAGAAAAACACCGCAGGTGCTGGTTCATGCCGGTTTTCCGTGAGGCCGTGGTATCACTCCGGTCAAGCCGGCTCATTCATGCCGAAGCGAAGCTCTCCCACGGTGCACGGCGAGATTGGTTGTAAATAAAGTAACATGTACAAACATCCACACGTTGGTTTATTACAAGTCATCCCAAATGGCAGCGCTTGTGGAGTTGTGGACTAAACAAACAACACCCTTAGACACCACCCTATTTTGAATGAAACGATGCCGTCTCACTCGATGATGGCGTGTCAAGATGACAGACCATGATTCAGGATTTGGGGAGTCTGGTAATTAGGTACAACTGGTACAACGAAGCGGCAGACCAACTGAATTACGGTTACATGTTTCGGAAACTGAAGATGTTTTCCCTCGCCCTCTAACAGAGTAGATTAGACATTATTAGAATTAGAGATTATCAATTAAATTTCGAAAATTGCATCTTATTTTTAACATTGTTTACCGCATGTAGGCACTAAAAAGTCTCCACTCAGCATCTGCCACGGACAAGTGAGGTCCCCATGGGCGCTGGTATTCTAGGCCCGAGCATTACAAAATAAAAATATGTACCTAATTCAAAATTAATAACTACATTAAGTATGTATCACACGAGATTCGATTATATAATTCAATTAAAATAATTTGAGATAAAAAAAAACATAATAAAAAAATTAGGTCAGATTAAATAAAAATTTTATTGAGAAAGAAGATTGAAGTGATGCCGCCTCTCTCTCCATGATGGCGTGTCAAATGCAATAATATTTTTCTAACAATGTGACTCCGGCTAATTGCTTTTGCGTATAATTAATAATTCATTCATTCATTATAGTCATATTCTCTTGTAAAGTACCACTCGTCTAAGTGCCACTTAAACAACATTTTTTGCGTATGTTTGCGAATTTTTACCTACTACTTACATACTTACTCAATTAATCTGCATCGTTCCGTGGTAGACGAGGCGACCCTTAGTGTGGGACACAACGTGCGTCGCCACTTTGGCTCCATATTCCATGTACCGTGGTAAAGGCTGGAGCCGCTGCTGCATTAGCGGAATCGCTCAAACGGCGCAAATACGCAGGTTTTAGCAACACCTGCTCATGATCAACTTACAACCGCTGCACATTTTCATACAAAAGGAAGCGGCTCTCGTCACACTACGCCTAAAACAACAGAACCTCATCAAATTCAGAGAGGTAAAGCATTTCAACAACCTAATAGAAGAATGGGTCGACACTCCCCTGTTAGCAGTTCCTCGCGGCAGAGTTAAGAAATCACTCGTCTTCGACAAAAGGTATAAAATACAGCTGACAGACGAGGATGATCCCTGAGTCTCTCACAACTCCCAAATGGTCTTCACGGACGGCTCCAAAACCAACAAAGGCACAGGGGTTTCTTAGAAGACCTGAATATAAACATCGCAAGGCCATTAGGAGAATTAAACACAGTCTTTCAAGCCGAATGCATGGGCATCATTTTGGCAGCAAAGGCGATTATAACGATAATTGTATCTCTGTATACCTTGCTTTTAAGAGTATCTATCTATCTATCTAACGAGAAGGGTAACTAACCACAATATTAGAATCCTCTCAGACAGCAAATTAGTACTACAGGCCCTCGGTAGCTTTACGATAAAGTCAGGCCTGATAATGGAGTGCCATTATGAACTAAACAAGGTAGGGTTCCATAACAATATGACCTTACAATGAATCAAAGGACACAGCGGCAGCAGAGGAAACGACGCAGCCGACCTACTCGCATGAAGACGATCCGATATGATCCCAGTGGGACCAGAACCGATTCTCCCTCTTCCTCATAACTGGTTGAAAGGTAGAATTAACTAAACTAAAAATACTACACAACAACTTTGGAACAGTCTGGAGGCATGCAGTCATGGGAAACTAACCATACCGAAATTGGATCCCCGTCTCTCCAGACAATTCTTACAACTAAATAAGCCAAATCTCCGTTTAGTGACTAGTGCTCTAACGGGGCATGGCAGTTTTAACAGACATCTGTTCAATATATGTGTTACTGACAGCCCTCTATGCAGAGCAGGCATGAAGAAGGAAGAAACAGCCGCTTATGTACTGTTAGAGTGCATAGGTGTGGCCAGCAACCGGGCACACTACCCGGGAAACCCAGGCAGTCTCCAGGAAATCTTCAGCAACATCAAGGCGCTGATAGGTTTCTTTTAAGAACTCAGCTGGTTGGAATGATACCGGCCGACTTCACCCTCCGCACGCGAAATGGGCACAACTGCTGCTTGATTGCTTGATTGCGCACGACGAAGAAGAAGAAGCAACACCTTTTTTTTTTTTTTTTTGACGCTGGGGAATGCCTCCTTATGCATACCCTCTTGCCGGGGGTCAGGCGGGTTATGTCGGGCTCTCCTCTGGAGGGGGCTTCTTCTAGCGAGAAGCCGGCCAGAGGCATACCGATTAAACCCCAGCGACGCTCCCTCATGGCCAGAGTGGGGAGGGGACATGAGTACGGGTTAAAGAACCTTACTTCACGTCCCTCCCCAGGCGGAGGGCCCACTTACACTGCGGGCCCGACACTGCCTCCCCCAGTCAAGCTGGGGGGGGCGATAGGGACAGCCGGGAGCGCCGGACTGTCCCTACCAGGCTGAGGCAGAGGCATGTGTAGTGCAAGAAGCAACACCTGCCAATTTGAGCCGTTAAGAGTTGAGACCTTCGGACCGTGGGGACCGGGAGTGCACCACCTGAACCACGAATTAGCCCAGAGGCTGGTTGACGCTACGGGTGCCAGGAGAGCTAGCGTATTTCTGGGCCAACATATCAGTCTGCCCATTCAGAAAGGAAATACGCTAAATCTCCTGGGCACGTTGCCTGTGGGCAGCGATTTGGAGATGTTTTTTTGTAAATAAATATTTCACAACATTACATACAATGATCTGACTCCGAGATAGGTAGTTGAGCTACCTATCTCCTGTGTTGCACCTGTGTTACGGATATCAGAATCAACAGTGAGATTACAAATTTATACATATAATACTTTTCTTTTGTAAATACAGTACTTATAATACATAGGAAACACCCAGACTAATACAAACAGACATGTTCATGTACACAATTAATGTTTGTACTGTGCGGGGATCGAACCCGCAACCCTTGGACCAAAGGCAGCGTTCACTACCACTGTCCCAAACGGGTCGTCTTAAATATTTAGTACCAATATAGTAAAGAATTCTTAGTTTATTACATTAGATGAATATTTTATGACTAAGTACTAGGCTTGTATAATATGGATAAGTAAATAAAATATAAAGTAATTTCTAGATATAATCGTAATTCATGAGAAGAAAAAGGCATTAATATAAATACTTTCGTATCGTTACCGTTACTTTTGATACCGTAAGTATCATATTAATTGCGTCCTACTACACATAATGACGTAGGAACGCGGCGTCCTAGCATTCGTAATTTGTAAAGCTTTGTAAGGTGAGCTGATGACGAATCAAACAATCTTGAAAATTTTGATCGTGAGCTTTATGTTAAACTTAGGTCACAACAAGACAACAACACAATAAACAGCAATCCATAATAAATCTATTATGCTAGTAAGTTACCTACACTAATAAGTTTGTGGCACTATAGTACTTGAATGAACTAGTGATTATATTCTCTTTGGAATGAACTGATGAAACAGTAGATACATTTATAACAAACGTAACGAACGACAAGATTCGAAAATAACGATTCGTTACTCGGTACTCGATTGCGCACTCAGTACCGAATACATACATACGGTTTGCTACAGCTCTAGTAATTACCTATTCGTGGCTAAAGTTGTTCCTCTTCCTACAAACTAATACGAGCCTTGAATCAAGCCTTGTCTGCCAACCAGTGAGTTATTACTAATAGTTCAATGCTGCCAACAGCATACCAAACAGCTTCCCGGCGGCAGAGACGCAAGGCTATATTTACAATTTTGAGGATAATTACCTTAAAGCCACCCGGTGATCACGCTAAATAATAATATAGGTACACCTATTTAATAATATTAACATTTTGTCGTAAAAAAAGCAAAGCAATTATTTATTAGTATAGATTAGTTCCCGCCAAAACACAGTTCTTTATTTTAACGTTTGGTTTGGTAACTTGTCAGTAACTTGTAATGATCATTGCTGTGTAAACAAGCCTTTAAAATACATGTTCAAGAGGGCGCTTTAGTCGAATAAAAAAGAAACAATGTTGCCAGATTATATTTAAACAGGAACTGAAACAGGTTAAAATGTGTTCTTCTTAATAAAGTATATTGGAGGGTTAATTGAATCTCGCAATATGTACATACAGACAGACAGCCATACATCAGGTTACTACCATTTGCCAAATTTCTTTCAATTGATATTGAACAGGGCGTGTTTATCATTACGGTGAGAATCGAAAGAGAAATTCAATTTCATATCTTTGATATGTTGCTATATGTACATACTGCGTACAAAGTCGTGATGCATTGCATTTACAAAACTCTATTTATATAAAATAAAACATAATCTGAATATAATTACACAAACTAAATTGACACTTGCAAATATCAAGTTCTTATACATTTTTACATTATTTTGGCAGCTGTCAAGGGGAACAAAACGTAACTTACTTATACATGTGGAATAACACAATGACATCTATAACCATTAGTTCACATCAACAAAACGCGGAGTTTAAGACTTAGAATGCGACTACGATTAGAAAGCACTTCAGAGACTTTTGACAGAGGGCGTTGTATACTGTGTCAAGAATCTATAATTTATCAAGACGAGAATTAAAACGATATTTGTTATGTGATACAATATTGTGTACTCACATATTTTGCTTGACGTTTCTTTAATTTAATTCCCGGCTTGTTAAATTATAGTTACAATGCAACGCGAAAATCTAAAAAACTATGTGTCAAGAAAGACGTAACAACGGATTTTTTACTAATTAACGAAGTTCCCATGTTTAAACCAATGGGGCTACCATAACTTATGAAAGAAGCAGGAGCCGCCACTGCTGCTTCCGTCATATAATAGATCAAACTTGTTTGACACGAGGATAAGAATCGGTTGTAGATATTAAAATTTCATCATCATCATCATCATCAGCCCATTTAAGTCCCCACTGCTGGGGCACGGGCCTCCCTCAATCACATGAGGGGTAATTGCCATACTCACCACGCTTGGCAGACGGGTTGGCGAGGGTTTTGATATAAATGCAGAGTTTTCCTTCTCTGGGCGCTGATGATCATGCCAGCAGCTTTACCTTAGTCGCCTTTTACGACACCTCGGTAAGAGTGAGGGTGGCCTATTCTACTCTGCCGGGACCACACGGCTTATATTAAAATTATAATTTGACAGGTTCGAAAACATTGATGTGTAGCTATCTGGATTAAATAGAAAGTTTTTTTTTACTTTTGGAAAATCCAACTCCTATGGTACCCCTATTAGGAGTTGAAAAAGGGGTAATCAATTGGTAGATACGATTTTAAATGAAATGTTAACTAATAAAAATAGTTTTGAAGGTACGATCTAAAATAAAAACTGACTTCTAGGGATACACTAGGAAAGTGGACCCCGCACTCTGAAACGACAGCTTGGGAGGCAACCGGGACAAAACGCTAAGATGATGATGATGACTTTGATGAAAAAAAAATATATATATATATACTTTTCGATTTGAGAACCTCCTTTTTTGGGAGTCGGTTAAAAATATTTTTTAGTTGTTTTTCTTTTTATCCTCTAGATGGTACGATAGGGTCAACAAATAGTAACTTAACGTTAAAGGTAAATTAAATTCATGTTTGGGATCCTTTTTATAGAATTTTTAATATTTAGAAAATCAACCCATCAGAACATAACAATTTCAATTCAATTTCAATTTATTCAGATAATAATATTTTTTTACACGAATAATACATATTTAAACCTATTAGAATAAGGTCGGAGATAAATACAAATGCCTGAACTAGGCGAACCTGTTTCTCAGGCTAGAATGTTAAAACATAACAGTAAGTACTCATAAATAATCACAAAATATTTATCTAAAAAAATACAAAGTAAAAAAAAACAACAACTTTTATAAATTACCTACTTTAAAACGATAAGCAGTTTCTCTGTATCGTCATATGACATGTTAAGTAGAGCATCATGGAGGGTACGCTTGCATTTAGCAAAAGTAAAGGAATACAGATCTAAAGTACCGTTTAGTCTATTATATAAGAGTGGGCCTAAATATACAAAGAATCTAGAAGCGAAGTGATGTGTTTTATAAATTTTAGGGCAATCAAGATCTTTTCGTCTTTTATTAGTAATGAAAGTGCTATAAGGAAGTGCAGCATGCTGTTTAAGAACTGTGCTTAATATAAATAATTGTCGTACTGTTAATACTTTGCACTCCTTGTAGAGGAGGTTTGTAGGAAAGAGAAAAGGGCGGTGAGTTGAGACCTTAAGAATAGCTCTTTGTGCTCACTCAAGGGTTATTAGGGAGGATTTGGCCGAACCAGAGTAAGACGGGAGTTTGAAGTTTGTATCAATTTCTGTTAATTGGGGGTTGTAGACGGGAAACGGGAGTCAAATGTCTGTAAAGACACATATTAATATAATGAAACAAGATCTTTCTATAAAAAATTGGAATGCATGAGCAATGCCGCGGGTGCAGTCAAGTAAGAATAAGAATAAGAAATCATTTATTCGACACTTAACATGGACATTTACAGAGGAAATATCTTAAAAGCTAAGTGCTAAGTATTACACACTTATAATATTTATGTTCAAGGAGTCTCTTTCTGTACATTTATTACAAAAAAAAAACATAAAAGCTGAAGCCAAAGATATAATTTCAGTCAGCAGATTTCTTTTATAAGCTGGCAACATTCTCTCAAGTTGACATAATATAAAATGTCTTTAGAATACACCCCAATTTAAAATGGCCAATAAAATAAAATATGTTTCCATTGCTACTTTTGTATCCAATACATGGACCCAGAGCCATAAAAAATTGCCTTTTTTTTTCGCGGCATCCCTATTGTCATTTCTCGTCAAAAACGCAAGCTTGAGTGTTTCCAGTGAATTTTTGATATTTTTATAACTTTCTGTTGTTGTTTTGTAACGGTAAGTGATTTCTAATATGGGTTTTGTGTTTTTTACAAGTAATGATGGGTAAATTAATTAATGATTTCACATTTATACAATGTATTCACAAAAACATGCACGTGTAGGTAACGGTGAGCGCTTGTTGTAGGCAGGTAGATTATAATTTTTCGCGTAATTATGTTGTTATCCATTATATCGGCGTCGATACGCCGCTCCGCGTGAAAAACTAAGGTAATTGAAAGTTTTCTTACTAAATAGTTAACTTTAATTATTGTAAAGTAACGGTTTTTGCGGTCGGTGTAGTAAGATGAGACTAGTGTCGTGTTCTGACACACCTAGCGTAATTTCAGCTAATAATATTATTATTACTCTATTCCCGCACTCAACCGCACTACTTATTTTAAAATATCGGGTTTTATACGATTCATCTTGTGCGTTTTTTACGAAAGTAAATAACATATTAAATTCTATTATTTTTATCAATGTTAACAAGCACTTTTAATGCAAATAATATAGGATTTTATTAATCTCGAATATCTCCTTAGAATTTCTATGAATAAACTTCCTTATATTAGAGATTGCACAAAGCGAATTCAATATTTCTAGTGTGTATGGTGTAACTTACCTCCTATTCTATTTATTGAGCTTTAGTGAACTTTCGGCGAAGCTTCTGTACAATATTAGCTTATAAACTTGTGGAAAATAAAGGCACATTGAGCATACATACTCTTTCATCAGTTGGTTTTCCTAATTTTATGATTAAGCATTTTATACACATTTCTTGATTATTTACTAGCTGGTGTTCATCATAGTAGTTTCTTCATTACAGTCTGGTGACGCCCACTACGGAACATAGGCCTTCCCAGAGGTTCTCTATACTTGTTATTCTGAAACACTTAGTGCTTCAATGATTTATACCCCAAATGGAGTCTTAAGCTTTTTCCCATAGTTTGGACGTTCTATTACAAGAGTTTTCTCATCAGCTGCTGCTGATGAGAAGAATATGTATATATCTATGTGTCTCAGAAAGATATATCTGTTATATTTTGGTATCAGGTTAGCTTTACAAAGACACATCCAATCCCTGCATCGGACGGCACAGGACAACTCTGTGTGGAGATCGTTGGGGAGGCCTTATTTCCAGCAGTGGATGTATATTGGCTGCAATGATGATAATGATGATCCTATCCCTGGCCAGTGAGCTTCGTTCACATGAAAAAGTTTTAACCCTTATGCCTAGGGCTCTGCATAAATAGTTTCTTCATCTCCTGCCTAGCTCCTAGACCATGAAGGGCCTACTCCTTTTAGTCACTAGTCCATTTGCCCTGAGCCACAAGTCCTGCACATAGAATTCTGTTCTTCTACCACTCTAAAAGTAGAACTTAATGTAAAAATTAAGTGTTGTGTTCTTTTACAAATTGTTTATTTAACTATTTTCGTTTTAATCATGATTTAATAAAATATAGAGTATAATTTCTATTTGCTTAACTATAAAATCATTTCAACCAGTCCTTACATCCATACATAATAATATACATTTTTACACATGATTACAGATAAAATGATGAAAGTTGTATGTACTGCATTAGTTTTAAGACTGCAATTGCAACGTGTATGCAATTCAATAAATATGTATAAGGACCGCCTATAGCGGCGTAAGTGTTCCTTCTATTTGAGTTTATCTTTTGCTCAAAGAGCAAGATATTTATATTTAAGATATGGGCCCTTTAGCCCATAAATATTTTCAAGTTTGGATCTGTCTTAAGCCAATACAATAAATTGGTTTTGTTAAAAATCATTTGTTAGAATATTGGATTTGCTTAAACTATACCTTTGTGTCTAAAGGAGATCCTCAGACTTTTATACTATATTTTTGGTCCAAATATGAAAGTGCGGGCAAAAAAAAATATTTGCTGTATTCTGTTAGGGCTTTTCCCCCTGATGTTCAATTGTCAAGAATTAGCATACCAAAAAAATTTGATTTTATTTGTTAATTCACTGAAAATGCATGAATATGTTGATTTTTGAACTCAAATAAAACCAACGATAGTGACCCTACATCTTTCGTGCAATAGTAAAAAACACTCAAGGGGATAAGTCCAACAGAATACAGCAAACATCGGGCCGCTACTTGGACCAGGAAAAGGGACGTCCTTGGTTATGAATTATTAAATCAGTTACTATCCTCATTCTATTCCTGTACTATTTTTTACTATAATATTTTGTAAAGAGCACAAAACTGATGATAACAATAAAGATAATTCTTATATCACGATATCTTTGTGACAGTCAATCATGCAATAAAAATTGTTATTGGCATGTGCATGCAATTTATCAATTATAGCCTCGGACAGTAACCGAGGTTCCAGTGAGTGCAGATTTAGGAAACATCACCTAAATTTATGAACACTTGTTTAAACTACAAATTCATCTTAAAAATTACTAAGCATTTATTTTACAATACATCTTAAAACTACCAGGTAAGGTTGTTTATGAGAGCACTGTGATTAACTTTCTTTTTAAATATTAGACACGGGTTTCGTGATTGTCTTGCTCTATAGTATTCATTTTCAAAGCCTATATTTATTGATAGGAAAGGTTTAATTTCAATCATTTTTAATGTATAGTTTTAGTTAAACAGCCACCTCCCGGATCCATGTGTCTTAGACACCAAGGCCTTCTCCATTTCCCAGCTTATAGTGGTCTTGCCGTTTTTGTAATTTCGTCCATCCAGTGCTTGAATTGCCTTCCTCTTTTCCTCTTTGTTTTATTTCTTAAAGCCATTCTGTTAGTGTTTTAGTCCAATTGGGTTTTCTCATATCGCCATCGCCATTTTAGTATTTTGGTTTTAAAAGTTGCATCTTCCCACTTTGTGATATTTCTTATATCTGTAGTTCGTTTTTGTCCCTTTTGGTTAACCCCAGAATACCCCTTTCCATAAAACCCTTTGGCAAGTTGTGAGTTTTTGCAGATGTTTTTGTGACTTTTCCAGGTTTGGCTTCCGATCGTACGATATCGTAGAGTCATGAACTCTTGGAAGAGATTCTGGTCTCTGAAAACTCTTTAGTTTAGGCCTCCACAAATGTTCTCCACAAAAATCTGTTTCTTGCTATCCTTGTCTAGCATAGTCCTGCTATTACCTTGACATCGTTGTAATGTAAAATGGACTACCTTTTCCACTCTTAGACTCTCTTTCGGCCCTTTCGGCTGTAGAAGCCAGCCCAACTCCGCCCAGAAGCGTATAGCCACAGCATCGCATTTCAGGATTACGTGTGTGGCGGTCTCCTCGGCAACAAAGAATAGAATTCATTTATTTCAACCATAGGTCATATTGAGGATAAGATAACATTAATAAACAAGATTAATTTCATAATTACATTACACAATTGTCAAAATTTAAAATACAATTAAATTAGGATGTCAAATTACAATTTAAAATTTAAAATTAATTTATTGAATATATTACAATTAGAATCGTGAGATATGTACTACCTACTGTTTTATTGTTTTACTAATTTGCTCATTAGTCAGTACATTAACCATCGACACATGGTTGATGTACTGACAGTCAAACCTAAGCGCGAACATTTGCAGGATGATGTTGTGGCTGCCTCGGACCCTGCTCACTAAGGATGCACATCGCTTCCGTAGGGTCGTGTAAAAACAGTCTACACGCCACTCAGCAAACATCCCCGAAGCACTGCAACACCGAGGCAGCCCCATCAGCATCCTGAACGCATTGTTGTACTGAACTCGTAGGGCACTGAACTGTTTCTGCGTATATGCCACCCATAGGCTACAGGTGTAGAACGACGTACAAAATGCTCTAAATAGAGTTATTTTGACGCCATCAACAAAGGGCTGTCAGTTGAGCCTACGATTAAATGTTTATTTAAGGGGCAATGGCCCCGGATTGTCCCTATCATAATTTTTTTGATTGCCTGCAATCTGTAGTCACTTGACATCATTCTCCCATCATCGATATTGTCTGCGTTTACCTCTCTTTTTATATCTAGGGCACCATTCCAACCCAAGTCTTAAACTGCTTACTTATTAATGTGTCGTTGTCTGGTACATTGTCTGATGTGCTTCATCTACATACCGTTTACTGTTCTATTGAAAGGGGCTGATCGCACTCCGAGATAGCAGAGTGCGCGATCTTCTCACATTTAAACAGCGAGGTCTCTACGCCGCACACCCCACTATCGCTGACTACGATCATATCGTAAAATTGTTATTTTACAGTTTGAAAAATATATTGTGTCGTAACTATTTTTAGTATCTTTTCGATTTGGTGCTTCATCCGGAGGTAAACAAAGTTGCAGTTGAACTATAAATTAATTTTAAAAAATGATCCGAAACGCATACATAAATATGGACATTCCTCCACGTTTAAAAATAAAATGATATGATATAAAAAGCCGTGTGGTCCCCGGCAGAGTAGAATAGACCACCCTCACTCTTACCGAGGTGTCGTAAAAGGCGACTAAGGTTAATCTGCTGGCATGATCATCAGCACCCAGAGAAGGAAAACTCTGCATTTATATCAAAACCTTCGCCAACCCGTCTGCCAAGCGTGGTGAGTATGGCAATTACCCCTCATGTGATTGAGGGAGGCCCGTGCCCCAGCAGTGGGGACATAAATGGGCTGACGATGACGATGATGACATTTTGCGGGCGTCTAGTGTATAATAATAGTAGCAATTTATTCTCCACAGGTGTACCATGTCTAGTGTCGGTCGCAAACGCGCTGCTCCCGCCTCGGGCCGCGCCACGAAGATCAGGAAGCCTCGCAAGCCCGTCTCCGACGACGACGACAGCAACGACTCCACGCTGTCCGAGCAGCAGCCGCAGGAGGCGGCCAGGACTCCGTCGCCTATCATTGACGAGCCCATGGTCAAGCTGCCCGAGGTAAGGACTGGGATGGACCGACTGTGCTATTTGACAGAGTGAGTTAGCAGCTTGATACTCCACTGGCGTTGCCAGGCCATGGCGTGGGTGTCCATGTGTGACGGCAATCGCTTACCATAAGGTGACCCGACCGCTCGTCTGCCACCTGTCATAAAAAAAGAATATTACAGCCATGTGCAAGCTTTTTTTACGTGACAGGTGGCGGACTAGCAGCTAGATTACATAAATGATCACGACTTGTATATTTTTTTCACAACATCACATACATTGATCTGACTCCGAGATAGGTAGCTCAAGCACCTGTGTTACGGATATCAGAATCAACAGTGGGATTACAAATATTTATTGACTGGATAGCGCAATTGGTAGTGACCCTGCCTCTTACGCCAAAGGTCGTGGGTTCGATCCCCACTCTGGACAAACATTCGTGCGATGAACACTTGTGTTTGTTCGGTGTCTGGGGGTAATATATGTATTTAAGTATATATTTGCGTTCCTCTGTTGTCTGATATCTGTAACACAAGTGCTTAAGCTATTTAGTACGGAATCAGGTCAATGTATGAGATGTTGTGAGAATTATTATTATTAATTATAAATATATACTATTTCTTTTGTAAATGTAACATATTTATAATACATAGCAAACACCCAGACCAATACAAACAAACATGTTCATGCACACAAATGTTTGTACTGTGCGGGGATCGAACCCGCAACCCTTGTATCAGAGGCAGCGTTCACTACCACTGTTCCAATCGGGTCGTCAACGCTAACACCAACGCTTAAGCTGTGAAAGTCACGTGACTCGACGCTGTCGGAGCAGCAGACACAGGATGCGGCCAGGACTCCGTCGCCGATCATTAACTAGGGTCTAGCTGCCCGATGTAAGGACTGCGAGAGCCACGCTTAAGCTTTAATGGAGCGGCTCAACTGGAGTAATACTAAGGGCCGAGTTCACTAACCTTAAAACAACGGTAATCACACTTTAACCGTTGCTTGCATGGTTAAAGCGTGATTACCTTTGTTTGAAAACTTGGTAAACTTTCCCCTAAGGCCTCAAAGAAAACGGGCATGATGAGGTCCCTGCCCTACATTTCACAGAGTGGGTGAACTCTTTGATACGTAGACATAACTCACCAGTTAACGGGAGCTAAGGCGACTAAGGTAAAGCTGCTGGCATAATCATCAGCACCCAGAGAAGGAAAACTCTGCATTCATATCAAAACCCTCGCCAACCCGTCTGCCAAGCGTGGTGAGTATGGCAAAACCCCTCATGTGATTGAGGGAGGCCCGTGATCCAGCAGTGGGGACTTAAATGGGCTGATGATGATGATGATAACGGTAGCTAAAAGATTGTCAGCGCTCTTGTGACTCCACTGGAGTTATTGCCCATGAGTGGCTATCATGTCTTACCATCAGGTGATCTGTCTGTTCGTCTGTCACATAAAATCAGAAAAAGAGTTACAGTCACTTGCAAGCTGATGTGGTTTTGATTACTATTCTGGGAATACATGTTATTGATGAACCTCCTATATTTTTCGGCGTAAAGGCTTACCCCGGGCTCCTTAACAACAGCTTTACTTATCACATACTGAGATTATAATGACTCATAACACCTTTTTTTATGTCATTGGTGGCAGACGAGCAGACGGATCACCTGATGGTAATCGATCGCCGCCGCCCATGGACACCCGCGACACCAGTGGAGTCACAAGTACGCTGCCAACCTTCAATCCCCAGGATTAGGCCTAAGGTACCCTCACTCACGCAGCGAAAAACAGCACAGTGCTACTTCACGCCGGGTTTCTGTGAGAGCGTGGTATAACTCCGGTCGAGCCGGTCCATTCATGCCGAAGCGTGGCTCTCCCACGGTTAATCTACTCTCAAGCTGTGTGTGCCAAGTACATTTACGTTTGTCTTATTTACAAGTGACTTGTTTTACAATTCCAGGAGCTCCTGCGGTCGTTCTACAAGTCGCCAGGGAGCCTGCTGATAGCCGGGATGGTCTCCTGGGACCTGGTGGCCAAGCGGGACAACAACCCCACCAAGCGCACACACCCCAATCTCTACACTTTCCACAAGTTTACTGATAACCGGGTGAGACATCCAAACTCACTACCCTCTACTTTATTCTCTAAATGAATTGATACCTACTCACGCGCCTTCCATATGGGTGGTTCTAATCTGAGCATATTTTTATGCTGAAGGCGAGAAACGAGCAAGCGAGTCACCTGATGGAAAGTACATGTTGACTACCCGCGCGACCGTCAACAACAATACAGCTTTAGCGCTTCGCTCCGTGTTTTTATTCTAAAACGCGTTCAATAAGTGTTTATTGTAGCAAAAAAACATTGTAAATCGGTACTCGGAACATTCAACCACATGCTGGTGAAAAACTATTAATTGAAGTGTTTGTAAAAGTGACCAAATCAACGAAAAGAACGATCAAGCAAATCTGCCCCACGAGTGGACTGCCGTGATTTACTACAACCGGCGCCGTCACCGTGCTCGTGAGTCATCGTGCCTCCGCTGTTCGAATAGCTGCGCACAGTCGGCGTCAAAACCACCTAAGTGCCGCGCAACGAGTTTGTTGCGCCCTCAAAACCGCGAAACGCCATTGTCACTGCGTTGATTTGTTTATCTACTGTGTTTTCGGCGAAAGTATGCCGATGACGAAGTCAGGACAAGGGTTGGTATGTGCCGGCTGCAAAGATAACATCAAAGAAAAAAATACATCGCTTGTACAAGTATAAATTGCAGAAATATTTTTCACCATCTGTGTGTGAACTATAAAAGCTCCGCCACAGAACCAAACGAAACATGGATTTGTCCAGTCTGTAAAAACTCCATTAAAAGAGCTGGTGACAACTCTGCAACCCCCGTGCGTTTGTCGGAAAATGTTACGGTGAGGAAACCACGGAAGACTAGTCCAACTGCAGGTGCTACCTTCAGCCCTACGGCGAGCACGTCGCCAGACACACTAGCTGAACTTACCCAGGAAATCCGTCTTCTAAGAGAGGAGGTATCAACGCTGAAGTCAGAGTTTAAAACTGTGATAACGGCACTAAATAAATGTAAACAGCGGCTGGAAGATGTAGCTGGAATGGTGTTAGCGCAAGAGGCCCGGCTCACGGTGCTTGAAACTAAGGCATCGAGTGTTGACGACTTAAAGGCTGAAAACGAACTATTGCATGAAAAAATTAACCAACAATCACAAGATATGCTCAGGAACGACGTTGAAATTCACGGCCTCACTGAAAGTCCCAGTGAAAACCCTCTCCACATATTAGTAGCCTCAGCTGCTTCAGCAGGAATCTCACTGAATGAAGCCGACATCGACTTTGTAAAACGGGTGGGTCCTAAACGCGCCAACGGTAACACATCCCGACCCCTTGTGGCCCGGTTCAGCAGACGAATTAAAAAAGACGAATTTGCTAAAGCTGTCAAAGCACGCCGCCCAACTACCGCAGACATTGACATAGAAGGACCTCCCAAAAGCATTTACGTGAATTAAAGGCTGACACCTGCCAACAGATTGTTATTTCGCACTTGCAGGGCGGAATTTAAGGAATCTGGCTTCAAATATTGTTGGACAAAGGGAGGTAAAATCTTTGTCAAGCAACGGGACGGAAGGGGAGAAGGATCAGAAACCTTCAACATTGGACGACATAAAGACATCAGCCGCATCCTACCACCACTAACCGCCATATACAACCTCAGTTTATCAGAAGGAGTATTCCCTGCTGAATGGAAGGTGGCTTCAGTCACGCCGATTCATAAATCTGGAAGTAGAACAGATCCTAGTAATTACAGGCCCATTTCTCTATTAAGTGTCTTCTCAAAGATTCTTGAGAAATTAGTGAACCGACGGCTTGTTAAATTTGCTGAAAATAACAATCTGCTATCCGATAGACAGTTTGGGTTTCGGCAAAACAAGTCCACCGAAAGTGCAGTATCGTTGTTGGCTAGCCTTGTCTCAGAGCACCTCGATAAGAAGAAAGCCTGCGTGGGAGTGTTTCTAGACCTAGCCAGAGCATTCGACTCGGTTTCTGTCCCTATTCTCATTAGAAAACTGGAAAAGCTCGGAATCCGCGGTATTGCTAACAAATGGCTCCAAAGCTACCTGACTGGCCGCTCACAGAGTATTAAAATAGGTTATGATAGAAGCAAACCTACGCAATTAGAGTTTGGTGTTCCTCAGGGCAGCATACTGGGACCGACTCTTTTTATCCTATACGTGAATGACATTCTGGCAACTAAACTAGTAGATGCAGATATTATCTGTTACGCTGATGACACTGCAATAATTTTTCATGAGACCACGTGGATGAGGGTTATTAACCGTGTGGAACAAGGAATGAAAACTATCAATAAATGGCTACAAAAGAATTTACTGACACTTAATCTGACTAAAACTAAATTCCTCTGTTTCCACAAAACAGTAAAAACAGCGCCCTCCTTTACTAAGATCAAAATCCACTCCTGTGACTCACATGTGTCTCAGCATTGTAATTGCAACAGCATCTCCAGATCACCCACAATCAGGTATCTTGGCCTGACTATCGACGAGAAGCTCTCTTTTAAAGATCACATATCCTCAACGGCCGGTAGAGTACGTAAACTGATCTATATGTTCAAAAATCTACGAAACGTGGCTAATCCTGATCTACTAAAAATTATTTACACTTCGATGTGCCAGTTCATTATTTCTTACTGTATTGTGGTGTGGGGCGGCGCAACCACTAGCAATATGTTAACTTTGGAGAGGGCGCAAAGATCTGTGCTAAAGGTAATGCTGAAAAAACCGATCCGATTTCCTACTAAGGATCTATACAAGGAGAGTAATATCATTAGCGTACGCGGACTGTTTATGCTCAGAGTAGCGATGCATGTGCATCGCGGGGTCATCAGCACTAATGATTACAATAATATGCTCAATAAACGAGTGTTCAAATTGCCCCTCCCTACTATACGATCAACCTACGCCAGGAAGTTTAGCAGCTTTCTACACCCCTATATTTATAATAAAATACAGTCTCGCTGCTGTATCAAGAAGTGTACTATACCTCAACTTAAAAAAACAATTACGACGTGGATTGGCACATTGTCCTATGATGAAATTGAAGCTTTTTTGACAGCTTTTAGGTGACTGTTGAGTGAACACTGTTTCTGACCCCAAGATCTCTATCGTAGGGCTCAACAGGACCCACAATATACATAGATACTCTCTATTGGACAGTTTTACAGAACTTAATGCTATGGTCACTCATAGATAGATGAATAGAATCTCGGCGGTCTTACTATGCTGCTATTATTATTTTACTATATGTGTATGTATATAAGCATACTTATAACATACAATTTAATTACTGAAATGCCCAAACTCACAAGACAGGCGCACACACATACATACATTCACACACCGAAACACTAACACACATGCACACACACACATACTCCCATGCACAAACCCTCTCAAAGATTCATCCCAAGGTCCTTTCCTATGTAATAGATATTATTATGCATTTGTTATATGCGTAGCACGTTAAAACTAGAATCACAGTTAAATACTATTTCAAAATACATACTATTTGGCATTCGTCTGTAGTTGACATAAGTCGCATAACGTAAAGTGGTAACCGGTGTTAAATGATTATCTACGTGACAGGCCTAGCCTAGTGTAGAAATCATGGCAACCAGTGCATATGACGCGCTTTTCGCCACAACTTTACCTATTAAGTTAAGAAGCAAAATATATTGTAACCCATTGTCATATGTTAAAGTTGTTCAATAAACTATTTTATTTTTATTTTATTTTAGTAATCATCGTCGCCCATGAACATCGCGAAATTAGAGAGATCGATAATATGTTGCCGGTCTTTTTAAAAAGGAGTACGCTCTTCTCTTGAAGGTTCCTATTACTATAATACTCCCGCCGGCAAACCGTTCCACAGAACTGAAGTACGTGATAGAAAGTTCCCCGAAAAAGTATTAGAACGCCATCCATCGAGATGATTGGGATGGAATGACATTCGCTTTCGTCGTGTAAGAATTCAGCTGCAGGGAGTAGATCAAACAGTTTTTCAACATTGGTCAACACTGGTCAACATGACAGGGGTCATGACCTCCTTGACCAGTGGTAAATATCTTGAGGAAACCACCACGTTTCGTCGTTGGTCTGGTTCATCTATTAAAGAGTTGCGAAGGTACGAGAACAGTCGCTTCGTTGTAATTACATATATAATATCTTTTTTTATGTGATACGTGGCATACGAGCAGACGGATCACCTGATGATTGATCGATTGCCGCCGCCCATGGACACCCTTGACACCGGTGATGGAGTCACAAGTGCGCTGTCACGCAGCGAAACAGCACAATATAGCTTCACGCTGGTTTTCTGTGAGGCCGTGGTATCACACCGGTTGAACCGGCCCATTCATGCCGAAGCGTGGCTTCCCTACGGTCAAATCTGTGACACAGATACAAATTCTACATGCATTATTTACAATGTTAAGTTGGTGTTATGTTCCAGTACCGCCTGATAGTGAGCGGCTGCAGCGCCGGCCACTCTGTCCTCATCTCAGACGAAGGCGAAGCTTATGCTTTCGGTAAGTGATATAAACTTCAAATATTTTGACTTCTACTCGTTATACGAGCCCCAATGCATAGATGACCTTACATAACATAAATAAATAACTAAAAAATATACTGAATCACATGTTGTAAATGTGGCCACGAACGGTGAGTTTTTTTCTTGAAACTGTGGCGGCAATCCAAGGTTATACTCCATTTTACTCTACATTAAGGGCAATGCAGATATGCTGCGTAGATGTAAAAAGATACATAGATTGATATTATACTTTGTTGCACAAAATTCACAACTTAAAAAACTAGACGATACAGAAACTTAAATGTACAATTTTTTTCAAAAACACCAAATAAATCACGCATCCACCGCATCCGTAGCAAGCTTGATAGCACGCATCACCCATCCTAGCAAGCGTCCATAGAGCGCATCCACCGCATTTGTAGTAACGTCCACGGCATAGAACCACGCCATCCACCCGCATAAGTAGCAGCGTCCATAGCACGCATCCACCGCACCCGTAGCAAGCGACCATTGCACACGCTTCCACCGCATTTTTATTACGTCCATAGCACGCATCCGCCTGCATCCGTAGCAAGCGTCTCCCATAGCACGAAAGCCACCGCATTTGTAGTTAATCGTACATAGCACAGCATCCCCGCATAGGTACAACGTCCATATGCACGCATCCACCCCATCCTTAGCAAGCGTCCATAGAGCGCATCCACCGCATTTGTAGTAAACGTCCATCGCACGCAACCACCGCATAAGTAGCAAGCGTCCATAGCACGCATCCACCGCATCCGTAGCAAGCGACCATTGCACGCTTCCACCGCATTTTTAGTAAACGTCCATAGCACGCATCCGCCGCATCCGTAGCAAGCGTCCATAGCACGCATCCACCGCATTTGTAGTTAACGTACATAGCACGCATCCACCGCATAAGTAGCAAGCGTCCATAGCACGCATCCACCGCATCCGTAGCAAGCGACCATTGCACGCTTCCACCGCATTTTTAGTAAACGTCCATAGCACGCATCCTCTGCATCCGTAGCAAGCGTCCATAGCACGCATCCACCGCATCCGTAGCAAGCGACCATTGCACGCTTCCACCGCATTTTTAGTAAACGTCCATAGCACGCATTCTCTGCATCCGTAGCAAGCGTCCATAGCACGCATCCACCGCATTTGTAGTAAACGTCCATCGCACGCATCCACCGCATAAGTAGCAAGCGTCCATAGCACGCATCCGCCGCATCCGTAGCAAGCGTCCATAGCACGCATCCACCGCATTTGTAGTTAACGTCCATAGCACGCATCCACTTCATCTGTAGCAAACGTCCATAGTCGCATATTATTCAATACAAAATATTTAGAAATAACGCGTGGCGTCGCGAAAAGAGAATATTCTGTTTTTTGTTAGGCATTAAGCGAAAATGTGTAGTCAATAACCTTTTTGTATTATAAAATGTGATTATCAAATTAACAGGTGTCAAGATTGAAAACAATACTCGTAGTCGCTAAAGATGCGAGTTCATAGGTTCGAGATTTTATCATTTATTTACACTACTTACATACGTACATACACTTGAAATTCTCAAAGAGCAATACACAGAGCCCGGCGATGTTATAAAAATAATCATGTTTCAACATCCCTGCGACATGTCATAAATTGTTCTAATTTTAAGTCGCTCTAATAGTCCGATCACGATCATTTGACACTTAGCAAAAGTGGGAACTAATAAAAAACAGATAAAAGATATCACCGAATTTCACCAGTATAGCCAGACTTTCCGCCAAATATTTCTACTATTTTAACAAAACATTTTTAATTTAATATTTTAAATCAGTCATGAATTTAAAAAGTCAAAATATGTATAATAAATAACTGCATGTCCAGCAGTGGGTGTCTATTGGCTGTAATGATGATGATGGTGTTATAATAATTTACAAAGTTATTTTTTAGAAAGTTAGACAAAACAATTTGCTGAAAATTCATGTGACCCAAACATTTATGCAGAGAGAGTGTTCCGTTTTATATGAAAAATAATATATAGAATAACTGTGTTTACTATCACAATTTCGTAAAAATGAAATAGGTTTCTCAAATGCATCCAAATAATTACCAACTTAAAATATTTTTTTATTACTGGTAACTTTATTGCTACAGTGTCGCCCCACCTGTCAATGTCACTGAAGTGTCTCTAATCTTGATCGGTCTGTACCTACATATCGGGCCCCAATTTTTTTGAATAAAGCCGGCGACTATCGCTGGCATTTGATTTTGTTTCTGTGTGTATTGCACTTAACAATGACCAAATTGTGTGGTTTATCGTTTTATATAATATGTATCAAACTATTTAGGTCGCAACAACTCCGGCCAGCTGGGCTTCGGTGACACCACGACGCGCAACGTGCCCGAGCCCGTGCCTGCCCTGAAGGGGCAGAATATCATACACGCGGCCGTAGGCAGGAACCACACCCTCTTCGTCACAGGTACGGATCCATTACACTCTACGCTAGACGTGTGTAATTTTACTGAAACGACTCAGTGATCTTGCTCAGCCAAATGATACAACCGTTCCGAATCTCTAATGTTCGCTCCGAATGTATCATTCGACTCAAATGAATCCCGAGTTTGAGTGAGCTGGAAGATCCGAATGAACAGAATGATCCGAATGAGCTGAATGCACCTAGTGAGCCGAATGAGCTGAATGATCCGAGTGAGCCAAATGAGTGGAATGATCCGAATTCAGAGCGAAAGAGTAAGCTGTGATCTGTCCGGGGTGAACCATCTTTGCATGTATTACGCGGGGAAAAGAGATAGATATATTGCAACTTATGTTTAGATCCAGGCACTGATGGAATCTGATGTAAAGTGCTTTATTTTTGTAAATTTGACTGTGATATGTATGTACCTACCGATTTTGTGCCATTTTAATTCTATTTAATTCTACTTAATCCTGATTAATTTAATTTATTTTATTTCATGCAACGTGACATCTTTTAAATTTAATGTTAATTTATATTTGCATGCTACAGGATAGCGAGACATGTTCGCACATATATATATTCTTTAAATGTAACACCTTACCATGTACCATGTTTCTTGTGAATAAATAAATATAAATAAATATTTCATAACATCACATACATCGATCTGACTCCGAGATAGGCTGGAATTAAAATTTTTAGTTGATTAGCAACTTTTCATGGAACACAAATTAATTATAATCCTTCAATTTTATGAAGACTAGGATTTGTATTTTTATTTACTAAATATGATTATGATTATGATTATCATGGCACAGCAAGAGGGGATTGATTATTATTTATTCATTCGTAACAAAATCCACTAATCACGGATATATCTAAGAGATTATGTTCCAAATGATTCAAATGATGCGTTTCACTGTACCGCATCTTCGCTCTGATCCAGATGCAAATGTTCCAATCTTTTGAAAGATACTTTTTGCCAGGTATAGTCGATACTAATATTATTGATAGAAAAGTGTATGTGTGTGTCTGTTTTTTCTTTCGTTCGTGCAAAACGGAGCGACGAATTGGCGTGATTTATTAAATAGATTTAGATGAAGGGATGGAAAATGACATAGGCTACTATGTGGCAAACCGATAACCACGCGAGCGAAGCTGCGGGCGACCGCTAGTAGACTTATAAATCGTGGCCAAACTCGACCCTAAAAGTGCAGAATATGATGCTTAGGCAGGAAAAATCCAAATAGATATAAAGTGTCTTAATTTTATTGGTATTCTTTAAACATTTGCTAACCATATCAAATCATTATTAATTTATGATATAAACATTAAATCTGGTTCAGTCATGATTTCAGTGGCATGTAGCGGAAGGTTGGATAACTAAACTAGTTTAAAACTTACCCGACAGGTGGTGTTGCACCTAGTATTTTACATCACACTATAGTCCATTCAGTATCTTTCAAATTTTCAAATTCAAATTATTTATTGCATATCACATTACAAGGCAAGGCGGTACATAAACTTATAAGGTATACATGTGACGCCCCGGGAGGACACAGCAAGTCACGAAAGAGGGCTTACTACTAATAAAATTATACATACTACCTTTGCGGATAAAGAATGGGATCAGAAATGGCGGCGCATCTGTTCACTTCTCGCTCGCACACTATTTGCGTCTATACTCGCACTCGTGGGGTTCAGGTTGTAACTACTAAAATTATTACATTTTCATCAAATTTTCCCCACTTTAACATTATATTATTAATTACTTAAATTATTAATACATATTTATAACTATATTGTTATTATTATATTAATGCATCGCATTTCAAACATTTTATCATCAAAAACTTCTTGCAAGCTATAATAACACTTATTTATTAGAATTCATTTAAGCCTTTTGTGAAAAAGGTTGAATATAGGACAGTTCTATTTTTACATTAAAAGTGAGACGCTCCTTTTAAACCTAACCGATATTTTTAAGAAACGAGAATATTTTCTTTGGAAATCTAATCAAATTTTTGTTTGTTTGATTGACATTTCTATGTACGGGCGAAAACGCTCACTGGCTCGATGTGACGTCACTCCCTACGACCTTGCACACTCGAGCATAACATGTACATAAGAGAACTACTTCTTTTTCGTCTACTTGATCAGTCAGACACTTACAAGATTAGCTTAGTAACGGGTTCAGTAGTTTAAGGAGACGGGTAGGGCACACTAGCGACGCCAATCGATTTTAATTTTTAGCCACTAAACCGGATCTATTTTAAACAGTTTCGGGGTTACAACCTCTCGGCAAACACTTATACGCGAACGCGAAAAATTGATTCACGCCAAAAGTGGAAACGGTCAATAAATTTTTCGCGTACAAAAACGGACCCAACATTTATGCATGGTTATTTAATAAATAGTATAAGTATTTGCCGAGATGTTGTAACCCCGAAATTGTTTAAAATAGATCCGGTTTAAAAATTTAAATCGATTGTTGTCGCTAGTGTGCCCTGCCCGTCTCCTTAACTGGTAAAATAGCCACCCGGAACGTGGAAGATGTGGGTTGAATTCGATGATATTTTTTAAGAGCGTTACTTTAATTTTTATACAGTTAAAGTAACGCTCTTCAATTAAATTAAATATCATTTATTTCAACCAAATAACAGGTCATATACAAAATGAAAATTAAATTGAAATTAACGTATTATAAAATATATAATGTCAAATCTTGTCGCTTTTGCCCAGTATTCCAGGGACGGACCATCGTAGCGTTCCGAGAGTATCTTCAGAATGATATTGGAACTGCCGAGTATACGATTTCTAATCGAAACCACATTTTTGCGCATAACGAACCTCTTAAAACTAACTGTTTAACTTTAGACACGGGCGCTGTGTACGCCTGCGGGGACAACAAGAGCGGGCAGTGCGGGCTCGGGAACACCACGCCACAGATCCTCAAGCCCACCCGCATCAGATACTCGTGAGTAACGTCCGACATTACCGTGGGAGAGCCACGCTTCGGCATGAAGGGGTTAGCTTGACCGAAATGATACCGCGGCCTCATACAAAACAAGCGAAAGTCTGAATGAAGCAGCGTCTGTTCTGTATTTCGCTGCTTGACTGAGATCACCGGAAGCCCAATGGACAACATTTCAAAATTGCTAAGCTCTGAAACAAAAAATACCATTTCTTTATTTACTTTTCCGCTGCGCGAATATATATTTATTATTTTTTTATATTGCTTATTTACTGAAAAAAATTAAAAACTAAAAAACGTAAGATGACGTCATCGGACGGCAGAATGTAAAATATTTCTTTGCTTAGCACATTATAGTTTTAAATTTACGAAATGCCAAACCCATGACATGCAACTGTCAAAAAAAAGACAACTTGTCAACGTTGAATGAATGAATGACGTTGACAATGTTGACACTAGTATTATTGACCTTTGACAGTAGTACCTTTTTTTTTATTAAAACAATGATAAGCAAAGGAATATCGCTGTATACAGCCGTCCGATGACGTCATTGGGCGCTTACGTCTATTTAGAATATAAAGAATTTTAATAATTATTTTATGCATGAAAATGGACAAATTTTGAAAAAAGAAAAAATATGGGTTTGTTCATTTTATGTCTATTTTCATATAAAAAAACATTATGGACATGTTAAAAATATGAAATGTTGTCCATTAAGGGCGGATCCAGGGGGGGGGGACCCCCCAGGACCCATCCCAGGGGGGATTTTATTTATATACTACATACTTTAAATATTTATTCAATTTGATATATTTAATACTTTGTTTGACGACAAAGACTTTCTTCTGGAACGAACGTATCGAAAATTTGACTTCCTCTCTTACACCCATAAAGAAATCAATCTATGGCACCATGCCGATCGCCGTTGTCGTATGCCACATTGATTTGATTTTATTATTATAATGAATCTGTTTTGCTACAGAAGGTGGCATACGACCACGGCGATACGGCATAATCTTTTCAACAGAGACAATTTTCTTGTTTTTTACTTTTTATATCGTGTTTTTTTTGGTAGTCGAGTTTTAGTTTTTAAACTTTATTTTTATTTAACATATTTTTAGTTATGTAAATATTTTAGCACATTTCAAATATTACATATTTGAAATGTGCTAAAAAAGCTCTTTCAATTGATACCCTACACGGTACCGTCAAGCAAATTTTTTTTTTAGTTCCTTACTCTAAATCCCCTAGAGGCCGCTGTAGTAAATTTAACATGACGTCATGTTGCCTATATCCAGAAGACAACCAAGACGCTTCTAACCACACCCCATTTGTTCAAATATGATAACTAGTTAAGAAGTTACGTGGAAACAGATGAACATACATACATACATACATAGCCTGTCAAAATCATAACCCTCCTTTAGCTTTGCCGCAGTCGGGTAAAAAGTCATAATGTTTGCAGTGGAGCGCCGATAGTGAAGGTGGGGTGCGGAGCCGAGTTCTCCATGATCCTGGATTGCAATGGAGCCTTGCACTCCTTCGGTCTGCCGGAGTATGGCCAGCTCGGTAAGTGCCGCAAGATTGATTGCTTTTTAAATAAAAACATTTAAATAAAACAGTGTTTATTTCGGACCACAAAATCCATATAGTGTTAAATCCTATGTTAGTATTTCAAAATCTTACAACTATAGAACAGATTGCCCATTGGCAAAGATTTTCTGCTCATATCTTAGTTAAGGTGACGGGTAGGGCAAAGGTAAAGTTGCTGGCACGATCATCAGCACCCAGAGAAGGAAAACTCTGCATTTATATCAAAACCCTCGCCAGACGGGTTCTGCCAAGCGTGGTGAGTATGGCAATTACCCCTCATGTGATTGAGGGAGGCCCGTGCCCCAGCAGTGGGAACTTAAATGGGCTGACGATGTAGGGCACACTAGCGACGCCAATCGATTTTTATTTGCAGCTACTAAACCGGATCTATTTTAAACAATTAGATACATTTAAATAAATCCCAAAAAATCACTAAGTGCCACTTTTCAGATTTTCAACCCCTTGTAACTTAATAACTTGACGTGATATGAACATTCTGATAACAGATCTAGATTCAGCATATTAGGCTCTTCATATGGTCTATTCCCGCTGTCCACCCTCTGCTTGTCTATCCCGGGTGGGCAGTGAAACAATTGTTAAAAAAAATTCCCGCTGTCCACCCCTTCTTGGTCAAAAGGGGTGGACAGCGGGAATTTTTTTTAACAATTGTTTCACTGCCCACCCGGGGTGGACAAGCAGAGGGTGGACAGCGGGAATAACCCTTCATATTTATCATATTTTTATTCAGGTTGTGTTTTCTTGTTGACTTGTGTTATTATTTGATATTAAAAAGTGCACGTTGTAAAAAGCCCTTTAAAGATAACCCTCACCTGTCCAGGTCACAACACGGACGGGAAGTACTTCGTCACGTCGACGAAGCTGTCGTTCCACTTCGAGACGGTCCCGAAGCACGTGGCGATGTTCTTCGAGAAGTCCAAGGACGGGCACGTGTCGCCTGTGCGGGACGTCGACATCGTTGACTTCTCCTGCGGGAATAATCACACGGTGAGTGCTCTTTGATGGACAGCCGTGTGGTCCCCGGCAGAGTAGAATAGGCCACCCTCACTCTTACCGTAGGTGTCGTAAAAGGCGACTAAGGTAAAGCTGCTGGCATGATCATCAGCACCCAGAGAAGGAAAACTCTGCATTTATATCAAAACCCTCGCCAACCCGTCTGCCAAGCGTGGTGAGTATGGCAATTACCCCTCATGTGATTGAGGGTGGCCCGTGCCCCAGCAGTGGGGACTTAAATGGGCTGACGATGACGATGACGAGTGCTCTTTATACTGCGTCGTAATGACCGTGGGAGAGCCACCCTTTCGGCATGAAGGGGCCGGAGTGATATCACGGCCTTACAGAAAACCGCCGTGTAGCAACACTGTGCTGTGTTCCGCTGCGTGAGTACCAGGGTACCCGTGGCCCAATCCGGGGGAAAGGGGGGGTGTATATTTTGGCAGCACACTTGTGACTCCACTGGTGTAGCGGGTGTCTATGGGCGGCGGCAATGGCTTACCATCAGGCGATCTGTCTGCTCGTCTGCCACCTATCACATAAAAATAATCGTCGGCTAGCTTGATTAAGCGATTACCGTAGCCTATAGATAGATAAAGTCAGTTGGGGTAAGTAAAACGACAAGGAAATTGAAACACGTATGCTTAGACGACAGACTATTTGAGATGGACTCATTTGAAGAATGTCGGTAAAATAAAAATGATGAACTAATTTCAATGCTTCAACACAGATGTCGCTACGATCATTCTCTATGACAATATCAAAAAAATACTCTATGACAATAACAAGAAGGCTGGCCATACATGAAAAACCGTGCCAAGCCGTTGGTACTGGCGATGGCGTGACGTTCTTTCTCGACCCGTGTAGAGATGCGTCCAAACCGGATCTATATTAAACAATGGACAACATTTTATATTTTTAACATGTCCATATTGTTTTTTTATATGAAAATAGACATAAAATGAACAGACCCATATTTTTTCTTATTTCAAAATTTGTCCATTTTCATACATAAAATAATTATTGAAATTCTTTATATTCTAAATAGACATAAGCGCCAAATGACGTCATCGGACGGCTGAATACATCGATATTACTTTGTTTATCGTTGTTTTAATAAAAAAAGGTACTACTGTCAAAGGTAAATAATACTAGTGTCAACATTGTCAATGTCATTCATTCATTCAAAGTTGACAAGTTGTCTTATTTTTGACAGTTGCATGTCATGGGTTTGGCATTTCGTAAATATAAAACTATAATGTGCTAAGCAAAGAAATATTTTTAAATGTTGTCCATTTCCGAGCGGGAGTCTATAAGCAAACGTTTATACTATTTATTCAATAATTTTGCACTAGCTTTTGATCTGTCTTTGAACTCGAGATTTGTATAAATGCCATAAGTGACCGTTTTTGGCGGTAATTCAAATTTCGAGTTCAAAAGCAGACCCAAAAGTTAAGTATAAGTATTAAATATATAGTATAAGTGGTTTTAGAGAGTCTGCAGCTTCGAAACTGTTAAAAAGATATTTTTTATTTATTTATTTTTATTAATTATTTTACATACATACTGACCAGAAAAATTGCATAACACATTTTCATCACATATGTATAACAAAAAAGTTTCCACAGCTAAACAATTGAAATCAATTAGCGTCGCTAGTGTGCCCTACCCGTCACGTTAAATCAACGCGTCGCAGTGTGTATAGACACAGTCCCTCCACCAGGCCATGGTCCTTCCTACCGTCTCGGCATACGGACCGAATCTTGGGAGACGCTCACCAGGTACTTGCTAAGGGCTCTTTCCCCGGTGCGTTTCTTCACTCCCTACAAAGTCTGTGTCTGTGTCCCATCTCAATGTCACTTCCTCCCCAAATGGGGCGTGAAACACCACAACACAAGCGACTCGCGCTCGGGTAGTTCCACATCAATCAATCTCCTTCCTAATGTTAAGCCTTTTGTGTGCAAACGCACGTAACCGTCGAAAACTTTCTGCAGAGTTGACCATTCCTTGATGGTATACTGGTCCTATCTCGTTTCTGTTCCAGTCATTCCAATTACATAATCTGGCGTTAAATAAAATAATATGTAAAAAAAAAATATTAACCTTATTCAAATAAAATAATTAGTAAAATATAAGAAAAAAAAAGTAATCATAATGGTAATTTAACTGGTGCAGTATTCATTGTATTCCATTAAAGCGAAGACCCACAAATACAGTTATAAACAGGCTCCATATGCCCACGGAACTACTATACTTCACTCCCCGTTCACTTAACATATTACACCCCTCCCGATGCCCCGCTACAGCGCGACACGGGCAAACTCACTGCGCGCCATTCACTTGGACCACACGCCTATGCCTACTATTAACAAACTGCTCGCGGGGCACGGGTAAATCAAATGTACCCTCGCACTTATTTATATTCGTGTTTCTGGTGGATATGTGTAGCTCTGTTTTGGTGCTTGTGTTGACTAATTGTAATATAGCTCTGTTCTGATTGAATTAACTTTTAAAAAGAACTTGACGACCTGAGACACAGGACTAGTCCTAGTTCAGGTGTCGGTCCGCCATAATCTTAAAGTAATGCCATATTGTAGTAAAATAGTAATAATAATGTAAGTAAATAACTATATTAGATATTAAATTTACCTAAGTTACCATATTTTGTACTATGTAAGAATTACAATAAGCCTAGAATTGTGTAAGATTATGGTGAGAAATAAAGTGTTATTATTATGTTTGTCAGTTGTTCCATAACCACGGGCAATTATGTCCCGGACTTTTGGAAGGCGTGCGTGGGGCCGAAGCCAACACGTAGAGGCCCGTTCAATTGACAGTTTTACTATAATGTGATGTGACACCAGCCGGCGACTATCCCTCTATACACTACAGAAGTGTAGCCAAGGACAGTCCCCGGTTGGCATAAGACTATTGAAAATAATGGAAAACAAAATGAACTGGGCTATTGGGTTGAGGTGTTAGTGGACCGGTTAACTGGTACTATGGAGAGACTATGGCACCTGCCCGATCAATGATAAAAATCACGAAAAAATGGGCAGGTGGTGACTCGCCACTCACTAGATGGGCCCCCTATAATAAGCTACCAGGAAGCCAAGCAAAAGCTAGCTACCAGATATAGCAAGGCGGGCAACATTGGTGTGAGCAGCTCAGGGTGCCGAGAGGTGTACACCGCTTTCTACCCAGTGTCTGTGGTGACAGACACTGTGCCAACTCGCGACTTATGCATCTTTCACTTCCACTTATTATTATTATTATTATTATTATTATTATTCAGCATCTGTTGCCGCTCTTCTTCATACAGCTGACATTCCCACAGTCGCAGTGTGTAATCGGAGTGTTGTGAACAGGTGGCGATAGACTCTAAGAAGCGCGCGTTCAGCTGGGGCTTCGGCGGGTTCGGGCGGCTGGGCCACGCCGAGCAGAAGGACGAGAGCGTGCCGCGGCTCATCAAGTACTTCGACACGGCGGCGCGCGGCGTGCGCTCCGTGCACTGTGGCGCCACCTACAGCCTCGCCGTCAACGAGCTCGGTCAGTACCAGCGCAGTATAGTCTAGTCCCATCACGATCATTTGACACTCGGCAAAAGTGGGCACTAATGTAAAACAGATTGAAAATATTACCAAATGTCTTCAACATAGGCTTGCTGTCCCAAATCTAAGACTTCATAAAATTGGAAATTCATTTGTAGGATTGAGCATTAGAATGAATGAATGAATTTAGTGACATAATAAAGCATACAATTTCTTAGTGACTATTGATACTTCACTAGGCTCACAGGCCTGTATCGAGGTATCTAGTAAGTGACTACAGTTTAACAAATCTTACGAACTAAAATCTTGTAGCTTCGGTTTATTTTACATAAGACTGTTTAATAAGTTACCTCAAATTATTATTGATTTACCGGTACATAAGTTTTAGTTGCATGTAAAAAACTGTCTAATGCAGAAAGGCTACTATAAAAAGTAGATGATTATTTGAATGATAAGGATTCCTGGACATGTTGATCTCTTCGCCTGTCCTCTAATGTATAATTCATTTCATAATTTTTCTTTGACGATTTATCTATACGATATTGATTATAAGCATTGTATATCATACTGTCACTGTAATCATAATTTGTATAGGAATGAAAATTGTAATTACCATATTATTTGAAAAGAGTAACTACTGAGTTTCTTGCTGATTCTTCTCGGTAGAAATTGACATTCCAAATCAGCGGTAAATTACATAATATTTGACATTTATAAATGTTCTGTATGAACTTAAATTGAATAAAGACATTTTTTTTTGATTTGATTAGATATTTGTCCAAGTTTTTCTACTTAAATGAAAATTTAACGTAAAATTTTTAATTTAATATTAATACACATCTATTGGCTGGCCCATACTGCATTTTCAGTTTCATTTGGTCCTAGCTAAATGTTTATATTAGTTCAACAAAAATTTTTATGCAGTTTTGAACCTGTCACATTCATAATTTGATTCAATAGTTTTTTTTTAATTTCGAAAACAGAATTTAAAAAAACAAAAGGCCATTTAGAGCTATGTTGATATCAAACAATCGAATACTAAGACAACTTGGTTTTATTGGTTTACATTTGATTTAATTCTTGAAAGTGTGATTGATATTTTTGGTTTTGCAACAAACATTATTATTAACATAAAGGTGAGGTTCTATCAATTATCTATGGATACTTCGCCTGAAGTCGCCGCCCGAGCTGTGGCACTTATCCAGGCTGGACACAGGCAAAGAAATGTGAGTGCTCAACTTAATAAATCGATCTGCGGTACAAAATGTTTATCGAAGGTACCTAAAGAATAGCGTCTTCGTACGACGCCAAGGAAGGCCACGATTTCGGGTTGCATGCAAATAAATGGCAAAATCGGTTCATCGTGACGACCAGCTTGAGAAATCGTCACCTTACCTCCATTGAGACACTCCGGTCGAGCCGGCCCATTCATGCCGAAGCGTGGCTCTCCCACGGAATATACACGTGGCCTCAATGGGGGTCTCCATCGGATCCAACAGCTTTCCAGTTCTTCATCCTGCGAAGAGCCTTAAAGTGACGGGTAGGGCACACTAGCGATGCCAATCGATTTTATATTTTAGCTACTTAACCGGATCTATTTTAAACAATTTGGGGGTTACAACCTCTCGGCAAACTCTTATACTATTTATTAAATAACCATGCACAAATGTTGGGACCGTTTTTATAAGCGAAAAATTGATTACCGCCAAAAGCGGCCACTTATAGCGTGAATCCATTTTTCGCGTACAAAAACGGATTCAAAAAATTAAAATCGATTGGCATCGCTAGTGAGCCCTACCCGTCACCTTAAGGTCTTCCCCAGGCGCTACCGGCAGCACTTTTTGTTGGTTCGGGTGGTGGTAGTTCCGAGGACATTATTTCAATATACTGGTGATGATTTTGTAAGCATGTTGTGGCACGTTAGTTATATAACCCATGTAATTCCAGGAGCGCTGTTCCTGTTCGGCCAGACCAAGCGGACCGGGGAGGCGAACATGTACCCAAAGCCAGTGCAGGATCTCACAGGTACACTTTCTGATTCATTAATGCCATCTGATTCCCTGTTGCTTCCAAAGCCATTGCTTCGGAGCCAGTACGCTTATTATTTTTTTATGGTTTGCTGTTGCTCTTGCGAGACAACTCTGCCAATGTCAAGTGATTACCAGTTCACCAGATCGTCGGTCCACCTTGTGGGCGGCCTGCCACGGCTGCGACTTCCTGTACGTGGCCTCCACTCGAGGACCTTCTCCTCGCTATGTGCCCTGCCCATTGCCACTGCAGAGGAATGCAATCCTTTGGGCTACTTTACTTTACTTGTTATAAATAACTTAACATCTGTTTGTGTTGCCAGGTTGGAACATCCGCAGCGTGGGCACCAGCAACACGTCCATCGTGATCGCGGCGGACGACTCGCTGATCGCGTGGGGAGTCTCCCCTACATACGGGGAATTGGTTTGTTTCAATTTGTTTATCTGCAACCTAGTCAATAATAATCATCATAATCTTTGAACTAAGAAATCAAAAGTAAAATCATTTTGACAGACTTTATTTAAACTATACAGGATGTTTGGGACAGGTTGGCAAAAACGAAAAGTATAAATTCAGAGTGATATTGTAAATATGTTGAGAGTAAATGATTTTCCCGGAAACGCTAGGTGAACGATTTTATATTTTTTTATTTTGTTTCCGGCATCTCTTTGTATTTTTGTGGTACGTGTAGCAGGGGCGCTCAAGCGGGGTAATGAACATTATTTAACATTTTTATTTTTGTAATATTAGCTATTAAAAGACGTAAATCATAGCCGCATAAAGATTGAAATTAACACGTGCTTTTCATTTAAAATCTATCCATTTTCCAGTTTCCTAAGTTTAATCCTAGTTTTAGTATACATTCTGATAATACAAGTACTCTAAGAACATTTTGTTCAGGTAGTCGTGTAAAAAATGACCAATGACCAAAAATGTTACAAAAAGTTTCTCCGGTGATTACTTACCGGGCTGCCGGGGTTACTTTCGCTATTTGTGCAATGCTCTTGACAATTATTTATGGAGACTAAACTAGGGTCTGTCACATGTAGCCTCGTCCTTGGACGATGAACAACTATGGACTTTTAAAGTAAAATTTGAGTTTTACTTGTTTAAGGAATGAAACACTAATTTATAAAGCACAGAGCTAAAAAAATAAGTAATTCTTTTATATAATCATAAATATTGCACCAGGTACATATCAAAGTATTTTACTAAAATAATTAAAAAGAATACGGCTGGCGTAAAGAGAGCCGGCTTCCCTTTGTGTCGCGCCGCTTTGTACCCCGCCCGCGCGCCCCCCGCTCCACTACGGAGGCCAGTCACCTCACAGCTGATATCGTTCGAATGGTATTATTCTTCCATTTACATTGCTGAGTTAGCGTTGTAAGACTGGTTCTTCTTACAGAAAGAATTGTAATAATACAAGGGTGTCACTGTAAGGCGGGATACCTAGGTCTCAACCAAAAGCCTAAGTTAGCCTACAGAAAATTTAGGAAGCTGATATTTACTACAAATAAGGGTTTGTTATACATACTTTCTGCCAGATGGATGTACAAAAAGTACCTATAATAAAAGAAACTAGATATATAAGTTTTACAAACTATTTATTTATTTATTAGTAACTTTATAATTCTGTTTCACTATATACCTTTTAACTTATACTTCTATATATCACTTTCTAGCTAATTTAGGTTTTATAAACCTCTAATAAATGTGTGGTAGACACATGAGACTCGTTAAAACATATACGTTCAGGGTCGCAGTTACGTTCGTCAGACCTTAACGCATTCCCTATAAAACCACAAATAAAGACTAATTAGTTACTCATTTTTAAATGCTAATCCGGCTTAGCAACTGTCATACAGAGCAGCGAGGTATCCCTGGCATCAAAGATTATTAAGAAAATATATATTAACGTTCTAACCTGAGGATCCCTAGTTAGACACTATACCTCCAGGACTGTCTGCTGGGTTTTCCCTGGCAGTGGTGAGGCATCAAAGTTACGGCCTGCAAACCATGCGGTCACATCCTTCCCCGGAGAACAATCAAACGGTGGACATTACCTCATGGCTACAATGAAACGATTTGAATAACACAGAAAAAATAAATTTCTTTTTTGTTCCCTGAAACAAAGACTTTAGGTTAGGAATATACTTCATAGGAGAACCTAAGTGAGATTATCTGATCACATGGGTGGACATGAGGTCCTGGTGTATGTTACCTTGATTAAATCCATTTCATGTATGAGTTTAATCCCCTCCTCTCCCTTAGGGTACTAACATGATGGCGTGTGCTGAAACGAAGAAACTCCAATAAGAAACCACGTCAAGACACTTCTCTCTATACATGTGTTCACTCTCAACAAGATACATACCGGCGGCTTCTTCTAATTAATTAATAAACAAACAAGATCCACCTCATCATCATGAGGCAGGTGGCTTCCTTCGTCCACACCAGTTTCTACTCGAAACACATTTTAAACGCTGCGTGCGTCCAGCACGAGCGTAACCAAAAGAACAAGGATCTTTCAAAATCACAACTGTCAAAACTTCCTGTGAGAACGAGACAAAAACAGGAGCCGTATCCTGGGAGGAAGAAAAGAGACGGCGAACCAATGTGGCTGATAGGCTTAACCAATTTGCGATCAGACGATTCACAACGTCTAACTTATTTTATTTTCAAAATAAGGAAATGTGAACCGAATCCTTATGTAATTATGTAATATTAAATAATAAAAACATAATTGAAAAAGGGTCTCCTTTATGTATTAATATTTAACCAAAGTATATTCCTCCGCGCCCTCTAGCGCTTACTAGAAGAAGTACCTAATTGATTGATTTTTAATTAGCAAAACGAATCTATCGATATCCAACAGATGACGTTATTTGACACATTATCACCTAAATCATACCTAAATAATAACGTAAACAAATATCCGAGATTTTACAAAATGCCGGGTTACAGCGTTTTATGGTATTTTTTTACAAAAAATATGTTTTTAAGGCAGAATATTGACGTAACATCACATCGTAAATCAAGTGAAAATATGGTCGGAAAATTCGACAATTTTCCCGAAGAAAATAACAGCTGATTTCATTTCTAAACCATGATCTGAAGCCTGCTGCCACAATAGATCTTCTACTGGTCGCAGTGGCTATGAGATGCAATGCTCACCCCATTTCATTCAAATATATATATGGTCTGAAGCTACTGTTTCAGTTTTTGCCAACCTGTCCCAAACACTCTGTATATAGCTTAACCAGGCAACTAGACATCATTTATTTCATTGGTTTTCAACCTTATTCGCGCTTAGCGCAATGTTCAAAATCCGATGGTCCCGTGTGGTTTACTACACTGGTTAAACGTTAAGGAAAATTAAAAAGTATAAGGTGTGGCATAATGAAATGATTTTTGTTTTTCTACTTTATGGAACAGCTTAATTTCGTAAATGAAAACATCATACTCGAAAAAGCACCTACAACATATGCGTAACAATATCTTTGGCCAGAGATGATAGGTGAATGTCACACCATTTTGTTTTGTAATGAGTCTTGAGAGTGAGTTATATTCAGTATTCGACTATTTGATTCGACCACGTTTTTAGCAAAAGCTTCAAGAGTTACAGAAATAGTCGTTTTTTAGATTTTCACGTTGCATTATAAATTAATTAAGACAGATTAACAGGAAATTTATTATGAGATACAACGTTATGTATTAGTTATATTTTGCTTGACATTTCGTTGTATTTCATAATAAATTTCATGTTAATCCCAGTCTTAATTAATTGTAGTTACAGAAATAGTATTTTGCTAGGAAAATCTACAAATAAGTTATATAAATTCTACTGGATTATAATTATTCAGGTACATAATGTATGAATATTTAGTATAAAGCTTGTCTAAATGTTTATATTTGATTTTTTTTTTATTTTGAATATTATGACTAAAGTGTAGATAAACTACTATTTGTTTATAAATACCTGTGTCGTTTTTTAAGACGACTGACAATGAGGGTTTTCGCGTGTGAAAAATCCGCTAGATGGCATACTATAGGAGTGAGGTCCATGTACAATGAGTTGGTTATTTTTACGTGATCTGTCAAAATGTCAATTTAACAAATCAAACAACCAATGCGGTTAACCTAGTCGTTTTCTATAGAATGTATTTCTTTGAAAATAGTATAGATAGATAATAATTTATTTCAGGGTACAGGCGAAATAAACAAGTCTACGGCGCGACCCAAAGAGGTGTCACGCATGGACGGGCTCAAGGTGACGCAAGTGGCCATGGGCTTCTCGCACACGCTGCTGCTGTGCGACGACTCCGCCGAGGAGGTCAAGCAGAAGCTGGCCACGCTGCCCGTCTTCAGCCCCTAGGGACCTGTGAGTATTCTTCATAAGTCTCTGAGCATACTGTGAGCCACAGAAAGAGAGAAAAATCGTTTATTCAACACTTATCATAAAACATTTTACAAAGACATCTAATAAACTTAGCGTCGAAACGGTCCCTAGTCAGCATCGAGGTATGGCTTGAGCCATAGCGCTGATTTTCAGTAGAAACCGAATCGCAGACTAATTATTAACATTTTTATTGCGCTTCATGCTTGAACTTAACGTTTGCAAATATCTTTACTATAATTTATACACACATCCCGAAAACCTCATAATAGGTATCGGGAACAAAATCCATTTAGCATGTTAGATGAACAAATTAAGCGTAAAAAAAGCCACATGCTACTTTCAGCATCGGCGACAACCGTTTTTAGAAGCTGAATACAGAGACCAAACACACCACACACCCATAGCGTGGGCATACACGGTCAAACTGTAGCGTCATTCGAATGGTTTACTCGCGATATCCGATAGATGTCACTAACCGTGGCGATCCTCAAATATGTATATTTCGCTGTTATTAACAATAATAATCTTTATTGATTACATTCACATTCACATTAAACGTTACATTGAGAAGTATCATCAACTAATGCGCTAGGCTCACAGACCTGGAACCCAATTCTCGTGCTTGTGATATTTAGAGAACATGGCGGATATCACCCGAAAACCATACAAAAAAACTATGTTTTAGTGATATATATCGTATGAAAATAAATGTCACGAGCCCGAGAATGGACAACATTTCAAATTTTTAACATGTCCATATTGTTTTTTTATATGAAAGTAGACATAAAATGAACAGACCCATATTTTTTCTTTTTTCAAATTTGTCCATTTTCATGCATAAAATAATTATTGAAATTCTTTTTATTCTAAATAGACGTAAGCGCCAAATGACGTCATCGGACGGCTGAATACAGCGATATTCCTTTGCTTATCATTGTTTTAATAAAAAAAAGGTACTACTGTCAAAGGTAAATAATACTAGTGTCAACATTGTCAACGTCATTCATACATTCAACGTTGACAAGTTGTCTTTTTTTTTGACAGTTACATGTCATGAGTTTGGCATTACGTAAATTTAAAACTATAATGTGCTAAGCAAAGAAATATTTTACATTCTGCCGTCCGATGACGTCATCTTACGTTTTTTAGTTTTTAATTTTTTTCTCAGTAAATAAGCAATATAAAAAATAATAAATATATATTCGAGCAGCGGAAAAGTAAACAAAGAATCGGTATTTTTTGTTTCAGAGCTTAGCAATTTTGAAATGTTGTCCATTGGGCTCCTGTATCGCATTGATTGAGTTGGGTGAATCATAATTAAAAAAATTAAACACCCTTTAAAGTGAATTTAGAGAGTACATTATTTAAATAGAATAAAAGTAATCGTGTGTGTGTGTGTATGTGTGTGTTGTGTGTTTAAGTGTGAATGGGAATGTTAGAGTATACGTCAATATAGTTAAAAAAGGATATGTTGTGAGTCAATGTAATTAACATCAGAATATTAAAAATATTAAATAGAATAAAAGTAATCGTGTGTGTGTGTCTGTGTGTGTGTGTTGTGTGTTTAAATGTGAATGGGAATGTTAGAGTATACGCCATCATAGTTAAGAGAGGATATGTTGTGAGTCATTGTAATCAACATTAGAAACTTAAAAATATTAAATAGAATAAAAGTTGTGTGTTTAAATGTGAATGGGAATGTTAGAGTATATGTCATCATAGTTAAGAGAGGATATGTAAGTCATTGTAATTGACATCAGAATCTTAAAAATACATTGACCCTTCTATATAACCGGCATTGTTTGAAGTTAAAGTTATTAATAATTAACAAATATGCCGAACGAAACACACGCGATCATGAGTGAGATTTCAACTTACGACCTTGGCTTATGAAGCCACGATAAAATCTGTAAATCTTTCATCAAATAAAAGATGATAGTATGAATTCATTTCTGCTTTATAATATAAACAAGGAAAAAATAGACACCCCCTGCTGGATATAAAGTTAACTATAAACCATATGAACTTTATATCCAACAGCCTACTGTTACGTCTATTGGTTATATGAGGACATTTTTTTTTATATGAGAATTGGCAGACGAACAGACGGATCACCTGATGATAAGCAATTCCGCCGCCCATGGACACCCGCAACACAAGTGGAGTCACAAGTGTGCTGCCAACGTTTTCCCCTTCCCCCTCATTGGGCCTTCGGTAAACTCACTCACACGGCGAAACACAGCGCAGGCGCTGCTTCACGCCGGTCTTTTGTGAGGCAGTGGTATCACTCCGGTCGAGCCGGCCCATTCATGCCTAAGCGTGGCTCACCCACATGTAAAAACATTATGTAGGTATTTTATTTCAATTAATTTTCTAATTCAATTTTAATGTTATTATTACAAAATTCAATTCAACTCAATTCATGACACTTAAAGAGTACTAACAACTTTAGGTTAAGCTGTACTAATACTAATTATTTCATTATTTATTAATTTATGTTATGGATCATTTTAATCAAATCATTTTTTTTATTGAAATGACGATGTTGATAAATTTCTTCATCGGATGTTAGACTAACTGAAGTATAATATCTTTCAGGTTTCTTATACCGTCGCTGCGTCTCCTTCGAGTCTCCCGCGCCCCGTGCAGTCAGGCCACTGAACCAGCTCCGACGCACTCCGCCGTGAGTCCTTCCCTCCGTCTCCACTCCTATATACACTGTTATAAAGTTAAGTTATCCTTTACCACTTCTCTACCTGACTCCAGTTTCTAAACATATTCCTCGGCATTAATATCAAATGAATACAAAAAAAAAACCTAATACTTTAGCTTGTAAACCACCAAAAATGAGTTTAGAACCATAGTCTCAAAACAGGGCTCCGTAACCTTTTACAGTTGTCTATGAAAATAAGAGAAGGACTTATCTTTGATTATGACGAGAATACAAAAATGCGTGGCAATAGAGATGATTACAAGTACATAAATTAGCTGATTTTAATGAATATAAGTAAAATTTCAGCTTGATAACTTACGTAGTTTATTTGTTATGATCCATCAAAGGTAGATGGGCAAGTCTTGGTATTATAATTATTCCAATAATTACACCAATCGATAGCTCATCCAAGTTACCGCCCATGATAATAAGAAAATTCGAATGAAGATGCATGCAACCGCTTCCCTAGTGATATCACGAGGGAGAAGCCATCTATGCAAAGAGTTTTGGGAAAAGCTACTCATTTTGATAACTCAGAATGCTCATGTTAATTAACTGATATCTTTCATCAATGTTTTAATTATTGAGAAGACCTCTAATTCGAATCAGAAGTAAATTGGCATCATTTCTACTGTGAACTTACAAACGCGGGCCTGTAAATCGTAAACGGGTCACATTATGGCCAGCGGGCCTGGGATCGAGCAGCCCTGTTTATTTCATACTTTTTTACTTCGCCTGCGTGTAGCCATTTTTGTGCAAAAACTCCTTATATATTGATTTTATACATAATCCCCTATTGAATATGTTAAACAGACTGACTTTTTGTAGAATTCAGGACAATATTAATAGTTAAATTATAATGTATTTTATACCTACCGCGAATAAGCTTCATCATTATCATCATCAGCAACCCACACTCGTCCACTGCTGGACATAGGTCGCCACTGCTCCCGATTTTCGGCCACTCTCATCCAGCCCACATCAGCCAGCCTTCGAATGTCATCATCCCATCTTGTCGCAGGGCGTCCCACACTACGCTTACCGAGTCGCGGTCTCCACTCAAGGACTTTACGGCTCCAACGGCTGTCAGTTCTGCGGCTAATATGACCAGCCCACTGCCACTTCAGTTTGCTAATTCGGTGGGCTATGTCGGTGACTCTGGTTCTCTGTCGGATTACATCATTTCTGATGCGGTCCTTCAGAGATACTCCGAGCATAGCCCTTTCCATAGCTCTTGGAGCTACTTTGAACCGGTGGACTAGTCCAGCCGTGAGTGTCCACGTCTCGGCACCGTAAGCCGTATTGAATAAGCTTCAGTATCATAAAATTGATTCAGTTCTGACTGTAAGTATGAACCGTCTTACACCAAGACTGACTTGTAGCGTGCTACAAATTGAACATGAACATTTTAATACAGAGGTCCTGAGGCTGGATTCCACCGGAGATGTAGGAAGCTGTATCGTATGTAAAGATGTGCTTATTGTATGTATAACATTCAACAAGAAGCTTGATTTGCATTCCAAAGATTATGGCTTCTTCAGTCGTTCGATATGTCTAAATACAAAGACAAATCCGCTTAGGGTATTCAACGAATCCATTGTAATTTTCCTTTGAACAATCTTGTCTATATTTTTCTGCACAAGTAGTAAAAATCATTGTTAAAAGTGAGCACTTTCGGAACGTTGGCGGCTATGATAGACCGCACAATTACCTTTAACTTAGTAGAAAACTTACGAATAAAAAAAAAGAAATTTGATAAAAACTAAAACTAATCTCGAAATATTGTGATTATAAGTTACTTACATAAGTACATTTTTCTACATCTGTAGGCATCTTCCTAATGTTAGTACATTAGGAAGATGCCTACAGATGTAGATATATGTAATAATTTACATAAGCACACATCTTCGTACATCTTTTGGTGAAGCGGCCATAGTGTGCAACACTGAATGATACAAATCAGTCATGCAAATGATCAAATGCATCTATAGTCAATAATTATCCCACATATGTGCATCGAATATTCCGTTTTATGTGTAAAGTTTGTTAAGTTTTCAACCAATCACGGGTCATTGAAGAATACTGCCGTTATGTTACCATAGATAATACCATAGAGGTTGCATTGTTAACTATTACCTCCCTCTGACAATATTTTTTTAAGTATTTGTATTGTAGCTAAAAAAAGAAAATAAGTAATGCTTTGTGTATACGAAATTTGAAATGCATTTGTTTTACAATTTTTATAGCTAAAAGCAGAAAAGCTTTGTATATTATAATATGTTGTATAAACTAAGAAAGCGCGTAAATAAATTCTATATAATTTACGCTCGTACACGTTCTAGCAGGTGTTGGGTAAGAGCTTCCCAAACAATTTGTTTCGCGTTTTTAATGTATGTATGGATTTAATAGGTCTATGAAATTGCCATTATTTTTCTAGACACAATAAGATCCTTTATGAAACAAAAAGACACCATACTATTTGATTTAAGACTATATCTTAAGGTTTATGTTAAATAGAGATCACATAACTATAGTACGACTGACATTTTCTTGAACGATACGACAACGGAAAACTGTTGAAAAGTTACGTACGAAGTACGCCATCTCGCGGATTTGGTTGACAACTATGTTTCCTACAATAATTATGCAAGAAAAACATATTATAAGTACAATCATGTTTTTAATCCAGCGCGTCCTCTTGTAATATGGTGTGTTCGCGATATCTGCGAGTGTAATAAATACATTTAGGAGTTTACATATGAAATTGCTGTTTTGTATGGGGATTTTCTTAGAAGTTGTATTTTCCATACTAGTAAAGTTACTATTAATTCTACTACTCCATAATTAAATGTGTATTAGTGGACAACGTTTAGAACGTGTCGAATTGTTTTTCAGAAAAAAATAATAATTAAAAAGTTAGTAAATATTGTTTCTAATTCATATTTACTCTATTTAATATTAAAACTTAAAATATAGTTTTAAATAAAAATAAAATTATAGTACATATGGTGACTTTTTGCTTATTAAAGAAGTTAACATCTTATTGTGTCTAGACAATTTCATAGGTAAGGACCTATTATTAACTTAGCCGTAATCTAGTTGAAGGGATGTAACCGTTAGCCAAACATGTGTACCCAGTGATGTATCACCGTGCCTCCGTAACCTTACCTCAGGAGCAAGACTGTAATGCCTGCTCAGTAGTGTAAGCTTCCGCGTGCGCCAGATCGTAGGTACGCCTACTCTCGGTACCAGACTAGCATTCTAAACATGAGTGACCATACAGAACATGAGTGAGTAACTTTTATGACCATTTAACCATAATAAATGCAAGCAAAATGTTGAGTCAATTTGCATTCAAATTGGGAAGGACATAAATTTTGTACGATTTTCCGAAGACAAAAGTCCTCCTCAATGCCGAATAGAATTCGTTTAAAATATTGCAGGTATTTACTGATATAACCTTTATAAATAAGATTTATTTCACAGTATCAAACTTTTCCTTACCATACCGATCAAAATAATAAAGTCATATACCCTGTAGACCGCAGGGTCTGGCACGAATGGAAAACTGAACATTTCTTCTTCCAATATATCGCTCATTTGCTAAATTGCGAATATCTCAAACCGAAATACTTGAATCGGTTTTCATTTTCTTCATTCTTCGAATACCGGTTTTATAGATTATAACATTGTAATAATAATTTTTAGCAAATATTCGATATTATTTTCTGTTTTAATACCAGACTTTCTTCGTCGATATTTTTAATTTGCGTTTCTTTTCCATTCTCATTGTTACATGAGAGTACCTGCTAGTACTATTTCTCTAACTTCTCCTTCTTGTATCGATTCGTGCCAGTCCTGTAGAACCACCACTGACCACAAGAGTCAATTGTCCGCAAGATGGCGCGACCACTTACATCGGCATTGGTTCTCTTTGACGTGCCACGTCAATGTCATGTTGACAACCAAAACCGTTGCTTATCCGATTACGCCATCTAGTGTGGTTGGATTTTAAGTCTACAGTTAAGGGTTTGTGCCTATTTATTTATTCAACCACGCATCACACCATAAGAATGTACTAAGTGACTTTATGATAAATATTTCTACGTCTTCCGACTCTTTTCGTATCTACAATAAATTTAGTTATCAGCTTCCACCTAACTTTAAATAGGCACATAACCCAATTAATTTATTATCACCTTTCTATTCTTGAACAAATTAACTCTCTTTCCTCAATGATTCATACTGTGTCGCCTTAAATCCGAATAAAGGTTGAGTTTACCGACTTATGACAACAGCTGTTTAACAAAACATGAGAGCTCATTTGACGTTATTATAATATGAATTGTCAAATGAGTTGTCTAAATGTTGAAGAGCTGTTTTAAAAGTCGTTGAACTCCATATTAATAATCGTTATAGTTGTAACCACGTCAGAAGCCCCTGGGGCGGTTCGGAACTCTGACATCAAGGCTTAAGCCCAAGCGATAAGACGTTTGGAGCCGTTCTAAAGTTTGGTTTCGGTGGAAAAGTTTTTTAAATAATTTAAGCTTGGTTAAGTTTTTACGAATATTTAGCGTGAAATAGGGACGGTCGCGTGTGAAAAATATATCTAGATAAGTGAGGTCTATCTACAAGTTGATAGGTTATTTTTGAACGTGATATTTCAATTTGACAAGTAAAACAACCAATGCTGTTGAAGTTGGACATCGGTCTAACAGTATCATATACAGTCATAAGTATTTATTCTATAATTAACAATAAACATTATATTGGAAAACACATCTTAAATCTAATTAATAAAATTATAAAATAAAGTAAAACAAAAGAGATATACCTACATAATCGAAAAGTATCAAACTGGGATAATTATAGAATTTAAAGTAGCTAGGTACCTATATAACAATTCACAAATTCACAGATTTTTCACGACGCCCTGATTAAAATATATTTTAATTCATACTAGCAATCTACAGATATACACCTGGCGAAGTTTCTTTCGTTTTCCGCCAGGAGTTAATAAAAAACCTTTTTACGGCCACAACTCACTGAAATCGACATCCAACCTTCGTTCGGCCTCAAGAAAGAAAAAAAGAAGTAAAAAAAAAACATTTAATTGACCATCACAATACATTATTTTAACAGTTGCGGTTGCTGAGTTTAAGAGTTGCTCATATCACGCCGTACCCTACGATCTGGCCGCAACACGCTTCAGCACTTAAGTTAATTAAACGTTTCAGCGTGAACTGCGTACTCATAGAGTTACGATAAGAAAACCTTAAGACTTACTAAGTAATTTTTATATATCAACTAAAGCGATAAATTTGCACTTGGACACTAAAAGTGTGACACAATTTTTCTTATCTCATTACGTAAACCGTTTGTATAGTTCGAGCAGTTGCGCTGCGCGGAAACGATCGGGTTTGGCATCTGTCAAGTTTTGTCGGTCAAGTTGACCCGACAATTCAGTAGTTCGCGTAGTTGATCTCGAGCCCGAAGCGTCAGCTTAGGACGCAACCGAGAAGAAACGCTAAGATGATGGTGACTTAAGGTGACGGGTAGGGCCCATTAGCTAATCGATTTTAATTTTTAGCTCCTAACCGGATCTGTTTTAAACAATTTCGGGGTTGCAACCTCTCGGCAAACACTTATACTATTTATTAATTAACCATGCATAAATGTTGGGTCCGTTTTTTTTTAAATTGATTACCGCCCAAAGTAGCCACTTTTGGCGTGAATCAATTTTTCGCGTATAAAAACGGACCTAAGATTTGTGCATGGTTATTTAATAAATAGTATAAGTGTTTGCCGAGAGGTTGTAACCCCGCAATTGTTTAAAACAGATCCGGTTTAGTAGCTAATAATTAAAATCCACTGGCGTCGCTAGTGTGCCCTACCCGTCACCTTAAGCGACGGAACGCGCAAGGGAGACCACTTATCTCTAAGAAGACTTTTTGACAATCGATCGAAATGACGTGGCATGGTTTTATTTACGTCATATTTTACTACCATTAGCATGACGCGATCGTTTACGCGCAGCGTAAAGCCTTCTGTATATAAGGGCGCAATAGCTGAATATTTTCTTTCCATTAAACTGCTTTAAAAGGTTTCACAGTTTTGGAATTAAAAATATGTAAGTTAAATCTATGTATACAGATGGCTTAAAACTCGACTTAATGTGTAAGAATTATTAATATTGTATTAGTAATAAAAATCCTTATTATTGAACAATATTTTAATAGGTAAATGGTAATGATAATCTATCATTCTTAAACGTATGTAAGTGAAAGAAAATCGTAATTATCCATTTTTGTCTTTTGTAATATTTCTCAAGTTGGTTTATTCCCGTTGTCCACCCTCTGCTTGTCCACCCCGGGTGGACAGTGAAACAATTGTTAAAAAAATACCCGCTGTCCACCCCTTCTTGGTTGAAAGAGAGGGTGGACAGCGGGAATTTTTTTAACAATTTTTTCACTCTTTACCCGGGGTGGACAAGCAGAGGGTGGACAGCGGGAATAAACCCTCAAGTTCACGATGGCGTAGCTTTTGAATATGTTTAGCTTACCTCAAAGACATAACTGGTTATTGGGAGTGTGAACTAGAAAAGATTATAAGACTTCATAATGATTCTGAAGTCGCCAGTGACGGGGGGGTCCCTGCCGCCATTGTTTTCTATAACATATTTGGAATGATATTGTGGTAGGTATTTGGGCATTGTAGGGCAAGTATTTTTATTTGAATTTTCAATATCAGTTTTATTAAAAATAATTACATCGAAAATTACTTGCAAAATTATATTACGCGAGGGGTGTGCTTCATTGCTCGAGTATCGTTTATAGACTTATCTACCACGAGTCGCGACCCTCCCCAGGCAAAATTACACTCTGGGCCACCTCTGATGTATCTTTTAAATAATGTTCAAAAACGATTTACTTAATTAATTAAAAAGCGGGGGCTTTAGGGGGCTACACTAAATTATTGAGGAGATTAAGTCATTGACATGCCCTTTTTCCATAAATTCGTTACCGCGTCTTCATTATTAAAATATTTTTTGAACAATAGTGCTCACGTAAACACAGCACTGTACAATAAAACTCTGCTCATTCTACTCGGTATTTTAAACGGTATTTCTTATTATATGCGTTAAAAGACAATTTGTTTAAAACAAATGAGAAATATTTACTGGAATATTGCATGGTACTTAAATTTAACTGGTATTTAATAAGCTATAATTAACAATTTCTTTGGATTTTCTCAATATTTGAATTATTATTTGTGCGAATTTAATGGTAATTTTCCGCCTGGTTATAAATTTTTAAGCATTGTATTGGTGTCTGATGCATTGTTTTCATGTACAAACACCTATTTTTTTAACAGTTAGGTATATTATGTAATAAGAATTTGTATTTTTTAAATATAGTGTTAAGAAAACAAAGCTATGGGCAGTTAGTGTCGCAACGCGCTTGGCGCTTCCAGAGGTTCTTTTGCGATGGGTTTCCTTTCACGCACGTTCAACAGAATATATCAACCGTATGTACACCATGACACTAGGCGAGACATACCGTAAAATCTTAACTAACATGATATCTGCCTTTTACCTTTTACCTAGCATATATAGTAAATCTCACACACTCACAGACACTTCTACAAACCCATATATACTCGGTCTTGAAATCGACCGTTTTAATTAATTTTGAAACTTTCCGATTTACCCAAAAACATAAATGTAAATATGTATGGGATAAGAACATTTATTTACTTTTTTATTCCTTCGACAAATAGAAAAGTTTCCCAAGTTAAATTTTTGTTTTTCATTTTAATTTATTAAACTGTGAAATGAGCACGTTTGTAAGAAAAATACGCTTCGACTGATTGCGTACCTCTTAATGTTAGAGTATATCTTTCTACTTATCGACGACATCCGCCTAAGTTACTACGGTACTGCGAAGTCTTAAGCGATTCCCAGCGCGCCTCGAGCCAGGACCTCCAGACGTACTGCACGATCTTTTTGTATAATCTAATTTTAATAAGCCCAAAGCCTGTTTGAAACCAACGACCCACCTCCGTTCGAAGTGTTAGTATACGATATTAGATCTTAAAGATGTTATTATACAGTTTTATACTTCATTTGTTGACAATTGGTTAGTGAATGTAAATTTTTCATTGTTGCGATTAGGGGTGCTGTTGTGGGACCGCATGACTCGGTTCTTGCTGAGGTGATCTTCCTTAAACCCAATGGCGTACTAGGGGTGGGCGGTCCGCCCCGTGTGTCACCCATTTAGGGAGGTGCCACACTGGCTGATTGCGAACTGGAGCGTTCGAGCCGCGGATGCGCAACGGATTCGCCGGCGTGTGTCTGTGTGGCCGCCACAAAAAACAATGGCGTTCAGACTTATCTCCGCGGCGTCAACGCTGCGCAGCCGCGACGTGCTCGCTGCGTCGTCGCTTTGAAAACGCTCTCAATCCGCCAGTGTGGCAACTCCCTTAGGGTTGAATGTGAGAGTAGATGTACACACATGCAGATGAGGCGTACACATACCGTCGCCTCATCTTCTGGCTCCCAATAAGAACTAGGCTCCAGCGAACAAAGCTCAAAGTATATCCTTGACGACGATTGACGAGTACCACCCCAGCTAACTACGCCATTGCATAATCTCTCCTGACTCCCCAAAAAGGATGGTAAAATGGATATATAATAAATACCCTTGTTTTCACTCGGAAAACTTTGTCTTAGTGTTTGGGCATATCATTGGGACTTAATGTAAACCTGCGAGCACGCCCCAGCATATTTGTAACCTACAGTGAAACGCAATTTACGACCGAACCTTTGACACGAGCTGTATGTCTCTTGTTTGGATCTGAAAGGTTTTGCGCAAAAAATATCTTAGTTCATTATGGGAGCGTTTCATTGTATGCGTACTGCTGATGACACCGAGTTATGCGGTCGCTCTATACTATCCTATGTCGTATTAATTTTGTCAAAATGTACGTACGGATAGCCACACATCAATGTATACAAATCTGTCAATTTTATTCAGTCGATTCTCACCTTAATGTCAAACGTGTTTGGTTCACTATCAATTGAGGATATTTGCCAGATTGTGGTAACCTGATTTATGGCTGTCTGTACCTAAGTTTAAAATTTGAGCAAACGCCAACATTCCTTCCTTGTACCGGGTGACTCTCGCCCGAGACTGATTTTGTTTTAATTACAGTATAAAAACGATTTAAACACGTCGCCAGTATTTTTAAGGGAAATTATGTAATATTAAGTCTCAGAGGACTAAATCTCAAGCTCGGGATGGATATTTTAACATAACGGGTACAAAAATATATTAATTGTCATAATAACTGTCCTTGCCAACGATTTTATCTTGTGATTTGATAAATAAACGTTTCTTTTCACTTTATTCGGCATTTTATTTCTCCTTCACATCTGACTCACCTTTTTTTAAAAAGCAGACAGACAAGAAAAATAGAACGTGCTATGTCAGTAGCGCAGCGAACATATCCTACAAAAATTCGGTGAGAGATAGTATGAAAAATTGGCAGATTTCTTGGAGGTCTGATAATCGGTCGGTCAAAGTTTGTCGTGGGCGGGCACCCTTATGGTAGAATCATACCTAGGGACGAGTTCACAAACAGCTGTAAACAACACTTAACAGCTTGCTTAACTTTATTTTTATTACAATTTGACTGATCATAAGTGATGAGTGCTTGTCTGCTCCCTATAGAAATTCAAATGCATGGCACCAGGTAGCACCACCGTCTATGTGCACATTCCCAATAGTCACGTAAACTATAGTGATTTTAAATTATGGAAAGTAAACTAATGTCACTATTTCATACATTTTTTTTTATCATTTTTGTTAAAAGGAGCATAAATCTAATAATTTTATGGGAATTAGGAATTACGCTTACAATTTGTCTAAGAGAATCGTGCATTGTCATCTCTAAGTTTGCTTCGCATATTTGGAAATCAGTGTCTATGTAATAGGGGTTTAAGTATGATATTACATAATCATTCCTATAAAAACCCAAAAAGTACTGTGGTTTGTTTTTATTTTGATTAAGGGCCTTATGGTCTTACCACCACATAACACACCACACCTTAACAATATTTCTAAGGTGTGTAATGTGCAGATCAGATAAAATTGTATTCTTGAAGCAGAAAAAAAATCTTAAAAGCGACATTTTTTTTTTTATATCACAACATCTCATACATTGACCTGATTCCGTACTTAGTAGCTTAAGCACTTGTGTTACAGATATCAGACAACAGAGGAAAACAAATATATACTTAAATACATATATTACACCCAGACACTGAACAAACACAAGTGTTCATCGCACGAATGTTTGTCCAGGGTGGGGATCTAACCCACGACCTTTGGCGTAAGAGGCAGGGTCACTAGCAATTGCGCCATTCGGTCAGTCGTTTAGATTGACTCATTCAGAATTGACGCTTTTAGAATAACTTTTTAAAGAAACAATTATTTTTTCTGAAAACCTTTTATGAATGTACATATACGTTGTCCATTAAACCACAGTTAAATATAAAACTACCATTAATATTTATTTTGTAAATTAAAAAAATCAAATCGGCATTTCTTACTTTTACCCCTTATATTGGTTGTCCAACAAGTGACAATCGTCAAGTTTCTTATTTGATTATTTGGATGATAATAAAACAGCTTATTTTTTTACATCAATTGTTTACTTTTAATTAAAATTAAATAGGAATTTATTCCATTAAATGCTAACGCGACAGTTTGTTGGAGTGGCCGAACTAGCGGCAACCGGACACATACTCGGCACGTGCCCGAGGTCCTTCAGCCTCTCTTAGCAGAGCAGTCTTAGCTCTGCTTACTTTTGATAGATTACCTACATAAGCTGGTCTATGACAGCTGACACGTTGTCAACAAATTTATAATGAAATAAATACACACACTTCCTTGAAGAACTATTTATTACACAATTAATATGTTGACAACGTCAGCTGTCATAGACCAGCTGACCATTAAGTCTGCAAAAAGGTGCGATACACCATAGTGACTTTAGACTTGTGGCAGTATTTCATTCATAACCACCTCATAAAAACCAGCAATAACTATTTTAAGCGATCAAAGATATTTCAGTGGTATATTCGTTTGTTAGGAGAATCGATTATCTCTAAAAACGACTTCCAAATCGCACCTTATAAATTATTTCTACATTTATTTGGTAAAAAAACTGTTACCCTGGCATCCTTATACTTATAGTTTAATCTTACTTTTTAATCTTAAATCCTATTTGTATGTTTACAAATAGTTCAGCCTTATAAATTCAGCATAAAAAAAGTACAGAAAATATATTAAGGTGAAGGGAAGAGCACACTAGTGACGCCAATAGATTTAAATTTTTAGCTACTTAACCGGATCTATTTTAAACCATTTCGGGATTTCAACCTCTCGGCAAACACCTATTCTATTTATTAAATAACCATGGACAAATGTTGGGTCCAACGCGTACGCGAAAAATTGATTACTGCCGCCATAGACACCCGCGACACAAGTGGACGTTCATACGTTTTTAGAGAATTAACTATCAAACAAAATATTCGGTACGCCATATTTTGACATTTGAACACCAGAGGGCAAGTCCTAACAGAATACAGAAATTTTAGACCAAAACTATTATGAGTCCGAGGATCTCCGTTATGTAAATTTTGTATTTTGTAATTTAAAACACAAAATATCTTAATGCAATATTTCACAAACACTTATTATATTTTTATATAATATACGCATTTTGGTACGAATGAGCAACATCAGCCATGTAAATGGTTTCAAAAACTTTATTTTCAGTGTTCAGCATTTTGTGTGACGAAACTTAATAATAAACCATGTAACTAATCTTATGAGAAACTTCTGACCGGAGACAGCACCTGGTGATAATACCCAAACGGCTAAAAAATCACGTCGCACTTTGTTCATAGGGAACGTGCGGTATAGGTGGCAGCACTTTGTATTAACTAAGACAAGCCGTTAAAGTTGAGTGACGTTTGAATATTCGGGCGTTAGCCATTTTACATACATACATAGCTACTTTAATAAATCAAACACGATATTTACATATTATGTGATACAACATTGTGTACTCACATATTTTACTCGACGTTTCGGCTACGTTACAGCAGCCGTGGTCACGAGCGGACTGATAATTATAGTTATAATGCAACGCGAAAATTTAAAAAACTATACATAGCTACTCATTTATTATTTGCATACTAATGCGACCGTACCTTCAAACAATAGACAAATTCATTATCCCTTTATTTTTTTATTGGAAGTTTTGTTATTAAATGGTAATGAATGAATGAACATACCTTTATTGCCCGTGGCACAACTGCTTGGCACAACTAAGTTGTGCCATGGGAAATTCGTTTACCCGTGACACAACTATTCTGATTAGTCCATTGGACGCATATAACAAAGTTACTTTTGTGACCACTTGAGAGACTTTTCTGAGAAAAGATATGTTTTTTTTTCAGGGATTAAAATAAAAGTACCAGGATAACAAAGATTTCGTAACGGTAAATTCCAATTTGCCCGTCGCACAACTAGTTGTATCACGGGTAAACAAAATTTCCCGTGACACAACTATACTCTGTTCCAATGAAGTCCTTTTTGACATCATTTTATTCTAAATCACATGTGGACATGATAAAAAAAACAGATTTGTAAGTTCTTTACAAACTTTATTTTTTGTAATCCTCAAAGCAATCATAGTTTTCGTGTCATTAAGTATGGCTCGAAATAGTTCTAAACATCGGGACCAACATTTGAACACTCTTAAAGAGAGTCCATGTTGACGGGTTTACTTGAGAACGGACAGGTGGACTTGCCGCTTACTAGCCGGATTACTGTTCCATCTTTAGTACAAAAAACAAATATGAGTGCCACTAATTGACACTTGAAATAATACAACGGTCTTTAATGGCAAAATCAATAAAAATAACTTACATATAAGGCTTAATTTACTACGGTCTGTCATATCAAATATAACTGTTGCTCTTAATTTCTAAACTTAATGTTACTCACTAAGGAAGTTCTTAACTTCATTATGTAAATATGTACTACATTACATTAGTCAAAACGGAAACACTAAAAGTTTCCTGTTAGAATTATATTTTTAAGACCCATTGACTTTTGGGTAGTGGTAAATGAATTTAAATACCATACTAGTGATGTTCCGGATATCCGTGGAGCTCCGCGGGAAAAAAAGAGGGTACCGGAGGCCAACCCGAGGGAAAGGGGGTTAAAAGGTTGGCATCGCTCTTTACCTTACTCTTCCCCCGGATTGGGCCTCCGGTACCCTTGCTCAGTCGGCAAATGTCATTTTTTTCCCGCGGTGCTCTGATATCTAGAACATCAATATTCCATACCGACTTAACGACTTAATAGCATTAATACCAAAAGACTAAATACCAAAGACCTGATATCTGTAACACAAGTAGGCACTTAAGCATCTTAAGGCCGATTTTTTAACCGTAGTTAAACTGAACGAATAGTTTAAAAAGTAACCAATGGTCAATTATCGCCAAAATGTGTTTTTGAGCAATAGTTACCTTAATTAATAGTATACAAATATTACAAGGAATAGGCAGTCACTTTGACTATTGGTTAGAGAGGTAACTATAGTTAATGTAACCAAAAGGTAACTACGGATCAAAAAATCGGCCCTTAGTACGGAATCATGTCAATGTATTGTATAAATTGATTATAGTAATAATAAGGAAAAAAAATCATAAAAATGAAAAACTACATAAAGGATATAAAATAAAAAAGTAACATAAACTAAACTTACAAAATTAATCAGCTTTCATGAAAATTGTGATGGTACATTGTTATTAAAAATAAAAAAATAAAATTAAGTGCTTTTTTTGGATCTTCTTGAAGAGTCCCTCGCCCTCGCGCTTCTTATTATTGCCTAGAGTGGCATCTTTAAGCAATTACAAAAATTATGATTACTTGTAGAAAGAAATTATGACATCATTTTATCTCAAAAAATTCTTAATACTTTCCTTTAAGGGTTCACCGTTTTACTTTTTTTTAATATCTCATAATCGCCAAAATAACCCAATCTATTGGTGGCGCTAGTTTCTTCGATGCGTCACCTTAAGGAGCTACCTCGTCGCAACTAGCGCCAATATACAATCCTAAAAGGAATACAATGAAAAAAAATCCTATGCCTAAAATAAGCAAAGGTTTTACATTACAATTAAGGGTCCCCCGGTTTGTAGCGCACGTGTCAGCTGGTATGCTGAAACGATCATTTACGCGCTGAAAAATACGCTAATCTGATACCACCCTTCATCAGCATCAACCTCCTGCCCTTTTCCCAGGTTATCTGGGGGCGGCGCTTTATCTCATACCACCCTTATGAACAGAAATTTAAAGCCGAATTTCGTTCGGTAGTTATGCTGAACCAATGGTCAAATTTCGCCGAAATGTATGATCTATGGTATAATGCTACGAATATAATAAGGCCTGAGGTCCATTTACAAGGTGATTTGATATCGTAATATGTCGAATTGTCAGTTAACGAATAAATCAGTTAATGATGTTGATGTTGGACCTCGGTTCACAAGCAAGCCATCTAGCGGATATTTAACACACGATAGCCCCCATTGTATAGAATGACAGCGTTATACCATAGATATATTCGCTGATAAAGATTGGTCGAATCGGCCCCTAGTGAGGTAAAATTCTCAGGGAGTCGGGGTGTCTCGGGGCGAGTCGGCGCCGGAGCTGAGCCTTGAGCGCACGTAGTGGAGCGTCTCCTCGAGCTCGGCGTGCAGGATGAAGGCCGTGGCGTGCACGTCGTCGTGCGCGCTCGTGCCTCGCCGCCGCTCCAGCACGCGGATCGCGTGCTGGAGGCACAACGACGAACGCTTGTCGGTCAGACCTGTCACCTGTAAACAATACAACATAAACTATAATATAATATGATAATATTTTAAAAGTGTGAGAGCCACGCTTTGGCATGAATGGGCCGGCTCGGCCGGAGTTATACCACTGCCTCACAGAAGACCGGCGTGAAGCAGCGCCTGCGCTGTGTTTCGCCGTGTGAGTGAGGTTACCGGAGGCCCAATGGGGGGAAGGGGAAAAGGTTGGCAGCGCACTTGTGACTCCACTGGTGTTGCGGGTGTCCATGGACGGCGAAATTGCTTACCATCAGGTGATCCGTCTGCTCGTCTGCCACCTCTCATAAAAAAAAAAACTATAACAAAGTGAAAAGGACAGCCTCTTATTTGGTCCAAGTGCTGGTCAGATTTTTTTTTTGCTGTATTCTGTAGCATTTGTTTCTCTGAGTTATGACATCAATGCTGTACGGTCAATATTCTTGGTTTTATTTGAGTTAAAAAATCAACATCTTCATACATTTTCAAAGAATGATTATCTAAATATTTTTTTTTTCAGTATGCCAAATCTTGACATTTGAACATCAGAGGGGACAAGTCGTAAAAGAATACAGCAAAGAAAAATGTTTGATCAAAAATATATCAAAAGCTTGAACAGAATTCCCACATCCTGGATGTTGGTTCAAAACTTGCCTGAGCATCAAAGCGATGGCTTTGGACACCATATCCCTCATATTACGTCCCAGTTACGTCCAAAGCTGTTGCTTCGAAGCCCGGAGTGAGCTTGGACCATGATCCATGACTCAAGTCTGGTATTAACAATGAAGCTACTGACGTCTGACTTTCGCAACAAAATCCTAATAAATTTATAGAGAATTCGAATTTCATTGGAATTAGTATCGTGACGTCACAGTAAAACATTTTTTTCTTAAATTATCTATCTCGGAAACTACACGACGTATCGTAGTAATTTTTTCTATCATATTTTTTATTTTAAACCGAGTTTAAGGAAAAGTAAATAACAAAATTAGTGAACATTCTCCATTACACTTTTCGACAATATCTTTCTCTCTCTCTCTCTCTCTCTCTATCTCTGTGTGTGTAAATATTAGTAGGTTTTTGCATATTTTACTGTTACAAGAAAATAATGACGAAAAAGATGTTTTTATGACTTTATCACGTTGAATTATCGTCCGTACACCAATATTTTTTGTACAGTCAGCATCAATAAGGTCTTAATGCTCAAACCAACCAAATATATCTGAGCATTTCACAAAAATCACTTTTAGCACAATACCTTAAGATACTTTCATTTATTACTGTATAGAGTTGCACGGATTCAACTGCGAGAGGGTACTGGTGACCTGTAACACAGGCTCCTAACCTACATCAGGCACTAGTCTATCACAATGTTACGGCGGTTTGACTCAACATTAGCCATAATATCTACAATTAAGTAGCATGTAAGCATTATTTATATTACTATTTGTTCTGGAACGTGGGAGAGCCACGCTTCGGCATGAATGGGCCGGCTCGACCGGTGGGATACTACGGCCTCACAGAAAACCGACGTGAAGAGTCTTTGCCGTGTTTCGCTGCGTGGCCCCGGAGGCCCAGTACAAGGGTAAATGGTGTTCAAAGGTTGGCAGCGCGCTTGTTACTCCACTGGTGCTACGGGTGTCCATGGGCGGTAGCAATCGCTTACCATCAGGTGTTCTGTCTTCTCGTCTGCCAACTATCACATAAAAGAAAATTCAAAATACATATAAGCATAACATACAGTCGTATTTTGTCAAATGCTCTGATATTGGCAGGTTTGAATGCTAAGATACTGTTGATACGGACTTTCCCTCGGCGCACGTACAGCAAAATGACCGCTTTAGAGGGTCAAAATTAAATCTTCCTAGTTAAAGATCAGGTCTAGAATTGCTTGTATTCTTCGAGTCAAGTAGTTGCTCCATCGCGCTAATCATAAATATCCTCCGTTTAGTTTATAAAAAAATTTCCCCGAGGTCTCGATAGGTACGCGTTGTGCAGTGCACCGATAGTTGCTTCGAAAACGTAAAAACATTTATAAGTGTTTTTTTGTTTACCTTGTGCAAAAATCTTAATATTTATTATGGACTTCTTGTATATTTTTTGTTACTTTAGCTAATAAAAATTACGATTTCATTCCACATTCACTTTTCAAAAATCAAATATTTTTTCTTGAATTTCAAAAAAGTTCCGCTTAGTACCGCTTGGGGTCCTTAAGGCGATACCGCGATTTCACTAGCGCCACCTATCGATTTGTATTAATTGTGACGAATATAGGATATTGTTGCAAAATATGGGCATAAGATTCTAACAAAAAGTGTTTGTGATTTTTCAAGATATATCTGGCACAAATTATCCCTCTACAAGTAACTTAATTTTTGATTTCCGCCTAAAGTGGCCAATTTTAGCAATTCTCAAAAATTTGGTTATAGATTCTTTCAGAAATAGGACGAGTGCCAAATAGGTCCCCTAGACGTGGTTGTGTTTTTTCAATCCCTCTGCCGTGAATACAATGCCTTAGTTTCTCAATCGAGGGACGCGCCTGACATCTATGGATCATCACTCGGTAAATGGAAGCTTGCACTATAATGCAGTAAAATTTAATTTTGAATTTATTTGGATTATAGACATTTAATATCACTTAATTCTAATTCTATTGTATTCTATTTTTATTCAAAAAAAAAATTATTTATCTTATTAAATTAAATCAAATTAAAGTATTTTATCATATTTAAAGTATAAAGTATATATATATTGTATTTTTCCTTTTTACTTTTGATTTGATATGTTATTTAATAATAAAGTAGTGATTTATATTTTAATGTTGCTTATTATAACTAGTTACAGTTGACATGCTGTTTACAGTTACTATGTATCATTGGCGAAGAGTCCATACAACCCGATTCCCGTCGGCTTCCCTTACGAAAAATCGAATCTATGGGCCAACGATATTTTTATCTGTTAAATTCACTTAGTGTCACACTTACATAGTTCAAATAGATTGAATTATAGACTTAACGCCTACAAACTTTGATGAGCAACGCAAATAATGCAGGTGGCAAGCCGGTAAAATACCGAGTTACTTCTTCAGACTACAAATTCTCATACTGGGCATCTGTCCTTTTCATTTATGTGTATAGATCGTCATGTTCCGTCTCGTTTTAGCAACATAAAGATAATACATAGTATGTATTATCTTTATTTTTTTATCTACTGTAATTCTTTTGTGTGTAACTAATAAAATTAATTAAAAAAAATACAAATCGATAGGCGGCGCTAGTGAGTTCGCGGTGTCGCCTTAATATTTACATTTGTGCATTTATTGTAATAGTATACTCAACTTTACGAAGTCAAACCAACTCATTGTGACACTATCCCAAACTCGATGAATATTGACCTCCTAAAGTGGTAATTTTGCCGTACGTGCGGCTGTCGACGTACCTTGGAGAGGTAGAGCGTGGTCCGGCAGATCTCGCACTCGTCCTGCTCGCGCACGTTCCACGCGCCCGCCGGCTTCTTCTTCTGCCGGTTGCATGTCGCGCGCGGCTCCTGCAACAACCATCGCCCATGAGGCTCCACGTGAAAGCAACAACAACTACTTTTTAGGACCATAATGGAATGGGCAATACGACAAGAAGATTCTAATCCTAGATTAGAATTTCATGAAAAATAGTTTCAGAATTTTAAAACAGATATTTATGGAAAAGAAAATGTAAAAATCCTCTTGTGACGTCATCACTCGGCATGACAAAATAATATCGCTTTTGCTCACATTGATTTAAAAAAGGGAAATTCTCTGTTTATAAAATGTTTTTTTTCTCTTTCTTTATTCGAAAAGCTTATAAATATGCTAATATATTTTTTGTCGTATTGTCTATTTATGAAAATAAGAATATTGTCTACTCTGTTGTGATAATGAGAGCCGCCCCCAGGGCTTGCCAGGCTTGGCATGGCTCCACGCCCATATCTTCCAGCCGGTCCTGTAGAGTCGTCCCTCGTGGGCAGGGGTCTGAGCTGATGGAAGTGCTACCTACCTTTGGCACCTTTCCTGAAGGGCCATCTCCTGCAGCCCTATATATTGTACTAATGTGTGCGTGGCAGCGCGTACGTATACAGCGCTTAACGCACTCATTCAAATCACCACTACGGCATGGAAATGATCCTGTGATGATGAGAGTGCTATAACTTTACCGCGACAAAGTCGACCTTCCCATAGTCGGTCCCACGAAGTGCGCTAAACCAATCGAAAATGTTCTCTTTAGAACTCGCGCAGTCTCACAGTTACGGCTACCGGCTGGGATAGGAGTTCCAGGCGCCGGAGCCTGGTTCTCCACGCTTATCTCCTGCAGCCGGGTCCTGTAGCATCGCTCATCTTCAGCGAGGTTCTGAGCTGATGAAATTGCTAGCTATTTTCGCCGCCTGGAACATCTTGGGCAAGATTCCGAGCTGATGAGTGCTATCTGCCTCCGGCGCTTGGAGCTTGGAACATTCTGGGCAATACTCTCGTGATGATGAGAGCGATATTGAGAGTTCCAAGCGCCGAAGGTCACTTGGAACTCGACTCCCGTCTAATGCAGCCGGGTCCTGTAGCATCGGTCATCCAGCGAGGTTCTGAGCTGATGAAATTGCTAGCTGTTTTCGTTCTCAAGCACCTTGGGCAAGACTCTGTGATGATGAGAGCGCTATCTACCTGTGGAGCTTGAATCATGTTGGGAAAGACTCTATGATCATGGAAGTGATATCTACCTCCGGCGCCTGGAACTCCACACCCATCTCCTGCAGCCGGGCGCGGCAGCGGCGTTCGTCGTCGGCGAGGGCCTGCAGCGTGGGCAGCACGCCCTGCAGCACGTCGGGTGTGGAGCGTGGGTCCTGCGCCACCGCCAGCAGCAGCTGCTCCAGCGAGAACATCGTGGGCTCGCAGCTGTCGCGGAGCTCCTACGACACGAAGCGAAATATATTAGTCAGTGGTCAGTATAGTCTTAAAGTGTCAGCCTATAAACTGTCCCACTGCCGGGCAAAGGCCTCCATCATAGAATACTTTTCGCTCGAACCGGGAATCGAACGCAGAGATCACGGACCGGTACTTCAACCATTAGACCAACAGGGCGTTATAGTACTACAGTCTACTTAGGGCGAATTCGACCAACATGACAATTATAGGAGAATAACTATCCGCGTGGTAATTTACTCCCTTACTCTGTTTTCGTAATAAACTCAATCGTGTTCATCCGGAGTCGGTAAAGCTATTCTTTGTTTTACAAGTGAATGAACGAATGACATCATACACCGGCAAAAAACAAAATGTATTGTTTTGTGGTTCATAAGTCACCGGGATTTTGGCGTGAATCAATTTTTCGCGTACGCGTTGGGCCCAACATTTTTACATGGTTATTTAATAAATAGTATAAGTGTTAGCCGAAAGGTTGTAACTCCGAAATTGTTTAAAATAGATCCCGTTTAGTAGTTAAAAATTAAAATCTATTGGCGTCGCTAGTGTGCCCTACCCGTCACCTTAAGTAGGGTTATACAGGTAATGTCGAATATCAAAAACAGCTGTGACAATGACCACGCCATTTTGAATTCCCTTGTAACGTTAAAACCTTAAAACATTTCAATAAAGAAAGTTTCTACGCGCTATCATGGACTAATTATCTCTAGCCCATGACACGCACTATCAGAGTTTTTGACAAGTAATATTTCTATCCATACCTACAGCAGAAACGAAATTGTTATAACTTATATAAATTTTACTAGCGGTCGCCCGCAGCTTCTCTCGCTTGGTAGTATTCGGTTTGCTACAAAGAAGCCTATGTCACTGTCCAACCCTCAACTATCACCACTTAAAATATCACATCAATTCGTCGCTCCATTTTGCCCTTTCCTACTTGCCCTTACTTACATTTTCGCATTTTTAATATTAAGTTTTTAAATATTGCTGTGCCCTAACAGGGTCAATGTAGATGTAGGGATTATCCCTCTGATTCTTCAGTCTAGGTTGCAAGGGTCAGTAATTACCAGACTTGTCAAATCCAAAATTAGAATCTAAGCAGACGAAAGCACACTTGAAGATTTTAGTCGGTGAACCTCCACGCGAGGGAGTTAGATAATATATATCTGCCCCCCAGTGAAGGGGTATGCATAACGCATTTCCTCAGCGTTAAGAAAAAGAAAGGCGCGTACAGTCGACGTTAGGTCAAGTTACCTCCTACAGTGCAAAAATAGCACACACAAGGATAACTCAATGTGACGCCGTGTGTACATACGCGTCATTTTTACTTTTGAGCAAAAACAATACGGCTTAAAAATTTCGCATTTTGATTAATCATACGACTACGCTTTGGCATGAATGGACAGCATTTATCAGAGTGATACCACGGCCACAAAACAAACTCTAAGCATTTACAATATATATCGTATGATGATAAATGTCACGTCACGAGGTTTAAGCTCCATGAGCCCAATTCTCGTGACGTGATATTTTGTCATCATACGATATATATCGCAAAAAATAGTTTTTTGTATTGTTTTCATGCGACATCCGCCATGTTTTTTCATATCGAAAATCACGAGAATTGGGATTCAGGTGATCCGTCTGCTACATTCGCATTAAAAAATATATACGATAGTGTAAAATTCGCTGAGCAATTCTCTCTGTCAAATAAATTACGTTGATTACCTCCCATCAGGTGACACGCTTGCTCGTCTGTCGCGTCTAGCATAAAATAAATAAATCATAATATTTTGAAACTAAATTCGCTTTAGCTTGAAAACAGGGCAAAGGCCTCCATCATAGAAATCAAGTCATCGCTACTAAGATGGGATTAGGCTTAATCCTAGCCAAATGCGGATTGGAGATGACAGACTTGAGCTATGTTCGAAAAATTCGAAACATACTTTTCACTCGACCCGGGATTCGAACCCAGGACCCCGAGATCAGGGCCCAGTACTTAAACCACTAGACCATCAAGGCGCTTTAGCTTGCTTACTCATAATTTATTAATATGCATGCATCACAAGCGCCGCTCGAACCGCTGCACAAAACGTATGTAGTACGAACAGCCACACATCAATGTATACAAATCTAACAAATTCAACTACAATAAATTCTCACTTTAATGTCAAAAACGTATGGTTCAATATCAATTGAGAAAATTAATAGGCGGGCTCGACCGGAGCGATAAGACGGCCTCACAGAAAACCGGCGTGAAGCAGCGCTGTGCTGTTTCGCTGCGTGAGTGAGGGTACCGGAGGGTTTACAGGTTGGCAGCGCACTTGTGACTCTGTCGCAGGTGTCCATGGGTGGCGGCAATCGTTTACCATCAGGTGAACCGTCACCTCGTCTGCCACTTATACATGCCAAAATCGACAAACTGTTGTAATCTGATGTGTCGCTGTTGTAACAGATGTTTTATTTATAGTGTTCATAGGAAATATTTCACCATTAATCTTTAAAAGTAACATTATTTTGGTAGATAAATAAAAACAACACTCGCATTGCTAATTTATTATAGTAAAAACATTGCAATTTCGCTAAGACTAGCACAAAAGATAAAACATACATGTATGATGTATGAATATAAAATAAATTATTTTATATTCATCCATTATATTAAATAAAAAATTCGATTGCAAAAGACAGAAGCATTAAGATGGCGTACTATAGGCCTGAGGTCCATTTTTAGACGTGATATGTAAACTTGTCAATTAACGAATAAATCCGCCAATAATGTTGAAGTTGGACCTCGGTGCACATGCACGCCATCTAGCGGATATTTCACACGCGATAGCCCCCATTCCATCAAAACGTCTTAGATGCACGAAACAAAACACAAGTCGTTAGTACCCGCATGCGGGTGCGGAAAACGCGCGCTACAGAGCTGCCTTTATTCCTATAATTCTTTCAAAAGAAGATCGTACTCTTTTTAATAAGGCCAGCAACACCTTAGCGAGCAGCGATCTTGCGAATGTTCATGGATGGCGTGGATTACTTTCTATCAGGTGATCGACTTGCTCGATTGTCGATTCTAGCATAAAAAGAATTTGGATCGTCTAACAGGATAGCATCGTAACGTGAGAGTCAACGCTGACGTTGTCAGAGCGTGGGCTAGATATGTTAAAATTACGAATTCTTTATGTGTTCGTGCCAGTCCTTCAGACCACAAAACTGAGGTATGGTCAGCATCAAAAGTAGCTTAACACTTTAGTACCATGTCGAAGTAACACCCGCGACACCAGTAAAGTCAAAAGTGCGCTGTCTACCTTTCAACTCCCCTTACCCCCGGATTAGGCCTCCGGTACCCTCACTGTGAGGCCGTGGTAACACTCCGGTGGAACCGGCAGATTCATGCCGAAGCGTGACTCCCCACGGTCAATCTAGATTTGACTTGTTGATGAACCTAACATTTTGTTTTGACTTACCTGGAACACCTCAGCAACATCTTCCAACCATGCTCCCGTCGCGAAGTAGACGCTCTCCGACTGCGTGTAGCCCGTCGATATTGACGAGGAGTAGGCCTTCGGCAGCACCACGATGAACTCCCCGGGCTTCTGCACGACGCGGGAGAGCCTCACGCTCCGCTCGGCCAACAGCCGCGGGGGGATCATCGTGATGTCCGAGGGGAGCCAGATGGACTTGTTCTGGCAAGCCGTGGGGCATAGCGCCTCGACTGCTTCGCGGAACTCGCCGCTCAGTTCCGCTGGGATTCCGTACCTGGAGAAAGGTAAAAGCATTTATGGTGCACTTGGGCTGCTGCACGAGAAATAAAGCCGTGTGGTTCCCGGCAGAGTAGAATAGGCCACCCTCACTCTTACCGAGGTGTCGTAAAAGGCGACTAAGGTAAAGCTGCTGGCATGATCATCAGCACCCAGAGAAGGAAAACTCTGCATTTACATCAAAACCCTCGCCAACCCGTCTGCTAAGCGTGGTGAGTATGGCAATACGGTACATGACTATTTTTTTTTTATTTTTGCAATCAAAAGACCTCTCAATGATAGAAATATCGTTGAAAAAATTACTTGATTCTCATTTAAACCACCTGAGATATCACAACTTTAAAATCACATTATTTTGGGCAAACCCAAAACGCTCCCTACAAATGGCTACTAAGATGTGACGTCACACCTAAGTATTTTGTATGCATTTCATTTGAATTTTGTATGGTAGCTATATCAAATGTTTCGTTTATGTCAATGGTTCTATTATAATAATTGGTGCAAATTGTATGGGTTATTTAATGGTATAATTATTTTTGAATAATTTCATAGTTTTAAAATGGACTTGCCCATGAATCTTTGAATGACCATAAAACCGGCTAGACGTAATATTTTTAATAGAGAATTTTTGCTATTGGCACATATTTACCTATATTTTGATAAAATATTTATATTTTGTAAAACCTTGAGCTTAGTCATATACCCCATTACCCCTCATGTGATTGAGGGAGGCCCGTGCCCCAGCAGTGGGGACTTAAATGGGCTGACGATGATGATGACGAGAAATGAGCGAGGATGTGTGGCGAGGAAAGTGTCTGTTAATTTTAATTAAAGAATACAATTTAAAATATTCATTTTGACATTAAATTACTTCAAATTTTAATTCACAATAATTACTAACATAGATAAAAGGTCACTGTTTCGTAACAGTTCTTAGTTAGAATTTAGAACTTAGATCTACATCATACTAAAGATGACGAGACCGATCACTAACACGATGGTTTGACCAAATAAAAGGAACTACATCCCTATCAATTTCTACGACGTGGTGAAGGCTACTTCCAATCGGAATCAATGGAGAAAGTTTGTTTGGTTGGTGAGTTCCAGTGACCGCGATCCTCTGTAATGAGCAATGATCGGAACTTTTTCAAATAATATGGACATGCCTGGAATCCCGTGATTAAATATATACTTTATACTATTAACAGTTATTTTCGTTTATACATACGAGCATTAACATCAGCCTTCCGAACTTATTCATAAACGCTTTGTGATACCATCTTAATTAATTACAGAAATATTTATTTATTCATTTAGTTTAAAATTATATTAAAAAATAAAAATAAATTAAAATTAATAATTAAAATTATTTAAATTACATTTACAATAAATAACGTATTGAACTATTTATAAATGTATTGTATAAATCAATTTAATTAAACTTCATTACAATAAAATATACTATACAATAAAATAAAAAAAAGTCTAAATCTTAATTAAAAAAGGTTCTATTTGTACTTTCGAATTCAAGATACGTACGTTACATTACACACACGTACACACGTAAGGAAAACACTGTAAGTAAATATGGTGATATCAAATGTTTATGGATAAGCTCTTTCATGATTAAAATTCGTTAAATATTTTACTCTAAAATAAAAAAAAAATTTATTTTAATCCCGCGATCTTAGTCAAAATCCCGGGGCATGTCCAAATTAACATATATGTTTGCGGTCAATGAACCAAAATAGCTCTACCTACTTCGATCATTGGCAATGAGGGACCGACCAGAGAGAGAGAGTTACTACCTTGGATATGGGTTATGTTCGAATAAATTATTTTTATTTATATTTATCTAATAGTCAATAGTATTGTTTACTGAGAGAAGATAATATGGTAAAAAGTAAATAGATAAATGAAGCGATTCTATTAGCTCTTAAAAACATATTCCTTGCAACACATTCTCGTGCATGTCTGTTGGAAACGTAGCCCTACCAGAAAATTAGTCATGGTCTCTAACCCTAGAAATAACCTTTACATAACTTAATCACATATAAGACACCGTTGTAGTAAAAGTATTGGTCCCTCCATTGATCCCCGCAATATTATACTTACATAACTAATTAATAAAATTAACACAGTAACTTTTAAGGAATTATTTTAATTTTTGATTGTTATTTAAAATAAGCTTCGTCTGAATTTTATCGCGCAATATATATTCTGAAATTTACTTTTAAGAGCTGTGGATTTTTAATAAATTAAAAATAAAATTATAATCATAGCTCCTAGACTACTGACAGTTGACCTGCAAAATGGCAGAAGTGGCTGTCGCCACCTGCCGGCGGCAGCCGCCAACGCGTCGACAGCTAGCCGTCACCTTCTGACGACAACTGCAGTTTCATGCGTCGACAGCAAACTGCTGTACGTGTGTAAACTCCCCAAGCGTTCCCCGGGTTCCAGAGCGACAGCTTAGGCCGCAACCGGGAAATACACGGAGGATATCACTGACCAGATCTTGGCGGGCCCCTGGTGCAGGTACTCCACCCAGGGCAGGCCGTGCGGGTCGCGGTGCCAGCAGCTCGTGGCCAGCACCATGCCGAGGTGCAGCGTCGGCACCGTCACGCCCAGCACCGCGCCCAGCGACCGCAGCACGTTCGCGCTGTTCTGGCTCAGCATCTATGCAACAACCTCCATGCTATAGATTAAATAGCCACAAAGACGATCTTGGTTCACGAACGCGGGGGCGCGCAGTGCGTCCAATCTAAAAAGTTTATATTGTGCTATTTGTCGATCGTTTGGAACAGTGGTAGTGAACGCTGCCTTTGTTCCAAGGGTTATCATCCATGCTATAAATCGACAAAGTCGATATTGGTTCACACTATTTCGGGGGCGCGCAGTGCGCTTAACCAATCTAAAAATTTTATATTATTATTTGACGACCCGTTTGGAACAGTGGTAATGAACGCTGCTTTTGGTTCAAAGGTTGCGGGTTCGGTCTCCGCACAGTAGAAACGTTTGTGTGCATGAACATGTGTTTGTATTGGTTTAGGAGTTTTCCATATATTACAGGTATGAGTGTGTATTTACAAAAGAAAAGAATTATATGTATACAGGGTGTTCAATGTAGGGTGCCAAGCGGAAGGCCAAGGATAGAGCAACCCTTGGGGTACCCGTAACACCCCCATGTATGTTCTACGATTTTTTATAGTTCAGGAGTTGTCAACATTTTTTCGAGTTTTGAAGAAATCCCTACCTCAACAGCTTAAAAATTATCTACAAAAAAACGAAAAGACTTTTTCAAGTTTTATTTTTTGTGATAAACTAGAGTCTGATTGTACTCAGAGTCGTCCCCGTCTATCGTCAACAAGTACTTACAGTAATGGGATTGTCTTGTTTGAGATTTTATTAAATTTTATTTTAGCGTATCAATGTCAACTATGTCTGACACGTTTATAGAAAAAATTGAAGTCGTATGTTTCACAACATTAATTGTTCACTTTAGATTAAGATTTCATGATCGCTATTAAAGATACTAAACTGATTATTTTATATATATAAAAGGTATACTAATGAAGACTTATTTACAAAAAAGAAAAGTTGAAAAAGTCCTTTCGTTTTTATGTGGATAATTTTTAAGCTGTTGAGGTAGGCAATTTTCCAAAATACGTTGACAACTTCTGAACTATAAAAAATCGTAGAACATACATGGGGGTGTTTCAGGTACCTCTAGGGGTGCTCTATCCATGGCCTTCCGCTTGACACTCTACATGAAACACCTTGTATATTTGTAATTCCGCTCTTGGCTCTGATATTCGTAAAACAGGTGCTTGAACTACCTGTCTCGGAATCAGATCAAAGTACGTGATGTTGTAGTGAAATATTAGGTTAGCGCCAATTCAAGTCGTCACAGACTAATAAGAATGACGATCGCAGACAACCGTGCGACTGCGCGAGTTTTAAAGGTAACTTTTTCAATTTACCAAGCAGATTCCTGCTGATTGGCCCAAAGATTCTTTTTTTCATTAGCTAAACGCACTCCCCCGCTAATTATACAATATATTGCAATTATGCATATAAATTGAATAATTAAATTTTGAGATTTACAATAAAATAATGGATTAAAAAATGTCAATAGAAATTGTATTGTCATGTCATGAACATAATAAAGTTTGCCAATTTTGGGGTTTTTTTATGTGATTGGTGGCAGACAAGCAGCCGAATCACCTGATGGTAAGCAATTGTCGCCGCCCATGGACACCTGCGACACCGGTGGAGTGAAGTTCAGTTTTGAATACATTAATGTTATGACTCTTTATACCCTGAGGGACTTCATCGTAAAGATCATCATCATCATCATCATCAACATAACAGGCAGAGGAAATCATAGCTCGCAAAAAAAAACACATTGGCACATTTAGGGTGGTAATACACCTGAGCCCGTCTGCCTGAAACGTAGCACGTTTGTCCTACTCACCTTGAGGTTCCACGGGTGCTTGTGGTATGCGTCGGACTGCGCCCGGGGGAAGCCGTAGCCCTCGCCCGTGTCGATGGAGGCGGTGTTGACGCACACGTGTTCCGCGGCGCCGCCCACCAGCTCCCAGTAGCGCTGCTCCACCTCCTCGGGGGTGGGGTCGCGCTTGTCGAACAGCGCGCCCATCACGTTGTTGGCCACCTGGTAAACGTTTTCTTTTTCTTATACAACCCTTATTTTTTTAAATAATCTCTTCCAATCCGATATTTGGTTATGGCGGTTCTCTCAGCGATCAGCCATCGAACCAGGACATATTACAGAGCACAAGTGTTTTTTTATTGGTTTAATTAAATACCACAAACTCTAAGTGCATTCTATGCTCTATGCTCCAAAAAATTGTTTTCTAACAGACAAAGATAGGGTGCAGACGAGCAAAATAAATCGTCACACTAGCCTAAGCTTAAGTGGTAGTTTTGTTTGTTTGAGGAGAGGTGTAAACGGCCTCCCTCTTTGTATATATATTTTTATATGTTTGTAACTATGTGCTAATACAATATTTTTTATGCTACTTACTTACATCATTTAGATCTAATATACACAGTGTGCAAAAGTGTTTGCGGAAACGTGTACTCTCTATTCCCTTACCCTCATATTTCGAAAGGACACCATGTGTGACACTACCAAAGAGGGATCAGGTGCAAGGCTGGGAGTACCAGACCACCAACTTCCAGACTCCGGGCTGAGCATTTCTTAAGAGGAAAGCTCTGGTACTACCTGTGCGGATAAAGAATAGGATCAGAAATGGCTGCGCATCTATTTACTTCTCGCTCGCACACCCACGAGTGCGAGTATAGACGCAAATAGTGTGCGAGCGAGAAGTGAATAGATGCGCCGCCATTTCTGATCCCATTCTTTATCCGCACAGGTTGTACTAATTAGAGCCTGACCCGGGATCGAATCCGGGCTCTCAAGCGCAGACATCGCTTTAAAGTGCGACGCACTACCCACTGCGCCAACGAGGCTATATTATAAATATAGCTTGATATGCACGGCAGCAGAGTCCATAGACTATGGCATTTCTTGACAGCTGTCACCCGCTGTCAAGCTACAGGATGTATTAGTAAACAGTCAAATCCCTTTCTACCATATCTTAGTTACTTTTGGTTACTACCACTTCTACCAAAAATTCTCAACAACGTTTGTTTGGAAACGTTGAATGAAATGAAACAGAATGAATTTTGCAAATTCGTCTCGAACGACGAATTCTCTTTCCCCGTTTGCATAATGACCCCGAAAATGGAAAAAAGCTGATCTGTTTATACATAGAACAGATGTTGGTCAGAATGGTTTTGGGGGTGGATTATGAATGAAGACGTGGTTAAAGGGATGTAAATGTTTACCGTTAAAGGTGTATTCCTTGTTGGTGCGCGCCTACTTGACCAAAAAAATGTTCTGTCGGGCCAGGGCTACGGCCAGGTGGACGTCAAACGACTTCGACTCGTCCAGCAGACGCTTCTGCCTGTCAGCTATATACTACGTACCTTCTTGAACAAGCTGAGCTACTATGTCTGCGGACGACGACGCAGTCTTCAGCCTCGACTAGGGCGACGGCCAGGCGGGCGTCGGCGTCTTCCTCCTCGTTGTGATACGACTCTAACTCGCCCACAAATGCTTCTGCCCGTCACCTACATAGCCACATACCTTCTTGAACACGCTGAGCTTCATGTGTCTGCCGGCGACGACGCAGTCTTCAGCCTCGGCCAGGGCTACGGCCAGGTGGGCGTCGGCGTCTTCCTCTGCGTCGTCAGAAGACTCCGACTCGTCCAGCAGACGCTTCTGCCGGTGCAGAGGGTTGAGCGCGCGACGCACCATGCGCGTGTAGTTACGACTCCACGACTTCTCCACCGTCGCCAGGAGGGCGGAGCGTTCCTCTGAAATATAAACACGAATACAGCGATCACATTATTGAAATGCCTTGATATAAACGCATTGTGAGTAGCTTTATAGCAAGGATCCTGCCGCACGCCTACATACTTATCGAATCTTGAAATACTCAGATGGTAGCTCTGGAGATAAGAACAAGTTTTGACAAATTTCCACGCACCCCGCGGAGGCTTTGCAAGGCTTGCTTGCTGGGCCGCCCGCACGGGACCATAGAGATAGAAATGTCCGAGTAAAAGCGAATAATACCTCGAATTGAATTTAAACCGACATTCATCGGATTTTTATGTGCTCCTTCTATCCTACGTAAGCATGACTAAAATTGACACCACACCTTGTTTTAAGGCGACGGGTTGCCCTAACTAGCGACGCCCGTCGATTAAAATTGATAACAACTAAACCGGATATCTTTTTAAGAATTTCGAAGTTCGAGACTCTCGGAAAGCATATTATAGATAGATAGATATACTTTATTGCACAAAAAAACACAACTTAAAGAAACTAGGCTGAAACTTAATTGTACACTTAAACATATACTATTTATACTTATAATTCACTTTTTGATCTGTTTTTGCACTTGAAATTTGGATTAACGCCATAAGTGCCCGTTTTTGGCGGTAATTCAATTCGTAAGTTAATTAATAATTATTAAATAAAGAGTATAGGTTATTTTCGAGATGCTCGAATATCGGAATTTTTAAAAAAATATCAGGTTTAGATGCTAACAATTTAAATCAAATGGCGTCGCTAGGGTGCTCTACCCATCACCTTAAGTGACAAATACAATAATATCTGATTCCTTTTTAATATAAACCTTAAAATATAGTCTTAAATCAAAATAAAGTTATAGTATGGTGACTTTTTGCTTGCTACAGGAGTATACATATTGTTCAGGCTAACGCCTGATAAGAAGAATCGGCCAGGAACCATAGTACGGAGCTTCTGCTGCGTTAAAATATATGTGCAGGTAGATAATTACTTTGTCTTGTCAAAATTCATCTCGAAGAACACGCATCATTGTAACGTTAATAATTACCAAAAATCAGGAATAAATCAAGCTAATCAAGAAATTTGGGTTTTAATTAACTCCACATATGTCCACGAAGAGATACATATTATTGCGTCTAGAAAAAAACGGCAAGTTTATACCTTTTTGTTGAGGAAATTAGGCATATTCGTTCTGTTCTGAGGAAGCCGCCAATAACGGAAACAGTACGTAACAGTGTTGTTAAATTTCTTTTTACTTTTTCATTGCCAACTTGATCTGTTGGTTTCCGTGACCTTCGCATATTAAAACTGTACCTACTTTATTTCTATCAGTGAAGACCTGTTATTAGCTCTAAGACATCCATTGTAAATGCTACTGTATTAAGACAGGTGTTGGTCTTCCGAATAAAATAATTAAATATCCAACCCAGCATCATCAGCCTATCGCAATCCACTGCTGGACGTAGGCCTCTCCAATTGTTCGCCACTGTGGCTTCTCGCATCCAGCTCTTGCCAGCCATCCTGCGCAGATCGTCCCCCCACCTAGCCAGAGGGCGCCCTACATTACTTTTGCCAAGACGCGGTCTCCACTCCAGAACTCGTTTACCCCATCGGTTGTCGGTTCTGCGGCTAATATGGCCAGCCCATTGCCACTTAAGCTTGCTAATCCAGTGAGCAATGTCGATAACTTTGGTTCTCTGCCGGATCACCTCATTTCGGATTCGATCTCGGAGAGAGACGCCGACCCAGCCCTTCTGGTTAATGCCCTGCATGGAGACTCACCGCTGGAGAGCGTGTCGTAGGGCAGCAGGTGCTTGACGTAGAGCTGGTCGAGGCGCTGCGCGGTGCGCGGGCCGCGCGGGAAGCGCATGTCCTCGGCGACGCGCGCCCAGCGCTTCTTCTCGATCACCTCCTTCAGCCCACCGTGCTGCTGCACGGTGCGGTACAGCTTCGGCAGGTTCAGCTCGATGCCGTCGATCTGTCGGCAACACACTCACTCAATAGGTATACCAAACTTGGTTTGACCATGATTCGGACATTTTAGCCTTTACACATTCAAGGAAAAATTTAAATCAGTTACCTATACCACCATAATGGCATGGCGGTATAAGCAACTAATTTAAAATTTGTGCCGATTAAGGAGGCTTAACGCCCCGTTGGTCTAGTGGTTTAAGTACCAGGCCGTGATCTCGGGGTTCGGGGTTCGATTCCCGGGTCGAGAAAAGGTATATTTCGAATTTTTAAATTCGACATAGCTCGGGTTTGTGATCACCAATCCGCATTAGGCAAGCGTAGTGATTAAGCCTAATCCCATCGTAGTAACGATGACTTGATTTCTATGATGGAGGCCTTTTCCCTGCAGTTTCGAAGTTAAGAAAATGGCGGTTAAAGTTTTTGATTAAACTTTGGTTACTACTTTATTACCTTAAGAGTTTTAAAAGTAAAGCTCAAAAATGAGTGTAAGACGGGAGTAAAGAGTATTACATGGCAATCCAGAATATGTACATAACTCATTTTTGAAAAAAAAAAACTTACTGCTCTTACTGTTAGCGCGGCAGCATTGGTTGCTGATGATTAAATATGTATTATTGTATTTTTTTAAATAAGTTTCTTGTCTCTTCTTCCTATTTAATGTGGTCTGCTCTCTGGTCATTTAAACCTATCTATAAGTAATACTTTTATTTAATTTTGTTATAAATTATCTCACACCTACGATTCGCAGACGACATCGTTATCTTGGCGGAAACCCTACAAGACCTACAGGAGATGGTGAGCAGTCTGGTTGAATCTTCCAAACACATCGGTCTTCGGATGAACTTGGATAAAACCAAGGTCATGTTCAACGAGCTCGTTGATCCGGGATCGGTCGCAGTTAATGGAGTACCTCTCGAGGTTGCTCAGGAATATGTTTATTTAGGACAAACGCTCCAATTAGGCAGAAACAACTTCGAGAGAGAAGCCAATAGAAGAATTCAGCTAGGCTGGGCAGCATTTGGTAAACTTCGTCAAGTCTTCTCGTCACCCATCCCTCAAAGTCTTAAGTCGAAAGTCTTCGACCAGTGCGTCCTTCCGGTCATGATTTACGGTGCCGAGACGTGGACACTCACGGCTGGACTAGTCCACCGGTTCAAAGTCGCTCAAAGAGCTATGGAAAGGGCTATGCTCGGAGTATCTCTGAAGGACCGCATCAGAAATGATGTAATCCGACAGAGAACCAGAGTCACCGACATAGCCCACCGAATTAGCAAACTGAAGTGGCAGTGGGCTGGTCACATTGGCTGCAGAACTGACAGCCGTTGGAGTCGTAAAGTCCTTGAGTGGAGACCGCGACTCGGTAAACGTAGTGTAGGACGCCCTGCGACAAGATGGGATGATGACATTCGAAGGCTGGCTGGTGTGGGCTGGATGAGAGTGGCCGAAAATCGGGAGCATTGGCGTGCATTAGGGGAGACCTATGTCCAGCAGTGGACGAGTGTGGGTTGCTGATGATGATAAATTATCTCATCGTCAGCCCATTTAGGTCCCCACTGCTGGGGCACGGGCCTCCCTCAATCACAAGAGGGGTAATTGCCATACTCACCACGCTTGGCAGACGGGTTGGCGAGGGTTTTTGATATAAATGCAGAGTTTTCCTTCTCTGGGTGCTGATGATCATGCCAGCAGCTTTACCTTAGTCGCCTTTTACGACAACTCGGTAAGAGTGAGGGTGGCCTATTCTACTCTGCCATTGCATGCTATTATTCTCTGATAAATTTTATCTATCTATTACTTATGTTATGTAATATTATGAATATAAAAAATGCAATAGTGCAATAAAGAATATCTATCTATCTATCTAAATAAGCATGCATGTTAAGGTAACTGTTGATACTATACATTACTTTTTTTTTGTAACAGAGTTTATGCAATAAATTATTCTGATTCTGATGCTGATGGAGATCCTTGCGAGAGGCCCATATCTATAAGCGTATCTTGGCTGAAATAATGATGTAGAGATCAGCTTACCAGCGGCGGTCGCATGAAGAACACTTTCTGCTCGGCGAGGTAGGCCTTGATGGCGCACATCTCGCGCGACGCCGCCCCCCAGCGGCAGAACAGGCGCGCCAGGTACTGGTTCGCCACGTTGAACCGCACGTCCTCCGCGAGGGTGCAGCTCGGTTTGAAGTCACGCGGGGCGACCACCTTGCAGATTCCGTATTTGGACGCCATATCAGAGATTTTACCGAAGAAAGCGAGCGGGTCCTGACGGATTCAAATAATAAATAAACAATCAGTATATAATTAAATAAATATTTCACAACATTACATACATTGATCTGACTCCGAGATAGGTAGCTCAAGCACCTGTGTTACTGATATCAGAACCAACAGCGGATTAAAACTTTTCTTTTGTCAATAATTAGAAAACACCCAGACTAATACAAACAGACCGCGACTCGGTAAGCGTAGTGTAGGACGCCCTGCGACAAGATAGGATGATGACATTCGAAGGCTGGCTGGTGTGGGCTGGATGAGAGTGGCCGAAAATCGGGAGCAGTGGCGTGCATTAGGGGAGACCTATGTCCAGCAGTGGACGAGTGTGGGTTGCTGATGATGATGATGATGAATACAAACAGAATTATTCATGAGCACAAATGTTTGTACTGTGCGAGGATCGAACCCGCAACCCTTGCAACAGAGGCAGCGTTCACTACTACTGATCAAAACGGGTCGCAAAAATTTAAATATATGAAGGATTGCAAAGGCGTTCCTACTGAAAAAATACACAATAATATGTTTGGTGAGAACGATAGCTTAGGTTTTTTTTATGTATATATAGGGGGCAGATGAGCAGACTTATGATGGTAAGCTATTACCGCCGCCCATGGGCCACGTCAAAGTAGTCACAGGAGCGCTGCCGGTCCTTTTTAAAAGGGATTACGCTCTTTTCTTGAAGGTTCGAAGTGGATAAGAACGTGCGACTTCTTAACGGGAGGTCGTAGATTAGAATCCGAGCATGCACCTCTGGATTATATAAATGAATGTGAGTAAATCTATCATTCACTCTGCAGTGAGCGATAATTTTCTTTAAAGTTATCAATATTATAAAGCCAGAAAAATGTTTACTTTTGAATTCTTAATTTGAAGATTATGACATGAGTGTAGATAAAAGGTTTTATAATCTACCTATGTGGGATTGGTTTCTGAACGAGTGATGAATGATTGACAAATAAATGAGCGATGAGTGAGGGTACGATTACTGAACGCAATGAATGAGTGAGATGGTATGATGAGAGAGAGAGACAGACGACAAATGGCGCGGCACGAGGAACGGACGAATTTGCTCTTCACAATTTTATAAATTATATTTTTAAATAAAATCGGTTTCCTCAAGAAAGCGTCCCACATCTATATACTAACCACGAACTCTTCTTCGGATGGATAAAAAACCGGAGCATCCTGGAAGCAGTCTTCTGTGCGGTCGCCCAGGTAGGTAGAGGGCTCTGGCGGCGGGATAGCCGGCTCAGCCTTCTTGCCGGACTTCTTGGGCGGCGGGCCTTCGCCCTTCTTGCGAGGCGGCGGTGCGTCGCTCCGGAGCCGCGGGGAGGTGTCGCGCGCCTTCTTGGAAGTCAGCCGAGAGAGCCTTTTGGGCACAGTCGGCGAGTTGCTGCGTAATCTTGTAGGCACCTTTCAATATAAGAAAATGTTTTTTAAAAATTCACCTCCTAAAGGAGTAAAAACTCAAAAAGCGTGTTTACTATTTTAGAGGTTATACTTTACAAAATTGATAAATTATTTCATTTCATACTAGGAATCTAAACTTGAATATTTAAGATTTTATCTTTTAAGCTGGAAATCAATTTAAAAAAACCGTATGCCGTATGCCGTTTGTTAGCTATAACGGTGTTATGAAGCAGTTTAATTCTTTTTCCGAAAATTTTGTACGAAAATGTTTTGTTTCAAAAATCAAAACAACTCTATAACACCGTTTTAGCTAACAATGCTGTTGTTGGTGTTGCGGGTGTCCATGGGCGGCGGAATTGCTTACCATCAGGTGATCCGACTGCTCGTCTGCCACCTCTCATATAAAAAAAACAAAAGTTTTAAGGTTTAAGCCTATAAGTCTAAATACTGAGTATAAGAATATGAAAATAATACATTCTAAACAGTGAAGATGACGGACTTCAAATACCATTTTTACTCCCTTCAGACAGTGTAGACAAGTGTATCAGACTGTTAATCCTCACTTACACGATTAACAGAACCCTGTCCCCAAATTGTATGTTAGTAGATTCCATGGCTGTGCGTACATTAGAGCAAAATATTTTTTAGATTTCATATTGCTCGCATACAAAAAATGTTACATTTGTAGGTAGTCGGCATTTCAAATAACCCTATACCTATATACGGCTTAACCGAAGCGATACGACGGCCTCACAGAAAACCGGCGTGAAGCAGCACTGTGCTGTCGCTCGCTGCAAGAGAGGGTACCGGAGGCCTAATCCGGTGGAAATGGGGGTTTAATGGTTGGTCGCGCACTTGTTCGGTTAAGCGCCGGCAATCGCTTACATGATCCGTCTGTTCGTCTGCGACCTATCAAATAAATATTAAAACAGTTTTCGTGGTAAAACATAGAAATAGATAGTACCGGAGAAGTTGCTCCACTGCGCCTGGTGCTCATTCGGGATTTCGGAGGTTGAGGTTCCGCGTGTGGCTTTGGCTGCGGGCTCTTCCGGTCCGCACCGCGAGTTGACGGCGAAATCGCTTCCGGCTCCCGATCCAACTGCGGTTGCACCTCCGTCATCAAGCTTTGCCGTAGTTCCACATCATCAACTTGCGACTTCTTCTGGGTGTTCTTATTCAACTGGCTCATATCACATTCTGAGGGAGTAGTCGACAACCTTCCCGGAACAACAGAACTAGACCTCGACGAGAATAGTAAGCGACACACTTCGTCGGTTAACTCCTCATCAATGATTTGCGCTAGATCATCCGAAGTGAGTCTCGCGAATGCTTTGACACTTTCGTCACCGACGTTAGGTGCGCCCGCATCTGTATGTGCAACGTCCATGTCAACGACAACGACTTCCTCTTTAACGTCATCCGCGTCAGCCGTCAAGTCGACAATTTCTTGAACATCGGACTTGGAAACATCACTGAGACACACTTGGCTGGACGCGTCGACACCGCTGCGTGATGCGTTGGACGCATCGAGTGATGTCACCGATGTGGTCGCGTCTGGTGCCTTAGCGTTGTCACTCTGTGTCGAAGTGTCCACAGAAGGGAACTTCCCAGACTCCATGAGGTGCGTGAACCATTTCAGAAGGTTGTCGTGCTCAATCACCGGTAATTCTCCAACAACATCTGCCGTTGTTCGTGGTATAAGGCGCGCTGTCATAATTTGTTTGCCTAAAAATTAAACAAAATCCCTCTTATTACAACAAAATACTCTCGTTTTTAATCCTAAACTAGCAACTTCATGTTTATTACGGTATAACGTTAGACTTAACTTAACTTTTTTATACAAATTCTCCACTAACCATAAACTGCTTAGTACCGTAGAGTAGTGTCAAAATTTATAGAATCATTCAATTTTTCGTTTAGTAACGTTTCGTTTTAGATAACCTTGTATTGTTGTCTGAAGTACAAATATTTTAGAAAAGATTTTATGCAACATTAAATTAAATTATTTCATTATGTAAGATCTCCAAGTAATATGAATAGGAATAGCCTATAATAATTTTATAGTGAAACGTAATAAACTGTCACAGGGATTAACTATCATTGCCACTGAATTAATAGTTTTAGGTAATGATAATAAAATAAGTAAATAATAGATAATATGAATTTATAATAACGTTAAGATATATACACTGCAACCCGCAACCCGTCTGCCAAGCGTGGTGAGTATGGCAATTACCCCTCATGTGATTGAGGGAGGCCCGTGCCCCAGCAGTGGGGACTTAAATGGGCTGATGATGATGATGATGATATACACTCAGCGGCAGGAAAATCTGGCCATTAAGCTTTTTTCATATAAACATGCTCGCTTTAACGTCTCATAATATAGGAAAATATTTGCGTCTCTCCTATTATTTTCATGTCAATCAGGAGACCAAACGCCTAATAAATAATATCACATTTTTAAAAGTTGTAAAAATACGCAAAATTTTTCTCAAAATGGAAGAACCATAAGTTTAAAGTCATGTCCCATATAATGTTATATGGAGTGTAGAGTTCGGTTAATTTTATTTCATTTTTCGGAAAATTCAAGGGTTTATTACAATTTGGAAAATGTGAGTTTATTTATTGGGTGTTTGTCCTTTTCATTGACGTAGAACTCATAGGAGAGCCGCAAGTAGTTTTTCATATATGAGACGTTAAAGTGAGCTCGTTTATATGAAAAAAGCCCAGTGCAGTGGCCCGATTTCTATGTCGCTGAGTTAAGAATACGGTATTTGACTATTTTTTTTTCATTTGTGTAATCAAAAGACCTCTCAATGATAAAAACATCGTTGAAAGATTTACTTGATTCTCATTTAAACTACCTGAGATATCATAACTTTAAAATCACATTATTTTGGGCAAACCCAAAACGCTCCATACAAATGGCTACAGAGATGTGACGTCACACGACAGTATTTTGTATGCATTTCATTTGAATTTTGTATGGTAGCTATATCAAATGTTTCGTTTATGTCTATGGTTCCATTACAATAGTTGGTGTAAATTATATGGGTTATTCAATGGTATAATTATTTTAAAAAAATTTCATACTTTGAAAATGGACTTGCCCATGAATCTTTGAATGACCATAAAACCGGCTAGACGTTATATTTTTAATTGAGAATTTTTGCTATTCGCACAAATTTACCTATATTTTGATAAAATATTTATATTTTGTAAAATCTCGAGCTTAGTCAAATACCCTATACCTGAGAAGGCAGTTACTTTACCGTCTATTGAGTTTCTTTGCATGTTTTTCAAATAAATAAAAAAATTAAAATAAAATAAATATTTCAGAACATCACATACATTGATCTGACTCCGAGTTAGGTAGCTCAAGCACCTGTGTTACGGATATTAGAATCAACAGTGGGATTACAAATATATACATTAATACTTTTCTTTTGTAAATACATACTTATAATACATAGCAAACATCCAGACCAATACAAACAAACATGTTCATGCACACAAATGTTTGTACTGTGCGGGGATCGAACCCGCAACCCTTGTATCAGAGGCAGCGTGCACTACCACTGTTCCAATCGGGTCGTCAAAAAATAGCACTGTTTATAGTCAATTTCAATACTCAATTTGACGACCCGTTTGGAACAGTGGTAGTGAACGCTGCCTTTGGTCCAAGGGTTGCGGGTTCGATCCCCGCACAGTACAAGCATTTGTGTGTATGAATATGTCTGTTTGTATTGGTCTGGGTGTTTGTATGTATTATAAGTATGTATTTACAAAAGAAAAGTATTATATGTATATATTGGTAATTCCGCTGTTGACTCTGATATCCGTAACACAGGTGCTTGAGCTACCTATTTCGGAGTCAGATCAATGTATAGAAAATAGAATAGAAAAAATAGAAAAATATTTATTCAGTGTAAACAATAATATTCCTTTTACAATATTCCTTAGTTATATTTGTAAATAATATTCAGAACGTCTGCTTCTTAAACTAGGACTAGTCCTGTATCTTAGTCTGCAGCGATTCCTCCTACATTACAATACAATACTAAGGTCGTTACGATACCTATGCGAATTTACTGCATTGCAATGTGACTTAACAATAAAAAACTAGGTAAGTATATAATAATCTTATTTATTATAGACGGCTAGATGATATACTGCAACAATGGACAACATTTCATATTTTTAACATGTCCATATTGTTTTTTTATATGAAAATAGACATAAAATGAACAGATCCATATTTTTTCTTATTTCAAAATTTGTCCATTTTCATGCATAAAATAATTATTAAAATTGTTTATATTCTAAATAGACGTAAGCGACAAATGACGTCATCGGACGGCTGAATACAGCGATATTCCTTTGCTTAAAATTGTTTTAATAAAAAAAAGGTATTACTGTCAAAGGTAAATAATACTAGTGTCAACATTGACAACGTCATTCATTCATTCAACGTTGACAAGTTGTCTTGTTTTTGACAGTTGCATGTCATGGGTTTGGCATTTCGTAAATTTAAAACTATAATGTGATAAGCAAAGAAATATTTTACGTTCTGCCGTCCGATGACGTCATCTTACGTTTTTTAGTTTTTAATTTTTTTCTCAGTAAATAAGCAATATAAAAAATTAATAAATATATATTCGCGCAGCGGAAAAGTAAATAAAGAATTGGTGTTTTTTGTTTCAGAGCTTAGCAATTTTGAAATGTTGTCCATTCTTCTCCCGTATGTGATGTTGTGAAATATTTATTAGTTGTGAGTCCCGGTTCTCAGACTTCATAAAATCGGAAATTCGTTTGTTGGCTTAAGTATTAAGATATTTAATAAGATACCACAAAATGTCATTAACCTATCACTGGATAAGTTTAAGTCTCATATCAAAACCTGCCTAATGAAGAAAGGTTACTATAGTGTACAAGACTATTTAAATGATAAGGATTCTTGGTCATGTTAATTGATTAATCTTTTTAGTTGTTATTCATAGTAGTCTATTAACCCTCATAATTGTATTTTTTTCTCTTCTCAATTGAAACTCTGTAACATCATCAATATTTGAAAAGAGTAACTACTGAGTTTCTTGCTGGTGTCTTCTCAGTAGAAATCGACATTCCGAACCAGCGGTAGATATTATGTACCTATTTTGACATTCATAAGTGTTCTGTGTGGACCTAAATTGAATAAAGAATTTTTTATCTTTATCTTTTTATCTTTATAATTATTTTTTAATAATTTCATACTTTTAAAATGGACTTGCCCATAAATCTTTGAATGACCATAAAACCAGCTAGACGTTATATTTTTAATTGAGAATTTTTGCCAATGGCACATATTGACCTATATTTTGATAAAATGTTTATATTTTGTAAAATCTTGAGCTTAGTCATATACCCTATTCTTCTCCCGTATGTGATGTTGTGAAATATTTATATTTATAGTAAAGATCTGAGTCTTTATTTATCCTTATCCTTACTAATATTATAAAGGCGAAAGTTTGTTTGGATGGATGTATGGATGGATGTTTGTTCCTCTTTCACGCAAAAACTACTAAACGGATTTTAATGAAACTTTACAGTAATGTAGCTTATAGATCAGAATAACACATAGGCTATAATTTATAAAGATATTGTGTGAACGCAGACAAAGTCGCGGGCAAAAGCTAGTATTTATAGAAATAAAGAGAGTCTGACCTTGTTTCTCAATGGGGGAGACCTCTACGATGAGCCTCTTGTCGTGCGGGAAGACGCCGAGGTACCGCGGGTACTGGCCGGGCGGCAGCGGCGCGGCGGGCGGCGGCGGGGCGCGGGGCGCGCGCGGCGGGCGCAGGCGCGGCGCCGCGGGCTCGTCCGCGTCCGCGCGGAACTCGTACACGTCCTCGTCCACCTGCGGGGGCTTCTCCACTCGCCCTGTTACAACAACATCATCTAATACATATATATACAATACAATCAATCTTCTATCGGATACATTTTGGAGAGTGCGCCACGGAACTGTACAATGCCATTGGAGCATCTCCGTTCTTCCACTACTCCACCAGGCAGACCCTCAATCGACACCGGTACATGGTAGAAATACCAAAAGTCCGCACAAAGAGGTTTGAATCCTGTTTTCTTATTCGTACTGCGAAACAGTGGAATCAGTTGCCTGAGGAGGTGTTCCCTAGTGGCTACAATTTGGGGGTTTTCAAAGCGCGAGTGAATAGGTATCTTCTAGGTAATCGTGCTACATCTTAGACCATATTATCACTTACCATCAGGTGAAATATGGTCAAACGCTTACCTATCTACAGTAAAAAAAAAAAAAAATCAAATCAAATAATAGGGTATTTGACTAAGCTCGATATTTTACAAAATATAAATATTTTATCAAAATATAGGTAAATATGTGTGAATAGCAAAAATTCTCAGTTAAAAATATAACGTCTAGCCGGTTTTATGGTCATTCAAAGATTCATGGGCAAGTCCATTTTAAAAGTATGAAATTTTTAAATAATAATTATACCATTGAATAACTCATATAATTTACGCCAACTATTATAATGGAACCATTGACATAAACGAAACATTTGATATAGCTACCATACAAAATTCAAATGAAATGCATGCATAATACTGTCGTGTGACGTCACATCTCTGTAGCCATTTGTATGGAGCGTTTTGGGTTTGCCCAAAATAATGTGATTTTAAAGTTGTGATATCTCAGGTAGTTTAAATGAGAATCAAGTAATTCTTTCAACGATGTTTCTATCATTGAGAGGTCTTTTGATTACACAAATGAAAAAAAATAGTCAAATACCGTATTCTTTATTTGCATAGGCTTGTATACAGCACTTACAAATCGTCATACATTTTAATGACTTAAAACTATTTATAAGTACTTATGTATAATTTACATGTTAATACATATATATGTTGATACATAAAATATACTAAAGAAATAAATAAACATAATGCGATTCTACCACCGACTCGGAAAGTTGTTTCTGGTCGAGAAGATCCGGCAAGAAACTCGCCAGTTACACCATCATCATCAGCCCATTTAAGCCCCCACTGCTAAGGCACGGGCCTCCCTCAATACCATACTCACCACGAAGGGTAATTACCATACTCACCACGCTTGGCAGACGGGTTGGCGAGGGTTTTGATATAAATGCAGAGTTTTCCTTCTCTGGGTGCTGATGATCATGCCAGCAGCTTTATCTTAGCCGCCTTTTACGACACCTCGGTAAGAGTGAGGGTGGCCTATTCTACTCTGCCGGGGACCACACGGCGGACCTTTTACAACAATCCATTTTAACGCTGACCGTCGAAAACATACGTTTGACGATACAAATGAGACCCTCTCATAAGTGCTACATTGGTTCACAACTGACAAATTGCTGCTTAAGGTGAAGGATAACCAACCAAGAAAACCGAATGTGTAAAATTCACTGTACCCAATATAGGGCAAGTCAATACTAACATCATTACGAATAATGAATGTATTGAAATTATTAATTCGACAATTTTCCTAGGTATTGCAATGGGTGCCAAATTGCAATAAGATCCTCACTTGGCAGCCTTGGCGGGAAGACTTAGTTCCGCCGCATATGCGGTTAAAAACATCAGACATGTGCCTGATATTGAAACCGCGAGACTGGTTCACTTTAATTATTTTCATAGTATAATATTATATGGTATTTTATTGTGGGAGTCTGCTTCTGAGATAGACTTTTTTTGTATTGAAGAGGAGGGCCATTCGCTCCATATACAACCTAAGACCTCGCGATTCACAGAAAGAACTGTTTAAAAACATCGACATTTTAACTGTAGCTTCCCAATACATTTTGGACTGTATTTTGTACGTGCGAAAAACATTGATCTTTTTTCTAAAAATTCTAACTGTCATGTTTTTAACACTAAAAATAAACACAGGCTCACGTTTCGAAATCTAGAACTCCAAAAGATTGATAGTTCATTTGTTGGTCTAAATATTAAAATTTACAATAAGTTGCCACAAAATGTTATTAATTTACCAACGAATAAATTTGAATCTGACGAGAAAGCCGGTTTAATGAGTAAAGGTTACTATCATCCTTATCATTTAAGTAATCTACAATTTTAGTAGATTCATTACTTATTTATTTATTTATAAATTATTAGTAATAAGAGCTTAAAGTTAAATGATATGGATTTGTACGGGACAACCGCACATACCTAATTTTATCATACTGTTATATTTTTCACTTGACCTAGATTAATCGTACGTTGTTTTACGTCACTCACATGTATTTCTTACAACTAAGCAATTTCATTTTAAATAGCAATAAATCAGTGTTCAACCAACGCTCTACGGGTTCGGTTATTTAGCTCTCTTCGGAGTCACCACCCCTCAGCATCCCTATAAGCATCCGTGTGTGGTATATACCATACAGGATTCATGGACATAATGACCTCCATACCTGCAGATTTGTAGTATTTTTTATAAATATTTACTGAAATTGTTATTATTAAATAATTACTAAATTTGAATAAATTAAGTAACTACTACTCTGTGACCTAAGAAGGGAACCTAGGTAGTCATGCTCACTCAGATGTCTCTGAGGTAGTGGCGCTATGCGGCGGGTCATTGCATTCCCTCTAATATAGTTGAGTGAAATTAGGGTTGACACATACGTCATACTTGTGAACAGGTGCCACCTTTGAGGACTGGTCTACTTCGGTTTTTAACTCATAATATTTATATTATTATTTCCTTTGTTTTATTTCGTCTTGGTATGATTAAGACACAACGAATTCTGAATTGATAATTTGAGGTTAAGCACGACTTGAGCACGAACTTTGACAGTTGAGTCATACTTCAACTGTCAAACTTTGTGCTCAAATCGTGCTTAACTTCAAATTCTCAATTCAGAAACAGACCCTAAGTCTGAAATAAATGCAGGGTTTGAAGTGATAATTATCATTGATAATTATCTTTGATAATTATCAAGATAATTATCAAGATAATTATCAAGATAATTATCAAGATAATTATCAAGATAAATATTGGTTGATAAATATCTTGATAAGTATAATCGAAAATATTTGCCATTTGTTATTCAGATACAGAAAACCCCCGTCCAGTTAACGCTGTTGAGGTTGATGAAGATGATATTTCACTCATCAATTTATTTTAATTAAATAAGTACAAGTATTATTGTTGTAAAAGTATTACATAATTAGTTAATTAACTGCTCGTATTTTGGTTTGCAAGTTATTATACACGAAATTATAAAAATAAAAAAATAAAAGTTGACCTTGATTGTAAAATGTCTCTAATTTATTTCAATCACTTGATTCTAACGTAAAATATTGATATGTAATATCAGTTAAAAAAGGATTACTAGGCTTATATCTGTTTGATAATTATCGGATAATTATCTGATAATTATCTTGATAATTATCTCGATAATTATCAAAGGACATATTTATCTTGATAATTTCAAACCGTGTAAATAAGTAGAATACGTACGTTGTACATGATCAGTGCGAGCGGAGCGGACGTTGTCGGCGGTCTGGCTGAGCGCGCAGTGCGCGCAGCACGAGCCCTCGCGCAAGCCCGGCTCCCCCTGCCGCGACGGGCAGCGCCCTTCCACGCACCGAGTCTACGACCAAAACATGCACCATACTAAACTCAGACACTTGTGGTGCATCACGACCAGTGATTGGAATTAGGTGTGCAATTTTGACGAAATCTAACATGGACATGCCAACGGCGTTTACAAATGGACGAAAATATCGATGAAAGTTGCATAATACATAATTACTCCATGATAATACTAAATTTAACATTTAACTTACTTAAATATTTGCTTTATTTTTTAATTTCTGATAATAGGCCATTTTCATCTATCAACAATAAATTATGAAATTATATTACTTGTATAGTTTTCATCACAGGAAATGCAAATATAACGTTATTTTCCCATGAAATCCTAAGATAAATTTTATTTTTCAAAATCAAAATTGAGGTTTTAGTATCTGTATGTCACGTGATTTCAAACGCCGACCGCCATGATGTGACGTCATTATACTAAAACATCTTTTTGACATCTTTGTTTACTTACCTACAACGTTCATCGAAATTAAACTTTAGCATTTTGACATTTCTCAATTTCAATTCAATGCCCTTTGATTTAGTTATAGTGACGTCATGCGCCGTCACCATCACGGCGGTCTGTGTTCAAATTTTTGATAATTTTTTATAACATTTAGCAGGCATATTTTGCAGAAATAAATAAATATTTCACAACACCACATACATTGATCGAAACCTTGCAACCCTGCGGGCCTATCCATACTAATGTAATGTTTGAGGTCTTTGACCCTAAATCGCACTACCGATGCCGATCACTTGATGACGTACGTAGGTTAAGGAACTATGTATTATTGTTTTATGAGCCTAACAAATCAGTGTTGTATACGCAGTCAGATCTATAATTTCATCTCCCGATACATAGGTACCTTACACACTCCTGGCAGGCGGTGTCATATTTCAATCAAAATTGGCTATTCGACTGTTTTCATGGTAAAATATAAAATTTTGAACGCGACGAAAATAAACATGTACATTGTAGTACTTACTGATTATGCCACGAGCCTTTAGCTCGAGTAGCTTGAGGGCCTAAACTTTTACTTTGGTTAACTAAAATAAATGAATCATTATAATTGTTACAGTAACGGTAAATCTTTTTGCACCATATAAAATCAACAATACAATTCATCAAAAAAATGTTTTTATGATAGACGGAATGGACAACATTTCAAAATTGCTAAGCTCTAAAACAAAATATACCAATTCTTTGTTTTCTTTTCCGCTGCTCGAATATATATTTATTCATTTTTTATATTGCTTATTTACTGAGAAAAAAATTAAAAACTAAAAAACGTAAGATGACGTCATCGGACGGCAGAATGTAAAATATTTCTTTGCTTAGCACATTATAGTTTTAAATTTACGTAATGCCAAACTCATGACATGTAACTGTCAAAAAAAAAGACAACTTGTCAACGTTGAATGTATGAATGACGTTGACAATGTTGACACTAGTATTATTTACCTTTGACAGTAGTACCTTTTTTTTATTAAAACAATGATAAGCAAAGGAATATCGCTGATTCAGCCGTCCGATGACGTCATTTGGCGCTTACGTCTATTTAGAATAAAAAGAATTTCAATAATTATTTTATGCATGAAAATGGACAAATTTTGAAAAAAGAAAAAATATGGGTCTGTTCATTTTATGTCTACTTTTATATAAAAAAACATTATGGACATGTTAAAAATTTGAAATGTTGTCCATTTTACGCGAGCGGAGCTACCACTAAGGGACCAATGCGCGTGACGTGAAAAACGCTCGCAATTCGCCAGTGGCATCTCCCTAACGAGTAAATAAATAAAAATGTGAATGTGGATTACCTCTGCAACTTCGGGCGGTCCTTTTGACGTCAATTTTAACTGTTTTGATGCTTGTTGCGGAAACTGTGTAGATGTTTGTTGCGGCAACTGTGTAGATGTTTGTTGCGGCAACTGTGTAGATGCTTGTTGCGGCAACTGTGTAGATGCTTGTTGCGGCAACTGTGTAGATGCTTGTTGCGGCAACTGTGTAGAAATCTGCTGTTTCAACGGTGTAGATACCAGTTGCGCTAATTGTACAGATTCCGATTGCGCTACCTGTATAGATATTTGTTGCGCTAAGTGTGTAGATGTCTGTTGCGGCAATTGTGCAGATGTCAGTTGCAGCAACTGTGCAGACGCATGTTGCGGTAACTGTGTAGATGCTGGTTGCGGTAACTGTGTAGATGCTGGTTGCGCTAACTGTTTAGATATCTGTTGCGATAACGTTGTAGATGTCAGTTGCGGCATAAGTGTTGATATTGTTTGCGGCGACGACGTTATCATCGGTTGCGGCGCCTTTGTTGATGTTCTTTGTGGCGCCTTTGTTGGTGTTAATGGTAGCTTCTCGAAGTCGCTCGCTTTCTTAAGGGTAGTCGGTGGTTGCTGAGAGGCCGTCGGGGACAGAGCAGGCACTGCCGTATGCAAAGACGGGGGTGGAGACTGTAGCCGTTCAGCGGGTGAGCTGGTTTCAACTGGTTTCGACGGTGATGTCGGTTCTATAAAAGAAAAATTTATATAATGATTTAGAATATTGGAATTAGTTGTACTTTATCTCATTGTAAGTGAACTATTTTAAGTTATTATGAGAAATAAAATGTCTTTTAACCTCCTAAATACACAACAGATATTCGTGTTCATAATAAATTAGCGGCGGCCAAAATTTAATTTACAAGCAATTTTGCCGGCCAGTTTATCACAATACAGCAATATCGATTCATCTCTTTTTTATGTGATAGGTGGCAGACGAGCAGACGGATCACCTGATGATAAGCGATTGCCGCCGCCCATGGACACCCGCGACACCAGTGGAATCACAAGTGCGCTGCCAACTTTTAAACCCTTTTTCCCCGGATTTGGCCTCCGGTGCCCTCACTAATGGAACGAAACACAGCACAGTGCTGCTTCACGCCGGTTTTCTGTGATGTCATTGAAAAACTCCGGTCGAACCGCCCCATGGCTCTCCAACGGTCGATCTATTTATTAGATCGATATAGTTAGTTATTTTCTGTGGAAACTTTGCTGATTTATGTAATGTAATAATATTAATATATGAAATAATGTATATTTCTGCCATTCTCAATTTCATTTGTTAAACTACTTTGCACTGCCTTCCCTTATTATTACGAATACGATATTTCTTTCCTCTACCCAAAGGTTGTCTGTAAGAAATCGCTACAAGCGATAAGACCGCCTTATTGTACTGTCTGTTGCTGTTGTATCATGCTTGTATTTTATTTTTGTGCAATAAAGAATATCTATCTATCTATCTATCTGATTTGTGTATTATTTAATTGTGTAAATTATTTCATCATCATCATCAGCCCATTTAAGTCCCCATTGCTGGGGCACAGGCCTCCCTCAATCACATGAGGGGTAATTGCCATACTCACCACGCTTGGCAGACGGGTTGGCGAGGGTTTTGATATAAATGCAGAGTTTTCCTTCTCTGGGTGTTGATGATCATGCCAGCAGCTTTACCTTAGTCACCTTTTACGACACCTCGGTAAGAGTGAGGGTGGCCTATTCTACTCTGCCGGGACCACACGGTAAATTATTTAAAACAACTGAATTGTTTGTTTTCCAAATAAATAAATCTCGAAGAAGGTTTTCAATCAATCAATCAGTCAATCAAACATTTATTGCTTCAGTTACATGTACATTGGGTAGATGTTATTTTATTGGGTGATGTTGTTTCAAAATAATGTTCTAATTTCGGCGCATGTTTGAGAACATACCTTTGGCGTGTCGCGTCGCGTCCGTTCCCCGCGGCAGCAGCCGCGTGGGCGCGCGGCGCGTGGGCACGCGCGGCACCTTGAAGTCGCTGCGCTCCTCCGCCTCCTCCGGCGGCCGGACCGTCACCTCCTTCAGCCAGTCCTGACATAACAACGTAACTAAACAACCGGCCAAGCGAGTCGCATTTTTGACGACCCGATTGGAACAGTGGTAGTGAACCCTGCCTCTGATACAAGGATGGCGGTTCGATCCCCGCACAGTACAAACATTTGTGTGCATGAACATATTTGTTTGTATTGGTCTGGGTGTTTGCTGTTATTATAAGTATGTATTTACAAAAGAAAAGTATTATATGTATATATTTGTAATCCCACTGTTGATTCTGATATCCGTAACACAGGTGCTTGAGCTACCTATCTCGGAGTCAGATCAATGTATGTGATGTTGTGAAATATTAATTTATTTATTTAATTCGCGTACGTAAGGGTTCCGAAGCAAAAAGGAAAAAAAAATGGTGTCCTGTATAGGGTTGCCGACAAGACTGTTTTAAACAGTATTATACTGTTTTTTACTAAATTTTGCTGTTGAACAAAAATGCCTCATCGTGCTCCTGACCTTTTCCCAGGTTATCTAGGGTCAGCGCAGTATGTCTTCCTTTTCCATACGTCCCTGTCATGCGTCATCGAATCATCCACCCCTTTTCCCATCATATCATTGATCACACAATCCATCCATCCACAACCAATCCATCCAAAGTATTACAATATACTGTTTTCTGCATCAAAATGCAGACACATTATTATGTGTTATACCTACTTAGCGAGAAGCTCCAAAAATATGTATTTGAAACCATAAATAAATAAAATACTGTTAGTTTCTCTAAAATACTGTTCAATAATATCCATAAACCTGAATATACATTATTTCTTCTTATTCATTATTTTCTATCTTAAAAAAAGTTGGCAGCCCTAGTCCTGTATGGGAACCTCCCTTAAATATTTATTTTATTTTTATTTTATGGAACCTGACCTTTTTCGGGATAAGGTATCCCATGTCCATCTCCTGGTTCTAAGCTACCGCTACGCCAATTTTCAGGCCAAATGGGTCAAGCCGTTCTTGACTTTTAAATTGTCTAACGAACACACGACTTTCTTATATAAATGTACTAGGTTTTCGCCCGCGGCGCTGCCAACGAAGTATTCGTTCTAGTTTATGCCACAAAAGGAACCCGTCAACTATACTCGAAACTGAAATTCAAGACAATAAAAAAAACGACAGATACGTCAAATCTATCAATGCTACTAATGTCATTGTCAAATCAAGTTTTCAGGTTTTGCCAACCTTTTTGTTATATGCTTATTTTTTTAGTATATAGGCGCAATTCAGGATAAGGATTTTCTCAAAGAAATAGAAACTTAATTACAAACTATATTTTCAACTAAATTTTATCGTAAAGAATTTAAACAAATTGACAAACAGAGTGTTGCATATTATTAAGACAGTATGGAAAAGTTAAATAAAACCATTTTTTAATTATTTTTTTTTATTTACGGTTGGTGAACCTGCGATTTGGTTAAGAGTAGGATCTCAGGTGAAGATGAAGATCCTACTCTTAACCAAATCGTAGGTTTTAAAACTCTCTTAGGTCGTAGCAAGTTGTTCACATGACAACTCACTCAACACACAAAGTGTTAAAAACGATGTAATTCAAAGACTCTTATATTAATATCCCTTTGCGGCACCTCACTGCACGAAACAACAATATGCAAGTTCAAATGTTGTACCAAATGTTATCAATACCTGAAGTGACCAAACTCAATACCAGCTTTTTCTACTATTAAGTCTTCAATTAAGTCAATAAAATTACATCTTTAAATTATAGAATTCAAATTACTCATAAATTAATTATGTCAGCGTATGTTTTTAGAAAATAGGTATATACTATTGAATCATCATTTTATTGCAGTGGCAACATTGTAGTAGCTTTTATAGCCTTGAATTCCAGTTTCCGGTATACCTGTAATGCTTACTTGTGTGTACCACAAGGTACACACAGGTAAGCATCATCATTTAATAATATTCATCTAAACTCCATTCGCATCCATTCATAGCACTTTTGTATTGATTTATTTTATTGTTACAGCTCCCTTTTTACTTAAAAAACGAAATTCTAAAACTTAAACTGTATCTGTTCAAACTATTGAAATAAACAACAATTGGAAATCTAAAATGTTTTATTGAATCAACGCATCGCATTGCGTTGCAAACTGACCACTAGGGATGCACAATACCGTGCAAAGTGGAAGCGAAGCGAGCTGGGCTCCAACTCGAATGGTTTAGGATGCAACCAGGACAAATCGCTAAGATAATGATGATGACAGAACCCTAAAAAAGACTGTATGGAAACACTACAAACCTCGACCATGGCGCGCTTGCGAGTCTTGCACCTCAGCGGGTCCAGCAGCCCCCGGGCCTTCCTCTGCTTCTGCGCCGACTCTTTCTTCGGCGTGGACGTGCTCACTCGCTTGGCGGGGGAGGATGCGTGCTTCGGGCTGTCTGGGGGCTTCGGCGTGTCTGCATGTCAGGAAATCGTAGTAGTAGTAAAGGTTTTTAATTAGAGCGATGGTAGCTCTGAACGTGCCACCTATAAGAAGGTCATGGTTCGGATCAGAGCATGCACCTCTTGTGCATCCCCATGTGCACATTTCTATCATTAACTCGGCGGTAAGAGAATACATTGTGAGGCAACCTGCACGTTTTGGCTTCTGAAACTTTGTACCTAATCCCTCTCTGGTCGTGTGACGCTGGTGTCTCATCGGAATATGAGTAAGGGAATAGAGAGTGCACTTGTGTTTGCGCACACGTTTGAGCACCAATAATTAATCATGCGTACGTGGCTGATCGTTGAGATTGGCCGCCGTAGCCGTACTCGGTTGCAAGATAATTTATATTTATTTATTTGACGACCTGATTGGAACAGTGGTAGTGAACGCTGCCTCTGATACAAGGGTTGCGGGTTCGATCCTCGCACAGTACAAACATTTGTGTGCATGAACATGTTTGTTTATATTGGTCTGGGTGTATGCTATGTATTATAAGTATGTATTTACAAAAGAAAAGTATTATATGTATATATTTGTAATCCCACTGGTGATTCTGATATCCGTAACACAGGTGCTTGAGCTTCCTATCTCGGAGTCAGATCAATGTATGTGATGTTGTGAAATATTTATTTATTTATTATTTATTTTAATTAGAGCGATGGTAGCTCTGAACGTGCCTCCTATAAGAAGGTCATGGTTCGGATCAGAGCATGCACCTCTTGATTTTTCAAATCTATGTGCACATTTCTATCATTAACTCGGCGGTGAGAGAATACATTGTGAGGCAACCTGCACGTTTTGGCTTTTGAAACTTTGTACCTAATCCCTCTCTGGTCGTGTGACGCTGGTGTCCCATCGGAATATGAGTAAGTGAATAGGGAGTGCCCTTGTGTTTGCGCACACATTTAAGCACCAATAATAAATCGTGCGTACGTGGCTGATCGTTGAGATTGGCCGCCGTAGCCGTACTCGGTTGCAAGATAATTTATATTTATTTATTTAATGAATGGGTATACGATTTTAAACTTTCGCGTTGCAATATACAAATAATTAATGTACACAGGACAAAACGCGGCTATTCTTATATGTAAGTACATACTCGTAGTAGCATCTACTCACAGCTTGTGCAGCAGTGTGAAATACTAACACTGAAGGATATCAATAGCGGGTGACGCAACGAAAGATATTCGGAAACATTCTGGGACCAACCAAATTAGAAGCGGGCCGATGATGGGTGGATATCACGTACCAGTCAGATTTTCATTTGCGAAAACCCTCTTCAAACGCAAACGCACAGCGCCCCTACCGGGAGACTTTCCCGTGTTCTTCCTCTCACCCACCAATGCACAAAATGTTGACTGACCGGTTTGAGCAGCTAAATTTGTTTTATTTTACTTAAATTTCTTATTATTTGCTTTTTTGTATTGGTTTGTTTAAATTTAATTCGTTTTAGGGCAGATTCTAAGAACCGGACCGTTATAAGAGAATCCTTACTATCCGCGTGGTAATTTACTCCGTTAATTCATTTTCGCAATAAAATAAAATAAAAAAATAAAAATCGTTTATTGCAGGTAACAGTATAACCCATATCAATACTATACTATACTAGTTTTTTAGATTTTCGCGTTGCATTATAACTATAATGTATCAATGCGGGTCCGCTCGTGACCACGGCTGCTGTAACGTAGCCGAAACGTCGGGCCAAATATGGGAGTACACTATGTTGTTTCACATAATAAAGATCGTGTTAATCCCCGTATTGATACATTATACTATACTATACTAATGAAATTAAATTAAATAGTGAAAAATAGTCAAGGTCATAACATTATTATTATTACAATTGATTAATTCAATTTGGAAACAATAAATAAAATTAAAAATAAAATTAATATAATAAAATTAGATTGAAATCACATTAAAAAAACAAAAATCAAAAAATAACATATGAGAAAAAAATAAATAAATAATAATAATAATTAAAATAACACTAACACTACACAACTGATCAATAAATTGCTGCCCTTCCCGTAACCGTGGCGACGTGGATGTGCCCGCTACAGCAGCCACGGAGAAAGGGGCAATCGACCCTGTCCGCGATCATCCTAAGGAACTCATTGTATTCATCCAAAGTCGGTATAACTATACTTTATTGCATGAGTGAATGAACGAATGACATTATAAACCGACAAAAACAATATGTAATGTATTGTTTTGTGGTTCATGATAATGAAAGCGGAATATTTTTTGTTAAGCCAAACATGTAATGCCAAAAATCAAAAACAGCTGTGACAATAAATAATGAAGACGGGAATTAACACAATATTTATTGTGATTTAATTATAGTTATAATGCAAAAATCTAAAAAAAGCTGTGACAATGACAACGCCATTTGGGATTCCCTTGGATTTTGTTATTCTGTCAAAATTGGCGGTCTATCGATTTACCATTGGAATAGGCGTTTACTGTTGATTGAGTAGGTAGAACAAAATGAATATTTCTGATTACCTTTAGTCTTGGCGTCTGCTGGTGCATTCTTGACAGGAGATCGCGAGGAGCGCGCGGGCGCTGCGTCGACGCGCTTGCGCGACGGGCTCTGCGGCGGGCTCCCGCTGACTCCTAGATGGCCAATACCATTGTATTGCAGATCAATGAAGACAATGACAACGAAATTTTTAATACACTAGGCGAATAAACATAGTACAGGCCGCGGCACTTAAGGCGACGGGTAGCCCTTAACTAGCGACACCATTCGTTTTTAATTGTTAGCTACTAAACCGGATCTATTTTAAACAATTTCGGGGTAACAATCTCATGGCAAATACTTATACTATTTATTAAATCACCACTCAAGGTCACCGCTAGTCTTATTTGCCGGGGCCTGTATACACCGTCGCTTACTGAATATTTGAGAAACTTCTCAAAAGTATTAAACTAATGAAAATAAACATTTATTAAAATATATAAAAAAAAAATTACCTCCCCATAAGAAACTGTAAATTAGCTCATTTTTTTTAATACTAGAGGCGAACAATCGAGCAAGCGAGTCACCTGATGGAAAGTAATCAACGCCGCCCATGAACACCCGCGAAATCAGAGAGATCGCTTATGTTTTGCCGGCCTTTTTACAAAAAGAGTACGCTCTTCTCTTGAAGGTCCGTAAGTCGTAGCCGTCCGGAAATACTCCTGCAGCCAAACCGTTGCACAGAACTGAGGTACGTGGAAGAAAGTCCGCGAAAATCGCAAAGTATTAGACCGCCATCCATCGAGATAATAAGGATGGAATAAAAACGCTTGCGAGTGGTTCGATTTAAGAATTCAGCTGCAGGGAGTAGTCCAAACAGTTCCTCAGAGCACTCCCCATGATAGATGCGGTATAGATTAGATTAGATTATTAGTGCAGTGATTAATGCAACTAAATGACAAGGCGTTTTTACAAATTAAATTACTGTTTTTTTTTTGTTTTCATTAGTATGATAACCTCGAGGAGTTTCCTACTAAATAGAATCGGGTACTAAATAAAAATACGGTGTATAGTAGGTGAATAGAAATACTTACTCTTAGAAACTCTCTTGCGGGTTACGGGCGGTGAGGGCGCTGTAACTGTCGGCTGTTCTGTTGCTTTTGTTCTTGGTTGAGTATTGCTGTTTGCATCTGCGTAAATAAACTTTTCTATTATATTAAGTTTTCATTTTTTTTTATATATACTACAACTTCCATCGGACACTGGTTCCGTGCCTTTTTTGTGCTTATTTTATTTTTAAAGGGTTACAAAATTTGAAAAATTTGCTCCGCGATAAAATTTAAATTAAATAAAATTACAATAGCTTAAGTTTAAGCAGTCATGCATGATTATTGTCAGTAGGTTGAATTTGGAATTATTGTAATTGTAAGTAGTGTTATTATTATTTTTTTGTCTTTGGGGTAGGGGGTTGTTTTTTATGTAGTTTATGGGCCTCAGAGCCCCCTCTGAGTGCTGGTTTTGACGTATGTGGATATTTTATGTTTTGTTTGCAAGCTTGTCCCTAACCGTGTCATCACCCCGGCGGTTTTCATTTCAGGGATACATGTTTTAGATAAAAGTTTAGTTCTTTTTATCTCAAAAGCTCGCATTGTTTATCTTCCTCAACGGTTACCTGTATTTTTCGTTCTGAATAAAATAAAATAGTGAAAATTTGCGACATATATATAGGGTGTATCGGTAAACTTGAAGTACCTAATCTACCAACCATTCTGAACAACTGTTGTTCTGCGTCTTTTGCAAATCGCTGAAACATTTTGACCGACTCCCCATACCAAATCACAACAAAAAACCGCCTTCAAAAACCACTCGAAAAAATGTGTTACTGAAGTCGGCGCCTAATCTCTGTTGAGTAATTGAATGTACTACAAGATTCTTTTTTTTTTTCTTTATTCTTTATTACCTTCCAATTTCCTTAAAAGTACTAACGTAGCTTAATTAAAATAAACTATAATTTATTACAAATACAATTAGACTATTGAGTACAATGGACAACATTTCAAAATTGCTAAGCTCTGAAACAAAAAATACCATTTCTTTATTTACTTTTCCGCTGCACGAATATATATTTATTAATTTTTTATATTGCTTATTTACTAAAAAAAAAATTAAAAACTAAAAAACGTAAGATGACGTCATCTGACGGCAGAATGTAAAATATTTCTTTGCCTAGCACATTATAGTTTTAAATTTACGAAATGCCAAACCCATGACATGCAATTGTCAAAAAAAAGACAACTTGTCAACGTTGAATGAATGAATGACGTTGACAATGTTGACACTAGTATTATTTACCTTTGACAGTAGTACCTTTTTTTTATTAAAACAATGATAAGCAAAGGAATATCGCTGTATTCAGCCGTTCGATGACGTCATTTGGCGCTTACGTCTATTTAGAATATAAAGAATTTTAATAATTATTTTATGCATGAAAATGGACAAATTTTGAAAAAAGAAAAAATATGGGTCTGTTCATTTTATGTCTATTTTCATATAAAAAAACAATATGGACATGTTAAAAATATGAAATGTTGTCCATTGATTGGACTACTTATACAATAACGATGCGTTAGGAAGGCGGTTAGTGTACGAGAGAGTAAACCCTACCCGCGCCGCTAAGTTAAAACTGTGTTGAGGCCGGCCCGTGTCCATCATTCATTCAGATTATTATCTAGATAGTATTGGGCGCCGACATCGGTAACATCTTTTCTCGAGTGTACTGTTATAAAATGTTATCTGAAGTGTATGAAGTGTTAAAAATATTATTTTACATATTTTAGTTCGAGGTTTTTAAATGCGGTTTTTTATCTCCCTGGCTGCACCACCAAATAACTAACAGCCTAAATGTGCGTACAGTATTGAAAGAATGATCCTTTCACTCTTAACCGTTGACGAGTTTCCATCGTCAGTTGAGCCACATAATACAAAAACATTACATGTGAATATAAAAATTGAGGATTACCCTCGATTCCACTAGGATCCCATCATTACAGGATCTAATGATGGTGACAATGGGACCAACTTGGGAGTGTGCTCTTTCAAATAAAAAATAACTGTGCAAATCGGTCAATAATTGGCGGAGAAATCGGTGAACATACATAAAAATTATAAATATATATATACACCGTTATTTTGTTATCTTTTACATCCCAAAAACTTCATAAAAGGTATCGTAAATAAAGTCCTTTAAGCATATAATAGAATGTATGCAACAGCAGATATTTTTTCACTTATTTTGTTTTTTACGTAATTATCTTATTTTTAATTTGAAGATTATTACTACACACGAGTGTAGATATGAAATATTATTTTACACTTTTTATTTCGTGGTTTTTGAAAGCGGTTTTTATTATACTCATCATCAGCCTATCGCAGTCCACTGCTGGACGTAGGCCTCTCCAATTGTTCGCCACTGTGATCTATCCATGGCTTCTCGCATCCAGCTCTTGCCAGCCATCCTGCGCAGATCGTCCCCCCACCTAGCCAGAGGGCGCCCTACATTACGTTTGCCAAGACGCGGTCTCGACTCCAGAACTCGTTTACCCCATCGGTTGTCGGTTCTGCGGCTAATATGGCCAGCCCACTGCCACTTAAGCTTGCTAATCCGGTGAGCAATGTCGATGACTTTGGTTCTCTGCCGGATCACCTCATTTCGGATTCGATCTCGGAGAGAGACGCCGAGCATTGCTCGTTCCATAGCCCGCTGAGCAACCTTTAACTTTTTTATTATACTGGTGATAAATTATCCTAATTTTTTTTCGAACCCTGCCTCCCATAGTATTTCCTTTGCGCTATCGCTCGCGGTGAAATTGACCCGCTTTGCAAACGGTCCACCCCGCAAATCGCAAAATCGGTTGGTATTTGACTCACGCGCACGTTTGGCGGGCAACCGCTTGGCCAGCGCGCGCCGGCGCGGCAGCAGCGACGCGACGCTCGACGCCACGGACACGCGCCGGTGCACCAGGCGTCGCGTCATCCCTCCGCCAACTCCTGAAAATTGTCATAATCTATAATATAAAAATGAATCGCAAAATGTGTTAGTAAGCGCATAACTCAACAACGCCTGGACCAATTTGGCCAATTATTTTTTTTAAATGTTCGTTGAAGTCCAAGGATATTATATATTCTTACGGCGAGAAAAAATCGAATAATTGTCGGGAAAACTCTAAAAACAGCCCTTTTCTTTTTCACATACAAAACGTAGAATCAATTTGAGTTTTATTGCTATTATATAAAGTTCATTATTGTTGCCACATTAAAATTTTTTTTGACAGGACGAAGTCTGTCGGGTCAGCAAATAAATATTTCACAACATCACATACATTGATCTGACTCGGAGATAGGTAACTCAAACACCTGTATTACGGATATCAGAATCAACAGTGGGATTACAAATATATACATATTATACTTTTCTTTTGTAAATACATACTTATAATACACAGAAAACACCCAGACCAATTCAAACAGACATGTTGATGCACACAAATGTTTGTGCAGTGCGGGGATCGAACCCGCAACCCTTGGACGAAAGGCAGCGTTCACTACCACTGTTCCAAAAGGGTCGTATAATAAAGTATAGTATCGATGCCGGCGGATCCATCATAGAAATGAAGTCATCGCTACTATGATGGGATTAGGCTTAATCACCGGGCTTGCTAAATGCGGATCGGTGATCACAAACCCGAGCTATGTTCGAAAAATTCGAAACATACTTCTGGCTCGACCCGGGAATCGAAACCCATAAGGCCTCACTTAAAGCTGACGTTACGACTGCAGCGGAATTTCCCTCTCTTTCACACGCGCTGTGTGTCTATTTTGTTTTGATGCGGCAGGTATATTCTCGTTTGTTACGGGACGGCTTTTAATTAAGCCACCTGGACTCCGAGATCACGGCCCGGTACTTAAACCACTAGACCATCAGGGCGTCAGACCAGCAGGGGATCGGGGAACGATTAATTGGGAATGATATGCCGAGTTGATTATAATTTATAAATAAATATTTATATATTCACCATCGTTATGTACGTACAGCCACACATCAAAGTATGCAAACCTGTAAAACTTCCTCCGTTGATTCTCACCTTAACGTCAAACACGTTCGGTTCAATATCAATTGAGGAATTTTGACAGATTGTAGTAATCTGATGTGTGGCTGTCGGTACACTATGGAAGCAATAAAAAATTCAACCTGTTTGCATCAGTGGTAGCGAACGTTGCCTCTGGTGCAAGGGCTGCGGGTTCGATCCCCGCACAATACAAATGTTCATTGTTGGTTGTTGTGTGCATGAACATGTCTGTTGTCATTGGCTTGGGTGTTTTCTATGTATTAGAAGTATGTATTTACAAAATAAAAGTATCAAATTGTAATTCTGCTGTTGGTTCTGATATCCGTAACACAGGTGTGATGATAAATGTGGGCCACGCTTCGGCAGAATGGGCCGGCCCGACCGGAGTGATACCATGGCCTCAGAGAAAACCGCCGTGAAGCATTGTGCTGTATTTCGCTGGGTGCTGCGTTAACTCACGCACCGCAACCGTATAAGAGTTATCTTACGACTTACTTTTGGGCATCCACTCCCCAATACTGATTTATTTCTTAACAAAAGAGAGAAATATCTCTCAAATTACCTCTTTCTCTAATTGAGGGTACCGGAGGCCCAATCCGGGGGCAACGGGGGTGTTAAGGCCAACCTTTTACACCCCCGCGACACCAGTGGAGTCACAAATGCGCTGCCAACCTTTAAATCTTTCCCCCAGACTGGGCCTCCGGTACCCTCACTCACGCAGCGAAACATGATCGGCGAGACACAATCGAAACACAATCCTCAACAGCGCAATTTTGACTCCACTGGTGTCGCGGGGATCTATAGGCGGCGGTAATCGATTACCATCAGGCGAGCCGTCTGCTCGTCTGCCACCCATCACATTAAAACAAACAGCTGGTGCTTGAGCTACCTAACTCGGAGTCAGATCAATGTATGTGATGTTGTGAAATTTTTATTTATATTTATGAAGAATTGAGTATTGTGAATTTTGTCCTTGTTACCTGTAGCGGCCTGGTGGCGCTCGCTGCGGCGGATGGAGCGCTGCAGTCTGGCCAGGCCGCTCGCAGCCGGCGTAGGCGCCCGCAGGGCCCCGCCGCGGCCCTTGCTCCCTGCAGAGCCAAGTCAAAGTCAAAAGATTCTGAGTTGTTTCTGGCCGAGAACATCCGGCAAGAAACTCGCCAGTTACTGTTTTTAATTGCCAACTTTTTGTTACAATGGTTTATTACACTACCCTCATACCAAGTCATAAAGTCTAATGCAACACAAAAATAGAATGAAGCAAATTAAAAGCGTAATAAGGTCCCCCAAAGGTGGCACCTGTTTACAAGCGTGACGTATGTGTCAGCCATCATTTCACTCATCCATATTAAAGGGAATGCAATCGTCATCGTCAGCCCATTTAAGTCCCCACTGCTGGGGCACGGGCCTCCCTCAATCACATAAGGGGTAATTGCCATACTCACCGCGCTTGGCAGACGGGTTGGCGAGGGTGTTGATATAAATGCAGAGTTTTCCTTCTCTGGGTGCTGATGATCATGCCAGCAGCTTTACCTTAGTCGCCTTTTACGACACCTCGGTGCGAGTGAGGGTGGCCTATTCTACTCTGCCGGAGACCACACGGCAATAACCCGCTACATAGCGCCACCACCACAGAGACATTTAAGTGAGCAGGACTACTTAGGTTCCCCTCATAGGTCACAAAGATTTGTAGTTACTTAATCCAATACGCAACCATTATTACAAAATAAAAACGAGTTTAAATCAATCATATCCCTCCCTTAAAACACGCCGTACCAAAACAAATGTACAAAACGCAGTCGCATTGTATACCGCCAACTTAAAGTATTTTGTTCTTTCTTTGATCCTACTGTTCATATTATGTTACTGGGTTAACATAGTACCAAATCATACTTCTATTCAATGTTTGTATAATAATATTAATATACGGTCAGAATAAAAAAAAGCTTAACACTTCAGTACCATGTCAAAGTAACTGTTCTGCCTATTATAAACAGTTTCTAAGCGGTACGTTAAAAATGTTACTTCGACATGGTACTAATGTGTTAAGCTACTTTTGATGCTGACCGTGCAATGTCTACGAAAAATAGTTGACATGTCTAGGGATGTACCTTGTGTCTTTTCAGATGTTGATAGCATTTGGTACAACATTTCAACTTACATGTTTTTGCAGTGAGGTGTCGCAAGGTGATATTTATATAAGAATCTTTTAATTACTGCATCACTGCTATTGTGTGTTGAGTGATTTGTCACGTGAACAACTTGCTAGGACTAACGAGTCTTAAAACCTGCGATTTCATTAAGAGTAGTCTCGGCAGAATCCGTAGGTCGATAAACGCCTAAACGCTAAACGCCTTGTTTTATGAGAGACTGAGACTTTGACTGACTTCGACTGTTAACCACCCACTTTATCAAAATATCACTTTACAATTTTCCTTACGAGTTATTTCGATTAGTAATGCCTTAAATCTAAAACATGTACAAAACTGGACGAATTAATTACAAGAGTGGTGGAAAACTTTATTATACAAAAAAAACCTCATTTTTTTGCAAAAAAACACCTCCTTTTTTCCGTCTGATCAGACAGAATAATAGAGGATTTTTTTGTGATGAAGTTTTTTTTTTATGATATAGGTGGCAGACGAGCAGACGGATCACCTGATGGTAAGCGATTACCGCCGCCCAAGGACGCCTGCAACACCAGTGGTGTCACAAGTGCGCTGCTTACCTTTTCACCCCCCTTCCCCTGGATTGGGCCTCCGGTACCCTCACTCACGCAGTGAAACACAGCGCATGCACTGCTTCACGCCGGTTTTCTGTGAGGACGTGGTATTACTCCGGTCGAGCCGGCTCATTCATGCCGAAGCGTGGCTCTCCCACTCTTGAATGGTTTCTCCCACTCTCGAAGTAGTAAGAAGAAAATCAAATTCGATATAAGTCGACTTGTACCACTTTTCACAGGACGCACAGAATTGTTATTTGTTAGTTCTTCCACTTCTCACTTCCCATGTATCTATTTCATCAACAAACATTTGTGTTGGTGCGGGAATCGAAGCCGCGACTCTCGCGTCTCAAGCGGCTTGAGCGCCGGTTGAGACGACCACAGCGCTAAACGGGTCGAGAGTAACGAGGTTGCTCACCTCGTCGCTTGCGCAGCCGCTTGGGCGACTTGCGGCGCAGCGTCTGCGCGATGAACTGCAGCGGGCGGTCGTCCTCGTCAGTCTGCTCCGACGCCGGCGGCGACGCCATGCGCCGCTTCCGAGCCTGCAAGATAAATAAATAATAAAAACGATATTCATATAAACATCTCATACATTGACCTGATTCCGTACCATAGTCCATTCAGTATCTGAAGGTGAATAAGAGAGTTAAAACTTTATGTTACATGCATGTGTCTTCTATCGCATCTACAATGGGGAGTGTTCCGAGGAGCTGTTCGGCCTTATTCCGCTGCAAATTTTCACCATCGTACATCACGCCAGAGCTACAAATTTCACCCACATATCTTGGATGGCCGTGTGGTCCCCGGCAGAGTAGAATAGGCCACCCTCACTCTTACCGAGGTGTCTTAAAAGGCGACTAAGGTAAAGCTGCTGGCATGATCATCAGCACCCAGAGAAGGAAAACTCTGCATTTTTATCAAAACCCTCGCCAACCCATCTGCCAAGCGTTGTGAGTATGGCAATTACCCCTCATGTGATTGAGGGAGGCCCGTGCCCCAGCAGTGGGGACTTAAATGGGCTGATAATGATGATGATGATCTTGGATGGATTAAACTCCACCACAGTGCGCTTCTCACGTCACTTTCTACCGCGCGTAGTAAAACTATGTAATCAGCTACCAACTATGTGTGTTTCCGAACAGATACGATCTGGTGATTTTCAAGAAAAGAGCGCATTTTTCCCTTAAGATCCGGCAACGCATCTGTGATGCCCCGTGTGTCGGTGATGTCCATGGGCGGCGGTAATTTACTTACCATCAGGTGAGCTGTCTGCTCGTTTGCGTGCCATAATGTAAAAAAAATTGAACTTTCTACAAATAAAAATATTAAGCTGTAAAAATCATTACCTTTTTTTTGTTCTCATTCTTCTAAAATATTAATGTTTCTCAATTAATCTGAATAAGAACTTAAAATAATTATTACCAATATAATGGACAACATTTCAAAATTGCTAAGCTCTGAAACAAAAAATACCAATTCTTTGTTTACTTTTCCGCTGCTCGAATATATATTTATTCATTTTTTATATTGCTTATTTACTGAGAAAAAAATTAAAAACTAAAAAACGTAAGATGACGTCATCGGACGGCAGAATGTAAAATATTTCTTTGCTTAGCACATTATAGTTTTAAATTTACGTAATGCCAAACTCATGACATGTAACTGTCAAAAAAAAAGACAACTTGTCAACGTTGAATGTATGAATGACGTTGACAATGTTGACACTAGTATTATTTACCTTTGACAGTAGTACCTTTTTTTTATTAAAATAATGATAAGCAAAGGAATATCGCTGATTCAGCCGTCCGAAGACGTCATTTGGCGCTTACGTCTATTTAGAATAAAAAGAATTTCAATAATTATTTTATGCATGAAAATGGACAAATTTTGAAAAAAGAAAAAATATGGGTCTGTTCATTTTATGTCTACTTTCATATAAAAAAACAATATGGACATGTTAAAAATTTGAAATGTTGTCCATTTGTAAAAAATATCTTATGAATTGCATAAAGCGCTAATCGGAATATTTGCACATAGGGATTGACACAAACAATCGCAATAAATCAGTAATCGGTATGGCTGCCATCATACCATAGAATCGCGATTATTGTGTCGTTCAAAATATGTCCGCTTGGATTGCATTAGGGACCAAGAACTGGTAATTTCTCTTGGTGACGAAGTGGTTCCGACACGTCAAGCGAGAGTTGTTATTTTTCAGATGAATAAGATGCATAATATTTCATCATTAATGATTAATTGCGTGTGTACCACTAAGAATATTTACATATAGTATTCCATATCCAGATCGTTCAAATTCGTGGATAAAATGTTGATTAAGTTTAAAAATAATAAGTCGATTAGATTTCTAAAGACAATATTCTCGTTTTTAAAAAATCGGTTAGGTTTAGAAGTAGCGTCTAACTTTTAATGTCAAAATAGATTTGTCCTATTCACCTTCAGATTCTGGATGGACTATAAGTAGCTTAAGCATTTGTGTTACGGATATCAGACAACAGCGGAATCACAAATATATACTTAAATATTTTGAAACCTTTAAGCATTTGGAAACCTTTTTCACAATTTGGTCACAAAAAAACCTTTATTATTATGAACGGTTTTGTACACTCGTTCTCGTTTTTAGTACTCGGTTTTGTACAAGTTAGCGGATCTTTTGATCTAGAGGTTTAAGTACCAGGCCATGCTTTTTTTATGTGAAAGGTGACAGACGAGCAGACGGATCACCTGATGGTAAGCAAATGCCGCCGCCCATGGACATCCATGACACCAGCAGAGTCACAAATGCGCTGCCAACCTTTAAACCCCCTCTTTCCCCCAGACTGGGCCTCCGGTACCCTCACTCACGCAGCGAAACATGATCGGCGAGACACAATCGAAACACAATCCTCAGCAGCACTGTGTGCTGCTTCACGCCGATTTCCTGTGCGATCGTGGTATCACTCCGGTCGAGCCGGCCCATTCATGCCGAAGCGTGGCTCTCCACGTCTCACATGATCTCTTCGTTCGATCACCAGGATGGACAAAAAGGTGTTTCAAATTTTTGAACATAGCTCGGGTTTGTGATCACCAAATTAGGCAAGCGTGTTTATTTAGCTTGATCCCATCATAGTAGCGAGGACTTGATCGCTTGGATGATGAACGGGTTTCCCTCAAGTGGGACAGTAGGTATAAGACTCTTTCACTCACCCCTACTGGAACCTTCCGGATATCATTCATACGCTCCAGAACCACAACCGGTTCTCTGTGCTTCTTATGAAGATCTGAAAATAACATCATAACTGTACAATTTCCTTACAACAATTTACGCAATGAAAAGTTGTACAGTCAACAGCAAAAGTTGAAGCACACTTTTCGCAGCTAGTGGCTCGTATGCTCCTCGGAATAAGAACTACAAACCGCGAAATGTGCGTCTACTTCTGCTATTGACTGTACAATCACACAAAGAAAGATTTATTTTTAATAAGAAACTTTAAAGTATCGCGTATAAATAAATTCGATGTGCCTTACAAATAACAGTTACAGTTAACATAAAGAGTATGTATGTCGCAGGCATATTGAAGAAACCCGCCAATTTACTTTTCCTTTTTTTATTCTCAGTACAAGAACATTACTACTACTGTACTAGTAGGAGAACAGGTGCGAGAAAATGCTGAGTTAGTGATAAGTGGTACCGCGCAGGTGCGCGTAGTTAAAGACTGCGAAGGAGGGTAGACGATATGTCTGCCAGTAACAAATTACCCGCAAAAACTTCAGTTACGTCGTGACCATGGCGCTTGCAACAACGCCAAAACTCACTCAAAAATAAATTACATGGTAGAAATATCTTCAATAACTATTCTAATAACTTTTTTGACACAACATGCTTAATATTCAGCCGTGCACCACCACCAGGCGAGGATTGTAAACGCCGAAACATCAAACAAATACATCTGATTCGACAATATCGGGGCAAATTGATCGCTTTAAATATCTAAGAGCCAGCACGCACTGGCGACTTTTGTCAGTGTGTGTACCTGTCGCATCCAAACAAAGGGGAATCACTCCGAGATGGAAAAAATAAAAGTAAAAAAACTAAAACCCAACTACGACAAAAAACGTCGCTGAAAAAGTATAAAACAAGCCTTCGTTGTCAATTTATGCAATATTCACTATGTAGAGATAAAATTTCATGTTTGGAAAGGCGTAGTCACACGTTAAATATACTACCCTTTGCCAACGTGTGACTGCGGATTTCCAAACATGAAATTTTATCTCTACATAGTGAATATTGCATAAATTGACAACGAAGGCTTGTTTTATACTTTTTCAGCGACGTTTTTTGTCGTAGTTGGGTTTTAGTTTTTTTACTTTTATTTTATTTGTACTATTTTGGTGTCCAAGTGCTAGTAATATATATATATAGGGTGAATTTTTAATCACTATCCAAAATTTAATATGATGATCGGCTGCTAAAATTATTATATACGTATTTTTTCTTTTAGTGTCATCCAGTACTAAAATATTGAGATATGGTATTTCAAAGTTATCCGAAAAATACTGATATAATTGTTCACCGCGCGTCGCGCTCAGGCGCCGCCCACCGCCGCCCGCGCCGCCCGCCCCACCAACTTCATTCATAACATCCATAAGCTGCAAATTTTTCCTTCATACTTTAACGGGCTTAGGACCGTCAGATTGCAAAAGACGTGAATAAAATTTCAGTCATACTTATTAACATTTAAATTAGCTAGGTAGGTATTTATTTACTCTTATTTTATAAAGTTTATTGAGTAGGTAGGTAGTTAGCACTTTTTGCAATAAGGCGTATTTAAAAAAATTGAATCAACTTTTCAAAAATTAATTCAAATTACTTACCTACAATAAAACAAAATCCAATCAAAATCCTGATAAACTAAGTGTATTTTAATAACTGTTCAAAATGCAAACCATTTCTTTCTAAACAGAGTCTCGCACGTTTTTGCACATTGTCTTTTAATTTGTTAAGCACTACAGTGTCTCACTTCATCAAATGCACGTATGATTTGCAGTTTTAATGCGTCTAGGCTTTGGGCCTCTTCCACATACACGGGTCTTTTCACTTCACCCCACAAAAAAAAGTCACCTCGATTTCTACTGGCAGTCTTTGCCTCCCACGCCCTTGTACCTACATGTGAAGGAGTGGTGAACTGGCCATGATCTAACAGCCTTTGGGTGGCAGCCAGAATGGTAGCACGGTTCGGAACCGAAGGGTTCACTACAACCTGATTTGCGAAGGCGAGGAAGGCTTTGAGCTTTGTGCAAACTCTCGCCACTTAAAAAGTAACATCGCACCATTTCATAATACTCGCGGTTTGAGTACATCGCGGGATCGCAATTCGCCCGAGATGACACGCTTTCGCCGGGAATGCGCGGGCGACTGTGGTCTGCGTGACCTTTGTGCTTGTTTGTGCCGAATTAGTGCTTTGTCTTTGATTTGTCGCCGCTCGCCGCCACCTCGCCGCTCTCCCCCGCAGCCCTTCCCGCCTCCGCACCGCACGCGCAGGTGTGAGGTGTCCCGTGTCGCCCATTGATATTGCCGCTTTACGTACTCAATGTTTACATTATGTTTTACGATAGAAATGGTTACCACGCTCAATTGATAATTGGATCGGGAAAATGATTTTTTTGTAAAAATATGACCTACATTTTTTTTTGCAGAAATGGGTTCTATTAACGATACCTAATGCCCAAAAAAATTTTGGATAGTGATCAAAAAATCTTCAAAATGTACAAGTCAAGCGCTTTCAAATGATACCAAACACGGCATATTTATCATAACTTTATTTTTTTACTCTGTATGTTTTGTCCGCTAGAGGGCGCCACATTAGATTTTGTGAAACTCAAAATGTACAAGTCAAGCGCTTTCAAATGATACCAAACACGGCATATTTATCATAACTTTATTTTTTTACTCTGTATGTTTTGTCCGCTAGAGGGCGCCACATTAGATTTTGTGAAACTTCATATAGCCTATAACCAGCGGACGATCAAGACGCTTATAATGATATGTCATTTGTCGAATTCTGATAAGTAGTTAAGAAGTTACGTGGAAACAGATGAACATACATACATACATACATACATACATACATACATACATACATACATACATACATACATACATACATAGCCTGTCAAAATCATAACCCTCCTTTTGCTTTGCCGTAGTCGGGTAAAAAGGCGCAGGCAGTTTTGTGGGCGATATTACGAGGATGGATTGAAAAGTCCGCGGCCTCAACAAGAAAACAATATAATATTTAAACAAAAGTAATTTTATTTTTCCACGTAATCTCCACTTAACGCTTCTTCCATCTGGTTTCCACCACCCGTATGTCGGTCAAAAAAAAGTTTCTTCAAGGCCTTCAAAAAAGTCAAACACCTCCTCATTTGTTGAAAATGTTTGACCTCCAAGGTGTTTGTTTAGTTTGGGAATAAATGAATGTCTGAATGTGCCAAATAAGGGGAACAGGGGGGGTTGGGGCTGTAATTCAAAGCCACATTCACGACTTTGAACCATCACGTTTTAACAGACATGTGAACGCGTGCATTATCCTGACGGAATAACACTTTTTTGCTGAGTAATCCTGGCCTCTTCTCTTTGATTGTTTAACGCAAACGACGTAAAAAGATGCAGTAATACGCCGAGTTTATAGTTTCACCTTTTGCAAGTTAGTCCAAAATGATGACACCGTTAGTACCCCAAAAAACTGACGCCATCTTCTTGCTAGCTGAAAAAATTGTTTTGCATCGGTTCATCAGGTTTTTTCCACTGCTGGGATTGCTGTTTTGACTCTGGGGTGTAGTGGTGTACTCCGGCTTCATCTATTGTCACAAATCTGTCCAAAAAATCTTGTGGATTAGCCTCAAACATTTCAAATGTTTCCAAACAGCGACGAGAAATGGTGAGCCGTATTCTTTTTTGTTCAACAGAAAGCAATCTGGAACCCACCGCGCATAAACCTTAGAAAATCCAAGTTCATTGACAATGATGTTTTGTGTTCGTTCATACGAGATGCCAACAGTGTCTGAAATCTCTTTGATGGTCAAACTCCTATCTGCCAATATCAGATCACAGATTTTCCCGATGTTTTCTTCAGTGGTAGACGTCGTAAGCCGGCCGGAGCGAGGGTCATTTTCAATACTCTCTCGTCCGCGTTTAAATTCTGCAACCCACCTTTTCACAGTCCTATACGACGGAGCAGATTCCCCCAATGTTGTTGACATATCTTCGTATTTGATGACCGCGCGTTGCTCGATTTTCTCCATTCTTTAAAAACGCTGCACTTGGGCTAAGTGCAGATCACACAATTCAGTGTAATTTAAAAATAGATAATGCTATTGCGATAGAATTTTACAACGTGACAACCAGAGAGTAAACAAATCGAATGAGGTCGGTTACATTAAAATTGTTCAAGTATTTATGTGTTGGGCCGCGAATATTTCGATCCACCCTCGTATGAATGTTCCGCGAACATTTTGAGGATGAAGAATTCAAAATCGAACCATTGTGCTGATTGATGACGCGCGCTTCGCTCCCCCAGTAGACGTCGTGCCAGATGGACCATACATGGGTTTAATATCAAAATCGAGTACATACCTGTACGTCGTCGCACGAACGTTGCTGTAGACAGCTTTTCAGACCCGTCGACATACTCCGCGGAACTCGCCAACTGCAACGCTGCCATTGCAGTCGCTTCGCCGAAGAGTTCTGCAAAAGTCCGTGAGAACCAGATGAAAAATCCAGATCCGGAAGATATTGAGGACATAAAGTCCTATGTCGTGAAGGAGGTGGTCTTGGATCGATTGAGAGGACGTTGTTTTTGATGGCATACTTTATAGGTACGCTTCAAATGGTTGTGTTATGATGCTGGCGAGGCATCGCCAGTGTCTTTTAGTTGTAGTCGGGCGCGCGCAGGTGCTTGCAGACCGACTCGATGCGCCTACTCTGGGCAGTTACATGCCTAACGCACGTAGAGTCGTATTCGGTTACGATTTTTTTACTTACGTCAACAACAATGCCTTTCGCTGGCCTTACCTTAGCCCTTAGCTCACTGGTCTGCTTCAGACGCCGGCTATGTCGACAAGGTTTGCGATGTTCTCCATGGATGTATTCTGTCCCTTTTATAGACACCACGGCACAACAAGTGTACTTACAACGGTCAGTGCAATTTGTCAGTACAAAACGATGCAGAGGTATGTTACGTGATGAGGCCTATGGATCAGGTAATGAACCCTTTCTTGCTCTCACAGGTAAACCATTGAGCGAAGAAACAGGGACCTGAAGCCATAATTAACCATTCTCATCGGCAAAGATCATGCTGAACAGGATCTAGGATACTACGAAGTTTCTTTTTTACTGCGAGTAGAGGCTCAAAGAACGAAAAGGTCCGTCAGTTTTCAAATTGATTAGTTTGATATGCTATGAGCACTTATTACTTTTCTTGAATTTGTCAGTGTAAATACCCGTTGCACAGAAAATTATGCTGACTGTTAGATCAGAATGTTCAGATTTGCTTGTAACAACATTGATTCCTTTTGATGTTAAGAAAATTTAAAGAAGGTTGGCAGATCTTTTTAAAACGCCTTGTTGGTATAACTGATTCTTGCCGTGCAAACCAAAATTTACCTTAAGGTGACGAACCTTTTTATTCTCTGTACCGTAACCGACTTGCGCTAGGGAACTTCGAGCCCTAAATGATGCCACCACCACTGATGAGGGTGATTGTTGATGTCGATAACTGTGTGCTGGTTGTAACACGAAGATAATCGACAAACATTGTTTCCTAAAAGGCACAGTCCGTCAAAGATGTACCCAAACTAAGGACTCCACCAGTGAACCAACTGGTGATCTGGAGGGAGCTAACGATACAAGGCGTGATCAATTCGCAATGTTTATTCCGTGACGTCATGATCTGAATAGGATTTTTGAGGTGGTCAGTGAGCGATGACGATTTCTACGGAGCAGTGGCTAAGGCGTTGCGCCGATGTGCGGAAAGTCTCAGGTTCGATTTCCAGTCGGGTAAATTTAGAAAACTTCAAGATTATCGTGGTTCTGTGTAAGTTGTGAGACGCTCAGTAAGTATGGGAATTCCCTAGTTTGAGATTAAAAGGGTCGACAAAAGGGGTATCTGGAATTCATTCAAGGTTTGATGCTATTTAAAAATAAATATGCATATGTATAAATGCTTCAAAATAAAAGATGACCTGTACCAGCGTGTTTTAGATTTACATCAAGAGGTTAAAAAGGGGTTTAAATACAGCTTGGGGGTAAAATGAACTTTAAAGTGTAAATGTCAAGCTTGATTTTTGTTAGACATATTAATTACTTGCTAGCCACCCGGTCCCGCCGCCATAAAGGTAGACATTTATTTTAAACCTTCCATATTTCATACATATGTATATACTTATAGTAATACATATCCTATACATAACCACTTAATCAGGGATAATGTAGCACTTAGATGGAAAAATAATTTTCTAAGATATTGAGTTTATTTATTACATAAATATACATACAACTTATTAAAATATTTTTAAAAATTTAATAGATACTGCTTATTGCACAAAAGGATAATGAAAACTTAATGCTATAGTCATATTAAGTAAATACATAAATCAATACTTACATAGGTATATATACGCTTTTTCTACATAAAAGATTTATCGAGAACAAAAGTGTCGGACGCCCTTCAAACTAGGACAAATCCGGGGAAATTCTGACGGAGGGAAGCCGTACCTCGCCACCACCTTCCGCTAATATCCAGTTCCGAACCTCGTTATACAAGTTATAATTTATTATAACATATTAAAATTCGTTGTTACTTTTTATTATTATTAAGTCTATAATCAGACATTAAAAATTTACTTATAGCTTTTTGTTACAATTTGTTAAATACGTTACACTGAGACTCTTATGTTTGGATGCGACAGGTATATGCCCGTTAGTTGCGATATCGCGACCGGCCGTTTGCGCGAAGCCTTGAAAACCCATGATGACTAAGCCAAAGCTTTGAAGACCTTATAAGTCTTCAATTAAGAACTTCGTTTTTTTTTATATTAAATTATACCTACAGAAAATCTAAATCGGATAATCTACTTTACAGGCAATGGTTCGCCTGTTTATTATTTTTTCACAATGTATGTTTGGTAAGTGCTTAGGTTCCATAGACTAGGTGTTAATTATTTAAATATCAGATTAAATCAATCGCCATGAGATGAAGCATTCACATTTTCATTGTGTCATTAATTAAGTTTAGAGTCCAGTACCAGCGCGCCATAATAATACACATTATTTTGTCAAATGTATATCATGAAAAATGTTTAAAAACTTACTTAGATAATTGTATAGATTCGATACGTACTTTGAAAGGCGATGATGTCCAGTAGAGTGACCACGCACATTTTGTTGTTGAAGACCACAACATTTTTGTTCTCCTCCTTAGGTCCTCCCTCTATCCGTCGCTCAGCGGACGAGGCGCTAGGCGGGATGTAAGCACCGGCAGCGAACTTGCGCTGAGCTTGAACTTTCCTGTGAAGAAAGACATCCTCTATATTATCTATACTATTTATAAAAAGGTAAATCCTGCAGCCAGCGGCAACGCTTAGTGGTAATCCACACGAAACGCTTGCGCGATGTAATCGACAACTAGCGCCATCTATTAGTATTGTCCCGAAAATAAGTAAGGGTGGGGCACTATTATGTAATAAACTCACAGTGACGAGAATGTCTTATGTCCAATCTCATTATCATCATCATTTCATCGAATAGACGCCCACTGCTGGACTTAGGCCCCCTCAATGTTTAATCTGCCATGAAAAAGTTCCATAATAATAATTCTAAGTTATTTATTGTTACGCCAGCTGTTTCCCGCGACTTCGTCTGCGTGATATAATTACTTTAGGCGATAATCCTCCCAAGCCTGACTTTGAGAACATTCCTTTCATCCCCTATTACATAATCAAAAGAGTCGGAATGCACATATGAAAATGCTACAACAAATAATCAGATGCCAGGACTTTGTATTTTATATCAATATCAAGTAGTCATCACATTGACCAACTTTTCCTAATAGGCGCTATAAAAATCTCTTATAGATTTGAACAGATGCAGATTTTGTTTTCTATGTAAGAAGCAAGTGGCAATCATATAGACGAATTTTTGCTAAGGTGCTTTAATCTATAGATTAGATGGCCTGCTAGGGTTCCATTCCACGTCAAGTGCTCCAGATAGATTGGGCTAAGCACTTCAATGCAGTTGGGGCTGGCAATTTTTTTATTGAGTTCATTTTCCTATCTAGCTACAGACCTGCCTCTATTTCTTTTGGGTTACAGACCTGCCCATGCAGTGTTTTGATCTATCTCTGGTATTGTAGGCGTGTAACCTGTCCAGCTCACATCCATTTTAGAGATTGAGCTTGCACATCTTGATTTTCTAAATGTAAGGGAGTATTCTAGTAGTAGGTACCATTCGCTTGCCAGTGAGGGAAAATATTTTACCAGCACACAAGTTTATTAGATTTCAGCTTTGCATTATAAATGTTTATTATTTAAATAATAAATAAAACATTTTAACACATAAATTATATAGTTACAATTAAAAATACAGTGATTACCATATCTTTTGCAAAATCTAAATTTTGCATAATAAAAACTCAAAATGCTTATCGCTTTAATTTGCTTAAAAAAAAGTGAAACTCCCTATCTATTGAAAATAAATATCAAAGTAAAATATTATGAGTAAATGTTAATAAAAAATATATATTATCTCCAGCAAGTTGAACAAATTCTCAAGTTCATCTGATAAACTAAATAATTTATATTTGTACATATATCACAGAAAATTAAAGAAAACAAAATATTACACACTTATTAGTAATTTTCGCTTCTATCATATGTATTAAGTGAATTTTGCATACATCGCTTCACATAAAAATGAAAATTATATCTAGTTATCACTTTGATTAATTAAAACAGAATAACACAACATTTATGATGAAGTAAATTATTTTGTACTCCTCCTTGACATACTAACTGCATGACTGCAGCCATGGTCACAAGCAGACTGATGAGTGATTTTGAAGCTTCACAAACAGTGGATGTGACCCACAAATGTTGAGATAATGGTTGAGAATGTGTTATCCATTTACCAGGTCTCCTGCGATGTGAAGGCAAGACGGCAGTCGCTTCATTGTTATTTCCAGACTCACCAGATCCTTGTTCATGGTCCAAGCTCTAAACTTAAATACTTTGTGATACCTGTCCTTTATTTTTACATTAATCAATGATTCACATCTAATGTATCAGCTTTTGTTTAGAATAACAAATGATTTACAGGAGTCATCAATTTATTTCGCTCAGAGACTACTTTAAGAAATGAAATGACCTTTGATGTCTGCACAATATTTATCAAACAAATTTAATTTTTAAGTAAGTATAGAGTTAGTAGTGCCATGTTTTCGTGGTCCACACAATGGAGATCCGTACGCGGACCGCAGTCCGCTAAATGTGACCCCTGATTTGTTATATTTTAATTCTAAACATATTATAAATATTTTAGGTCCGTTGCTATTTTCTATATATATCAACAACATAAATGAAATTGGCCTCAAAGGAGACATAACACATACGCTGACGACACGAGCCTGTTTTACGTCGACCACTCCATAAAAACCGTTGTTTCAGAAGCAATGACAAAATGATCTTAACTTATTACATAAATGGTTCCAACGCAATCTCTTGACAATAAATATTTTAAAAACTAATTTCATCATATTTAAAGCCAAAAACAAAAAATTAGAAGACTTTGAACCGTCAACTATAAATAACCAAAGAATTAACAGGTCAACGTGTGAAAAATATCTTGGTTTGCTCATTGATGAAAATCTTACATGGAGGCCCCACATAGAAAAAAATAAATCTAAATTGTCATTGATTATAGGCACACTTAGGCGAATAACTAGATGTTTCCCGCATAAAATTCGTTACCTTGTATACAACTCACTCATCAAGCCACATATAGATTATTTGATACAAGTATGGGGGACAGCCGCAAAAAGCAATCTCGAGCCGTTACAACGAGCCCAAAATAAAATCATAAAACTACTTTTTAACTATAATTATCGAACACCAACTAAGAAGATATACGAAGAAACTAAAATCCTAAATATAAATCAAACTTATGTATACTTTACCTGCATACTCATTCGGAAGATCTTAACAAAAGATATTCATAGTCAAATAATATTTTCTAAGAGGAATCATGTACAGAAGATGAAACTTAGAAACGCTAATGACCTCATACTACGCGCTCCAAGAACTAAAATTTACGGTAAAAGGAACCTTATGTACAAAGGGGCAAAATTATATAACAAACTGCCAAAAGATTTAATAGAAATTCAATCAACTGTAAACTTTAAAAGATTACTAAAGTTTTACGTTAAAAAAAATCTAACTATAGCCTAAAATTTTTAAATCAGTAATTTCGCAAAATCAATGAATTCAAAATTTTATATCCGGCCCAAAATGTAATTCTATAATTAAACTAATGTTGAATAATTTTAATAATAATTATTATAACTACTTCTTTAAAACTACGCCTAAAATACAAGTTACAATATTTACCTATATACCTATATCGAACTAAAACCGTTATAGAAACTAATAATAATAAAAAAAAAGAAAGTTATATAAACATTTTAATAATTAAAAAGTAAAGAAATGTATGACTGTAATTAGACACGATACATTATGTATCGTCATATAGAATATTTAAATCAATCAAATATTTATTATAACATAGCATAAAAAAGTAAAACGAACACTACATAAAGAAATACAGAAAACCATTAAAATGTAATAAATAAAAACAAATACAAACACTCAATCAGGCACATTAACATAAAATCCAAAGAGTAGATCACATTAAAGTATTTTGCCACATCTACTCATGCCGTGAGCGTAGCATAAATCGATATCTGTGATCCTTGTTTACCATGCATGCCATCTACACCGAGCGCTGTGCGATACTTATTTTATATGTACCCCCCATTTTAAGCTCTACGATTTACTTTGTAAATTCTATTTTATGTTCTCGTTGTAAGTGAATTCCTGTAATTCTTAATGAGAATAAAGATCTTAAACCTTAAACCTAATATTTATAACTGAGGTCTATGTTATCAGGCCTTCATTAAATCAAGCACAGCTTATAAGAGGGCAGTAATAACAAAATACAAAATTCTGAAAGTCAGACTACATGAGACAGGTAAAATAATAACCCTTTGGGAAAAGGTTTTGCAATATTTCTATAAATAAAACAACTATAAAATAGAACATGAATGTAGGTCGCAGCCAAATAAGTTCGTTGGGAATTGAATTAAATATTGGAATATGTACTTACCGTTTCATCGCCTGTGATGGTGGCTCGACGCCGTGTAAACAAATAAAGGGTAGCAGACGCTCTGCTCTCTTGTGATGCCGATCAATAACAACTAATACGGCACAGACCAGCAGACAGGTAAACAAAAAAACAGGTACCTATATAGTTATTATTGCTTTTCAAAATGTGGGTATTCTATGCTCGCTATCCAAAGTGGAGCCCAATTATAAGTTACTCTATGGTGGAGCCAAGCAAAATGATAGGTAGATTGGTAAAGTAACGTAAGTCGCTTATTTTTTTTGTGGTCGCTTGCTACAATATAGCATACACATCCACCCTAAACAGACTGTCAATATAGTTATAGACCGACAAAGATCAGAAGGCACTTCAGTGACATTTAGATGGGGGCTGTTTGCTGTATACTAGTTGGGGACGATTCTCAAGCCACTCGAACAAAGTTCACATTCGAAAAAAGTTAAAAGATCGAATTTTTTTCGAAGGATACTTAATTTGTCTATTCTCAGAACTTCACAATCGAACATAATAGTTGGGACGACAGGAATAACCGCCAAAAGCCTGTACAGATATTGTGACACTTACATTCTCCAGAAACAAGCTGCCATTCATACATCTACAATATTGTCCAAAGTAATGGGGGACTCGGTATTTGTAAACAACGAATCTAGCACTTCTCTTCCCCGAGGGTCTCGGGGCGGAAGACTAAACAAACGAACAAACAAACAATCATTTATTTGCAAAAACTAGATAAAAAAACCGGTTGTAAACCGTGAAAAAGGAAACTTTTGTTCATATATATATATATATTCTTATCGATCAGAAGTTTGGGTAATTTTTAAAAAAGAAACGCAAAAAACTAGAATACTCGAAAAGGTCCCAAAGTGTTTGAGAGCCAACTCAAGAGATTCCTAAATAACAAATGGTCTATCAGATCATACCAGCTACAAAGTATCGTCGGGGTCTTATACTAACAGAAAATCGAAATGCTGGTGCGAATTAAAGTACACCTCACGCCATCTAGCATTGCCAGGCGGAACTTATCACCAGAGTCAAATACATTCAGAACGAACACTTATAATATAAACATACGGTGAACGGCCGCGTTGATACTTTGTAGGCAGGCAAGCATGCTAACATACAGTAAACTTAATAGATGTCGGTACCATCTATTGAGTTAGGACATTATAAAATTATATTTGTTACAGTACATTCACATAACCTAATTTGCCAGTATGAAAAGACAAAGGGATAAAGTTCAGCTCTTGCTGCCTCGAGGGAGACCTCTCGGTCAGCGCTGGTTTTTAACTTCTCCCGACTCTCTAAGGCGGAAGATGAGAGTATGTGGTTTTGGCTGGTGGTCTAAGAAGTTAACTTACATCTAAAAAAATAATATAACATCTCTTCTCTCTCTCTCTGTATGTGTGTGTGTGTTGGTGTCAGGAGTGTCGCTGAAAATTGTTTTAGCTACTTAGTAGGGAAGAGAATTAAAATTCTATTTCAAAAATAAATCGCGTAGGGCTACTGTCTTGTGAAAAGGTTGTTTCAAATTTTCAACGAAACGTTGTTTCTTTTGAAGAGCTGTTTTATATTTCATTCTAAAACATGTGACAGACATCTTTATTCTTAGGGGAGGGGGTAAATCATTCCAAATTTTGGCCGTTTTAAATTTGAAACATCCTCTGAACCGGCTCGATTTGTGACAAGGTATCTGAAGTAAGTTTGATGAAACTGACATTTAGGAATTTCCTCAATTTTGCCGTAAAAGACATATAAATAATGCGCGTGGCAAATTAGTTCATACATTATATAACGGACAATTGAAATTAAACTTATTCATATCTGACATGTTAATTTGATTTTTTTTATTCACTTTGTAATTTTATTGTTTTTATTTATTTTATGCAGAATTTTATTTTTTATTGTTTTTATTATTTTGAACTTATCTTCGAATTGTTACTGTATTTATTCTATTCTACATTACTTATATCGACTATAACCTCTAAATTTAATTGATTGTGTATCGTTTATTTATTCATGGAATTTGAATTATCTAATGAAATGTTTTTAAAGTTTTTTGTAATTTGATATGTAATCATCACCCGAAAACCATACAAAAAAACTATGTTTTAGTGATATATGTCGTATGAAAAGAAATGTCACGAGCACTAGAATTGGGCTCCTTTTTTTTTGGTTTCCCGGGAGAAATGCATTACGCAGACCCTGCCGCCGGGGGGCGACAGGGTACTGTGGGACTCACCCTCCGGGCCGCTTCTTCTAACAAGAAGCGACCTGAGGGCATACCCACTAAAACTCCCGGGGCTCAACCACCCGTGGGTATAGAATGGGGTCACGGGAACTGCACGAGGCTATTCCCCGCAACCCCACTCCCCCACAGGCCCCGACACGGGGTGTGCGGCCACGCCCCTCCTCAGGCTAGGAGGAGTGGGGTTGGGGACAGCCGAAAGAGCTGAGCCGTCCCCAACGAGCGGTGGAGGTGCCAATGGCAGTGCCGGCACAGGGACCCCCGTCCCTGTTGCCGGCTGGCCACCTCCACGGAGAGGATGAAGAGTTCTCCGCCGAACTCGTCCTCTCCTTGCTCGAAGCGAGCCTGCGAGGGGGTTAATCTCGCGCTCCCGCTCCGCCGCCTCCTTCTGCGCCACCTCTTCTTCGCAGAAGTGGGCGAAAGCCGACCACGCCCTCTCATTATCCAGCATAGCTTCAACTATGCTGGGCAATGAGAGGCCATGTCCGACCTCCGCGACCAGCGCTGACCGCTGTTGGTCGAAGGACGGGCACACCACCAACGTGTGGTGCGCCGAGTCCTCCACAGCGCCGCACTGGTGGCACAATGGAGTGTCCTCCCGCTGAATTCGGTGCATGTAGATACCGAAGCAACCATGCCCGGTAACTACCTGCACCATCCGGAAGGACAGAAACCCATGGGGGCGCTCGAGCCACGGGTCCAATACCGGGGCCAGCACCGCGAGCGTGGGACGGCCGTACCTCTCCACCTGGAGAGAGGCTGTCCATGCCTCTACCATTTGCTGGCGATCCTCCTTCCTTAGCGCCTCCCTTTCTCGGGGGCAGAGGGGATCGCCAGCCGCTCGCTTGGCGGCCAGCACTCCAGCCTCCAACTCCCATGGCTGGGTGGAGGCGAGTGCGCAGACCGCGGAGAAACCTACCGTCCGGTAGGCTCTCGCGACCCGCTAGGCAATGGCTCTATGCGGCCTCCTTAGGAGGGCATTGCCCTTCTTCCTCAGGGACCCCATCCAGATCGGGCCCCGTAGAGGACCATGGAGCGGAGGATGCCGGCTTATAGCCGCCGACACCTCTCTCCAGGCCTTCCCAGATTCGGCAACAGCCACGAAAGGTGGTCTGCCGCCTTTAAGACCCGCGCTGACACCCCCCTAAAGTGGGGGCCAACGTGCCAGCGCGGATCCAGTGTGAGGCCGAGATATTTCATCTCGGCCCCCACCGGGATGTCCACCCCCCCGACGCGGATAGCTGCGCCGGGGGGTGATCGGCTCTCCCGAGGCCCAGGATAATAAAAGAATTGGGCTCCTTTTATTTTTTTTTGTTGGCCCGGTGGAAAATGCCGCCTTAAGCACACCCGACCGCTGGGAGACGGCCGGGTAGTTTGGGGCTCTCCCTTGGGGTGCTCCCAGGGGCCTACCCACTAAAAACCACCGGGGCATTTCCTGCTACGTCCGTGTGGGGTGGGCTACGACGGACGAGAGGCTCGCCAGCACGGCCTCTTCAAAAACGGGCCTCGCCGAAAAACGAGGCCTAGGGTCACTCCCATGGCCCACCATTCCCCCCTCTCCGGAATCGTCCACGTTGCTGGATTGCAACGCAGACGCTCCGGAAGGGACGACTGCAGACCCCTCCCCCAACCCATACCCTGCTGGCTGCAGGGCAGAGAGAGGAGAGAGCACCCACAGACTTTTAAGTTATACCCGAAAACCCTCCCGTTCGAGCATCCCCGCTGGGTTGCGGAGACAATCGACGGGACGGGAAAAGCGGGGGTGGCGAGTCGTAGCTGCATCCCACTGGCTGCGGGACTCAACACAGACCCACCAACAAAGCCCCCACCATAAAGGCGGGGAGAGCGCTCCCGAGAATCGGGGCGCAACAGACTGTTGTCAGGAATTCCACTACCGTGGAAGGCCCCCATACGGCACCATCACACCAGGAACACCGGCCCACCGCACGCCAAAGCGCCCGACAGTGGGTGCCACCACACCCCAACGCCAATCTACGGCAGAAGGGGGGGCTGGATAAAGAAGGCAGCCTCCGTGCCCGGCCCTATTGTGTTCAGGTCCGTAAAGAGAGGCCGGTCCTCTAAGCCCTCAGCAGACAATGAAAGCCCCCGAGTGGTGTGCGCTGCACGCGATCCACTGCGTCGGGGCTGGTCCGCCGGAAATTCTGTGCATCCTTTGGCCGTCGGGTCGGGGACGGGCAATCCACGAATGAAATACTACCCGCCGTTGCCCGGGGAAAACCGTGCCCCACGGTAACCGTTTCTGCCTAATACCAACCGAAGCTGGAATCAGGACAGAACTGATTACCATCGGGGCCACTCTAGGAGGTAGATACACCTGAGTCCCCAGAATTGGGCTCCTTTTTTTTTTTTTTTTTTTTTGTTGACCCAGGAGAAATGCGTTACGCATACCCATCCGTCTGTAAACGGATGGGTTATGTCGGACTCTCCTCTGGCGACGGCTTCTCCTAACGAGAAGCCGGTCAGAGGCATACCGACTAAAACTCCTGGGACTCTCCCTCATCTGTCCATGGGTGGGCGAGTGACATGGGGCCAAAGCTCGGAGCCTTTCACCACGTCACCCCCCGGACAGGGACGCCTGCCTATACGGCGGGCACGGCGCTTCTCCCCCCGGGGTCGGGGGGAGGGATGGGGACAGCCGAGAGGGTCGTGCCGTCCCCACCAGGCGTAGGAGGAGGTCCGTGCAATGCCGGTGGTGGGGTTACAGCCCCACGCACCAGCGGACCTGCTCCTCGCAGGGGAAGGAGACGCAAGTATTGGCGTCGTCTCCTCCCTCTACGTGCCATGCGGATCGCGGGGGCGAGAGGGTCAGCCTCTCGCTCGCGCTCCGCCGCCTCCTTCGCCTCCATCACATGCTCGCAATATGCGGCAAAGGCCTTCCAGGCATCCTCACTCGCTAATATAGCTCTCGCTATATTAGAGAGTGAGAGGTCCTGGCCGACCTTTGCCACCAATGCGTGGCGAGCCTGTGCCCACGGCGCACACACCGCCAAGGTGTGCTGCGCCGTGTCCACAGGGTCGCCGCATGTGTGGCACGAAGGCGTCTCCTCCCTGCCGATTCTGTGCAGGTAATAACCGAAGCAGCCATGCCCGGTCATTACCTGCACCATCCGGAAGGAGACTACGCCGTGGTGACGCTCAAGCCACCGGTCCAAGACCGGGGCGAGCGCGTCGAGCGTTCTACGGCCGTACGGAGTGAGAATAGAATAGAATAGAATAGAATAGAATAACTTTATTGCTATAAATGTGGTTACAAAAGATGGAACACAGTACAATTACGCACATTTAACCAAAACATTTGGCACACAATATTCAATTTGAGAGAGGCTATTAATGTATTATTATTAAACATATAAAATAAATTAAATAAGACTTTGAGCATAAAAATACATAACAATTAATTAAATTTGTAATTCATAAATTCATCAATACTGTAAAAACATTTATCACATAATAACTTATATAGAATAAATTTGAATTTATTTATAGGGAAATCTTTAAGTATGTCCGGCAATTTGTTGAAGATTCTCACGCACATGTAGAAAACATTTTTTTGAAAGAGAGTTGTAAACGACTTTGGTATTACCAATCGATTTGGATATCTAGTCGCGAATTTACAAGTCTCATTCTTCTTTTGAAAATTTTTTAAGTTAGTTTTTGTGAACACACAGATTTCATAAATGTACATGCAAGGCAACGTTAGCAAATTCAATTTTTTAAACAGTGGTCGACAGGAATCCAATGGGCCCCCACCACACATAGCTCGGACACACTTTTTCTGTATTAAAAAAGCCCTATTAGCATCTACTGAATTTCCCCATAGGATAAGACCATATCTCAAAGCAGAGCACACATAGCCATGATAAGCTGAGAGCGCTGTTTTTCGAGAACTAATATTTGTGAGCCGATACAGTGCATATGTAAATCTATTTATTTTCTGGCATACACTTGAAACATGATCCTTCCACGTCAATTTAGCATCTACTTCAATGCCTAAAAATTTCGCTGTACAACATTCTGTTATTTCTTTACCTTCATGGCTCACACTAATAATTTGGGGATGTCCATTTTTATTACAAAACTGCAAGAATTTAGTTTTTGATAAATTAAATGATAAATTATTAAATTTTAGCCATTCTATTACATTGTCAATTGTCTTATTAATTTCATGTTCATAATCAATATTTGGAATTTTATTAATAATTAATGAAATGTCATCTGCGAATAATGTACATTCGTATCCCCCCGTAACATGCGGAAGATCATTTAAATATAAAATAAATAACAGTGGTCCTAGAATGCTACCTTGTGGTACACCATACTGGATTTCTGTGTATTCAGAGTGGTAGGTGCTTAATTGGTGAGATTTATCAATCCTATTTATGTCCACTCTCTGCTTTCTACCCCTTAAATACGACGCAATCCATTCATAAGAGTGTCCGCGCATCCCAAGTTTCTCAAGTTTTTTTAGAAGTGATTCATGGCACACGTGATCGAAGGCTCTACTGAGGTCAAACAGTATCATTGAGACCGGGATGCGTTTATCCATAAAGGACGAAATCCTATACACTATATTGTAACATGCTAATGTCGTGGATTTACCTTTCTGGAATCCATATTGGTCTGGGTGTATGATGTTGAATTTATCACAAAAAGATGATATTCTTTTATGAAATACTTTTTCGAAAATTTTTGATAGAACCGAAATAAGTGTTATTGGTCTATAATCACCTACATTATCCTTCCTACCTTTCTTAAACAAAGGTTTGACTACAGACAATTTGAGGGCTGACGGAAAGGTCCCGGTTGCAAAAGATAAATTTACTAAGTATGTTAACAAAGGGCCCAATTCATTTACACATGATTTGATTACTTTGGTACTTAGATCATCATAGCCAACAGCGCCAGTGTTATTTAAAGATTGAATTATTTTAATCATTTCATAATTATCTGTTGGATATAAGTAAAGAGACTCACTGCTATTTTTTTGGTTGAGGACGAGGTGCTCAGACCATCGCCTCTGGAGGCTCTTCCGAGCCTCCCTCCGTACGACCTCCCGCTCGGCGGGGCAAATGGACACCCCATTTGCCCTTTGTGCCACCGTGTAGTCGTACACGGCGGACACCACCACGGCATAGAATTGGGCTCCTTTTTTTTTTTTTTTTTTTTGTTGGCCCGGTGGAAAATGCCGCCTTAAGCACACCCGACCGCTGGGAGACGGCAGGGTAGTGTGGGGCTCTCCCCTGGGGTGCTCCCAGGGGCCTACCCACTAAAAACCACCGGGGCATTTCCTGCTACGTCCGTGTGGGGTGGGCTACGGTAACGGGTAGAAACCAAGTCCGCGGCCCACCCTCGAAGGACGAGAGGCTCGCCAGCACGGCCTCTTCAAAAACGGGCCTCGCCGTAAAACGAGGCCTAGGGCCACTCCCATGGCCCACCATTCCCCCCTCTCCGGAATCGTCCACGTTGCTGGATTGCAACGCAGACGCTCCGGAAGGGACGACTGCAGAACCCTCCCCCAACCCATACCCTGCTGGCTGCAGGGCAGAGAGAGGAGAGAGCACCCACAGACTTTTAAGTTATACCCGAAAACCCTCCCGTTCGAGCATCCCCGCTGGGTTGCGGAGACAATCGAGGAGACGGGAAAAGCGGGGGTGGTGAGTCGTAGCTGCATCCCACTGGCTGCGGGACTCAACACAGACCCACCAACAAAGCCCCCACCATAAAGGCGGGGAGAGCGCTCCCGAGAATCGGGGCGCAACAGACTGTTGGCAGGAATTCCACCACCGTGGAACTCCCCAACATTCGAACGCGCCCGAAGGCGCGACAGTTCAAGGCCCGAGAACAAAAAGGCCCCCATACGGCACCATCACACCAGGAACACCGGCCCACCGCACGCCAAAGCGCCCGACAGTGGGTGCCACCACACCCCAACGCCAACCTACGGCAGAAGGGGGGGCTGGATAAAGAAGGCAGCCTCCGTGCCCGGCCCTATTATGTTCAGGTCCGTAAAGAGAGGCCGGTCCTCTAAGCCCTCAGCAGACAATGAAAGCCCCCGAGTGGTGTGCGCTGCACGCGATCCACTGCGCCGGGGCTGGTCCGCCGGAAATTCTGTGCATCCTTTGGCCGTCGGGTAGCAATCCACGAATGAATTACTACCCGCCGTTGCCCGGGGAAAACCGTGCCCCACGGTAACCGTTTCTGCCTAATACCAACCGAAGCTGGAATCAGGACAGAACTGATTACCAGCGGGGCCACTCTAGGAGGTAGATACACCTGAGTCCCCATAGAATTGTGCTCCTTTTTTTTTTTTTTTTTTTTTTTTTTTTTTTTTTTTTTTTTTTTTTTTGTTGGCCCGGTGGAAAATGCCGCCTTAAGCACACCCGACCGCTGGGAGACGGCCGGGTAGTGTGGGGCTCTCCCCTGGGGTGCTCCCAGGGGCCTACCCACTAAAAACCACCGGGGCATTTCCTGCTACGTCCGTGTGGGGTGGGCTACGGTAACGGGTAGAAACCAAGTCCGCGGCCCACCCTCGAAGGACGAGAGGCTCGCCAGCACGGCCTCTTCAAAAACGGGCCTCGCCGTAAAACGAGGCCTAGGGCCACTCCCATGGCCCACCATTCCCCCCTCTCCGGAATCGTCCACGTTGCTGGATTGCAACGCAGACGCTCCGGAAGGGACGACTGCAGACCCCTCCCCCAACCCATACCCTGCTGGCTGCAGGGCAGAGAGAGGAGAGAGCACCCACAGACTTTTAGGTTATACCCGAAAACCCTCCCGTTCGAGCATCCCCGCTGGGTTGCGGAGACAATCGACGGGACGGGAAAAGCGGGGGTGGCGAGTCGTAGCTGCATCCCACTGGCTGCGGGACTCAACACAGACCCACCAACAAAGCCCCCACCATAAAGGCGGGGAGAGCGCTCCCGAGAATCGGGGCGCAACAGACTGTTGGCAGGAATTCCACCACCGTGGAACTCCCCAACATTCGAACGCGCCCGAAGGCGCGACAGTTCAAGGCCCGAGAACAAAAAGGCCCCCATACGGCACCATCACACCAGGAACACCGGCCCACCGCACGCCAAAGCGCCCGACAGTGGGTGCCACCACACCCCAACGCCAACCTACGGCAGAAGGGGGGGCTGGATAAAGAAGGCAGCCTCCGTGCCCGGCCCTATTGTGTTCAGGTCCATAAAGAGAGGCCGGTCCTCTAAGCCCTCAGCAGACAATGAAAGCCCCCGAGTGGTGTGCGCTGCACGCGATCCACTGCATCGGGGCTGGTCCGCCGGAAATTCTGTGCATCCTTTGGCCGTCGGGTAGCAATCCACGAATGAATTACTACCCGCCGTTGCCCGGGGAAAACCGTGCCCCACGGTAACCGTTTCTGCCTAATACCAACCGAAGCTGGAATCAGAACAGAACTGATTACCAGCGGGGCCACTCTAGGAGGTAGATACACCTGAGTCCCCATAGAATTGTGCTCCTGGTCTAACCCTCACAACAAGTCTAACCGAGAGTCTAACCACAGTAGATAAATACGCTATATCTACTGTGGTCTAACTATTTATACAGAGATTTATACTCTATGTCAGGCAAGTATCTTCTATAGTTTGTGGTCTGTAGTATATGTATCACAGAGTACCTTTTATATTCTATGGGCAATCTAGCAATGGTCGCGAGAGAAGGGGAGTGTTTTTTAAGTTTCTAGTAAATTGCAGGTCAGTAAATAAATTGATAAATATTAGCAATTGTTTGTATAATTGTCTGAAAAACTGAATAGTGTTATGGTGGCTTCTAAAGTTCGATATGTCGTGGCAGTTTAGTTCGTTTATTGTATACGACTTCGTGTGCTCATAGTTCAGAAAAATTAACAACTTTCAGTGATCGTATTCTATTATCAATATTAACAAAGAGATTGTGTTTCTGGTGCAATCGTAGCTATTCGCTAAAGACGCGGGTGTAATTTTTTAAAGTTGTGTACTTATGTGGGTGTCTGGTAAGTGGAATACGTCGGTTGTCAAAACTGTGTGAATGTTTTTTCTAATTTTACTCAGCGAGCGATCATTCACCTACTGTATGTGTAACACTTTTTGATGGTATTCGATTCGGTGTGGTGAGAATTGAGCTATGTAATGCAAACTATCGCTCTCTACTGAAGTTTTATGTTACTAAGTAAATGGTGTGCCCTGTTTTTGTAAATTCGGCGGTAGGTAGATACACAAAATCTTTCTGTAGTCGAGAAGAAATAAAATAACAATACCTATGTAACGAAGTATATCGTTGCCCTATTAAATCGTCGGAATATTGCATAGCTGATTTAATATCAACAGATTTTTCTCTATTTGAGGATATACTAGTTAATTTTACAAATTTTAGATCTAATTTAAAAAAAAAATACAGTTTCTGTTTATAAAATTAGTGTTCTGGGTTAAATTACAATGTTAACAAGATATCTAGGTTTGGAGCTGGACGCAATAGTGTTAATAATAATATTATATAGTTGAAACTGGTTTTTTGGTTGATGCTAATAAAAAGAGTAAGATGAACAGTCTTATGTTTGTAGGGTTGTGTGTGAAGGTTTGGTAACCTAGATGTGGTCGGTGTGCACTATGCAGGTACCGGGCAGGGTGCCAAGTGTTAGTGTAAAGCCAGGCCAGTCATTACTCACTCAAGTATTTCAGATACAATGCTGTGTTCATTTATTTAATTTGGTTTTGAAAATTATGGTAAATGGAATCAATTTTAATGTGGCCACATATTCTGTGTATTTTTATTAAAACTATGCTACTTAATACCCCACAGATCTAGTATTAAACTTTGATGCAAATTCGTTTAATTTTATTTTGTTTATAATTTAAATACAAATCCAGTTATTGTTGTTGACTAGATTACACTAAGTACCTACTTCGGTATTTTAGAAATAATTTTCCCTTCTTTAGTTTGACTTTACTTGCCAAGTTGACAAACTGTGGTCCAATATTAGCTTTACACCGATTTTCTCGGACACTGTATATTATGTTAATTTGACCTTAAGCATATTGTAAGGTTTGTATGATCTTTTAAAGTAGAAAATGCCTAAAGCAGCATATTATTAAAAACTGCATTTGCAGAATACTAAAAGATATTTTAACTGAATTGTTATCACTTTCTAAATAATAAAGTCACTGAGACAATGAGTAAACACTATTAAAATGTGCAGTGAAGTGAGCTTAGCATGACTTTACTTTCTAATCAGTTATAAATAATAAATAAGTTGGGAAGTTATTGATACCTTGCATTGATTTTATTCAGTTCGAATTAATATTACCGTCACAAAAGTATTTAGTAAAAACTGTAATCAAAGTTGATACAATAAATAACTGAATATTGATTGCTTCAAAAACAACTAGATTGCAATAAGAAAATACATAATTAATAAATTCAAATGTATATGCATATTTCTACTATTTGCTCGGCAGAGAGAGAGGGAACATTTTGGACTGTTTCTGAAATGTGTAGCCATGATTCAGTTGGTTTGGTTCCCCTGTTAAAAAGCTGCGAAAGTCAGACGGCAGTCACTTCATGTATTTACCAGACACCCCTTATTCTAAATCATGCTCTAAGCATACCCTGGGCTTCAAAGCAAAGCGACAGACTAGGTTTAATGAACTGCTCAGTACTAAGCGGCTCATCTTTACATGAGTGGCTAAGTGTGTTCAATCTGTTAGTAATATAAAAGATGAGTTTCTTCAACCCATAGGGTGAATAATATTGGAGATAAATTAAAATAATGGATTTATGGATAAAGGATTCATGTAGTACAATCGATAACGCAATAGATATTTTTTATAATATAATAAATGAAACTATTGAACAACACGTTCCATATAAAAAAATGCAGGGACGTCACAGGTATCCGGTCTGGTATAGTCGGGCACTAATAAAAATTATTAAGGAAAAATATAAGGCTCATAAAAGATGGAAAAAATATGGCAATTTACTAGACTATGATGAATTCTCAATGTTACGTCTACGACAGCAACGTGTTCAAAGCGAATGTTTCGCAAAACATATAAAGTCGGCTGAGGAATCCATCGCAATAAGGCCTAAGACCATCTGGACGTACATAAAGTCATTACGAGGTACATCAAGCTACCCTAAAACGCTTACACACCAAGGTAGACAATTTTCAGATGGGGTTGATATTTGCAGTGCCTTTAATAACTTCTTTAAAAGTGTTTTCGGCGTGCCATCGCAAGAGACTAGCGATACGGATTACCACAGAGTATCCAAGGACGATATATCTAAAATAGCTATATCAGCCACTACTGTCGAAAACCAATTGAAACTTTTAGATCCACACAAAGGGGCAGGTTGCGATGGTATACCTCCGGTTTTTTGGCGAAACTGTGCTGAAACACTTTGTCATCCACTGGCTTTGATATTCAATACCTCTTTGAATAAAGGCGAGTTCCCTAAAACTTGGAAGAAAGCACACATTGTACCAATACACAAAAAGGGATCAAAATCTAAAATTGAGAACTACAGGGGAATATCAATATTAAATACAGTTGGTAAGGTCTTCGAGAAAATAGTTTTTGACGCCATATACCCTGTCGTGTGTAGGGAACTGCCGGATAACCAACACGGCTTTCTAAGACGTCGATCCACAACCACCAATTTAACATGCTTCTCAAATTATGTTTTAGCAAATATGGAAAAAGGTGGACAGATCGACGTCATATACACAGATTTTGAGAAGGCTTTTGACCGTGTAGATCACAACATCCTAGTCCAGAAATTATATGGGATAGGAATACATGGTGATTTGCTCAGGTGGATCAAATCCTATTTAAACAATCGATCACAGGCTGTTGTCGTGGGGGGGTACAGATCGGACTTTATTAGTATACCCACAGGAATACCACAGGGATCTCATTTGGGGCCGTTATTTTATAATGTTTACGTGGCAGACATTACATCATGGTTTACAGGAGCGCGTCACTTAATGTACGCTGACGATACGAAAATCTTTATGAAAATCAACAACGAACAAGACTGCCTAACGTTACAATCGGATTTGAATAGGTTACTAAATTATTATAAAGCAAACAATATTACGGTTAATATAAGTAAATGCGAATGTATTACTTTCACCCGTAAACCAAATCCCAAATTGTATCCCTATAACTTTGATGGTATTCCTATTCACAGAACATCTACTGTTAGAGATCTTGGAGTGCATTTTGATAGTAAAATGCTTCTAAAAGATCACATAGACAAAATAGTCGACAAGAGTTACAAAAATCTTGGCTTTGTAATAAGAACCTGTAAGCCTTTTAAGAATGTCAACACCATAAGAACGGTATATTGCGCATATGTTCGGAGCATTGTTGAATATGCTAGCCCAATATGGAATCCGCAATATGCTATATACACAGACCGTCTGGAGCGACTGCAAAAAATTCTGATCCGGCATTTGAAGTACCGTTTTCCGAGGCCAGAAACTAAGACATATAAGGAGAGCTGTATAGAATACGGTTTGACACCTCTTGAAGACAGACGAAAGGTGTTAGATCTATGTTTGTTATACGATATAGCTAATGGAAATGTGGATTGTCCGGAACTAGTCCAGAGTATAAGGTATAACGCACAGACCCGACGCAGCCTCCGGCGTGTCCCATCTCTGTTTGTAGATGCCAGTGCAAGAACTAACTATGCGCGTAATGCGCCTATCTCTCGGTTGCTGCGAACTTATAATAATGAGTTTCGTGACATTGACATGTTCACGCACAGCAAAGACACTGTTAAGCATAGGGCAATGGAAACTGTAAACAGCATTAAAGGGTAAATCCTGGTAGAATTTGGTATCTAGCTTTTATACTTATTACCAGTTTTGGTATTAATGTAACTGTATAATTTGGTATTAACGTCGCAAGACGCGACGTATGTATGTGAATAGCGTGAATTAGTAGCGTATAATAGCATATGTAAGTACAAGCTAAACATTGTATATCTTGGAGTAATTTTAATGACACGTCTTAAATAAATTAAAACTATAAGGGAAACCTGTCATTAGCCTTATTAGTTGTAAGTACTAGTATAAGTTTAAATAATGTATTGGATACGCTGTTGGTTTTCTTAATAAAATAAAATAAAAAAAATAAAAATAAAAAATGTTTCTTGTATCAGTAAATGGGTCATTTTTCTTTTTCATCGATATGAGCCAAACTTACAAACAAACATTTAACTTTTAGTTACAGACTACAAATGATAAATACTATGTCCTAAATATTCATTAATTTACTTTTTACAGATGGACTATAACATGATGTAAAATTTAATTGATAAAGAATACTTTTTGATTGAAATGAACACCTCCATCATATCTCCCGGAATTAGTGCCACTGACACCTCTGTCATGGTTTATATATTTTTTTACATAGTTAAATCTTGCTAAAGTACCTACGAGGTGATAAAACAATGTCATTATTTCATGGTAAATTAGGATATTTTTATATAATTAATTACTTCATAAGTTACTGAGGATGGGCTCATTGTCGATAAAAAGAAGAAAGACCCAAATACAATTGTATGTTTATTGTATTTCTTATTTCGCCCAATGGCATTGTGGCTGAACCACAAGAGTAGATCTTATGTTATCTGTTAGGGGCCATTTTTCATGGGACACTCGACCCTAAGGGATCTTTTGTACCTCCCCTATCCTTTGCACCCCTACTCACGAAAGATTCGTTTCATCAGCGTCACGAAGTCTTTCGGATGGAAGTGCCTGTAGTCTTCTGTTTTAGGACTAGCGTTACCTAGAAGACACATTCTGCCTCTGTAATAGGGGAGCCCGCCGTGCTAAATCGGGATTTACTCGAGCGTCATTGAGACTTATTGAGTGCAAAGCTTAGATGATAAGAAGAAAAAAATGTCATATGATATATACCTTTTCATCGGTGGGGGGAGCAACTATAGATTTTCAAAAATGTAAAAAAAAACTGTTGCATGGACATACTCGAGCGTGTCAGATATTGATAGAATCTATGTTTAACGTTTTTTCAAACATGTACGTATGTTAATCTGATAGTTTTCATGATGGGGGTGGTCGTACGTAAGGGTTGAAAATTGAAAAAAAAAAACTTAATCGAGCGCGTCAGATTTTCGAAGGGAATGTTAAGTGAACTTAAAAAAAGCTATTATGTAATAATCTGACGATTCAGATGTGACGCAAGCTCACGGCCATTATTAGAATGTGCAAAAAAAATCGTCATCTTGAACTACTCAAGCGCGGCAGATTAAGATATATATGGTTCATCTTAATGCCCTGGACGTAATATCTCATAATCTGACGATTACCTGGAGGGATACGCCTAATCTGACAATAAAAAAATTTTTTTTTTCATTTTTCTAAATCATGAAACTTAATTAAATGAAAAGCTCAAGAAATAGCATGCAAATTAAAAAGTGTGAATTTTTTTAGAAGAATACTTGTATTTACAACAAAATAATTATAAAAAATTAAGTTTTTGTAAGCATTTTTTTTTAATCGTCATCTTCATCGGTAGAATCATCTTCCTCCTCTGGCTCTAAGTTGTAAATAAAATCAATACGAATCTGGACTTCGAGTTTTACTCATCTCCTCTTCAATAGAACACGAACCACAACATATTAAAATCATGAAATAAACAAAAACGTTGGTAATACGTTGTAAACTACAAGTCGTGAACGCGTCTCTGTGATCAGCTGTCATGGCAACAGAAACCAGAGTGGAGTAGGGACGGAATGAGAGAGCAATAGATAGAGGAAAAGTGAGAGAGGAATGAAACGCGGAGAGGGGAATACAGGCATCGCGTAGTTGCACGAATAAAACTTTATTAATTAATTTTTATTACTTCGGCTTGTGAAAATCGTCAGATTATATATTTCTCATAAATCTTGATCTATTCCCTTCAAAAGAAAAAAAAAATTAACCACGCTCGAGAATGTCGAGATGACGTTTTTTTTTTTCAACTTTGTAGCCCTCCCCCTTCTTTACGTCACCCTTAAATTGTCAGATTAGAGGAATATAGATGTTTTAGCATATAACTAACTCCCCCTACCTTAATCTGACGCGCCCGAAAATTTCAAATGAACAATTTTTTTTTACTAATCTGATCCTTTATCCTTTACGGGCGTCCTTATAAATGAGGCTCATATCTGGTGGAAGTAAGTAGCCGGGTACCAGGTATCCTACTGTATATTAATCTGCCGCGCTTTAGTAAATCCCGAAATCCCCTCTTGGGCTCCCCTACTACTGGTGAATGAGTCGTATTCTCTTAAAATATGGTTTTCGTCTTTTTTTTCATGCTATGCAGTCGCTACAATAAAGTATACTGAACTTTTACTTTTTATATAAAAAGAAAAAATAAACACTATCCAATACTTCTGGCTATGAGAAACAACAATAAGAAATTAGATACGGGCCTGGTACCAAATGAAGTGTCATTGTCTAATACCATACTAATGGAAGGAAGGAAGGTACTTTTCAATATTTTTATGAATAAAGCTAGCCAATGTCACTCTCCATCCAAAGGGATGCGAAATTGGCTACTTCTTGTCTCTTTCTAACGCGAGATTGACGTAATTTTTAAGTAGAGATAGTTAAAGTACTATCTTAACACTGAAAAATCATTCCGTTTTGCCGTGAAAGACAGACAGACACACCAACTTTCACATTTATATAGTTATTAATTTATTTTCTATAGGTTTCTTTCGTCATAACAAAATAAAGAATGGAGAAAAAGAGTTCTCTCTCATAATAATTAAGTGCATGTCAGTGTAGACTGGCCTTATAAATAGACCGCATCATCAGAAATGTGTGAGTAATTTTACCTCGTTTATTTTTATGACTGCCGCAATGATTTCTATGGATAAGTTTAGCACCACTCACACAAATAAAAGTGTCGATACGTGTTTGTTGATATTTATGGCATTACATGACATAAAGAGATGTTTATGCATGGGTTCGTTGTCATGAGACCTTGGCCGCCAAAACGGGCATTCGTTTCGTATGACGTGTCGATGAATATCTTGTTACAGCTTTGTTATTCTGAATTCTTTTGATGAGGTTATATTATCACACCCACAAACATTCGACCGAACCTTTCTGCTCGCAAGCTGCAGCAGGCGGGCCTTCAACGAAACGGAATTCACGACCGCATCTTTATCCCCGTCCCTTTCAAACGCGCTGTCTCTTTTGTTTGGATGCGTCTGGAGGATATTCACGCTCATTACGGGACGGTTTCGTTGTATGCCCTGTGATCATTTTACTGGTTGTTGTATAGTGTACTATTGAAGAATATACTAGCTGAGCTGTTGCCCGCGTCGCCGTCTACCTGAAGTAGTTACTTTAGGCTTTTGACCTTAGGAGAGCCACGCGGAGTGTTATCACGGCCTCACAAAAAACCGGCGTGAAGCAGCACTGTGCTGTTTCGCTAAGGCGGCGAATCGCATCGATCAGCCACTTGCGCAGAGTATATTATAGTGCTCAAGTCACGCCCGTAAAGGGATCGGGCGCAGAACCAACGGCTCTTCGTGCTTTCTGAGGTACGGGGGTACAAGACCTCCAACTTCTAGACACTAGGCTGACACTGAGAATTTCATAACAGAAAAACTCAGGTACAAATTTAAGCCTGACTCGGCGATCGAACCCTGGACTACAACCGCAGCCGTCGCTTTATAGTGCAACGCATTATCCACTGCGCCAATGTGGCAGTCACTATAACCATACCATTTAATCGGCGGCGAGAGAAAATATTGTAAGGAACCTAGAGGGCCTAATTTAAAGCAGACGTTACGATCGAATCGGAGTTTCCCTCTCTTTCACACGCGCTGAGTGTCTCGTTTATTTGGATATATTCTCAGGTATATTCTCGTTCGTTAAGGGACGGCTTTAAATTAAGCCGACGGCATGATTCGGACAGTTTCTCAAACTGCATACCCTCTCGTATTAAGCTGATGACGAATCATTAGCTCAATACGATGGATACGCTCTCTGTATCCATGATCCAGTTGATCTGGTTCCCGTGTCTTTTTTTTTATGTAATAGGTGTTAGACGAGCAGACGGATCACCTGATGGTAAGCGATTGCCGCCGCCCATGTTCACTCGCGATACCAGTGGTGCCACAACGCTGCGCGCAGCACTGCCAACCTTTAAACCACCCTTTGTATCCGGTATCCTCACTCATGCAGCGAAACACAGCACAGTGATGCTTCACGCCGGTTTTGTGTGAGGCCGTGGTATGACTCCGGTCGAGCGGAAACGTGGCTCTCCCACGGTCAAATGTGTCCAAGGATTATGAAGGTCAGATGACAGTGCTTTATTTGTCTGTTTTGTTTCGTTTAACTATTTCCATATGTTGCACTTGTTTTAATTCCACAGTTAACAAAGAACTTCTTTATTTGTAAGATTGAACTCGTAAGAGATATATCTTTCTTGACTGTATCGATAAGTGGAACAAAATGCTAAAAAAGTTTTTTACCTTTTCTGGTTCGGTTAATAAAAGTCAATTAGAAGTAAAGGCAGAAGATGTTTTAATAATAAGTTTCCTTTGAGTAAAACTTAACTTAAGAATTTAAGGGCCTTATGTTTTTCCACCCTGATATATGAGTCATCATTTCAGCCAATAAACGTCCACTGTTTTACATGGCCCTCCCCCAATGATCTCCACACAGATTGGTCCTGTGCTGCCTGCATCCAAGGGATTCTCGCGACATTCACCAGATCGTCGGTCCACCTTGTGGTGGCCTAACACGGCTTAGATCTCCTATACGCGGCCTCCACTCGAGGACCTTTCTGCCCCACCTGCCGTCTGATCTCGCCGCAATGTGCCCTGCCCATTGCCACTTGAGGCATGCAATTCTTTGGGTTAGATATATGAGTACAAATTGGTAAATTTATTTGTTTGTTTGTATCTCGCGTGGGGCATCTGTTTCGTATCGTAGATATTCGCGCGTTTCTATAAATAAAGTCCTAGACAAACAATGTTGACGACCTCCCACCGAGCTGTTACGTTAATTTTTCCGGGTAATGTTATGTATATGACTTTGTACTCGTAAATACTTAATTATGTACGCACAGCCACACATCAAAGTATACAAAACTGTTGAATTTCTTTATTCAATTCTCACCTTAATGTCAAACGCGTTTGGTTCAATATCAATTGATAAAATTTAACAGATTGTGGTATCTTGATGTTCAGTTAAGTATGTGTTTGTGTTATTTTTTTAGTTTCTCTGTTGTCCGATATCCGCTACAGCTACTTATTGCGGAATCGGTCAATCAATCAATCGGTAATTTATTGCATAATATGAGTAATACATAGATTTTAAAGTTTTACATTGCTCCCTCACATTCAGCCGTTTGGCATGCAAAATAAAGAACAAAGAAAATAAAGAATTAACATGTTATTAGAATTGAATTATTACATATAAATTATAGATAAATTAAAATAAATTACACGTCATAATATTAAATTGAATGATTCTTTCATATCAATGTTTTATAATGTAATCAGGTCAATATATTTGGTGTTTGATGAATTTATTAATAAATAAAAATCATTCATTTCGAACATTACCCATATCGAAGTTGTTAATAATAGTGACTTTATAACTATGTTAGTAATTATTCAACTTATAATTTTTCATATATTTATTAATTATCTCGTATTTGTTAGCAATATTGTATAGTAAGCATCCCTGTGAGCGAAACAGTGCACACGTGGGCGACTGACATTGAGTCACCAATCACTGCGGTGCACTGTTCTCTGTGTCCACTCGCTCTGAAATCTCGGTGATGTGATGCGCGCGCGCAATATACGGAAACATTGATTCACAGTGGCCGAAATATAAACAAGGTTAGGTGTCCTTAGACGTCAATTGAGAAGTCGACCAGTACTGGAGTTGGTGGATTTCGTTCATGGAATAGGAAAATAAAATCTCATCTTAATAAGATTGCCTTCGAAGCTTCATAGGCACGTCGACTCTCGGACATTTTGCCTTTATCTAAATTTAATAAGTTAAGTGCGTGACTTAGGTATGCTATCGGTATTTATTATCGACTTCACTTCTTTATTAGTTCCTTATTTACAATGGAGCATTGCTGGTAGGGTTGCCATTATAAATATGAATTAACTTCAACCACATTAAGCATTTGGGTCATCCACATCTTTAATTTTACACCGATACAGTTATGTGAGAATTAGTATTCGTAAGTTATTCGCAAATTCTTTCCATGAACGCCATCTGTTAGAATTTCACCTATACCTGTTCAGTTAAAGTTAATGCTCCGAAGCGATAGCTTTGGACGCAACTGGGAATGAGGAGTTTTCCAATAACATCAGTCACTCGGTTTCTCTAAAGTGATAACGGATGGTGCTACCCGTGTCTGTATAAAAGTTACAGCGTTTGGTCGCAGTGTTTTAAGTGTTACCATATTTCATTTTCATTTACCCATGAACAAATTAAAGTTTCATTCAAAAATATTTTTTATTTTGAATAATCCACAACAACAATATAAAAACTATAATCCTATAGAAATATTTAATGACAAACTGCCCAGTTTCAAACGGGCAGCAATCAAAAACATCTCCAAACGCCATGGCAGACATTTTTTTACAACTTAGTTTAGGTCTCCTTGAGGTTGGTATAAAGTGTTATTTTCCTTGTAACCAACCATATGGTTACTTTGAAATATTAGGTGAACGTGAAAAACCTAGCATTGGGAAATTTTCCCATAAATTAGGGATCACAAGATATACCATCCAACACCTGAAATATATAGAGACTGCTTACACCATCTAGCGAGTAACTTAAAAGTTAATAAATACCTACTAGAAAATTACTCATAACACGCTAAGATTAGGACTAAAGACTGGACACGGAGCTTTCTATTTCTACTAGGTATATCCAGTGTGGACGGAAATAATTGAAGGTTCCCATCAGCCCATTTAAGTCTCCACTGCTGGGGCACGGGCCTCCCTCGATCACATTGATCGAGGGGTAATTGCCATACTCATCACGCTTGGCAGACGGGTTGGCAAGGGTTTTGATATAAATGCAGAGTTTTCCTTTTCTGGGTGCTGACGATCATGCCAGCAGTTTTACCTTAGTCGCCTTTTACGACACCTTGGTAAGAGTGAGGGTGGCCTATTCTACTCTGCCGGGAACCACACGGCTTGAAAAGCTTAACGCTGTGGAAATCGAAAGTACTCCTTGACTAGCGCGTAATTCAACAAACTCTTTGCTGTCATATCTAACCGAAATCTATTTATTTTGATGATGAGTAGTTGGCGTGATTGTTGATTTATTGTGTACATGTCTTGTAAATTATAATTAGATAATTCATGAAATTTAGAGTTTGGCTGTAAAACTTATTTTTATAACCTAAACTTACCGTAATGTAAATAATCACACAATAAATGTCGAACCAACTCGCGCGATTAAAATTACATGATAAACTCAACGCAAAGATTTCTGGCAGACGGTGTCATATTCCATTCATAATGAATGAATGATATATGAAACTGACTGCCAAGAGTCCTTGGCTGAGTATAAGAGTTACTTCCATTTAAACCTACTGATTTTTACAAGTTTACTGTCATTATATCAGTCACTATTAATGAATGAAATATGTTTTATTTCATTCCGTCTGTCACACAGATCACCCCGTGGTCTGTCAGGAGTTATTGCTTTGAGTGACATCAAAGACAGGCAGCTGTTTGAATGGAGCGTTTTGGGTCTTTTTTGTGACCGTGGGAGAGCCACGCTTCGGCATGAATGGGCCGGCTCGACCGGGGTGATACCACAACCTCACAGAAAATTGGCGTGAAGCATCACTGTGCTGTCACCTGTATCTTCTGTTTTTTTTATACGACAGGTGGCAGACGAGCATACGGTTCGCCTGATGGTAAGCGATTGCCGTCGCCCATAGACACCCGCGACACCATTGGAGTCACAAGTGCGCTACCAACCTTTAAACCCCCTTTTCCCCCGGATTGGGCCTCCGGTGCCCACACTCACGCAGCGAAACAGCACGGTGCTGCACGCCGGTTTTCTGTAAGGTCGTGGTATCACTCTGTTGGAGCCGACCTATTCATGCCAAACCGTGGCTCTCCCACGACATTATTACTCGCTTTAAAATCGTCACACTCGTTGAAGTAGATGCGTAAGATTCGATTTCGGTTACATATGAGTATGCGCGTGAGTCGGTGTGGACGGTTCTTCGATTGCCAGCCAGAGATAGCACGGTATGCGCGCCGTGAGCCAGTGCCCTATATATTCTTTGTTAAAAATAAAAAGTACGTTTAATTTTTGGACAAGTGCAAATGAGAATAAAAATGGTTTTCAAACGCACATTAAACTTTTGGTGTTACTAGAGTTTGACGAATATCTTTCTAAGGGCCGATTCGACCAATCTTTAATAGAGAATATATGTATATGTTCAGCATGGATGAAATGGCGACAGGTCACGGCAACAACATGCGATCCACGGATGCCACTAAAACTAAAGGGCATAATTTACAAATCGCTCATTACACATGTTGCTCTGTATGGATCAGAATGCTTGGCCGTTAAGGTGACGGGTAGGGCACATTAGCGACGCCAATCGATTTTTACTTTTAGCTAATAAACCGGAGCTATTTTAAACAATTCCAGGGTTATAACCTCTCGGCAAACACTTTTACTATTTATTAAATAACCCTGCACAAATGCCGGGTCCAACGCGTACGCGAAAAATTGATTCACGCCAAAAGCGGCCATTTTTGGCGTGAATCAATTTTGCGCGTACAAAAACGGACCCAACATTCGTGCATGGATATTTAATAAATAATATAAGTGTTTGCCGAGAAATTGTTTTAAATAGATCCGGTTTAGTAGCTTAAAATTAAAATCGTTGGCGTCGCTAGTGTGCCCTACCCGTCACCTTAAACCTCCGTTTTTCCGGATCGGGCCTCCGGTGCCCTCACTCACGCAGCAAATCACAGAACAAACGTTTCTTCACAAGTAGCCCCGAAATTGTTTAAAATAGATCCGGTTTAGTAGCTAAAAATTAAAATCGATTGGCGTCGCTAGTGTGCCCTACCCGTCAACTTAATATTTGGCATCACACGTGACTCCACTGGTGTGGCGGGTCTCGGTCTGCTCGTCTGCCACCTATCACATAAATTGCGTAAATGTAAATAAATGAAAGCAATTTTGTCACTTCTTTCTTACTAGCAGCACATTAACCATGGCCATTGCGCCATCTTACTTTCAAAAGCTTAAAGAAGAAAAATCTTAGAAAGGGGACAATTATACCGAACCCAATATCGTTGATTTTAATCGTCTTAAAACATATACTAACTAAAGCTCAGATAAAGAGTCGTTTATTCCTTTAAATTATGGTGTTATAATTTATTCAAAAGCTAAATTTTTATTTTTAACTGATGTTTTTATAAATAACGAACATGCTTACTGAGTCATCCAATCGCGAGGGCTTGGCCGATGCTGTGCCGAAAAGACAGGACACCACACCAAGGCCTTGCGTGCGACGTATTTTCTGTTAGTAATTTGCAGTACCTAGAGCACTGTTAAGGTGACGTGTAGGGCTCACTAGCGACGCCAATTGATTTAAATTGTTAGCAAATGAACTGCATATCTTTTTATACAATTTCTAAGCTGAAGCTTCACGGAAAGCACTTACACTATTTATTTAATACTTATACTTAACTTTTGGGTCAGCTTTTGTATTCGAAATTTTGAATTACTGCCAAAAACTGCCTCTTATGGCGTTAATCCAAATTTCGAGTGCAAAAACAGGTCAAGAAGTAGTGCACAATTATTAAATAAATAATATAAATGTTTGCTTAGAGACTTCCGTTCCGAAATTGTTTAAAATAGATCCGGTTAAGCTGCTAACAATTTAAATCGATTGGTTTCGCTAGTTTGGACTACTTGTCGCCTTAACTTGGCTGGGATGTTTACTATACTATCAAATCTGACAATCAAATTTTGCCCTCCTTTTCGTTATCGCATGTAATTTTTTGCACAAGACGTGTGCACTGTGCTGTCTGTATGATAGAGGAATAATCCATCCATCGTGTTATAAAATAGATGCGTTTTCACTTCTTCTTTTTGTCGGAATTAAAATGAGTAGGTATGTACTTTTGTGACTGTTTGTACAGTCACGCGCACTAATAAGTAAATAATGTTATTCAAAAATGAACCTAATTGTCCCGGTATAAGAGTCGAGATGTTTACATTTTATTGCAAGTGAATGTATCTCTATGTACCTTGCTTGCTTGTTATGTTTAGCTTGTTTATTTTTTCATACGTCACACTCATGAATAGTTTTTTCACGTAATCTTCCCATAGTTCGAAGCAATTTTTAATCCAAAATTGAAGTAATGTGTTCCTATCAAACTAATTTAATGTCAAACAAGTTGTATTCAAAGTCAATATTTTTAATGAATGTAAAAAAGTTACTTAGAATGATCAGTACGAGTAGTGTTTACATTTAAGCAGCATGCTTAATGTTATGCTTTCTTCCCCATACTAGTCAAGCCATTTATTGCAGTATTAATTAGTTGAGGTGACGGGTAGGGCACACTAGCGACGCCAATCGATTTTAATTTTCAGCTACTAAACCGGATCTATTTTAAACAATTTCGGGGTTATAATCTCTCGGCAAACATTTATACCATAAATAACCATGCACAAATGTGGGGTGACAACATTTTATAGTATACTAAATATACGAGGGGAGGTCAAAAAGTTCGCGGAATGGAGGGGTTGGAGTGGGAGCTTTTCTCGTCCAGGTAGGTACTAGTTAAGCAATATCATTACCACTATATATACCAAGTTTGAACCTAATCGGGTCATTAACTTTTAGGTTATCGACCTGTAAACAACCAAATCGGGAAGAAGCCCTATTGTAGACATTTGAATATCGCGCGTCATTAAATTCCTTACCAAGCAAGGAAAATGCGCTCGGACAATTTTTCAAGAGCTGTTAGCGGTTTACCCGGACTCTGCCTCCTAATAAGACCATGGTCTACAAGTGGCATAGTCTTTTCAAACAAGGAAGAGAGTCCATTGAAGATGATCCCCGTTCGGACGGCCAATTGAGGTAACCACGCCGGAAGTCATCGAAAAAGTAGAAAAACTTGTTTCGGAAGATGCCCGACTGAAGAAGAAGCAGCTCGCAGCTTTAGTCATAGTATCTGAATCAAGTATTTTAAACATCCTACATCATCATCTTGGGATGACTAAGGTCAGTGCAAGATGGGTTCCGAGAATTTTCACGCCACTTCAAAAACGCGAGCGTTTTGGTGCTCTGTGGAGAGAAATTATGGCCCGAATTGTAACGAGATGAATCCTGGGTTCACCACTATGAACCTGAATCAAAGCAAAAAACGATGCAGTGGTATAAAAAGGCACACCTCCTCCAAATAATATTCTACTGATGGACTATAAAGAATGTGGGGTTTCTATAGCGGGGCAATACTACGCTTCTTTACTAGAGAGTGGAAGCCATTATGGAAAAAAGAAGAGGAAATCAGTTAAAAGGTGTGCTCCTTTTGCACGACAACGCACCCGTGCCATGTTGCGACGGCCGCCATTCATCGATGCTGCATCAAACAGCTGAACCATCCGCCCTACAGTCCAGACTTGGCCCTTAGTGACTTAAATTTATTTCCGAAAATGAAGAAAGAGCTACGTGGAAAAAAGTTTGACGACGATGAAAAAGTCAAGTCTGCAATTTCGGCCTAAGATTTTTTTTTTCGATGGTATAAACAAGTTATTTGATAAATCCGAAAAATGTATTAGGGTTAAGGGAGAATATATTGATAAGGAAAATATATTTTGTTGTTTCATTACTACCTCTTTACCCCTCATTCCGCGAACTTTTTGACCTCCTGTAAATAATATAGGACGTAAAATAATAAAAATATCATCATCATCAGCCTATCGCAGTCCACTGCTGGACGTAGGCCTCTCCAATTGTTCGCCACTGTGATCTATCCATGGCTTCTCGCATCCAGCTCTTGCCAGCCATCCTGCGCAGATCGTCCCCCCTCCTAGCCAGAGGGCGCCCTACATTACGTTTGCCAAGACGCGGTCTCAACTCCAGAACCCGAATAATAATATCCTCCAACCGATTACAGCTACGGCGGGCAATCTCAACGATTAACCACGTACGCAGGATATAATATAGTGCTCAAGTGTGTGCGCAAACACAAGTGCACTCTCTCGACCAGAGAGGGATAGGGCGCAGGACCAACGTTTTTTCCGAGTCACGTGGGTACAAGTCCTACCTATCTTAGGACGTAAGTAGGTGGTAGTAGGTACGGAACCCCGAAAAATAAATAACTGAGGAAGTTTCATAACACCAATCTAGTATGTGTATCAACATTGGAGTGTGAGCTCGGCTCGTAACCGGTTGCGTAAGCGCATCACTGAAACGGAAAAGTCGGGGTAGATTGTGAACGCCGACGATTTCACCTTCCGATATAGGGTTGCCGGATCATAGAGCCGGACACAGTTTGGACGGACATTTTCTCGAGAGTTTTTTGATCACATTGCAAAAATCGCTAGTTATTCAAGGTCAGGATAATAAAGGTTGCCTATTGTTTTGAAACGAATTAAAATAAAGCAAAATGAGAAAATCCTTCATCTTAAAAATCACTCTATTTAAAAAAAAATGTTTTTTTATTAATTCCAAACTTTATTGCACAAAACGATACAATAGGCGTAATTAATGACCAGAGGCATTCTCTACCAGTCTACCTTCGGGTCCTGCTAATGTTCAAATGCAAATGTGCTATTATTGTTTAAAAATTTCATTCTCCTTAACGTTAAATCAAATAATAATTATTACAATAAACTCGAATATGAGGTACTTTTATAGTAGAAATCTCGTAACAAACTATTCGAAGGATAATGTTGCATTCTAAAATAGTAAAAGATATTTTGAAATCAGTTCAGTAGTTTTTTAGTTTATTTACTTACTTTAACTGTTAGTACATTTTTGAAATATCCTTAGATTCTGCTCGCACTCTTATAGAATGGAGCCAGCATCAGATGGGCCGCAAGCTCGTCTGCCTATGTTAAGCAATAAAAAAACATAAAGTGGTGCATTTTTCATTTATTTAGTAAAACATACAGTGACAATAATTTCTACACCAGCACCGTTTGCCACAGAATAATTAAAACTTAGGCGTATATAGAGAGAGGACCAGTGAATAAATTGTCTAACAAACTTGACAGTGTCGGGCTCTATCCGGACGCGTAGCAACCCTATGCGTCAGCGCAGAATAATTAACAAATTACGATGCAAGGCGTTATGACCGGGTGGCTCTGCCACGGCCGCGCTTGTGCGATGACATAGATATCGGATTCGACATTTGTTTCATATGGACTAATGTGTGGTCATCTTTAGAGATTTCATACATTCTTTCATCATCATCATATCAGCCCACATCCACCCACTGTTCAGTATAGGCCTCTTCTTTATCATGCCACTCCCTTCGGTCCCCTGCCAGCCTCATCCATTGTTTCCTCATTGCCGTTATAATATCTTCGGACCATCAGGTGGTCTATCCACAGGACGTCGCATCATTCTTGGCTGCCATTCGTCCATTCTCGGACTCGACTTCAATCTCTTGGGTACGAGAATTGCCCCTCAGGGTGTTCAAACATATTCTGCTTATTGCTGTCACATCAGGACGCCTCGACAAAGAAATCGAATGGGAGATTTCCGTACATTCATCCATATAAATGTCGAATTCGATATTTATGTCGCAGTCGGATGGTATAATCCGCCGTATTACATTTCGGCTAGGTGTTATCAAAAACAGCGTCGTTTTGAAATTCGGCGGTTCCACAAGTAGCCGCGCGTAGTAATTGTCATTGCGATACGTTCTTCAATGGACAACATTTCAAATTTTTAACATGTCCATATTGTTTTTTTATATGAAAGTAGACATAAAATGAACAGACCCATATTTTTTCTTTTTTCAAAATTTGTCCATTTTCATGCATAAAATAATTATTGAAATTCTTTTTATTCTAAATAGACGTAAGCGCCAAATGACGTCATCGGACGGCTGAATACAGCGATATTCCTTTGCATATCATTGTTTTAATAAAAAAAAGGTACTACTGTCAAAGGTAAATAATACTAGTGTCAACATTGTCAACGTCATTCATACATTCAACGTTGACAAGTTGTCTTTTTTTTTGACAGTTACATGTCATGAGTTTGGCATTACGTAAATTTAAAACTATAATGTGCTAAGCAAAGAAATATTTTACATTCTGCCGTCCGATGACGTCATCTTACGTTTTTTAGTTATTAATTTTTTTCTCAGTAAATAAGCAATATAAAAAATGAATAAATATATATTCGAGCAGCGGAAAAGTAAACAAAGAATTGGTATTTTTTGTTTCAGAGCTTAGCAATTTTGAAATGTTGTCCATTAGGCGGTCCCAGTTTAGCCGCAACGTACTTACACAGACTTTCAAAATAAAGCAATGTTTAAAAATTAAAATTAATAAAATTGTATTCATCAGTAATAACGTAATTCAATCATGACTCTTGAACTCTTGTTTCTTTTGAATGATGAGTTAAAAATTCCGACAAATTTCCAAAAGACATAGAACTAAGATTGTTCAGAATGGTCAGTAAGTGATGATTAAAGGGACGTAACTGTTTACTCATCCTCCCTTTACCTAAACATTCATACAACATGTAACTAAACCACTAGACCAGCAGGGAATAATGTGCGATGGTCTATAAATGTTTTCTATTTTATGGGAGAGGAATCCAGCCAAAACATCGCAGGAATCCGCGATATGTTTCGCGTGAACCTATGATTAGATATCGTAATCGAGGTATTGAACATACCAGATAACAGGATATGGGTACTTTGTTATTTAAATCACATCGGATGGATCGGTAGGCATTATGTAGGCGTCAGGTCTCAATACAAATGGATTGGTTATATTTAAACTTGTCATTCTTACCGAGGTCTCGTAAAAGGCGACTAAGGTAAAGCTGCTGGCATGATCATCAGCACCCAGAGAAGGAAAACTCTGCATTTATATCAAAACCCTCGCCAACCCGTCTGCCAAGCGTGGTGAGTATGGCAATTACCCCTCATGTGATTGAGGGAGGCCCGTGCCCCAGCAGTGGGGACTTAAATGGGCTGATGATGATGATGAAGTCAAAATGACTATGCCACGTGCACATCAACCAATGACGTCGAAGATGAACCTCACACTCTCGCCCTCATTAAATAAATATCAATTATAGACATGCACCATAAACAGACTGTGCCTTTTCATAGAAAGCTATACTTGAAAAACTGCGCGAAATCGATATAGTACTGGGGTGACGTGCTGGGCGACGTTCTTTCTCCTAACGCACCCGTATAGAATCTGCATCAGGGCCGGTTTTTTCTCTGTCACACTCTGTGACGTTTTTTTTCGAAAATAGCACATGCCTTTTAAAGCGCGTTTTCTAGTTCCATAAAGTCAAATCACAGACACCCAGACATCAGTGTAAATGAAAATCAGTCAAATTTCTTCAATCGATCTCTCCTTAATGTCAAACTCCTGATGCGTCTCTGTGTTGGCTGCGCACTTGTGACTCCAGCTGATGTTACGGGTGTACGATATCCATGTGCGACGGCAATCAAAGTATCATTTAAAAATGCCATTGTTTCCGGTGCCTAATATAAAAAAAAAATAGATACAGAAAGTCAGCTCTAACTGACATCGATATTGGAGCATTAGCAGTATATCGGATCGTGTCATTCTCGCACGCCTGTCTCTGTTCATTCTCTTCGAAACACGCCGAGATCTAATCTTTAGCTCGCAATATAGATAGTCTGCGTTTTTGGTCTAATTATTTCTTGCTTATACCTATGGCGATGGCTGTTTAAGTATTTGGTAGTTACAATACCCGTGGTAATTCATTGCTTTTGCAATTTTTTTCGTAACTATCGCCCTTGTGTTTATTTAGTAATTAGTTTGGAGTGTCCACAGAGATACAGCGTAGGCAGGCTTGACCAGCTTAATTAATTACTCTGATGGTCGCACGCGAAGGACTCAATTAGAGTCTGAGGCCACTAAGTCCACGTCAGTCCCGGGTCAATGTGTGACGACCTTAATCTGGCGTTAATGGATACAGTCGGTAAAAGTACATGGTATTTTTATTAGGGATTCATAGTCAATAAGGGTTCTATAGTTTTGTCATGTTGGATTGTAGAATATCGCAGTAAAATTTAAATTTTAGTTACAGTAAATTTCATAATGAATTGAAAAATAAAAAAGATGTTTTCGCGTTAAGGCCTCAGGTGAAATCTGTGAAAAACTAAATCATTCATGGTATTTGCATGAACAATATGAAACAATAAACGGAACCCAAAGAAAATAAAATAAGTGGGGGCTAAGTCGAAGACAGTGCAGTTTAGAAGTGCATAATTTAACGGTATCGACCATCTGGTAAAATGCCAAGGGCGAAGTTACCGATGAGGGGGATTTATTGTATGTCACTTTTTCCGGCGGCTTCGGTCTCAGTGCAAGCAATGAATTTGCGGTCTTCAAGTAACAAACCATGTAGAACTTAACGGCTAAGTTAGAGCTTTAAAAATATTCATATTAATTAAAAAAAAAATGCTTTGCGGCTTTTGACAAAAGCCGCAAAGCATTTTGCCTTGTCAACCTAATTTGCGCGGTATTTCTTATGAGACAAACTGACCTTTTGTTATTTTAATATATGTCTGAGAGGGCCAGAAGAATCTAGCTTCCTGGCCATGTCATCGTCCCTTTATTATTTGAATCTTCTCTGTGTTCTGTTTGATTGTCTCTTATGGTGGCATCTAACGACCTTCTCTCCATTGCCCTTTGCGGCTTCCTCATTGATTGACAGATTAATTACCTGCAGCTCTGTTGGTTTGTGTGAAAATATAATTATGTCGTCTACGTATCGCAAGTTTGTTAGATGTTCTACTGATATTGAAATACCTCTATTTTGCCAGTGTAGTTCCTTCAACAACTAAGCGAGGGTGAGATGGCTGCGGCTTCATGTAATTACTAAACTCCCCTAGAACCATGGTCTAAGCGTACCCCTGGCTCCAGAGCGACAGCTTTGGATGCAACTGAGAATTACACGCTAAATTGAGGAGTTCCTTCAACAAGTTTCTAACCAATGTAAATATTTCAGGCGATGGGGTGTCTTCCTTTCTATTCTTCTCCTTATGTCAATAGAGATTGTTAGGTGCAGAAGTGATACTTTCATTTTCAGATCTGTTTTATTATAGTGTCATCAGTTCATCACACGTTGAGCTTCCCGGTGGCGTCCGGCGCTGTCGCTTCGGCAACCTGAAATGATGACTGGAACGCTTTGACCAAGTTCAAGAGGGCCTAATTTAGAGGAGACGTTCCGACCGTATCGGAGTTTCCCTCTCTTTCACACGCGCTGTGTGTCTCCTTTGTTAAATTAAGCCACCAGGATTTGGATCATGGTCCATTACAGAGTTCACGGAGCGTTAATTCTGTTGTCTATACTTTCTATATTGAATGTCTGCCTTTTCGTCGTCGCTTGCTCCACGACCCCATCTTTAGCCAATAGAAGAATGACGTTGTAGACAGAGCACAAATCATTCAGCCATCAGTGCCTGTTCCACCTCGCTCCAAGATGGCGGGCTTCTCATGGTATAGCTGGTACCGGACCATAGGGAAGAACTTTCAGGTTGTTTATAATTCTTCCGATTTTAGTAACAGAATTCCGTTCTTCTTCAATATGGCTAGATGCGTTTTATGTCTTGCACTTAGCGTTGGTAGTAGGTACTTTTATGTGTAGTTGTTACTATAATATAAAAAAAAAAAATAGTGGATTAATTATTGCCAAAAAAAACTTACTTTTGTACCATATTATATTTTGCCCCACTTATTTTCGATTAAGCCAATCTTCTTAATTTATTTATTTATTTAGCAAAGGTACACCAACAGCAATACACATTTAGGACATTCACAGTATATCTATACTATAGTACATATTAGGGTTTCGGTTCAAATATGTTTGCCAATTACAGGTATACACAACAATTTCCAAAACATTTCAGCTTAGTAAATCTTAAGGTAAGTCATGCATACAAAACACTATAACCATACAAGTCAAGCAATAAAGTTTTCTTAATTTGGGTGTGTACTGATAGACTGAAAATAGGTGTTCAATTTAGCCTTAAATTTGGTGGAGGAATCGTTGAAAATGTCAATATCAGGTATTTTGTTTTTAGTTTCATTGTACAGATTACATATTCTGGCTATGGGATAGTGCACTCCTAGATTAGTTTTATGTTTAGGTATGCTGAACAGCTTACGTATAGGGTATCGAGGATATCTGCAAGGGACATTAATATTAATTTGGCTAAGAAGATTAATTATTGATTTCTCGTTATTAGTTCTGAATATACAACATTATTTATCGTAATGTGTATACTGTATGAATATACAGTATTTGATATGATTATTTTATTTATGACTGAATAGTCATAAATAAAATAATCATGCATCGATCGAATGAGAGTTTTCACCAAAGATAAATCCGATAGATGGCGTTATCCATGAGCGAGGTCCAACTTTAACGCCATTGGTTGTTTTGTGCATAAATCTTTATTTTGACATGTTAAAATGTAAACCAGTCCAGTAGTTGGACCTCACGCTATCATAAGGAGCACGCGCGATTCGTGGAAAAATAAATATTATAATGAAAGTGTAAAAATCTTTTTTTTTATTTGTATATTATTGATTTGACAAATATGATAACTTAGTGTACTATCTGGTTATATGGCTAATTCACATAATAAATAGTTTCGATTCCCTGCGAATGCAGATCTATTTGACATGATGCGTGACGTACCGGTATATCATGTTGACTGAATCTTAATGCGCATGAGTGATCGATGCAGTTCATAAGTCACAAAGAACTGGATCTGTCATGTGACAGCGGAGTGTATAATTACCATAGACATGCACCTATACTAGACAGATCATAAAGACATACATTGCGACCACGAACAAAAGGCATTACATCGGCGGAGTGCGTAGAAATACATTTTAGTATAATGTGAGCTATTTAACAGGCGCAAACTCACCCTCTACTGACGAGGACCGCTAAATACAAGCAGGTGCGTGTACGCTTTGACCATGATTCAGAGAGCCTAAAACGAAACCGTCCCGTACCTAATGGACCTGTTGCATACAAACAAGAGAGACGCACAACGTGTTTGAAAAGAACAGGGGTAAAGATTCTGTTGAGAATTAAATTCTGTTTCGATCCGTTTCCGAAAACCATCAAATTCCATGGGAATTTCATGGGTCTGGTAGTTAAAATGACAAATACAGTAACACACTACTAAGCTGTATAATGAAAAGTAGTTTAAGATGGGCTACCGTATTCCTTTATCGACATTATGACTAAGAAGATAAGAGCCACTTATCCGATAATGTTTTGTATGAATTAGGAGAATCCTATGACGTTTATTTGTTTTCAATTATGCGGCGCTAATCAGAACCTCGAACCTGATAATTACATATTTGGATAAAAATAAAACTTTTATTTAGTCATGCATAATGTCTTACCAGTACCTTCTACTTAATTTGTGGTCTTACCCGATCCCTCCCACATCTCTTATCTATGCCGTGCCCGACAGGGTTCTTAATTGTATGTACTGTGCTATGTTTATTACCTTTTGTAACATTATGGAGAGCAATAAAGAATATTAATATTAATCTCTCGATTGAGGTATAGTTAATTTGGGTCATTTTCAAAGTTTATGCAGGCCACTCTGTTACTTTTTATATATGGTGTAGGTACAGCTGTTACTATGAATTAAAACAAAATCTCGATTAATTGTCATTCTAGTTTGTTTAAAAAAATGTTAAATAGACTAATGTCGCAGTAAACAAATAAATAAATGAAAATACATAGCACAGCCTGTGCGCCGAACCCAGATAACCTGGGAAAAGGGCAGGAGGATGATGATGACATAGCACAACCATGTAATAAGAAGAGGTGATGAACATGTAACCAAAAGACTGAGGAGTATAAATATAAATGGGTGGAGGAACAGAGGATGGCCGAAAAATAGATGAATGGATTGTGTGAACAATGTGACATGATGGGAAAAGGGGTGAATGATTCGATGACGAATGACAGGGATGTATGGAAAAGGAAGACATACTGCGCCGACCCCAGATAGTCTGGGAAAAGTGCAGGAGGATGATGACATAGCACAACCAAAGTGCAAGTAAAAATGTCTTAAATTACGTGGGGACAAAATTGCTTGCGCAAGGCTATCCCCTTTTTTGGTCCAAGTGCGGCCAGAAAATGTATTGCTGTATTCTGTAGGACTATTCCCCCTGAGCATTTATTACTATGGCACCAAAGCTTTAGGGTCATTATTGTTGGTTTTATTTGAGTTCAAAGATCAACATCTTCATATATTTTTAGTGAATTAACTAACAAAGATTTTTATTTGTTATGCCAAATCTTAAGGCGACGGGTAGCCCTAACTAGCGACACCAATCGATTTAAATTGTTAGCTACTAAACCGGATCTATTTTAAATAATTTCGGAGCAGCAAACATTTATACTGTTTATTTAATAATTGTGCATTACTTTTTTATATAATTTGCACTCGAAATTTGGATTAACGCAATAAGTGGCCGTTTTTAGTGGTAGTTCAAATTTCGGGTACAAAAGCAGACCCAAAAGTTAAGTATAAGTATAAAATAACACAATAAATTGTAAAAAAGATATCCGATTTAGTTGCTAACAATTTAAATCAATTGGCGTCGCCAGTGTGCCCTACCCGTCACCTTAACATCGAAGATCGGGGGACAAGTCCTAACAGAATACAGTTTTTTTTTAGTATTTGGTCCAAAAATGTATGAAAGTGCAAGGATCTGCTTTTACATTGACCCAGATCCCATTCCCAATGATCAAAATGACAAATCCACTTAATTTCCAGCCGGGCAACATGAACCGAGGGGCCCGCCCGGAGCCGACGCCGCCGGAGTGCGCGCTGGCCGCGGAGATGTTCGACCACTTCTGCTCCGCCGGGACCATGAAGCAGATCCTGGCGCTGCACAGGGAGATCTGCCACACGCTCACGCTCAAGCCCAACAGGCTGCCCGACTTCTACCCTAAGCTTAAGGTATGTAATGCTTGGCTGATTCCGTTTATCAGGCTCGAAGGACCAAAATCTTCAAGAGCTTCACATTCTATCGCCTAATTTGGGTTTCTATTCTTAGGGATATGGAAAAAACTCGTATCTATCGTTGCAGCAGATTGAATGGGTAGGACCATTTTTTTTAATTACTCGAATCATAAACATTACACATAGATAACACCACAGATAACGTATAAACGTGAAAAATGACTATGAGGGAGCGATAGAGGGCGCCGCAGTTGCCCTAACAGTATATGAAGCCTTTTAGCCAGTGTCGAGTATTCCGAATGGTAGGGGATCCTTTGAAGAAATAATACTCTAATCTGATCATTAATAACCTGTTGGAGGGTTGTTGAGGAAGAGCAAAAGAGTGATTCGAGTCATGGTCAATGTATATTGATCTGATTTCGTACTAAGTAACTTGAGCATTTGTATTACGAATATAAGACAACAGATCAATTACAAATATATTACAAAAATTGCACCCAGACACTGAATTATCAGAATAGTTCATTAGACGAATGTATGAGTCAAGGCTGAACCAAATCGATCAAGTCACATAATGACAAAGATGACACGAAAAATATTTCGTCTAAATGTGCTAAGAGACGCCACTGGGTGGGTATGGCACGCTTTGGTACCTGTCACAACGATCTATCTTTAAATTTTTGTCATTATTAAAAAACAGATTAGGACAGTGGCGAATCTTCATAAGTAATTTTTTTTTTGCGTCTTAGTATGAAAAATATGTAATAATATACAGCTTGGAGTTCCTCAACAAATTATTTATAGGTACACGATTGTCTTAAGTTTGTAAATAAAGATATATCAGTTTGAAGTTTTTGAGGTTATATCTGAACAAATATAATATATTGAATAAAAAACTAAATATTTAAAGTGTTTTTAAATCCAACAATCTGCTGAAAGGTACTTTTACCAGAGTTTCAAGTCTCCAGAGGTTACTTTTGACCAGGTGTTATCACTTGTGAAACCCCAAAATCCCGCTCCACATTTAGTCGCGTATTAGCGAAGTGTAAAGCGGATTCGAAATCCGAAGCCATTATAAAGAAAAACTGTCATTTAAAGTATGTACATTTTATATTACCTAGACATTTATGAGCTCCTCATTAAGTACTTAACAATATTTTTTCTGGAGATAGTCGTCCTGCCTAAAGTTGTGACTGATTAAAGTCTGAAAAATCTTATCAATTTTTACGACATCATTTCGTAATAACGATATTTTAAGACGCTTAATTATAAACTCAACAAATATTTCGCCGCTGTTCTTTCTTCACCGCATCTTAGACTAGAATAGTTTCTCGATGTGACTAAAATAGTCTTAATACGTACTAAATCAGTTTTAGGTATGTTTAAATCTGGAGATTAGGAATATTTATAGCTCTCTATGTATTTCAAGTGCATTCGTACGCAACTACGGCCGTCTGGTTAGCCAATACACGAGATTATTTAGGCTTTTGAAGAGTTAAGCGAGTGTTAGATGGTTGGGAGTTTTCAATTCGCATTGTATCGCTGTTTTAGAAACGGGATAATGTCGGATGGAGTAGATTCTGCATCGAGACCGAATCGCATTTGTTGCAAAAAGTCGCAATATAAAATGCTCTAAATATAATAATCTATATAAATAAAAATGAAGTTGTTCGTTAGTCTGATTAAAACCCGAGAACGGTTGGACTGATTGGGCTGATTTTAGTTTTAAAATGTTTGTCGTAGTCCAGGGAAGGTCTAAAAGGTGAGAAATTAAACAAAAAGTAGGCGGAACGACTTCACCGGGAGCCACTGGTAATAAAAAGTGCGTAGGGATGTGACGATCCCATCGCCCTCTGGTGAGGGTTGGTGATCTACACTTAGGAATAACAACAACTCTGATTAGTGCAATCAGTCTCCGCAGGGCAGCTTATGGCGAGCTGTTGGTGTGTGACAAAATAATAAATAATAAATTCATACAACAATGTACATTGTATATTAGGGGCTTACACACATCACGCGCGACATTCGCGCTGTTGACTGTTTTATACAGCAGGCGGCAGCGCCGCTGTTAAAAGTGGAGGCATCTGCCTCTGTGCTGACTTCTTAAGCTCAAAAAAATACCTTTTTTTTTCAAAATAATTTATATATATAGTACAGTTCTCCAGCGGACCTGCGTTAAATTACTGACGGTCTTCATGCAAAGGTCGCAGTCTAATATGTGTGTGTTTGTTAGTCGACAAACAAACTTTATGTTTGCCGTCCATTGGGAATAGTCCCATGTTTGTCGGGGGTAGGATCTGCCTACATTTGCCTCTGAAGGTAGTTGTTTTATGTTCCTTCTTCTAGTTTTTAGTATTTTTAGATTTTTTAGTAATACATAAACTAAATGGTCATGGGGTGACACATTACAAATATCCAATAGTAGGAAGCACTGGGGTAGTATCTAAAGATGGCGCGATGATTGGGGGGATTTAGTGAGTCAAACTCGCTTGTCCGCGCGTTCCGTTTACGCTATTGTTGTGATCCCATCATGACCAAGAGAATCAGTTAACGGTTTTCAAACTTTTTTGGTGTTGGAACCCTTATAGAAAGCGAAATACTTGATGGAACATATTGTGGTTTGCAAATAAATCTGGCTGCGCCTCGTGATAGGACGAGTCAAACTTTTGATCAGAGCATTTGTGATTTTTGATCCTCAAACCGGACATGCTTGTTTTATTCCAAAAAATCGTAGCAGAGTTGTAAAGTAAGTAAGTATAAAGAGTGGTGTTTGATTTTTTTCATCTTCTCGCGGAACCTTCTTTTAGTATAATATCAATAGTCCTATCAAAACTATCGACCCTTCACGTTACTATAGTAAATATCAATTGATAAACGCACCCCGCACAGTACAAACTTTTGTGTGCATGAATATGTCTGTTTGTATTGGTCTGGCTGTTTTTAATGTATGTAACTATTTACGAAAGAAAAGTATTATATCTATACTAATATTCAATCTGTATCTATTTACATATTTGTAATTCCGCTATTGGTTCTGATATCCGTAACACAAGTGCTTGAGCTACCTATCTAGGAGTCAGCTGAATGTATGTGATGTTGGGAAATATTAATTATTATTTTAAAAAATGCATAAGAAAGGATATGTAGTGCCTTAGATTAAATCAATTGAAGTGTATTGCATGAAAATTTTCTCGAATTAAAGTCATACCGATGCGATACAGACTATTTTCAATTTGATGCCAATTCAATAAATTGACAATCGAATGATTGACATAGACAAAGAGGTCAATTAGCAAATTAATGTAAACTTATTTTTTTAATAAATCAATTACAAGTGGCCAGTTCTAAAAACTTTCAGTGTCGCCCTCGTATGAATTAGTACCCTTACCATGAGTTTGAAAAACTGTTCTCGCTATCGAAAACTATCGCATTGTCCCTTTCATTGTGGTGCATGTGAAAGAGACAGAGCAATAGTTTTGGACAGCGAGGATAGTATTTCAAACTCATGGTTAGGCTTCTGATTGCAGTACTCAGTGTATAGCCGCTATACAGTAATGTTATGGGGTTCGGTAAACAGGTGCACGTAGCTGAGGTCGTTTCCGCCAGTTTTGGCGTCCTGCCATGGAACACCGGAATCCGCACTATGCATAATCTGGAGTCTCCACGTGCTCTGTTGCCGTTTAATATTAACACGCTATTAATGGCTGGATAAAGGAGAAATCATTTCTTGAGTGTGCTTTGTCAAGATTAAAATGTCAAACAAAACGGGTAGGAGACATTTCATTAAAACTCAGTTCATTAAAACTCGCCCGAAAATTTCAAGATTCATTTGTTGGTCACTGGTCCAACCAAACTTAACCAATATTTTTGTGATGATAATTAGGTAGGAAAAAGTGCGGGAAAAACGACCTCGCAGCAGGATCCTCCTTCACCACGACAACGGCTCGCCGCACACCGCCAAGCAAACACTCGAGTATTTGGCGACGTCAGACGTAGAATTACTGGGTCACCCGCCATATAGCCTAGGTACCTCGCACCCTGCGATTTTAATTTACTTCTCAAAATAAAAGAAAAACTAAAAGGAAAACGTTTCACGGACGCCGAAGAAGCAGTGGCTGATACGCAGCCACTGCTTCTTCGGCGTCCGTGAAACGTTTTCCTTTTAGTTTTTCTTTTATTTTGAGACCCCTAAAGAAGAGTGGGCCAAGTGCATTTCTCAGTAGTTTCATCGAATGCAGCGATGTATTGATCTGAAGGGACACTATTTTGAAAAGATATAATAAAAGTAACAACTTGCTAAATTGTTCAGTTTTTGATTTTCTAAGAACTTTCAGTGTCGCCCTCGTAACAGAATAAGAACGATAACTTTAATAGAACGAGTTATCCCCTAACCCAAACAAAATGGTTAGTTGTGTAATTAAATGAAATAAGGGACGTGAAATCTCAAAAACACACTAGTATCGATGAACGGACAGCTTTTATACAAATGTTTTATAAACACATAATTGAAGACTTCGATAGCACAGTGACTAAGGCGTAAGTTGCGCTCAAGCGTGAAAGGTACTGAATTCGATATCCGCTCGGGTCGATTTAGAAAACAAACTTTCTAATCGGCTCTCATTGTGCTGGGAGACACTATCGTTATAGTGATTTACTTTGAGTCTACTCCGAAATAAATTGGTTTAAAATGTCTGGTGCATTTATTTATTATTCATAAAATACTCTTATTCTTAAACTTTTTTTTTATAATTCTCACAACGTCTCATACGTTGACCTGATTCTGTACTAATTAGCTTAAGCACTTGTATTACAGATATCAAACAACAGAGGAACAGAAATATATACTTAAATACATATATTACAACCAGACACCGAATAAAGCTGTTCATCGCACGAATGTTTGTCCAGGGTGGGGATCGAACCCACGACCTTTGGCGTACGAGGCATGGACACTACCAATTGCGCCATCCGGATTTTACGGTTTAACCCGCTCTTTAGAGGTTTTATGTGATTTATCAATGACTGAACCTATAAAAAAAACAAAAGACTTCATGTACGAATTAAAAAAAAGTTATAAATGTAGTAATAGAATACATCTTTTGAAAGATGTAACAGTTCACTGATACACCCTGTATTCGTATGATAAGTGCTTGGAGGTCGGTATAAATTTATTGAAATGAATAAATACAATAGGTGGACGTCCTCTGCGCTCGCGCCAGTGCTGATGCACCGTTTCATGCAAATAAGCGCATAACTGCATAGCAATTGTAATCCACACTTTCGTGTCAGCGACAGTCCGTCTGCGATGTTCGATCAATTTGTATGCTCTTTTCAATGTACTAATTGCGAAGAAATCTCATTTGACGAATGCATACATTCACGAGCATTACGAAATGTTAATGAGTATGCTCTCAGAAGGCGTAGACCCAGACAATTACTATCTTGCTCTATGACGTAGAGCTAAAAAGGTATGGCTTGCCATTAGACGTGTGTAATTCTTTACTGAAATGACTCAGTGATCCGACTCAGCCAAATGATACACTGTTTTCCAAATCTCTAATGTTCGCTCCGAATGTGTCATTCGACTCAAATGGATGATCCGAATGAGCTGAATGATCCAAGTGAGTCGAACGATCTGAATGAGCGGAATGAATCACGGATCTATATCCGTGATTCATTCCGCTCATTCGGATCATTGGAACCTTGGAGGTTCCAAATGAAGCGTTTCGCAGTTCCGCATCTCTGCACTGATTCAGATGCAAATGTTCCAATCTTTTGAAAGATACGTTTTTACCAGGTCTACTTGCCATCGTAAAGGATGACATGCGTGATAATAAACTGACCACTAGGGATGCACATTGGGTGGAGGAGTCGAAGTGAGAAAGTGGACCCCGAATTCCGAAGCGACAGCTTGGGACGCGACCGGAACGCTAAGACGATGATGGAATGAGTGTGCTTTTAGTGACCTGTTTCTTTAATCTTGGATCGATGGATGGAGAGCCACGTTTCGGCATGAATGGGCCAGCTCGACCGGAGTGATACCACGGCCACACAGAAAACCAGCGTGAAGCAGCATTGTGCTGTGTTTTGTGTTTCGCTGCGTGAGTGAGGGTACCGGAGGCGCAATCCGCGGGAAAGGGGGGCGTTTAAAAGTTGGCACTTAGCAGCGCACTTACTCTACTGGTGTCGCGGGTGTCCATGGGCGGCGGCAATTGCTGACCATCAAGTGATCCGTCTGCTTGGCTGCCACCTATCACATAAAAAAGGGGGCACTCAGTATTTTTAATGTTGACCACTGTATTACATACACAGTACATTCGCGATAAAAAAATAGTGACTTGTCGTTATTAGATGGATAGAATCACCCAAAGGATAATATTATTACGCTATTTTTTACAGCGAGCAGACGCTATAGACCAGGAAGTGTGTCATTGTAATTACTAGAAGTAGAACGCAAGCGATTGTCATTCCATCCTCATCATCTCGATGGATGGCGGTCTAATACTGTGCGTTTTTCGCAGAACTTTCTACCACGTACCTCAGTTCTGTGGAAAGGTTTGCCTGCGGGAGTATTTCCCGACGGATACGACTTAGGGACCTTCAAGAGAAGAGTGTACTCCTTTTTAAAAAGGCCGGCAACGCATTAGCGATCTCTCTGATTTCACGGATGTTAATGGGCGGCGATGATAGCTTTCCATTAGGTGACTCGCTTGCTCGTTTGTCGCCTCTAGCATAAAAAAAAGCGACTTTCGACAACTTTGGACGCAAATGGTCATGACTCATGGACACACTGAGATGATGATAATTATTATGATGATGATCATCTTAGGTGTTCCATCACTTATTTGCACTTTTTCAATGTCGGTGATTCATCATGTGATTGCTAGCGGAAATTATTTTTGAGATCACATTGAGGACGAAGTAATTAGTTATGTTAAAATCATAATGCTTGCAAATTAATTCACATAGAACAATGCAATTGTAAACAATAAATCTTTTTTTATATGTGATATGTGGCAGACGAGCGGGCTGACCGCCTGATAGACTGGAAACCCGGAACACCAGTGGAGTCACATTATGCGCTGCTCTTTTCCCTCCTTCCCCCGGATTGGGCCTCCAGTACTTAAACTTATACAGCACAGACGCTTTTTTGTGGGCCTTGGTATCACCATGTGAACCCGGGACCTTTTGCGCAGCCTTCAAGTAAATAAATAAATAAATATTTCACAACATCACATACATTGATCTAACTCTGAGATAGATAGCTCAAGCACCTGTCTTACCTATATCAGAACCAACAGCGGAATTACAAATATATACATATAATACTTTTCTTTTGTAAATACATACAAACACCCAGACCAATACAAACAGACATGTTCATGCACACAAATGTTTGTACTGTGCGGGGATGGAACCCGCAGCCCTTGGACCAAAGGCAGCGTTCACTACCACTGTTCCAATCGGGTCAAAAAGTGTGACCTACTTACCAACTGCGCTACCGAGGCAGTCAATTCATTATAACAGCAGTATGAAAAGCTACTGATAAAACTTTACATTATAAGGTCGTAATAACTTCGCGGAAAATTATGAAGCATGAGTCACCTCTGTAAATGGATCTAAAGTGACGTGTGAGGCAGGTGTGCATCGCGGAATTTGTTATTGAGGAGTGTCAGAGACCACCCCACACTTCCGTTTAGTTGAAGAATCTCGAGCTCGGTGGCTTACAATGAACACATGCTGTAACGAGCGAGAATATAATTTACCTATCTGACACATTCAAAGAAGACACAGCGAGTTTAAAAGTAGAGATTCTCCGATTCGGTGGTAACGTCCGGTTCATTGTAGGCCACTCATTTCCTATACGTACTGGCACAGGTGTCTTTTGATACAAATATTATTTGTATGCACCTCCATCGAAGTAGAAAAAACGTCACAGTGTGAAAGAGATCCAAACGACCCTGACGCAGATTCTATACGGGTGCGGTAGAGAAAGAACGTCGCCCGGCACGTCACCTCAGCACTAACGGCTTCGCGCAGTTTTTCAAGTAAGGCTTTCTATGAAAAGGCACAATTTTGGGTGCATGTCTATGTGCACCTCAGGCTTAGTGACGTCTGTATCAATGGAATCCGTTCATGCAAAGAATTGGCGGACATCAGTTTATGATGAAATGAAAATTATAAGTTAAACAAAACATGTTGAAAATAACACCTCGTTGGCATATCTACTCAACACTTCTTTTTACAAAATGGGGTAAAAGTAGCAGTGCTAGGTGTTCGATCCTTTTTATTACCTAGCTTTCGACCTGCGAATCGCTCTTTCTGATTTTAGACTGTCTCATTTTTTTCTTCTTTTTGGAGTGGACTACACTGCGACTACGTTCAGAAGGGCACTCAGTGACAAAGACAGGAGGGCGTGGTACCACAATTTTTTTAATAGAAATATCAAAGACACTTCTGAAGGAAAACATTAGTTCCAATTTTGTCTCTGGCCAAGTAACCGTTGGGTGCTGGGGGTTTACATAATTATCATCATCATCATCCGCCTATCGCAGTCCACTGCTGGACGTAGGCCTCTCCAATTGTTCGCCACCGTGATCTATCCATGACTTCTCGCATCCAGCTCTTGCCAGCCATCCTGCGCAGATCGTCCCCCCACCTAGCCAGAGGGCGCCCTACATTACGTTTGCCAAGATGCGGTCTACACTCTAGAACTCGTTTACCCCATCGGTTGTCGGTTCTGCGGCTAATATGGCCAGCCCACTGCCACTTAAGCTTGCTAATCCGGTGAGAAATGTCGATGACTATGGTTCTCTGCCGGATCACCACATTTCGGATTCGATCTCGGAGAGAGACGCCGAGCATTGCTCGTTCCATAGCCCGCTGGGCGACCTTTAACTTGTGAACCAGCCGTACCGTAAGTGTCCACGTTTCGGCTCCGTATGACATGACGGGTAGGACGCACTGATTGAAGACTTTCGTCTTTAGGCACTGTGGTATCGACGATACGAAGACACGACGTAGTTTTCCAAACGCTGCCCAACCTAACTGGATTCTCCTATTCACCTCATCCTCAAATTTGTTTCTACCCAATTGCAAAGTCTGCCCGAGGTATACGTATTTGTGAACAGCTTCGAGGACGGCACCGTGAATTGCAATCGGTTCCGGTAGAACATGTTCATTGAACATGACCTTGGTATTGTCTAAGTTCATCCGTAGGCCGATGCATTTAGAAGAGTCAGGCAGGTCATTCAGCATCTGTTGTAGGTCCTGCATACATAATTATACCTATGCCTATTTGTGCATTTTTACTATGTTTTTTATGCATTTTTTTCGAATTTTGAGTACAATTTTGCTTTGCGATTGTGTATTTATTGGCTGCCGATGCTGTATAAATTGTTTGAAAAAACTTCTGTTTACATCTGGAGGCTCAGTGTGCGATTGATCCTGGAGATATTAAAGCGCTAAGGGGGCATTTTCATTGGTCGATAAGTCGGACGTCAGCCCAAATGCGGGCCTCCCCACTTCTCGTTTTACTCGTGCGGGCTCTGTGGCGTGCGTTTCACGCACCCCGCATGCGGGCACTAACGAACAATCTAATACAAACACGTATAAATGAAATTTTTTTTGGTACATCCTTAAATAAATAATTTCTTATGCTTATATTTTTTCTGTGCAATAAAGAATATCTATGTATAACATAGTTAATCCTTGCGTTATCTCAGTTAATTACGCCTGTCCAGCCATCGCGATTAGATTGCTGAGCGAACTGCCGCGCGAAAGTCTTGCTTCAGAGCGCTCGTTCGGCCCGTTAGCGCCGTCATTTTATTTTTATTAATTTTAATTTATTTAATATATGAAAAGAATTAGACTCGTCGAAGTCTACAGAAAGGAAATAATGATTTTTAAGATTTATTTTATACATGTTTTTGTCAAAGTGATATTTAACAAAAATCACGAATTTGCTACTGGTACTGAATTAAAATTACGTACACAACGATGATTTCATTTCGTTAAATGTCTTATATTCTTCACAATTAATAACAATGAAAAGTGGCGCTAGCGAACGAAGCAAGTGTTCAAGAAAACACGTATTCTATGCTTTATAAACACACGCCACTTTCCACGCTAGCGCTTTTTGACTGGTTATTGGTGTAAGATTATAATCGTTGAACAATGTTTCTGTGCTATTAAATCGGTGATTAAGAGTTGGTGTGTCATGTGCATCATAGATGTTAATCAAATCGAGTGCATTATATTGTGCAGCTTCTGTTATTTATGTAGAGTTGTTAATCTTGAAATGCGTCGTTACTACACTCGGCAGCAAATAAACCAAGCCGCCAGCTAATTTGCATGAAAAAAAGAAATCGATTTTTAAGTACCAAGTTTAGCTCAATTCGCGGTTAAATGTACTCACTACATGATACACTAGTTATAATGCAACGCAAAAATCTAAAAATAAAATTTTAGCGGACTTCATAAAATATGAAATTCCCTAAAAAATAAGAAAATGTGACTTGGTATTCCTGCTCCATACTAGATTATATGTAGAATATCATGTGGGATGCGAAAAAACACCGACAAATCCTTTTTTTTTTTGGGAAATTGGCTTGTTTCTGGATTAATTTAAAATGTTTGATTAAAAATTGAACATCACTTTTATTAACATAGTAGTGAAACTGAGCTTCCAAACTGGTTACGTTTGTATGAAAATTAGTTGGTGGCTCGGTTTATTTGCTGGCCAGTGTAGACTGTCCTACTTAGTTGAATAGATTCTCTTAAATGCGGAAGTGGTGGGCGGGGTTCCCATACGGACTTGCCATTTTAATGGGTGAGTTCACCGACTTTTGTAATAATTTGGAGCTCTTGATTTGATTTGACAATTTATATAGTAATGTTAAGCAAGCTGTTAAGTTTTGTTGAACAACTGTTTTAAATGTCGGTGTACTCCACCCAAATTGGTTACAACGGAATTTATTCGTTGCTTTGGAATTCATCACCAGAGAAATAACTTCCTTACACATACACAACTGTGACGTCAGCGGCTCTTAGGGTTGTTTGAAACTGACCTCAAGGTAACTTACCAATATAAAAAAAAAAACAAGAAAAGAAAGCTGGCGTTGTAAATATAAATTATTATTTATCAGAAAGAAAGAAAGAAGTTTGAGTTTTTATATTTATTAGTGGCCGGTTCGATTCCTGTTTAATGTTGAAAAAAGAATAGAAAAATCATGTACAACCTGTGCGGATAAAGAATGGGATCAGAAATGGCGGCGCATCTATTCACTTCTCGCTCGCACACTATTTGCGTCTATACTCGCACTCGTGGGGTGCGAGTATAGACGCAAATAGTGTGCGAGCGAGAAGTGAATAGATACGCCGCCATTTCTGATCCCATTCTTTATCCGCACAGGTAGTAAGTAAATCATAGGATGTTATGACGTGTAGCAAAATGTTTCCAGGTTCGATTCCTGTTTATGGTTTTTTTCGATGTTCAATGTGCGGGTTGCTATGTTGCTGGGTGCAGCTAAAATAGTTTCAAGTTCGACTCTTGATCTTTTTGTAAGTGATAATCAATGATCAGATAAGATTAGGAAAAGGAATAAAAAAGGTGATTTTAATTCTTATGTTATCTGTAGTCTTTTCGTACCTGATCGAGTGTTTGAAAATAAATTATTTTTTAGGGGTTCGATTCCCATCAAACGTTATTCACTATCAGAATGTAAACAGCTAAATGTAGCTTTTGACTTGTAAATGGTAGCGGGCGATAATATACCAAGTATGGGCAAATAGAGTGTGTAGGGACACTGGGGGGAGAATAAAGGGCCTTGACCTTTGAAAGTTCAATGTACAAAAATATCGTGCCAATAGTTACACTCCGGTATACGTATAACTTCGTCATTATTATTATTTTGCTTAGCGCTCTCGCGAACATACTCGAACATATCTATTTATATTTTCCTGATGTTTTCCTTTCTGCTTTGCGCTCTCATTATTGCGTTGCGAGTTCTATTCTTGGACCGTGTTGTTGTATCTATAGTCGTTATATCTAGAAGAAAGAAGTAATATGTATTTACATGATTACTGTAAGCAGTATTGAGTTGTGTATCTTGATACAGGATATGTTTTTTTTACATTATGGCAGACAAACGAGCAGACGCTCCACCTGATGGTAATTGTCTACCGCCGCCCATGGACATCTGCGACACACGGGGCTTCACGTGTTGATAATAAAGTCTGATAGATTTTTATATATATTTGTCTAAAATATTTGCATGCCATTTTGTATTGGCCTTAGATATTGACTAAACATGAATATGCTTTTATTACTGTGTAATTATTATTTGTGACCTGCTGTACCATGTTTTTAGCAAATAAATGAATTTGAATAAAAATATTAAGGATAATTTTAGCCATAAATGTAAATCTTCAGACTCATTATTTTTAGTGATGTCAGTCATTATTATCATCTTATCGTGTCGTACCCTGTAATCACAATAACAGCGACTGCCACCTGATCTTAATTACTTCCTAACTCTAATAGAGGAATAAGGGGGACTAGGTTTTATCTACTGGATCATGCTTGTACACTCAGAATCATTACTTGAACTTTTGTGTGTCCACAGTTTAAGACACTATTCGGAAAGTGGTTAAGGTTTCCACATTTAAATAAGTGGTACTCTCACAACACTGGTAAAACCACGTGTTGATAAAGTTACATACCCAAGAAGGAAAAATTGAAAAAGGCTCCTAACGGCGGCCATCTTGGATTTGAAATTTGTCACAATAAATATATTTTGCTACTCAAGCCCTTTTATATGATACCTATATTGTGAGAGTTGTGTTAAAACATACAATCAATGTATTTTGTGACGGCGGCCATCTTGGATCGATTTTTATCGAATATAGCTAAGAACACTCCCCCCTTATTCATCTTTCGAATAAAAAAAAACAAAATCAATATCGGTCCATTTATTCAGAAGATACGATGCCATAGACAAACACACACACACACAGACACGTCAAACTTATAACACCCCGTCGTTTTTGCGTCGGGGGTTAAAAAGAGATTAATACAAGTACAAATCTTTATTTTCCAGTTATTTTGTTACAAATGCTTAAACTACACTTAAAGCAAAATTGCTAAAATTAGATAATGTAACAAAACAGGAGATCTGACCTGTAGGTCCCACACTAGGGAGTCCCTGTCCGTTGGCACCCACTTGGTGTACCTACTACTGCTGCGACAGAGATATAATATAAAAATCAAGGTTTTTATTTCTTTTGAAAAATTGTTTACTGTTTTTAGATTTTTCATATGTTATAGAATGCAATTCTCGTGCTCGTTACATAGTTTTTTCGTATGGTTTTCATGCGAAATCCGTCATGTTTTTTGATTTTGAAAGTTCCGAGAATGAGGCCCAATACTTAGAAGAATTAAACTGGAACAGTTTGTTTATTTTGCTTTAGAATAATATGAATTCTATTTACATGATTGAAAAGTGAAATATTTGAAAGATATGTATGGAATGTATGCCAGTTATTAAAAGATGAGCCTTTATAAAATAAATAAAATAAAAATCATTTATTTCAAGACACATGGCCCATATAAAATGTTAGTAACAAACAACTTATAAAACTATGTTAGTAGTTAGGAGAGACAGAACAACATATAACTACCTTTGCAGACAGTAGGTCTGCAAAAACAGTCACATGTCGTTCTCACATGAACATCTCCACCTGCAGTCCCACGATTCACTGACCTTCACGTATCACGTGCAAGTCAGTGAACCGCCGGAATACAGCAGCATCCATCCTATCCGCAATCATCCTCAGGATCCTATTGCTGCTCCCCCTAATCCTACGCACTAGTGACAAAATCTTTTTACGTATTATAGCATAGCAGTCATCAACTGCAGCATCAGCAAACATGCCTGAAGCACTACAGAAACGAGGGAGCCGCAACAAGGCCCTGAAGGTGTTGTTGTATTGTACACGCAGGGCACTATATGTTCCCGACGTGAAGTTGGACCATAGTGCACATGTATAAAAGCTCTGGCAGTAGGCCCTAAAGATCGTAAGCTTTACTGCCGTTGTACACCTTCTGAAATGGTGAGCCAACATATTGCCCCTAACCGACAGCGCCCTACGTTCCCTCTCGATCCTCCTCGTCTCTTAGGTCATCCATCACAATATGGCCTAGGTACATGAGCTTTGTCACACGCTTCAGAGGTACCCCATTCAAACGGACGGTTCTTTCATCTTACCCTTCAACAGTAAGAACTCACTCTTCTTCTCTTTATACCTCAGCCCGTGCTGAATAGCATAAGCCTCGCACTTACATAGGAGAGCTCTTAAACCACAGATTGAGGGGCTCAGCAGCACCATTTCATCAGCATAGCTAATATTATTAACATTTATGTTGTCAATGCGACATCCGACAAGCATACTGCTCAACTCCCCAATCAAGTCATTCGTGTAAAGATGAAATAATCTCGGCGAGGTTAACCCTCCTTGCCTGACACCACAGCTCAGCACATATTCATCTGATTGGACGTTTGCCCATTTAACTATATTCCTTTGATTACAATACCAGTGGGAGAAGATGCCCACTATTTCTATTATGGTATTGTCCATATGCAGAGTCCATGCAAATGTTATATCCAATGCAATTTTCTTCTTTCCAGATCAGTGGCCAGTTGTACATTTCATACAATTTCTCTTCGGGAACATAGTCTAGTTTTATTCGAAGCGTGGATTATTGGCTTTTATTTATTACTAAATGACAATAACTGCTTCCACTTATGACATGTTCTTATAAACAGTATTATTTTCTAAAGCGGTGAAATCTACAGACAGCGGCAACGCTAAATTGGTATTCTGAAAATACGAAACGCATGCGCGATGTAATCGACACTTAGTGACATCTATTGGTATTAAGCCGAACTAATGTCCCGAAACGTAGTGAGGGCGGGCCACTAGTTTACAAATAACTTCCTCAAAAGTATCTTTGAGCCGTGTAGCTGTGATAATTATTGTCTTTTATTGTTTTCTTTTAGACTGCAATCGTGGTTTCAGATTTTCCATTGACTGCAATTGACGTAATGTACGATAATTCTAGCACATTATGCGACAATGTTCTTACCGTATAATAATATTGTGATTGCGTATAGAGCAACAAATATACTTACATAACTCTAGAATACCCTTATGGTCTAGTGGGTTAAGTACCGGGCCGTGATCTCGGGGTCCTGGGTTCGATTCCCGGGTCGAGCGAAAAGTATGTTTCGAATTATTCGAACATAGCTCGGGTTTGTGATCACCAATCTGCATTTGGCAAGCGTGTTGATTAAGCCTAATCCCATCATAGTAGCGATAACTTGATTTCTATGATGGAGGCCTTTGCCCTGCAGTGGGACAGTTTATAGGCTGATACTATACTTTACTTTAACTTTGGAATGAGCTTCCTGCCTCGATGTTCCCTGATCGCTATGACATGTCCTTTTTTAAATGAGGCCGCGAAGTTTGAAAAGAGAGAAAGAGTTCTTCTTCACAGGAGGCAGCGGCAAGGCCGTGCTTCGGCATTGTTGATATCTATGAGCGACGGTTACCGTCTCCCATCAGATTGAACGCAAGCTCGTCTGCCTATATATTGAAATTAAAAAGAAATACATCCTCAAAACCTTTCTCGTTTTTAGTTTTAACAAACTAACTAATTAGGTTGGCGCAGCGACCTAAAGTAAGCTTTGGTCTCCGATAATAAGATTCTCCATGTAGGTCGGTCCTGAGCCACCTCCTGCCAGTCATCCGCCAGAAGTTCGCGCAAATTCTTTTCGACATCATCTCTCCAGCTATCGCTATAGACCTCTTGGACGGCAAACTGGCCTTTGGCCATTTGGTTGTTCCAAATTATTATGATTTGGTTTTTATATTAGTAGGATGAAATACCTATTAGCAAGACAAAGACCAACCGGTACGGACTCGTAGCAAAGTTTTGATTTCTACATCAAGGTTATGTAATGCTGTAATAAGAGATGTGTAATGTACTATTTTATACAAACCTGCCAGCCGTAAATTTTAATGTTGTGTGTAATTAATGCACTAGACGTAAAACTTTATGCAAACACAGTTAGATTATAACGCGTACCATAAAGCAAAGTATCCACTAACAATGTTTGACATTTTGCACAACATTGGATTTCTGTGGGCCGTATTCAAAATCAAAAATGTCTTTATTCAATTTCAATCCACCATCATCATCAGCACCCACACTCGTCCAATGCTGGACATAGGTCTCCCCTAATGCACGCCACATACACAACATTTATGAATGTCAAATCAGTGGCGTAGCGTACCTTGTCGGGGATCCGTATAAAAAAATTGTTTGGAGGCCCTTATATGGGGGTAAACATTTTTCATAAAAGAAAAAAAATATTGTGAAAAGAAATATTTATTTATCATAACATAATTTAATCATTTTACAAATAATTACAGTAGAATCCCGATTATCCGGATCAATTGAAACCAGGGGTATTCCGTATAATCGAAAATCCGGATAATCGATTTCAAAGCAAATCAAACGATATTAAAACTTTAATATATTTTTTATTATGTAACGGATTTTACATGTGTCATTTAGAAAATACGATATATAAAAAACGAGCTTAATGATAGATAATGAATTACATAATATCTTTATGTAATTTAGAATATTGATTGGAAATAACTTGTTATTAATCTTTGACGTAATGAATCACATCTTTTCATTGCGGCCAAGTCCCTGATGCGCTTCAGTTGTAGCAACTGAATAGGATCCGATTCGTCCTGTCTTTCAAGCCACATCTAGAGCTTCAAAAGCTTCTGCGTGAGATGGTACTTGACATTCTTCTCCAGTTTCAGTTTCTTCTTCATCTTCTCTCTCGTTACTGTTCAAATCCTCAATGATTTCTTCATCAGTAAAGATTTGGAATCCAGGGTCTTCACCATCGCAGTTCAGCCACTCCTTAATGCTCTCTTCATTGCACCCTTCACCAATGCTAAGAATTTTCATTGCTTCTGTCCCATTTCTTTAAAATTGTCGTGCAGATCAATTGAAGAATTAGATAGAGTTATTTTTAATAATTTATTCCACGCCCTTTTTAATGTTTGCGATTCCACAGAGTTCCACGCTTCTACTAGCATATAACAACAATCTTTTAAATTAATTTCCTTAAAAAATTTTAACGTTGTTTCTATTTCACTGTCGTCTGCTGATAATAGGCGACACAGTAGCTGCTTTCTGTATAAACGCTTTAAAGTTTCAATGACACTTTAGTCCATAGGTTGCAAAATCGATGTTACGTAGGGGTAAAAACTTAACTGTGAACTTCCCATTTTCTCGATTTAGTGTTTCAGCGGAAGGGTGCGTTGGCGCATTATCTAATACATAACAACAATACATTGCCCTCTTTTCCCATGTCCTTTTGAAATTTCTTCACCTCAGGAATAAACGTATTTTTCATACCAAGTAAGAAAAATATCTGTGTTCATCCACGCTTTTTGTTGATTAGCGTAAGTTAAGGGGATTTTAACATTTTTGAAGCAGCGCGGATTTTTTGATTTCCCAATAAGTAGTAGTGGCATTCGATGTGTTCTTTTAGCATTTGCGCAAACCATAACTATTACTCTGTCCTTACTCACTTTGTGCCCCGGTGCTGCATTTTCACGACGCGTTGCTAATGATTTGCTTGGTAGAACTTTCCAATTCAGACTTGTGTCGTCCGCATTATATATAAAATCTAAATCGTATTCTTTTTCATCTATAAATTCTTTTAACTCTTCTACAAAAGAGTCGGCTGTTGCAACGTTAGCAGACAGTTTTTCTCCTTGAATCTCCAGTTCTCGAATTCCATGTCTAGATTTAAATCTTGCTAACCATCCACAGCTTGTACGGTCTATTTCGTTTTGTGTAAATTGCGGTATTGAATTGAAATGGCGGTGAGACAATAAGGGAATTCCCCCATTGCATTGCTTTATTGAATTATAGGGTTACCAGGTCAATTTTAGTGTTGTCGTCTTAATAATTGTTTGTCATCTTAGTATTAAAAAGACACAAAATAGAAATTCGGGAGATTAGGGTGCGAAACCAGCCACTAAAAACTAATTTTCGTCACTAAAAGGGGGTCTAAACCACCAGTTTTAGTGGAAAATCCACCAAGTTGGCAACACTGACCAACACTATCCCACAAACAAATCAAGAAACTTGTCGTAACATGTCGCGTTACACCGTCAAAATATTTTTAATTGACAAGTAGAGCCGAGACGACTGAGTCCGGATAATCGGATGTCCGGATAATCGATGTTCGGATAATCGGGATTCTACTGTATTTTGAACTTTTGAACGCATGCCTTAAGGCGGGAAAAAAAAGTAAATTCTTTATAGAATTTTGTCATTTGTAAAATAAAATAAATTAGAAAGTTTTATTTTTTTTCCTTACACACTTTGGGGCCCCCGTGTCCCGAGGGCCCCGTATAATTGATACGGCAGATACGGCGGTAGCTACGCCCCTGTGTCAAATATTATGTAATCTACCGCTGATTCGGAATGTCAATTTCTAACGAGAAGAATCAGCAAGAAACTCAGTAGTTACTCTTTTCAAATAATATGGTAATTACAATTTTCATTCTTATACAAATTATGATTACAGTGACAGTATGATATACAATGCTTATAATCAATATCGTATAGATAAATCTGCAAAGAACAATTATGAAATGAATTATACATTAGAGGACAGGCCAAGAGATCAACATGTCCAGGAATCCTTATTATTCAAATAATCATCTACTTAATATAGTAGCCTTTCTGCATTAGGCAGTTTTTTTACATGCAACTTAAACTTATGTACCGGTAAATCAATAATATTTTGAGGTAACTTATTAAACATTCTAATGCTCAATCCTACAAATAAATTCTCAATTTTATGAATTCTTAGATTTGGGACAGCAAGCCTTTATTACTTCGGTCGAGCCGGCCTATTCTTGCCGAGGCTTGCTCGTTTCACTCCCTTTCTTATAATAAAAAGTTAATGCTTTTTGGCTTTCTTGTCTAACAAATTCTCTTGAATGCGATAATGCCAGCAGTAGGTAGTAGTAGTAGGTAGAATGTGGAGTATTTGGGCGTTCAGTGGTAACGGTTCGCCGACGATAAGGTTGTTAAATAACATAGCGAAATAGTTAATGTAACGTGATATCACTGGGTAACCAGTGGCGCGAGGTTTGTGTTCTCTCTAGTATCAAAGTGAGGGGGCGTTCGTTAAATAAATGTATACTATATTAAACGCAAATACTTGCGGCAGACGGTAGAGTATTTCGTTCATTAATTATACAGATAGATATTTTATTACAGAGGAACAAAATGCAGGTATGAGAACAACCAGTACAATACGGTTTAATAAATGATATATGACATCGACTGCCATGAGTCTCTGGCTAACAGTTACTTCCATTTAACATTTTGAATATCTTGACTCTGTCATATTTCATGGATTTCGATTCCAATATCGAATCGAAAAATCTCGGTCTCGTATTAGATGTTGTATGTACGGTCAATAGCAAAAATTGATGCACACTTTTCGCAGCCAGCGACTCTTATGCTCTTCGGAATAAGAACTACAAACTACGATATATGTGCAGCTACTTGTGCTGTTCACTGCACAGACTTCATCAGGTTACTACAATCTCAGAATTCCTCAATTGATATTGAGCCGAAAGTGTTTGTCATTAAAGTTCAAATCGACTGAAGAAATTTGACAGTTTTATATACTTTGATCTCCGGATGTACGTACGTTAGATAAAATCACGTCGCGTCGTGAATGAATGCTCTCACTGTGTTCAAAGTATGTTACAAAAGCGACCTAATCGCTGATCAAGTGTTACGGAGCCATTGTCTCGCGTTACTGTCGCGTCTGCGCGGGAGTCTCGCGCTCGTAACGCATTGTACGAGCTGACATAACAACGTGTTTTGGCAACAAGAGACTTGTCATCGACTGTCACATCGGACCGATGATATTATGGTTTTTGTGGCTAATATTACCTAATTTTGGCAATTAGTATTAGATTAAATGTCCTTTTTATCGGGTGTTTATTACTTGTCAGAGTTAGGAACATGCTTCATTACCGAGACGTGTTTTTTGATCCTGTTCATTAGATGCGAAATTCATAATTTTGTTGTTCTTTGTTGCTTTCCTTACTACCCGACTACGGCAAAGCAAAAGGAGAGTTATGATTTTGACAGGCTATGTATGTATGTATGTATGTTCATCTGTTTCCACGTAACTTCTAAACTAGTTATCATATTTGAACATATGAGTTGTTAGAAGCGTCTTGGTTGTCTTCTGGTTATAGGGAACATGACGTCATGTTAAATTTATTACAGCGCCCTCTAGGGGACTTAGAGTAAGGAACTAAAAAAAAATTTGCTTGACGGTACCGTGTGGGGTATCAAATGAAAGAGCTTTTTTAGCACATTTCAAATATGTAATTATATTAACATAACTAAAAATATGTTAAAAAAAAAGTTTGAAAACTAAAACCCGACTACCCAAAAAACTAGATCTAAAAAGTACAAAACAAGAAAATTGTCTCTGCTGAAATGATTATGCCGTATCGCCGTGGTCGTATGCCACCTACTGTAGCAAAACAGATTCATTATAATCATAAAATATCAAGGTGGCATACGACCACGGCGATACGGCATAATCATTTCAGCTGAGACAATTTTCTTGTTTTGTACTTTTTAGATCGTGTTTTTTTCGTAGTCGGGTTTTCGTTTTTTTATCTTTTTATTTTGCTACTAAGTTGGTTTGAAATGAAATTCAGTTATATTATAACTTGTTTGCCTTATACACCTTCCGAACTACGACATTGCAAACTTTGTAAACGACTGAACAAAAGAAAGTTGAACAAAAAGTTAAAAACTTGTTGTACAATATACCATTGCAGATGTGCAAATAATAACCAAATGACCACTGTCGCGAAAAAAATTGTGTCGTGGTTATTAAGAAAGGCCATTAGCTGAGAGGCTGGAGACAGGTTGCTCTTTGATGAGGTTATTGGACAACAGTCCATCTGATTCCACCCCACTTCCTAAAAATAATAGTGTAATTTGCCTTTATTTTATTTTATTTATAAATGTTATCTGTTTGGTTTTCCGAATAATAAATAAATTATAATTTATTTGTATTAATTTAAATCTTTTGATAAAATTTATTTTCTTGGAATGTTATGGATTGATAGAACTATGGTTTCTGAAATAAATGATTATTATTATTTTATTGAACAGTCTCCATTTTGAATTGGTTGTAAATGCCTAGGGCCACACCACCTTCTTTCCTGGGATAAAAGGGTTTGCAGAGCGGGTTTTGATCACTACATATTATAAAAAAAAAATCGCTTTCGCTGTATGTTCCTATGTATGCTTAGATCTTTAAAACTATGCAACGGGTTTTAATGCGGATTTTTAATAGATGATATAATACATGCATGATATTCCACCACAGATCGCTAGTTGTATATAAAACTGGACTTGATTACTATAAATATAAAGAAATTTATTAAAAAATCGTTTATGTTAATATACTTTTTCTTTGTGACTCCGCAGGCAAAATTGATGAGCTCATGGAAGGCGCAGGCGCTGTTCAAGAAGTTCGACGCACGCGCAAACCACAAGGTGTACGCCAAGGGCCGCGCCAGCAGCAGCAAGGTGCTGGTCATAGGCGCCGGGCCGTGCGGGCTCAGGGTCGCCATCGAGTGCCAGCTGCTGGGTGCCAAAGTGGTGAGTGTATCCTGAGACAAGTTCCTAGCACGTGTAAACCACCAGGTGTACGCCAAGGGCCGCGCCAGTAGCAGCAAGGTGCTGGTCATAGGCGCCGGACTGTGCGGGCTCAGGGTTGCCATCGAGTGCCAGCTGCTGGGTGCCAAAGTGAGTGTATCCTGAGACAAGTTCCAAGCACGAGTGAACTACCAGGTGTACGCCAAAGGCTGCACCAGCAGCAACAAGGTGCTGGTCATAGGTCACCATCGAGTGCCAGCTGCTGGGTGCCAGCCAATGTGGCGAGTCCATCCTAAAATACGTTCTTAGCACGTATGAACCACTTGGTGTGCGCTAAAGGCCGCGCCAGCATCAGCAAGGTTCTCGTCATAGGCGCCGGGCCGTGCGGGCTCAGGATGGCCATCGAGTGACAGCTGCTGGGCGCCAAAGTGGTGAGTTCGTCCTGAAAAACGTTCCTAGCACGTGCGAACTACTAGGTGTACGCCAAGGGCTGCAGCAGGTGTAGGTAAAAGGCGCTGGGCCGTGCGGGCTGAGGGTCGCCAAAGTGGTGAGTCCATCCCGAGAGTCAGTAAGCTCCGACCAGTTAATTAGCACGAGGAAACCGCAAGGTTCTGGTCACATATGCGTTTATTCAAAGTGTAACAATATAATCTATTCTATATTATCACGGTTTTAATTAACAAACAAATTTTCCCGAAAATTAGGGAATTCAGAACGCGACTACACTAATTGATTTGACAGTTAAATTTTTGTGACTTTCACGCCATCTAGTAAGGGTTTTGGAACTATTTCTTTTTTTTTGATAACGCCTCATTATTTAATTTCAAACAAATATTGCATTTTTTAAGTCATAGAACATACAAAAAAAAATTATTATTTTCATCCCATAGTATATGTTTTTGCCAACTTAACAACTTACATTATTTATAGATAAATACATTTTATTGCAGAAAAAGGTTATCGAAATTATGTCTCGACGGTCTTATCGCTAATAACGCCTTGCGGCTGCAGCTGCAAGGCGAGATGTGCGCGATCATGGCGCACTATTTTATCCACTGAGTTACTATGTACCATTTAGAGTGGAGGCCGCCTACAGGAAGTCCTAACCGTGGCAGGTTCCCCAATAGGTGGACCGACGATCTGGCGTAGATCACGGAAATCTCGAGAACATTGGAGCAGGAAGAGCCACGCTTCGGCATGAATGGGCCGGCTCGACCGAAGTGATACCACCGCCTCACAGAAAATCGGCGTGAAGCAGCACCCTTTGACTCTACTGGTGTCGCAGGTGTCCATAGGCTGAGCCAATCGCTTACCATCAAGTGATCTGTCTGCTCGTCTGCCGCCTATGACATAAAAAAGGCCTATGTCCAGCAGAGGGCGTCTGTTGGCTGAAATGATGATAAAGATAAAGATACTTTATTTGCTTGAACATGTGTACAATTAGGTGTGCATTTTCATGTTTTACCAGTAAACCGACGATATAACTATCCCTTTCATTCCAGGTGGTGATAGAGAAGCGCGACCGCATGTCCCGTAACAACGTGTTGCACCTATGGCCGTTCGTAATCCAAGACCTGCGCGCGCTCGGCGCCAAGAAATTCTTCGGCAAGTTCTGCGCCGGTTCCATAGATCACATCAGCATCAGGCAGTTGCAGTGCATTTTGCTGAAGGTAACTCTCTCGGCCCATCAACAGCTCGGGCTGGCGTCAAGAAAAATAACAAATACAGCGGCCGATCTTAACGACCTGCCACATGCGCAGGATAGTTTTTTTTTTGTGCAAAACTGTATGCGCATAAACAAGTGCAATCTCCATTCGCTAACCCAAATACAGGATGTATCTGTGAACATTTACATCCCTTTAACCAGTTGTTCTATCATCCATTATGAACAATATTTGTTCTATAACTTTTGGAAATTCGCATAAAGAACAATTCAACTTTTCATACAAAGTCGGTCACGTGACTTGGTCATATTGTATGGGGGGTCGAAAAAAATTTCGACGAATTTCGAAAACTCGAAGAACAAATGTTGCTCAGAACAGTTGGTAGAACACGTGGTTAAAGGGATACAAATATTCACAGATACACCCTGTATTACAATGAGACACCTGTGTGACACGATCGTCACCTCGCCTAGTGTTACCACCTTCGACCTATGAGTGTAACAATACCATACAATAACCTAATCAGTGAACAAATCCATTCAGAGTATGGAAGTAAAATGAGATACATGTCACCACGTTGACACTCGTCTGAGTCGCTCAAGAAATGCATTCAGAGAGTATGGAAATGGCTAGAGATAAAATCACCACCTTCAACCCGTGGGTGTGATCACAGGTCTTCTGATGAGGTGCCTTTACTGAAGAAATCCATTCAGAGAGTTTGGTAGTGACAGAGATTATGTCAACAGCTTCAACTCTTGGATGTTAATACTGGGTCACTTAAGAAATACATTCAGAGAGTATGGTAATGACGAGAGATAATATCATTACCTTTAACGCGTGGGTGTGAACACACTGACTCTGATAACAGGTGCAAGTGCTCAAGAATCCATTCAGAGAGTATGGTAATGACAAGAGATAATATCACCACATTCAACCTGTGGGTGAGAACACAGGTGTACTGATGAGGTTACTGAAGAAATCCATTCAGAGAGTATATGTGTAATAACAAGACATAGTTCAACTACCTTAAACCTGTGGAAGTGAACACAAGGTCTCAGGTAACAGGTGGGGTCGTTTAAAAAAATCATTCACAGAGTATGGTAATGACAAGAGATAGTCTCAACACCTTCAATCCGTGGACTTAAACACAATGACTGATAACAGGTGGGGTCGCTTAACCCTTTGACAGCAGATCACGAGTTCAACTCGGCACATCTTTATTGTTTTCTATTGTTCGTGTTTTGCCGCCGGCAAATTGTTAAGAAATCTATTCAGAGAGTATGGTAATGATAAGAGATAGTCTCACCACCTTCAACCAGTGGACGTGAACACAAGGACTTATAACAGGTGGGGTCGCCTAAGAAATCCATTCAGATAGTATGGTATTGATAAGAGATAGTCTCACCACCTTTCAACCCGTGGACGTGAACACAAGGACTCTGATAACAGGTAGGGTCGGTTAAAAAATCCATTCACAGAGTATGGTAATGACAATAGATAGTCTCACCACCTTCAACCCGTAGACGTGAACACAAGGACTAATAACAGTTGGGGTCGATCAAGAAATCCATTCATAGAATATGGTAATGATAAGAGATAGCCTCACCACCTTCAACTCGCGGGTGCGAATATAGTGACTACGATAAGATGTTAAAAGGCAGGGGCGCTCAAGAAATCCATTCAAAGAGTATGGAAATGACATGAGATAATATCATCACCTTCGACCCGCGGTGTGAAGACAGGTGTAAGGTGCCTTCACTAAAGAAATCCATTCAGTGAGTATGGAAATGATTAAAGATAAAATCACCACCTTCGACCTGCAGCGGCGGTGTAGAGACAGTTGCCCCGATAACAGACGCCATTACTGCAAAGATCTATTCAATGTATGTAGATGAAGTGAGATTATTATCACCGTCCTGACCTGACCCAGTGAAGACATGTACTAAATAGATGACATCATTAACGAAATCTATTCAGAATATGGTAATGATATGAGATAGCAGTGGCGAAGAGTCCATACAACCCGATTCCCGTCGGCTTCCCTTACGAAAAATCGAATCTATGGGCCAACGATATTTTTATCTGTTAAATTCACGTAGTGTCACACATAGTTCAAATAGTTTGAATTATAGACATAACGCCTACAAAATTTGATGAGCAACGCAAATAATGCAGGTGGCAAGCCGGTAAAATGCCGAGTTACTTCTTCATACTACAAATTCTCATACTGAGCATCTGTCCTTTTCATTTATGTGTATAGATTCGTCATGTTCCGTCTCGTTTTAGCACGTGCAAATTTACTAAGAAATAACTCGATGCCTATCGGCTTGTTATAGAGATAGGATAATTAGCAACGCACAGGTGCAAGCGAGAAAGAAGTAAAATTATAATGATTCCGAATTAAGAATGAATGTAGCACGGTATTAAATCATGACAGGAGCGTACTATATTTTTATTTGCCTTGCTTTTTAGTTTTTATTTAATGGCGGATAATGCTAATTGTAAACAACTTGTTGCTTTCGTTTTGTCGAATTTTATTTGTTTTGGTGTTGAATTGTGGTGAATTGGATTAATTTTTGTATTGTGTGTTGTGCTGAAGTCATCTTAATGTCGGTCGTCGGTTAAAAATGTCATTAATACTGATATATTGTTGTCGCGCAGATTATTTGAAAACAAAACACATGTAGTAAAATTAGGCCGCGCCAATCAAAATATTTTTTTTTCGACTTTAACATATGACCGTGGGATAGCCACGCAACGGCATGAATGGGCCGGCTCGATCGTAGTGGTACCACGACCTCACAGAAAACCGGCGTGAAGCAGCACTGTACTGTGTTTCGCTGCGTGAGTGGGGGTCCAAGTCGGGGGAAAGTGGGGTTTAAAGGTTGGCAGCGCACTTGTGACTCCAATGATGTCACGGGTATCCATGGGCATGCTGAGCATTTTGGTAAGTTAATTTCATATTCCGGCTTCCCTTTTGAAAATATTCACCCTTCGCCACTGTGAGATAGTGTCACTACCATCGACGATCGGGTGTGATGACAGGTGCCATCAGTGAACAAAGACATACAGAAAATAAAAATAGATAATATCACCCATCACCTCTGACCCGGCGGTGTAGCGTCAAGGAATCCATTCAGAGTATGGAAATGACATGAGATTATATCGACACCTTTGAACCAGCAGTCAGGATGAATGAACAATCAACAAGTGGGAGCGTTCAACCCATTCAGATTATGACTTGAGATAACATCACACACGTCTCATTAGAGCGATAAATAAATAAATATTTCTATACATCATATACATTGATCTGACTCCGAGATAGGTAGCTCAAGCACCTGTGTTACGGATATCAGAATCAACAGTGGGATTACAAATATATACAAATAATACTTTTCTTTTGTAAATACATTCTTATAATACATAGAAAACACCCAGACCAATACAAACACGGGGACACAAATGTTTGTACTGTGCGGGGATCGAACCCGCAACCCTTGGACCAAAGGCAGCGTTCACTACCACTGTTCCAAACGGGTCGTCAAGCAATGATAGTTCAGTGAATAAGAAAGCGCCTTTCACGCGGGGTTCGTGGTTTAAATACGATCATGCAATTGTGCGAATTTGTGCCATTAGTTCGGCAGTGAAGGAAAATGCCACGATTCGGCATGAATGGTAGTAATACCAATTGCTCACAGAAAACCGGCGTTAAGCAGTGCATGCGCTGTGTTTTGCTGCGTGAGTAAGGGTACCGGAGGCTAAAATCCAGGGGTAGGGGGGTTAAAAGGCAAGCAGCGCACTTGTGACCCCACTTATGTTGCAGGTGTTCATGGGCGGCAGTAATCGCTTACCATCAGGTGATCCGTTGGCTCGTCTGCCATCTATATCATAAAAAAAGTAACGAAAAAAGTGTAAAAAAAAAGTTGCGAAAGCCAGACGGCAGTCGCTTCATTGTCACCAGACTCGCCAAATCTTGAATGTTGGTCTAAGCCGTATCTAAGCCGATGCCGGGGCTCGAAAGTGACTGCTTTGAACGCAACCGGGAACACGCTAAGATGAAGAGGAGGATGAGATAACATCACAGGTCCTCGATCAGCGATAGGATCGCATTATCTTAAGTGTGTTGTTGTATGTAGTTCTGTTTAACTTGACGTATTATATATGTCGCAGCAATCTGGTTAAATTAGCCATCCAATTTGACGTCTAGAGGCGTTCGTTTTAAGTAAGTTTTTTTTTATTGCACACAAGAATTATATAATCGAACCATGAGCCCAATTCTCGTGCTCGTGACATTTATTATCATGCGACATATATCACTAAAACATAGTTTTTTTGTATGGTTTTCTGGTGATTCCGCCATGTTTTCAAAATATCACGAGCACGAGAATTGGGCTCCAAAACATTCACAGCTGTTTTCGCTGCTGACGCCATATTTGTTTTGATGATTACTAGCGCTGCAGAGGAGAATAGCAGAAACAAATTTGAATCACTTGGCTGAGTCTTGATCAATAATTTCGATTGGGCTAACTTTCAATTTTAGAAGCTGTTAAGCGTTGAGTGATATTAGTTCTGACCACAAACGGCCTAGGCATCGAATTAGATGCCGGCGTTTAACGAACGCTCTAGCCGTTATATTGGATGACCAATTCAACCAGATGGCTGCGTCATGTACAAATGAATGAATGATTCGGATTGTGAATGTTACTACTGGTGCTAGGCGAGTTTTGTTACATGGGAGCTCTTGATTTTCATTCTTTTGACTGCTTTCATAATATGAACCATTTTATGGTTGTCCTTTTTTGTTTCCTTTGTACCAATAACTTTTTACACTACTATAATAACTATCTATGTTTAACACTAAAACTATCATTTTTTTTTATATAGAAAGGCCAATCAGGATGACCTCACTCCGCCTGACTGGTAAGCGGCCGTGAAATCCAAATATGAGGTTGACAGACAAAAAAGAACTAACAAAGTACCCATTGAGTCTGCCATCCTAAAAGACCCCGGATTGCATGAAGGAGGATGGACATGAGCTGGGAGGGCATTCCATGTCTTGATGGCTCGGGGCACGAACGAGGAGCCAAACCTCTTGGTGCGCGCCGCCATTGTCTGGATGGTATGCGGATGGCAACGCTGTCCAGCACGTGTTGTTCGGAAGTGAAAAGGGGTGGATGGGATAAGTTGAAATAACCCATCAGAGAATTTTTATGATTTTTTTTGTACTTATCTTATAAGTGAATCTGTATTCTATAAGAGAAGTAATGTTTTGTACCGTAAAGTTGTTACATAAAGTTTCTTGGTTGCAGGTGGCCTTACTGCTTGGTGTAGAATTCCACGAAGGTGTCAGCTTCGAAGAGTTGTTGGAGCCCACAGTTTCAGAAAATTCAGAAAGTGAGTAGTCGCTATTGCGAAATTCTTAAGAGACAAGTCATTTTATATGATGTAGTGTAGCACTAATAAGATGGGTTATCCTATTTTTATAATGCGATATAATTTGATTGCTCTTAGGTACCAAGCATCTATTTGGCTCTCTCAAATAAATAGCTAACATAGACCGTCGAAATTGAACACAAAATTTCTATATAAGATAATAGCATTGTATCTTGGGCCGTAAAGTATATTGACATTATTGACATGATATTATTTTACAACATCACATATATTGATCTGACTGCACCTGTGTTACGGATATCAGAACCAACGGCGGAATTAAATTTAATACTCTTCTTTTGAAATACATACTTATTATAAAGAAAACACCCAGACCAATACAAACAGACATGTTCATGCACACAATTGTTTCTACTGTGTGGAGCATCGAACTTGCAACCCTAGTACGAGAGGCAGCGTTCACTACCACTGATACTGTCATTTCGGTATAAATTATTTCTCAATAAATCTTCGCCCACGTACACAGCTCGTCCCAATCCTTCGCATATAGAACACGTTTTTTAATTCTACAGGGTCTGATTCATCGGTCTATATAAGCAACGTGAATAAATCAGCGATGATATCTACAAAACCAGTGTGTTCTCACCGTTCAACAATATGAGTATATTTTATGTGATAGGTGGAAGACGAGCCGACGGATCACCGGTAGGCGATTGCCGCCAGCAGCACCAGCGGAGTCACCAGTGCGCTGCTAACCTTTAAACCCCCCTTTCCCCCGGATTGGGCTTCCGGTACCCTCACTAACGCAGCGAAACACATGGCAAACGTTTCACGCCGGTTTTTTGTGAAGCCGTAGATACTCCGGTCGAGCCGGCCAATTTATGCCGAAGTGAGCCTCTTCCACGGTAACGGAGTCGATTGCCTTGGGTATCAGAATTTATCAATCAAGTTTTCATCACACAAATGTTTCTCTACAGTGGAAATCGAACCCAAGACTTAAGTCACCATAAAACGCGCCTTTACTCCCATCCGGCTAGACTCAGCTTCATTACTCGGAAGACGCCAACTAATCGTGCTTCTTCGCTCCGTAGCTTTCCTAAGACAATATGATTTTCTTACAAAGCACATATCCATTTTTGTCCACAATATTGCTCACACTGACGTCACTCAGTTTATTGACCTCAAGGTGGCCAATGTTATTGTCCATTTGACGTCGAATGATGAGTGGCTTCCTGCAATCTGCAAGAGCTAAGGAGTTGAAGATTAAAGGACATCATTAAAGTCAGAGTTCAACGTCTGATGGTAGGGCAAATTCATTAGGTAACTACACATTTTTTATTTTTATTTCAAATGGGATAAGGGTCAACATTGTGCCGTTAACTGCGTGACTGATGAGTAGATCTACAAAGATGATAAATAAATGTAAACAAATATTAGTTACACTATCTGTACAGAGGTTTTTATTTATAAATAGTCATGAATATTTTTGGCTTCTTATATGACTTAAAATATGATATGTTTAAACTTTCGATCGTAAAACGTAACATGTCTTCGACACTGTCAGTGATCAAGGCTAGATCGGCGGCATATCTTTCTCCTTCAATATTTACACTTTTCGCGTCGCATTTAAAACAGATATATTTAAATACATATGTATTTTAGGGCTGCGATAAAGTTCTAGATCTCTGTTATCTGAAATCTCAGTCTCACTATCGGCTTCTTAAGTTACTCCTGACTCAGCAGATGCTGTAAAGTATAAGCCTATATACTGTCCCACTGCAGGGCGAGGGCCTCTATCATAGAAATCAAGTTAGCGCTACTTTGATGGGATTAGACCTAGTTAGTAGATTAGATGGGACTGACCGGATGGCGCAATGGACAACATTTCAAAATTGCTAAGCTCTGAAACAAAAAATACCAATTCTTTGTTTACTTTTCCGCTGCTCGAATATATATTTATTCATTTTTTATATTGCTTATTTACTGAGAAAAAAAATAAAAACTAAAAAACGTAAGATGACGTCATCGGACGGCAGAATGTAAAATATTTCTTTGCTTAGCACATTATAGTTTTAAATTTACGAAATGCCAAACCCATGACATGTAACTGTAAAAAAAAGACAACTTGTCAACGTTGAATGTATGAATGACGTTGACAATGTTGACACTAGTATTATTTACCTTTGACAGTAGTACCTTTTTTTTATTAAAACAATGATAAGCAAAGGAATATCGCTGTATTCAGCCGTCCGATGACGTCATTTGGCGTTTACGTCTATTTAGAATATAAAGAATTTCAATAATTATTTTATGCATGAAAATGGCCAAATTTTGAAAAAAGAAAAAATGTGGGTCTGTTCATTTTATGTCTATTTTCATATAAAAAAACAATATGGACATGTTAAAAATATGAAATGTTGTCCATTGGTAGTGACCCTGCCTCTTACGCCAAAGGTCGTGGGTTCGATCCCCACCCTGGAAAAACATCCGTGCGATGAACACTTGTGTTTGTTCAGTGTCTGGGTGTAATATATGTATTTAAGTATATATTTGTGTCCCTCTGTTGTCTGATATCTGTAACACAAGTGCTTAAGCTACTTAGTACGGAATCAGGTCAATGTATGAGATGTTGTGAGAATTATTATTATTAGGCTTTATCACCACATTTGTCTAATGCGGATTGGTGATCACAAAATGGAGTTATGTTTGAAAAATTCGAAAATACTGTTGCGGGTACGGGGTATGTAGATTCAATTAAACTCCAAAGTCACAAAAAGACACTTAATTATATTGAAGAGAAACAATTACACACTAATCTCACTTAATTAGCGCTGAAAAAATTCCATATACTTCGCAGGTTATTCGCTTCTTCTAGAGACTAAGTCGCTTCGCTTTCCAAATCGGAACTGAATCGACGGGCTAACACGACCCGCTTTTATACTCGCGCTGTCCATTAGGGCGAACTTTCTCGAAAAATGTTTCTCAAAATCGAAATTTCTAGATTTTTGTTACTAGAAAATTCGAGTCAAAGCTTCTCGAACTTTCGACCGCAAACTGCGACAATGGTATCTGGAGATCAGTAGATTTTTCTAGAACGTTCGAGATAATTCTATTTCTTTCTACTTCTTTCCAATCGAATCAACGGGTAGAATGTTCGGTCGACTGTGCATTTGAGACATGGAGCACGCGGAATAAGCTTGCAGGGTTACATAGTCGTAACAATACTTGTTGCTTGACCCGGAAATCGAATCCATGATCCCGAGATCACGGCCCGGTACTTAAACCACTAGATCAGCAGGGGCAGATGCTGAGCTCTCTGCTAATACTATATTATCTTCCCTCAGCACTGGGATGGAGAGCGCGCGTCTCCCCGCCAGACCACCCGGTGGCACAGTACGAGCTGGACGTGCTGCTGGGCGCGGACGGCAAGCGAAACACCCTGTCTGGCTTCAAGAGGAAGGAGTTCCGCGGCAAGCTGGCCATGGCCATCACCGCCAACTTCATCAACCGGCACACGGAGCAGGAGGCCTCGGTGAGTCACAGCCACAGGTAGTCACGTCATAACATTTGAAGCGTGTTATCAGATCGGGTACATCGTGGAACATATTAGTGTTCAGCGACAAAGAAATCAATCGCAAATACTGTGTGAATTAAGATGGGTTGGTACGACGGCCCATACCCCAAATTGTGTCATTGGACACTATAGTCTAATCACGATCATTTGGCACTTGGCAAAAGTGGGAATTAATGAAAATCAGATCAAAACTATCACAGAATGTCACCAGTGTAGCCCGAGTTTCCTCCAAATATTTCTTCTTAAAGGACCTATTTTAACGAAACATTTTTAATTTAATTTAAACAATGTTTCATTGATTGACTGACCGGATGGCGCAATTGGTAGTGACCCTGCCTCTTACGCCAAAGGTCGTGGGTTTGATCCCCACTCTGGACAAATATTCGTGCGATGAACACTTGTGTTTGTTCAGTGTCTGGGTGTAATATATGTATTTAAGTATATATTTGTGTTCCTCTGTTGTCTGATATTTGTAACACGATGTATGAGATGTTGTGAGAATTATTATTATATTATTATTATTATATATTATATCATCTGACCACATAATGTGTCATTTGTTCCTGAATTGTCATTGACACCAGAATGTCAATTGAATCCACAATGTGTCATTTGATATTTTGATATATTAAATTAAGTAAATTAATTTGATAACCATTAATTGATCAGGTGCCAGAAATCAGCGGCGTGGCGTTCATATTCAACCAGAAGTTCTTCAAGGAGCTGTACGAGGTGACCGGCATCGACCTGGAGAACATCGTCTACTACAAGGACGACACCCACTACTTCGTGATGACGGCCAAGAAGCACAGCTTGCTCGACAAGGGCGTCTTGCTGAACGTGAGTAGCCTTGCTTCATCATCACCATATTTGAATTACACCATACACATATACTTATAAAACTATCTATTTAGCTTCGCAACATTAACTCGTTGTCCAGCGTCAAAAAAACGATCAATTCTCCCCAACGTTTATTCAGACAGCGGGCAACGTTACTGTCCAATAAAGTTAAAGTTAAAATTCATTTATTTTAGATATTCATCCATATTAACATAATAATAATAATACTTCAAAAAGCTACAATCTTAATTGCCGAATCGTCCATGCATTTGTGAATTTAGATTAAATAGGTACTACTCAAATAAAACAATCATTTTTCTTTTTGGCCTCAAGCCCGCGAAAATATGAATTCCGCAATATTAGGAGATATTAAACATATAATAAGATAAAAATAATAATCCACTTCATTAATAATACAAATAAAACATTAAAATATTCATAGTAATATAAAAATGACAAATTTATTAATAAAATTTATGAGTAGGTACATCACATATTATTTTATTCTATAAAAGGTGATAAGCTGGCATGCAGTTCCGTCCACTTGTGCATCCACGAAGAGTCGATCCAGTCCATCCAATGAACAGCGTGCAGCGGCTAAAGCATATCGTAACGTCTTTGCGACGCACTATTTGAACGACATAACTTTACCCGTCGTTTATCCATGTTTAACAACTCTTCGATGTATTACGTTCTTCAAAACGTATCAAGGGTGTCAAATCATTCGCGACAAAGCGTGCTTCGTTGTGTGAAGGAACCGAACTATAGGACTTTTCCGTAAGTGCGAGTGAGGTAGATAGCATTTTAGACGAGCGTGCGCCAAAATTTATTGAAGTTCATAAGGTTCACTTAGTACTTCTGAATTTCATTTATAACCTGTCCTTGAAGACAGGTCAGTCAGCTTAATGGACAGTTAGTTAATTTAATAAGGACCCATCGGGTAGTGGTGAACCCGCGAATTCGTGAAAGTGAACTTTAGAAAATTCGGAATTTGACTTTACGTGAAGTGAGAACTCGAGTATAAGAACTTGTAACCCGAGCGTTTCCCACCCACGCAGAGCAGTGTGTCAATTCCGCGTAACATAGAGTCCGGGAAGACTCGTCTGTAAACCAGGGTTATAGGTTTACTTGCTTGGTTATATATATACGTTACGGTTATACGTTTGGATTCATTATGGCATTCTCACAATCGAATCAGCCATTTCCAGTGGTACCAAACCAAAAGATAGATAGTTTTTATAACGTTATTTGCATATGGGACAACGGCTGCGACTCGTTATTTAAAATAGCCACACATTATTAATTTGAATACTAAAGTGTTGATGAAAGATGAATAAGATGCATTTTATTAAGAAAATTTTACATGCATTTCTTAGCCAGATAGTTCAAATTCATAAATAAAATGTTGATTAAAATTAAAAGTCAAACAAATAAAACGATTTCTAAAGAAGATATTCTGGATTCTTAAAAGTATCGGTTGGGTTTAAAAGGAGGATCTCACTTTTTATTCACCTTCAGATACTAAATGGACTATAGTTTTTTTGGATTGGACCCCATACATCGATGAACTTTATCCCAGGACTTCAACGAAGTGTCTCGACTGCTGAGCGTGGAGAACGTCGACCGCGGCGCCCTCATGCGGTACGCGCAGGAGGCGGCGCGCTTCTCGACCGACGGCCGGCTGCCGCTCAACCACTTCGCGCTCAACCACTACGGCGAGCCCGACGTGGCGCTGTTCGACTTCACGTCCATGTATGCAGCGGAGAACGCTAGTATGGTGAGTCACGCGGCAATCATTGTAGGGTTAGCTGTCTTTTCGGTGGACGGGGTCAGCTGAGTGGAATGATAAGTATCACCTATTACGATTCTATTATTTTCTTTCTTAAATTCTTCATGTGACGCCTGTCAAAGAAACACAACGGTGAACACACAAAATAGAATAACATTAAAACGAAATATAGAAAAACAATGACTGCTTCGGTATAAATGGGCCGGCTCGACCAGACGGAATCATAGCTCACCATCACAGAAAATCAGCGTGAAAGCAGCGTATCATAGTACATGATCTTTCGCCGAGACAGTGAGGTTACCGGATGCCCTATCAAGGGGAAAGTGGGGTTCCAAGGTTAGCAGCGCACTTGTGACTATGATAATCGCTTACTACCGTGATCCCCTGATCCGCCTGCTCGTCTGCAACCTATCACATTGCTTAATTATGTCATCACATCAAAAATAACCATCTATCCTGCCTTTGGAGCTCAGTTTTAGGCTATCTGTCCACCAAAGCGGAGCGAAGCTACTGAGCGGAGAGCGTGGTATAATCCACCAATAGTATCTCATAAAAACCCCGCTTCTCAGCGACTAAGGTTATTAATGGTGGATTTTAGCCTCGATCCGCTTCGGCGAACTTTACAGTTCGCCGTCATTCATTTTTTTCCCAACGAAATTTTGTCAATGACCTCTAGTTTTAAACTTTCATGATCACCAACATTAGAATTACTCCGTGACCATGGCGCTTGCAACAGTGCCGAAATATCGGTAACTCAAAAACAAGGTACATGTTAGAAATCTCGTAAATAAATAAATAGTTCACAACATCACATACATTGATCTGACTCCGAGATAGGTAGCTCAAGCAACTGTGTTACGGATATCAGAATCAACAGTGGGATTACAAATATATACATATAATACTTTTTTTTTGTAAATACATACTTTAAATACATAGAAAACACCCAGACCAATACAAACAGACACATTCATTCATGCACACAAATGTTTGTACTGTTATTGTACACAAACCACTGTTCCAAGTGGGTCGTCGCTAAACTTTTCTGACCTCGTAGGTATGCGAGAGGCACGGTCGGAGACTCCTCTGCCAACTCGTGGGGGACAGCCTGCTGGAGCCGTTCTGGCCGACGGGCTCGGGCTGCGCGCGGGGCTTCCTCTCCGCGCTGGACGCGGCGTGGGCCGTGCGCGCCTGGGGGCAGAGCCCTACCCCGCACCCGCTCGAGGTCATCGCCGAGCGCGAGTCCATCTACCGGTTGCTGGGTGAGTATACCATACATGTTCATAGAGGAACAGGTTTCCGGTGCAGGTGCCTTAGCGCGAAGACGTCACGAATGAGAATATATCTATCGCATACAAACGCGATCATAGAGCGCGTGAAAGGGAGGGGAACTCCGATTCTGTTGTAACGTCCGGTTCGCGCTAAGGCCCCAGAAATACGCCCGACGGTTAATTGGCACGTGGCAAAAGTTGTAACTAAATTCTGTTTCCTTTATAAGTGTGATTTGAACTACAGTGTTTTTGGCATTTTACCATGGAAAAAAAATTGTACAAAGCCCCGCGTCAATGTTTATCTACCCTCTTCCATAAGGAAACATGTAACTAGAAAACGCGCTTTAAACGGAATGTGCCATTTTTCCAAAAAAAAAAATCGGCACTGAGTGTGAACGAGATCCAACCGGCCCTGACGCAGATTCTATACGGTCGTGGTAGAGAAAGAACGTCGCTCGCCCAGCACGTCACCCCAGTACTAACGGCTTGGCGCGGCTCAGCTATGAAAAGGCACAGGCGGCATGTCTATGTAAGGATACCTAACTTTGCAAATGCCAAGTGAAATAATTGATAAATGTCGAAGTGAGCAACTTCGACATTCACATTCAAACAGTCACTCACTAAAACGTTATATTGACAAAACAAATTATGTCGAAACCACTCTTGACGAAATTGAAGGTTAATACTATTAAGTCCAAGAAAGATCTTCACAGTATGACACCTCATTCGACACACATTAGCAGTAATTAAAAACGATACAATTCTTTATTGACTATCATTATGTAACCTTTTTCTTTAGCTCAAACAACACCAGAGAATCTTCACCGAGACTTCGGCGCGTACACGCTGGACCCGGGCACGCGGTACCCGAACCTTAACCGGGTGGCGGTCACCCCCCACCGGGTGACGTCATTCTACGACTCCGACGAGCCGTTGCCTCTGGATGCAGCGCCCACGGCCAAGAAGAGGCGGAGAGGTGAGTTAGGACGTCATCGTTCACCGCATAGTAATCGTCATGTCGCAGTGCCGCCACAGTAGATAAATACGCTAAACTGCCGTTCGCTAACTTAAAGTTCTCTATGCCACACCTCCCTGTGGCTTAGCGGCCTTTTAGTTAGCGGACGGCAGCACAGCAGTATGTCGATACTGCTTTGTTGCCGTCAAATAGCGACACTTCGCTATTTTCAACTAAGAGTTACCTACGGTATCCCTATACCGTGGAAAGGTATGAATAATATTTTACTAAAATACTTTACCACCACCACTGCGAAACCACTGCGAAAAGCACTTGGCCCACTCTTCTTTAGGGGTCTCATCGACGGCCTTTTGATACGCAGTCACTGCTTCTTCGGCGTCTGTGAAACGTTATCCTTTTAGTTTTTCTTTTATTTTTGGAAATAAATAAAAATCCCAGGGTGCGAGGTCTGGGCTATATGGCGTGTGATCCAGTAATTCTACGTCTGACGTCGCTAAATACTCGAGTGTTTGCTTAGCGGTGTGCGGCGAGGCGTTGTCGTGGTGAAGGAGGATCCTACTGCGAGGTCGTTTTTCCCGAACTTTTTTAAGACAAGTGGCAAACAGTTGTTAGTGTACCACTCTGCGGTAACTGTTTTTCGATCCTCTAAACAAACTGTTGCGATATGACCTGTCCTTCCGAAGAACGAGGCGACCATCTTCTTTCCCACGCTGCGACCTCTCTTCACTTTAGTTGGCAACTCCTCGAATGGAAACACCCATTCAGCAGATTGTCTTTTAGTTTCAGGATCATAACAATAAATCCAGCTGTCGTCACCTGTTAGTATGTCAAACACAGCATTTGAGTCACCTCCGTTAAATCTTTGAACCATTTCGCGGCACCAATCAACACGACGTAGTTTTTGGGCCTCTGTCAAATTATGAGGTATCCACCGGGCACAAAGCTTCCTGGCCCCTAAATGTTCATGAATGATTTTGTGTACTTGACTCATACCAATGCCTAAACTTTTCCGAATCTGCTGATAGGTCACTCTTTTGTCGGCCTCTATTATATGTCGCACAACACTGATGTTATCTTCGGTAGTCGCCGTACATGGCCGTCCCTCACGCAAATCATCGGTGAGATTAGTGCCACCACGTTTAAACTCATTAAACCAGTTGTAAACAGTGGCACGAGATGGAGCTTCATCGTGAAAGGCCAATCGAAGTCTATCATTACTTTCTTGTTGACTTATTTGACATCGAAAGTCATAGAAAATCATTGCACGGAAATTATATCGCGTTAAATTCATGCTCACTTGTTAAAGATTATTTTCAATTTTCCGCAAAATCGGAAAAAAAGAGAATAGAATTAAATGCATAGACAAAGAGTTAGAGAGAGATATTGGCAAAGAGTTCCATTTTCAAAATTTAAACTTATTTTTTTAATCATTGTCTTATAAGTGACCAGTTCTAAAAAGTTTTAGTGTCGCCCTTGTATGTACACAAAGGTACACAAATGATGGCAAAGTTGCAGAAATACATAAAGTTACACATTCTTTTCATAACGTTTTGTTTCGTGACTTGGAAGCTACGTTAAGCTAATGGTCCTACATTCGATCGCTCGGGCCAAGTCACAGTGAGGACCCACCATCCCCCCGTATCAAAATCCCTTCTCTCCGACCCACTAATATGTAATAAAGTGTCAGCCTATAAACCGTGTCACTGGGCAAAGGCCCTATATATATATATAAAACTAAAACTCGACTACCAAAAAAGACGCTCTACAAAGTACATTTATAGGATTGAGCATAAAAATGTTTAATAAGTTACCTCAGATTATTATTGACTTGCCTACACATAAGTTTAAATTGTATATAAAAAACTGTTTAATGAAGAAAGGCTATTATAAAATAGACGATTTTTTGAATGACAAAATTTAGGGACATATTAGTAACACAAAAATTGTACTACATTTTAAGTTAATGGTGACATTTTGTAAAACATTTCTTTTTTAAAAGAGTAACTGCTGAGTTTCTTGCTGGTGTTTTCTTGGCAGAAAACTACATTCCGAACCAGTGGTAAACATGTTGACATTCATAAGTGTTCTGTATGGACCTAAATTGAATAAACAATTTTCATTTCATTTCATTTCATTTCAGTACCAAACAAGAAAACAATTATCGTGTTTGGTACTTTTTAGAGCGTGTTTATTTGGTAGTCGAGTTTTAGTTTTTAAGCTTGATTTAACATATTTTTAGTTATGTAAATAAAATTACATATTTAAAACTTTATTCTTATGAAAGATACGTTATTGCCAGGTGAAATACGGTCCCTCCACCAGTCCATGGTCCTTCCTACCGTCTCGGCATACGGACCGAATCTTGGGAGACGCTCACCAGGTACTTGCTAAGGGCTCTTTCCCCGGTGCGTTTCTTCACACCCTACAAAGTCTGTGCCTGTGTCCTATCTCAATGTCACTTCTCCCCAAATGGGGCGTGAAACATCACAACACAAGCGACTCGCGCCCGGACAGTTCCATATCAATCAATCTCCTTCCTGATGTTAAGCCTTTTGTGTGCAAACGCACGCAACCGTCGAAAACCTTCTGCAGAGTTGACCATCTCTTGATGGTATACTGGTCCTATCTCGTTTCCGTTCCAGTCATTCAGCATCTGTTGCCGCTCTTCTTTATACAGCTGACATTCCCACAGCACATGGTCCCGAGTTTCATCAGCTTCTCCACAGGGACATACAGGTGACTCACAGAGAGTCATCGCGTGCAGTCTGCTGTTTATTTGTGACACAGCGTAGTCTGGTTCCACCCAACCGGCCGATAATCTCATTTCTACGTCTGGGAAAAACTGCGACAACTCTCTTCCTTTGTCGCTGGTCGACCAGCGCTCCTGCCATTGGGCAACAACATCTCCGAATATTCTACGTTTAAGTGCCGTCTGCTCCTTGTCTGTGGCTTCCTTTGGGCACTCCTGGGCGAATCGTCCCACACGAACGACTTCTAAGTCGGCCGGCAACACCGCAGCTAGCACGCGCAGCCAGGTGAAATAGTTTGGTTTTGTCGTAGACGGGGACGTGCCGGACGACGTGCTAGTGTCGTGGGTGGGGTGGGGCGAGGGCGGCGTCCGCGCAGCCGCCGGGCCCGCGGCGCTGAGCGCGCTGCTGCGGCGCTACCGGCCCGACCTGCTGCCCGTCGCCGCCTCGCCGCGCGCCGTCTACCACGTGCTGCACGACGCGCTCGGTGAGCCACCAGCACCACCAGCCCATCCACCACGCTCAATAACAATAACAAAGCTGTACGGTGCCCGCTTAGTAGACCACGAAGTACCGTACAGATAGCAGTTCAGGTTGAAGAGCACTCTGCATTGAACTAAAACTATAAAACTGATCACAATCTCGCCCATTTTATATCATCACTTAGGTATAGATTATAATACTCTTTAGTCATACATAACCCAAGTAAAAGAAATTCCATTCCATGCTGTTGTACGTGGCAAATATGACGTAACGGAACGGATGCATTCCGCTTGTATCTCGCGGCTCGCGCACAGAGTTCAACCCATAGATAAACCACGCCGGTTCAACCGAGTTCGCAGAGCGGCGCTTCCACACGCTGTGTGCGCGAAACGTCAATTTATTATATTTATGTACTACATATTATGCCTTCAGTACCATTATCTAATTTTGTTTATTATACCTACACATTTCTATTTATTTTCATTGCTATGTGTTGCTTCGTTTTTATTTTACACACTCGTGGATTATTATTTTAAGATAAGATAATTGTTTATTAGGCAACTTAAATTATCTTCCTGTTATGTACTAATATTGATTTTTTATTTATCATCATTATTATTATTATTATTCCTTGTTTTGTCCTTCTTCTTTCTTCCTATTGTATGTCATGTATGTGTGCACGTACGTCGCCCAAGGCTCTGCCTGAAAACCAGCGCTGCAGCGGCTTCGGCCACTGCAGCAAATGCTGAGGTTGGGCCTTGTTGGCTACAGAATTTGTTATACTTGTATTTATGTCACTGATGTTGGATTTGTGTTCTGTGGTCAATAAAGAACTCTTTATCTTTATGTAAGAGTAGTTGTAGTAGATGAGTACGCCAGAGAAAGAACTTGCAGATTTAAATGTTATGTATCTTAGTAAAGTTGATGTAAGTACATATAAATAAGTGGCAAATCTTTCCTTGATAGTTAAGTGGTTAGTTTCGAAGTTAATAACGTACTGATAAGGTAATATTTTAATGTAAACAAAATTATTTCACGCGCATCCAAATGTAGGTTGCAGCGTTAGCATTTAGTTAGTAGGTATGTACGGTGGCTTGCCCGTACAAAAGCAAATAACACACACAGAAAACCGGCGTGAAGTAGCATTGTGCTGTGTTTCGCTGCGTGAGTGAGGGTACCTGAGGCTCAATCCGAAGGAAAGGGGTATCCCCCTTTCCTTCGGATTGAGCCGTCGACAGCGCATTTGTGACTCCACTGGTGTCGCGGGTGTCCATGGGCGGCGGCAATCGCTTACCATCAGGTGATCCATCTGCTCGTCTGCCACCTATCACTAAAAAAAATGACGGGTAGGGCACACTAGCGACTCTAATTTTTAGCTACTAAACCGGATCTATTTTAAACAATGTCGGGGTTACAATCTCTCGGCAAACACTTATACTATTTATTAAATACTTATACTTAACATTTGGGTCTGCTTTTGCACTCGAAATTTTAATGACCGCCAAAAGCATCCATTTTTGACATGAATAAATTTTTCGCGTACAATAACGGACCCAACATTTAAGCATGGTTATTTAATAAATATTATAAATATTTGCCAAGAGATTGTAACCCCCAAATTGTTTAAAATAAATCCCGTCACCTTAAAAATTTCATCTGGTGTTCAGACGGGATTAAATAAATTGCAAAGGATTGGTATAAAAAATATCAACTAATAAGAAAATTTATTGACCGCATCACTTGTTAACATACAAAACAAAATACAGGGTGTAGCTGTGAAAATTTACATCCCTTTAACCACGTGTTCTAACAACCATTCTGAACAACATTTGTTCAACGACTTTTCGAAATTGATCGTTTTTTTTTTCGACCCCTATACAAAATTAACAAATCACATGACTGACTTTGTATGAAAAGTTGAAATTTTTACATGCGATTTTCCAAAAATGATAGAACAAATTTTGTTCATCATTTTTAGTACACACATGGTTAAAAAGAAGTAAATGTTCACAGATACACCAAATAATTATAAAATTGCGGCCAACAAGGTTCAACCTCAGCATTTATTTATTTAAAACTTTATTGCACAAATTTCGATACATACAATAGGTATTTTCTACCAATCAACCTTTGGGCCATGCAGAAAGTGCAAAAGTGCGGCGAAAGGAAAACTTGTATAGTTACTAGTAAGGAAAAAAACATTTATATAAAATAAATACATTATATATGGGTATGTACCTACATACATAAATATATTTTAATATATATCAGTACATACAATATATAGCAGCATGTGCTACAACAACCGCTAGGCAGCCGCTGCAGCGCTGATTTTCAGGATGTACCATTGAGCGACGAATCATAATAAAACATGCAATAAAAAAAAACTGACAATTAAATTAACAGAAAATTAGAGACTGCGTAGAGATGTAGCCTCGTTATGTATACTCTAATGCTTATACTACGGGGAATGCCCTGAGGAAGCGTTCGTAAATCACGTGAGATTATTAATGGGGGGAGGAGGTCGAGTCCAATTTCATCTAATCTCACGTTGGGGAGAGGGGGGGTCTCGACAGTTTTTTTTAGATAGGTACCTATGTTAATAAGCGTCATTGATCTAGGAAAGAAAAAGGTGTCTTCTGGTCAATATATACAGCTTGTTACAATTATGATGTCCTTTTTGACATTTCGAACGTAACTCTGCACGTTTCATATAAATCCAATTGAATATCTCTTTTTGTATTTGGTAGTAAATCGTCATTTGAAAAACATACAATTATACAAACACACCCTACAATTAATTCACAGGAAAAATTAACATATTGTTTTTGAATATAATGCTTGAAATAATCTAAACTTCAAAATAAAATAATATTTTTTTGCGCGATTGTTGTTGCTTACTATGGTTTATGTTTTACTTTTAAACATAGTGACGTGCCTCAAGTATTCAGTTACTTAAACTGAATACTGAACAATCTAAACGCCTACGACATGTAACAAGTTGGTCAACGAACGGCGCCGAAGCCGATAACACAATTTGTTTACTTTTCCGGATAATTTTGCATATTTCGTTTTGACACTTTTCACGTCATTCTATATCTATATAACTATACTAAACATCCAATCGTGTATTACTTTTTCGACAAAAAACAATATTGGAAGTTTTGCATGTCTAAAAATGTTCCTTTGACAATTTCTATTTACCTTAGTTGTTGAAAGTTAATTCGATTAAAATTCGTCACAAATCGAGAATCGATGCCGCTGAATATCGATTACTAAGGGACCATCCTTGGTACTGAACTATTAACATCTGTCAAAAAGGACGTCTTAATTGGAATAGACTATAGTTGTGCTCAATACAGTGCGTTTTAATGCTGCAACCTCCTAGGTGAGTCCCCAAAATAATATAGGGCCTACGTAAATGTTTGTTTGTATGTCAAGCTCTAAGCATTCCCAATAAATAAATAAATAGGTCCGCTGCCGCGTTCATTAGGTAGGCGTCTCATATTTACGTCGTTATCAATTAATATTAACCTGATGAATTAACTGACGATCCGTTTGGAACAGTGGTAGTGAACTCTGCCTTTGGTCCAAGGGTTGCGGGTTCGATCCCCGCACAGTACAAACATTTGTGCGCATGAACATGTCTGTTTGTATTGGTTTGGGTGTTTCCTATGTATTATAAGTATGTATTTACAAAAGAAAAGTATTATATGTATATATTTGTAATCCTACTATTGATTCTGATATACGTAACACAGGTGCTCGAGCTACCTTATTATTTATTTTATTTGTTTTAGTTTAAATATTTTTTCCTATGTATTACTGTGCAATCTCCTTATGCTAATGTTATGTGTCCGGTCTATGTTAATCTTTTCTGTGGTCAATAAATGTTTACTTACTTACTTACTTACCTATCTTGAAGTCACATCAATGTACAACCTGTGCGGATAAAGAATGCTATCAGAAATGGCGGCGCATCTATTCACTCCTCGCTCGCACACTATTTGCGTCTTTACTCGCACTCGTGGGGTGCGAGTATAGACGCAAATAGTGTGCGAGCGAGAAGTGAATAGATGCGCCGCCATTTCTGATCCCATTCTTTATCCGCACAGGTTGTATGTGATGTTGTGAAATATTTATTTATTTATAATTATTAATGTATGTGTGGTCAGGCATAGCACCGTTCGCGTCGGGCGGCAGCGCGCGCGACGTGCCCGACGCGAAGCTGCGCGCGTACCTGTCGCGCGTGTACAACGCGCTCAAGGGCGAGGTGCCGCACGTGCACCACCACAGCGACGTGTTCCACCAGGTACTGGCCAGGTTCACCAGGTCTACAGTCCGCGCCACCAAACTAAAGGAGACGGTCTAATTTTCTTCGCAACTCTTCATTAAAATCCAGCTGGTCTAGATGATTGGAAAATCAAAAGAATGTAACATTTGAAACTCATATCAGTTGAAAAATATTAATCCGGCCAAATGCGAGTCGGACTCGCCCATGAAGGGTTCCGTAGCAGCAAGTAAGATATATGGAAACTGCGGTTTGCGGTTTATAACGTATTAAAAAAAACAGCTACTCACTCATATATAGTTTAAGCCAATTGTCGTTTTTATAGTTTATAATTCATTTGTTATAGAAGTTAAAGGGGGGGGGGGGGGGGATACAATTTACCACTTTGGGAGCGTCTCTTGCGCAAAGTATTGTATTTTAAAAAAAAAGATGTTAAAAATCTCAACATCATTTTAAAGACCTATCCATAGATACCCCACACTTATAGGTTTGATAAAAAAATTTTTTTTTTGAGGTTCAGTCTTAAGTATGCAGACCGCCCCCCAATTTTTTTAATTTTTTCCAATTCTTGTGCAAAAATCGTAATGCGATGAACAAAATACATCTATGTACCAAGTTTCAATAGTAGGTATAGTTCTTATAGTTTCATACATGACGAATCTATAAGGGTTTTTGCCATTTGGCTACGGAACCCTAAAAAGTAAGTATAGCAAATTTTTCATAATATATTTTTTCATAGGCCATATTTTATTTATTTGACTTTAGTAGCAGTAGGCTGGTACTAGCTTATAAACTGCCCCACTGCAGGGCAAAGGCCTCCATCATAGAGATCAAGTCATCGCTACTATGATGGGATTAGGCTTAATCACCACGCTTGCCTAATGCTAACGAAAGACAAGCGAAACATACTTTTCAATCGACAGGGGAATCTTACCTAGGACCCCGAGATCACTACCCGGTACTTAAACCACTAGATCCACAGGGTGTTATTTCGCTGACTCTATGGTATTAAAAAGTATAACTTTATGCAAAATGCATTACTGATACCACGTATAATGGTAAGACCATTAGGCGGCATTAGTAATGCATTTTTCATGGTGTCACAACCGTAGAGTAAAGTGTATAATATCTGAAATAGAGTGCCTACTTCGCGTTTGTTTTTGCTTCCCGGCGATTGTGGTGTTTCCATACAGAATAACTTTAGTAACTATGGTCACATCAAAGCTGCCTGGAGCCCAATTCTCGTGTTTGTAAGATTGAGTTCACTGTCAAATCGACTGATGACATCTCATAACTGGCTGTTCCTATTTCATCATCATCATCATCATTTTCAGCCAATAGACGTCCACTGCTGGACATAGGCCTCCCCCAATATTCTCTACACAAATCGGTCCTGTGCCGCCCGCATCCAATGGATTCCCGCGATCTTCACCAGATCGTTGGTTCACCTTGTGGGCGGCCTGCCACGGCTGCGACTTCCTGTACGCGGCCTCCACTCGAGGACCTTTCCGCCCCAACGGTCGTCTGTTCTCCTCGCTATGTGCCCTGCCCATTGCCACTTGAGGCATGCAATCCTTTGGGCTATGTCTGTGACCTTAGTTGTCCTGCGGATCTCATCATTTCTGATACGATCACGCAGGGGGACTCCGAGCATAGCCCTCTCCATTGTTCCTATTTACAATTCAAGATTTAGATAATATTAATAAAAAATTAAATATTAATCAATGAGCTAGTTTTACAATATAAATAATTAAGTGTGGATGGAACGCTTAATACGTTTTATCGATTACAACTCTCATTATACCAGCTAGTTTTAAGAGGATATTAATTCCGTCTCCTTTGGGATTCCTTTTGACGTGTGTTGATGGCGAGTCGAGCGCGCTATTCACGGGACTACTTTGGTGGCGTGGACTCTAAGTATATTAAAATATATTAGGTCTAATCATTGCATTTGAGGGAAAGTAAGTGTGTACATAAGTATATATATCGGAGGTCCTATTTTGCAGTGACCGTGATAAATTTAGATCTGACGGAAGTATAAAATGTAAGTAGGAAACATAAAAAGAATAATAAAATTTGAGTTGGTAAAAAAATCAGTTGCCATTTAGACGTGTTTTAACTGTGCTGTATTTGTTTTCAGATCAAACAAAGCTTACAGAAGGAGAAACACGTCAGGAATTCGACAGAACACTCAGTTTCTGCTTATTCAAGTAAGGATTTTGATACATTTATCATTGTGTGAATGAACGTGTTAAGTCAATGTTTGTGATAGCGATCATTTTATAACCTGTTTTTTTGTTTACAGACGCCGCCGACACGGATAAGTCCCACTCCAGCTACAGGAAGAAGCGGCGCTCGCACGCCGTCCGGACGCCACAAGTAAGTACCGACTCCGCCGAGTACATCCGCAAAAAGATCGGCAAGCTCGAGCTCGATGACATCACGCAGCTGGCGCGCCTCATCGACGGCCACGACGCCGCCGACGCCGGCGCTGACGCCGCCCACGCCGGCAAACAGAGGGACCTCCAGGAACAAATCCTCGCTCTCCTCGACCCCGACGAATCCCCCGACCCACAAGTACTCAGAGACTCACTCGCGCTACTTCTCGGACCAGTCAACACGAAAGTCAAGGACACCCGAAACAATATACAAAACTTCTTCAGCAAACCGGCAGAAGACAAACCAGTTAGACCCCCACGTAAGCTCAAAGGATTAGACGCGTCCACTATCAAAGTGCCAGATTTCTCCGACATATTTCAAGACGAGTCCGCAGACACCGACGCGACGATCGTCAATGTAATCCAAACAAAAGAATTCGCACGCTCCTCCTCCACGGAGAGCGGTAAGAAAACTATGAGATCTACTTCCGTTGATCTTCCGAAAAAGAAAGAAATGGTGCGGTCGGCGTCCACGGAAAGTCCTCTGCCTCAAAAGGGCAGACGACTGTCGGAAGTCATCGATATACACAAGAGACGGCATTCCCAAAGCCCGGAGATGCAAAACAAAAGCCAGTACGGCAGATCGAACTCAATCGGCTCCTCCGAAGTCGCCAACACGCGGCGAATCGCGCAGCTGTTCGAGACCAACAAGCGCAGGCACACGCCCAGCCCGGAGTCCAGGACGACGCGTTCCGGGTCGACCTCCACTCCGGAGATGACTTTGCGGATGCAAAGAATGGCGGAAATCATTGAGGGAAAACGTCGCGACACGCCCAGCCCGGACAGGAGCAAGCGCGAGTCTATCGGCACGCCGGAGATGGCGTTGCGGAGACAGAGAATGGTGGATTTGATAGAGGGTATCAAACCGATGCCGGAGTTGCAGCAGACACAGCGGCGCGGGTCGGGGGAGCTGTCGTTTCGTATGCAGCGAGCGTCCGACTTGATGCAGAAGAAGGTTGAAGGGAAGCGGGTTAAAGGCGGTGGGAGGCGGAAGGCGGCCCGGGAGATTATGAAGCAGCGCTTCGAGAAGAGCTTGCAGATGTTGGCGACGGAGCCGCGGCTAGAGTTCGCGCCGTCCGTGGACCTGGAGCACGACTGCGGGCTGCAGGCGTACCGCGCCAGCGCGCCGCACTTCGACGACCGCGTGCGCAAGCTCGAGAAGCAGCTGCAGCACTATGTGAGCGAGCGTGGCGGTGTTGCATGCGCGTACACGTGTGCAGATTAACATTACCTGACGATCTACTCGACCGTTAGTAGTTTGATGTTTTCAACTAAACTTCGATCGCTTTTGATGGTCTGATTGGAAAATAATAATACTGTCTATAGAAAAAACATAAAATAAAGTTAAAATCTAAGGGCTTTATTCATAAACGTGCAATTAACCTTTGTTAGCTAAAACGGTTTTATATAGCTTTGATGATTGAAATAAAATAAAAATCATACAAAATGTTCGATAAAAGAATGAAAACTGCTTTGTACCACCATTTTAGTTAACAAAGGTTTAACAATCATTTACGAATAAGACTCGACATTTACGAAGGAAATATTTTCTCTCACGCCATCCCGTAGACATTTTCTTTCATTATTATTAACCTAATAAAAAAGGTTTATTATTTAAATCGCTGATAAAAGTTAAAAACTTGCAGAAATCAAATTACGATATCTGAGAGATGTTATATTTTGTCGCATAAAATATAAAGTTTCACGGAAAATAAATTCAACAGTCAAAACATACTGAACTTCTGGTAGTCTTTCTTTTTGGCCAAATTTCTATTCTAATTTTCTTGATGTAACAAATATAACTGGGTCGTTCTTCTTTTTTTACGACAATAAGCCCGTCCTCAGTGACTTATCAAGTAATTAATTATATAAAAAAAGATACGTTACACCATCAAGATATTCTTAATTTAACATGAAATAATGACATTGTTTTATCACCTCGTAGGTACTTTAGCATCATTTAACAATGTAAAAAAATATATAAAGCGTGACAGAGGTGTAAATGGCACTAATTTCGGGGGACGTGACGGAGGTGTCCATTTTAATCAAAAAGTATTCTTTATCAATTAAATTTTAGATCATGTAATAGTCCATCTGTAAAATAGTACATTAACGAATATTTAGGATATATTATTTATCAATTGTAGTCTGTTATTTAAAAGTTAAATGTTGATGTGTAAGTTTGGCTCATTGTCGATAAAAAAGAAGAACGACCCAACTACAATAAAGTGTGTGCATGGATTTGCGAGTAGAGATTAACCAACCACAGAAAGTGTTATTTACACCGTGTTCACTAACAAAGAATTTGAGGAGGCTCAACTAGAGCAGCCCTTAAGCGCACACAGACAGCGGTGTTGTTTCATAGTTTTACCATTCTGCGTGTGAAGTGTGTTCTATTGTGATCTTCGTGTGTGCTATTGTATAATAAGCAATCTTCTTCTATGATATACTGAGTGTTGTCACGTTGTGAATGTATTAACTGTGTTTTTTATGATATTTTAGATTTGTCATTAAAAACAAATTTTACAAATCTTGTTAATCGATCGTAGGAATTAAGACCACTTGAAGTGTCGATTGAACGGGAAGTCAACTTTTATTTGAGGGCAACAAATCTGTTTTGCAAAAATTGCTGACGGCAAAAAATTTAACTAAATACATTTTTCGATTAATTTAAGGCCATTGTTTAATGTTATGTTTCAGCAAAAACAGCTTCGCTGCCTTTTAAAAGATGTTTCGCTTTGATAAACAATATACAACTACATTATAATATATATTGTTACTTTTTTGAGAAAATAAATTCATTCATTCATTCATTCACCTTAAATAACTACTCTGAGTGGTTACCACCACCATTCTAAAATCGGTGCCGTTCATCTAGTTCTATATTTGTCGATCGATATTTCATTTGCGAATGCTCTTCATAAACTTAACTATTACACAGGAGGAGGGCCGAATAGTGGGCGGCGGTGGCCGAACTGGGAGCGGGGGCGCCCGCGTCGCTCGTCTCGCCGCCGAATTGTCCGGGACCACGGGCCCGTCCGCCCCCAACAAGTCGAACAAGCCCAAGGACCTGATGCGCTCCGTAGGCCGGATAGAGAGGGACGACTGGAACGTGAAGGAGATAGAGAGGAAGATCATGGAGAACAGGCTGGGGCGGCCCGAGCCCAGGACGGCGGAGAAGGTGCCGAAGTGGGATAGGGAGCAGGTTAGTGGTTTGTGGACACTTTACGCGCGAGCCATTTTATAGTGCGCCCTACCGTTGTATCCGCCTATATACTATTCCACTGCTGGGCAAAGGCCTCCATCATAAAAATCAAGTCATCGCTACTATGATGGAATTAGTCTTAATCATCACCCTTGCCTAATGCGGATTGGTGATCACAAACCCGAGCTATGTTCGAAAAACTTCGAAACATACCTTTGCCCGAAAAATTCGAAACATACCGGGCCTGGCCGGAGCCTCGAGATCACGGCCCGGTACTTAAACCACTACACCATCGGGGAGACGTATCGTACAGAATAAATACTAGCTGTTGCTGTTTAGGGGTCTTTTTACATACATTTAGACCTTTGTTAACTAAAACTGTGTTATAAAGCAGTGTTCATTCTTTTTTCGAAAATGTTGTACCTATGCTTTTTCCTGTTTCCTGTCAAAATAGCTCGATAATACCATTTTAGCTATGAAACAAAGGTTTATTAACCAACTTCATTTATCATTCATGTATAAAACCCAATTTAGACTGGATATGACCACCGAGGTTGCCGCAATAGGATATTATATAGACTTCCCAAAACTTTTTGTAAATTAGTGTTGACTGATTTGAAATAGAACAGTTATTTCAAATACATATTTACTTAATAAATAGCAAATAACCCTACAATGTTTTAATAACGCTACAAGCTTAAAAGGCTACGACGTAACTGTACGTCAAATAGCATAAGTTTAGATGCGTGACAGCTGTCATTTACGTGTATGTGTCTGTTCACACACATCGATCTGTCGTCGTAATAATGTATCCTTTTCTGACAGTTCCTGGTTCGCCAAAGGCGACTCAAGGAAGGTGATGCTAACGAGGAAAAGTGGATGGAAATCGACGAAACACTAAACAAATTGGACCAGAAACTGAGGGACTCAGGCCGACCCGACCATGGCACCAAGAAGGTACGTAAATTATTTTATAAGAAGTCTCCTATTTTCTTTTTATAGTGACCAAGTATATTGGCTCTCCTCAGCCTAAAACCCGACTACCAAAAAACACGATCTAAAAAGTACAAAAAACCTAATGTAGCAAAACAGATTCATTATAATAATAAAATAAAATCGATGCGGCATACGACCGGCATAATCATTTCAGCAGAGACAATTTTCTTGTTTTGTACTTTTTAGATCGTGTTTTTTTGGCAGTCGGGTTTTCGTTTTTAAACTTTATTTTTATGGACGAAACAATTAATGGGGTCGTAGTTATGTGTTCTTTACTCCATTTATCGTGTTTATTGTGCGCGTGATAACTCTACCGCCACAAAATCATGTCAGTCTTTACCATGGACGCCTCCATTCGGGGGCGTGGAGTGCGTTCGATTAATCTAAAAAGTTTAAATTCTGTTTTGGGCCTATCAATCAGTGGGATGTCGACCGTCGCCGTCATAGACCAATAAGAAAGATGGTCGCAGCTAAAACCGTGACTGAGTGAGCTCCAAAGAGAATTCTTTCGATTGGTCAAGCACTCTCCGCCCTACATTGATTGGCCCAAAGAGAAAATATACTTTTTCGATTGGTCTAGCGTACTCCGCAACCCTCTCGTCCCGCGGACTATGGGAAGGTCGACTTTGTGCCGGTAAAGCTATAGCTCCCATTATACGCGCGAAGCTAATATAAATGGATTATGGAGTACATTTTGAATTGCCTCTCAAGTTTGTTTTGCCATCAGGTGGCCAATCTCGCAACGAAATTCGTAAAGAAAGACGATGGCGAACAAGCGGGGAAATCACAACCAAAGGAACCGAAAGAAGAGGTATGTATTGGTGTATTAAGTTCAATAATGTTTCAAGTCAAAAAGGGCTCATTAGATGCCTGATTGCGGAAGCCATCCATATTTACAAAGAGGAATATAACTTTTAAGTCATTTTAGTAGTCCCGAAGAGGTCCACCGACTTTCCCTCACCCCCTACAAAACTATTGTGGCATAACACCTTTCTGAGATTCATACTTTAAATAACTTATATCTTATACAAGATCTGCGAACAAAGACTTTCAACCTGCGAGGTTAAGAGTCCGCGCCACGTAAGAAGTGTGGCGGCAAAGCACGGAAGTAAAATTTTAGATTACTTGTTTCTATGAACATAAAGGTACTCCCAGCGAGATGGGTCTATGTCGCACTTTAATGGGTCTATGTTGCAATGAGAGTAAGATGTTAGACAACTAATACTATATTGCTCTGCTATTTTTTATCTGGCGATGGAAACAATCGGCCCAAACTGCCGCGCTCCGAGACGACAATGAAGCTAAATGTTCAGCAACTTAATTTATGGAAAGTTCTTATGCGTATTGAAATACGTGATATTTTTTCTTAAGTTTAGTATTAACCGACCAAGATCCTAAGGCACTTCAGTGACATTAATAAAGTTACCAGTAATATATAAATAAATAAGTTGGTAATTATTTCGATGCATTTGAGAAACCTATCTTATTTTTTACGAAATTGTTCTATATAATTCGTTTTATATAAAAATGACATCCTCTCTGCATTAATGTACGGATCACGTTATGAATTTTCAGCATTTCGTTGATCAACTTTCTGAAAATGAACTATGTAAAGGTTGTGTCCTTTACTAATAGATGTAAGTAATTGTAGATAGTAATAAGTTAGGTAAGTACCTATGTATGTAGTTGTAAGTTAGCGTAGTGAGTTTTAGCGGGAGCGGAATGTTGAATAAAAGTGTCCGTCACCGTATAGAGAGTTTATTGTACTAAAAGTAAAATGATTACATAATAAGTATAAACAATTGATTCGCGGTCGTCAGCAAATTCATAATGTAGAGCGTGCTCGTACAAACTATGTAAATTATTATACCATCATCATTATCATAATTTCAGCCAATAGACGCCCACTGCTGGGCATACAGTTATTTATTATAGATGTTTTTTTATGAGAAAGGGAGGCAAACGAGCAAGCGAGTCACCTGATGGTAAGTGATCACCGCCGCCCATGGACACCAACCACACCAGAGGGGGTGGAGATGCGTTGCCGGTCTTTTAGGAAGGTATAGGCTCGTTCCTTGAAGCTCGCAATGTCGTACCGGTTCGGAAATACCGCTGCGGGAAGTTGATTCCACAATGAGAGGCGCGTGGCAAAAAATGACGTGTAAAGCGTACGGTGGTGGACCTCCGCCCATCCAGATGGTGCGGGTGGAATCCCAGTTTACGGCGTGCAGTACGGTGGTGAAATTCAGCAGCGGGTATTAACTCAAACAACTCCTCGGAACACTCACCACGGTAAAGGCGGTACAAGACATATATAGAGAGGTGACATCTCTCCGCAGGGCCAGAGAGCGATCAGTGAGATTTTCGTCATCGACTATTCGAGTTGCACGACGTTGAACACGGCATTTTTTTAAATTCATAAAAAATTTTATATATTAAATTAAAAATGTTTCTTTGAAATAGTAGGTAAAGAAATATAGGAAATTCTGGCTACACTGGTGATATTTTTAATCTGCTTTTCATTAGTTCCTACCAGGGATGTTGCGAATATCTGCTTCCGCATCCGCATATGCAAAACATCCGCATCGATTTAGGCATCCGCATCCGCATCTGCATCCGCAAAAATCGATGCGGAGCTGATGCGGATGCGAATGTGTACACTTGGCTGTAGGAACTTCCTACTATTGCCGCGTGCCAAATGATCGTGATCGAACTATACATTAATGTTAATTTGACGTCTCCGAGTGCGGCATTCATCAACAGCCCATTTTAAGTGCTGGGGCACGGGCCTCCTTCAATTACATGAGGGGTAATCGCCATACTCACCACGCTTGGCACACGGGTTGGCGAGGGTTTTGATATAAATGCAGAGTTTTCCTTCTCTGGGGCTGATGATCATGCCAGCAGCTTTCCCTTAGTCGCCTTTTACGACCCCTCGGTAAGAGTGAGGGTGGCCTATTCTACTGTGCCGGGGACCACACGGCGAGTGCGGCATTAAAACGGTAAAAAAGGGACGTAGATAAGTAAGGTAAATGTATATGAGTTAACCTTGCTGGAAACGTAATCAGGTGAAGAAGAGCTGGCGCGGGCCGTCCGCGTGCGGGATGCAATGCGCGGCGTGCGGCACGCGCGTGTTCGCCGCGGAGGGCGTCACAGCTGACGGGCTGCACCTGCACCGCGCGTGCTTCCGCTGCGCCGTGTGCAAGTGTGTGCTGCGCCCCGGGTAAGTGTCACGTATGTCTAGCAGCACGCGCGTGCATGCCCAGTCCGCGCAGGGGCACGCGCGATGTGGCTACCATCAATGTCATTGGTTAAGGCTGTGTTAAACTCGTTAACATTATATTCTTTATTGATTATTACCCATAGGCTGCGCCAATAGAATCGCGTCACCAAGGGAAACAAATTTAGCTAAATGAATCGATTCTGTTGATTCGCTCTGTGACAAGGAGAGGGATCGGGCGCAGGGCTAACAACGGCTAAACGTGCTTTCCGAGGTTCAAGACCGCCAACTTCTAGACTCTGACATTGATGATTTCTTAACAGAAAAACTCAGGTACAAAGTTGGGCCCGACTCGGGGATCGAACCCGAGTCCTTAAGCACAGCCGACGTTTTAAAGTGCGCAGTCAAATAATGTGTTAAAATTCCATTAGCTACTACCTAATCCAGTAATTATATACTACTCTCAGATTTTTAATAATGTGTAGCAATCTGACACATTCTATGTCAAGATCCCGTACATTATGACATTTAGCACCTTTTAGAAATCGCGAGCTTAGTTACTACCGTACTAATCTGCAGGTTCTGTCGCGAGGACGAGGAAACGATTATCCACGTCCTCGGCGAGTGCATAGTGCTGCACCGCTGCAGAAGCCGGCACCTGGGAGCACACATGATCTCAGCTGACGAGATCAAGAGCTCCCCCATCAGCTCCATTCTCGGGTTTATCCTGGAACTGGAGCTACATGAGGTGCTGTAATAGGTTACGGGGCTGCCACAATAGATCATTTACTGGTCTGGTCGCAGTGGCTATGAGACGCAGGGCTCAGCCCATTTCTATCAAATAAATAAAATATTACCGTACTAAAGCTCATGTCATCCCGTTCTAACACGTAATATCAAAAGGGGCTGGCACGAGTTTTGTTCCGGGACTATCCTTAGTTCGCGATATGTAGTAAGGGGGCTAGCATCTGCCAAAAGGAGGTAAAATGTATGGGAATGAATTAACATCCGTCAGTTTTTCTTCGCTTAATTAAAAATCGAAATTTAGGGGCAAGTTCAACCTACACACTATCTACAAGTCTAAATCAACCTACCACTTTAAAACATGAATATTATACTAATACGTTATTTGCTTATTTTGTAATCAAGAGACCTCTCAATGATAGAAACATCGTTGAAAGAATTACTTGATTCTCATTTAAATTACCTGAGATATCACAACTTTAAAATCGCATTATTTTGGGCAAACCCAAAACGCTCCATACAAATGGCCACTGAGATGTGACGTCACACGACAGTATTTTGTATGCATTTCATTTGAATTTTGTATGGTAGCTAGGTATAGGACAGTATTTTGTATGCATTTCATTTGAATTTTGTATAGGTAGGTAGGCAAATGTTTCGTTTATGTCAATGGTTCTATTATAATAGTTGGTGCAAAATGTATGGGTTATTAAATGGTATAATTATTTTTGATAATTTCATACTTTTAAAATGGACTTGCCCATGAATCTTTGAATCGCCGTACAACCGACTAGACTTTATATTTTTAATTGAGAATTTTGGTTATTGGCACATATTTACTTATATTTTGATAAAATATTTATATTTTGTAAAATCTCGAGCTTAGTAAAATACCTTAATAGAGTTACTTTTAAAGACTAGGTAATACTACCTAGTAGGTTCTACTTTAACTTTTAAGAAGCTATCTTAACCCTTATTTCAGAAACTACACCATGGAGCGATACGGCAGCCGCCTCGTCTGCCTCCGGCACTCCGGCGTCAGCGTGCCCGATGCTGTAGCCGCCCTGGCTGCCCCCCAGCGAAGCCAAGCCGCAACACCCACTCCCGAGAGGATCAGTCTGGAGCTCTCTGACAGTGGGGCCCGGGAGATAGATGAAGACGAGTGGACCGATAGGAACTTCCTCGCTTCTGAGACTTCTGGGGCCGGAGGGCTCAGGTGAGTGTCTAAGGATAGTGAGAGGAAGTCAACAGTAAGGTCCGGAGTTACAACAACCACTCCCGAGAGGATTAGTCTAGAGCACTCTGACAGTGGGGGCAGGGAGATAGATAAAGACGAGTGGAGCGATAGGAACTTCCTCGCTTCTGAGAATTCTGGGGCCGGCCGGAGGACTCAGGTGAGTATGTAAGGGTAGTGAGAATAGGCGTACAAAGCTACTGTTTCTACCGTTTTTCCCATTCCCTGCTTCAGAGAAAATGAGAAATAAAATAGCAGAAAAAAAGTAAAGTTGACCGATTGAATTCTCCTTAATTTTGCTGAAGAGTTTATTTTAATGTGAGTTATTGACTTGAAATAAATTATTACGAATTACCAATTATTTTTTCTGCAAGATAAGACTCAAAAGGTCATATGAAAGAAAGTGGTCTTGTATTTTTGGTGTCCTCCATATTATAGTGTCGTTTAATCCCACTGTTGGTGTGGACTCAAGGGTGGCCTTGTGGTGCTCTTGGACCAATTGTAAGAAATATCGGTATTACGAAAGCAGAGACGTGACTTGATTGTTAGCTTAACAAATCGCACGTGACAATCGACATAGTGTTAACTCAAACAATGTTGTTTTGAGATACACCGTCTTAAAGTTACGCTCAATTCGGTTTAGGTTTCTGATTCGACCACTCTTTATCCGTGGATACATCTATGGTATAACGTCAGATTTGTATAGAAAGACAGCGCTATACCATAGATTTAGTATCGGATTCAGGTTGGTGATTCGGTCTAGTGGTTTAAGTACCGGGCCGTGATCTCGGAGGCCTGGCTTCGATTTCTGGGTCCAGCAAAAAGTATGTTTCGAACATTGCTGGGGTTTGTGATCACCAATCCGCATTAGGAAAGCGTGGTGATTAAGCCTAATCCCATTGTAGACTTAATTTTTATGATGGAGGCTTTTGCCCTGCTGTGGGACAGTATATAGGCTGATACTTTGATCGGCCCTTAAAATCTCAAAACTAATTTGAATGTTTGTAGTGACGAGGAGGAGTCGAGCTCGGACGAGTACACGGACGCCGGCATGAGCGACAACGAAGCGGGCGCGTCCCCGGAGCCGCCGCGGGTCGAACCCCGGCCCTCGCACTCGCCGCTCTACTTCAGCGACGACTCATTCGGCTACGACGACTACTCCGACACCGGTTAGTAATCATGCTGTCTAAAGTCACGAGCCTTAATTTGAGACCCATTTCCGTCAAATAAAATAAAAAAGTTTATTTATCGGACAACAGTGATCAATAAGTGTTAGTAGCATACAACTTTGTTAGTAGCATACAAATTTGTTAGTAGCATACAACTGTGTTAGTAGCATATAACTTTGTTAGTAGCATACAACTTTGTTAGTAGCATACAACTTTGTTAGTAGCATACAACTTTGTTAGTAGCATACAACTTTATTAGTAGCATACAACTTTGTTAGTAGCATACATAAAATATCGTTAGAAAATTCATAAAGCAATAAGGTCGCAACTTTAGTGCAATAATGTTGGATGTCAAGTTAAGACATAAAATGTGGTATCTAATCGACCCTTGAAACGATAACCTCTTTGCAAAAAGCTATATCGTTACGGTTTTCTAATTACGAACATATGTTGTGTCACTCGTGTCAGTGTCAGTCAAGAAAATAGTTTATTGTTACATTTTCGCACGGAGCGAAAATCAAAGGGTATATACCCTTTGATTTTCGCTAGTAGTTTTAGCAATAGGGTGTTTGACTGGTTTAACAAATATCAAAAGAATTGCTCCAAAAGTAAGTTTATAAGCCAATGACAATTATTTTGCTCAATATTTACATTAAAATGTATTGTTTTTTTTTTATATTTTTGTAAATACGGGATTTTTAATCTATTAGTCACGTGACAAAAAACGCAGGCAATTCTGGCGACCATTGTATGTGACGTCATAACTCATAAACAAGTAAACAAACTGCGTTGCGTAAAGTTTTGTGCAAAATTTTAAAGCGAAATAATTAAAATTATTTTTTGCTGTTTTATAATTTGATACAATAATAAAGTGAGAAAATGGAGAAAGGATTTACTAAAGCCAATAGTCGCAGTTTACTGAAAGTTGACACATTTGTGATTGCGAACTTTTTCGCTTCGAATCCTGATTTAAACTTCTGCGTAGTGAAAAATATTTGTTATCTTATGTACAAAACACTATTTACATGCAAAGAAAATAACATCAAAATGCTATGACAATTAATCTTTGCTGCGGTTTATTGACATGCGATTGCATAGTAGAATCAATAGAAATTATTAAGTAACTAATACTTACATTCAAATCACACTCAATCACTGCGCGCGTCGCGTGTACACTAATATGACAAATTATCAAATGTGACCGAAGTGTACACAATCGAAGCGCAGTGAGCGGCTGGGTGAGTGAGACGCATTTACACTCACCGGTGGGCGTGCAAGCAGTGTATCCGATATGATTGTCAAGGCCAACAAACGTATTCTAAATTGAACCTAAGCTCATTGAAATATTGTCGTAGTTTTTATACCTATCTGAATTTCTGCGGTGGTTATTTTTGGCCTGATGATGTAAAATAGCACTGTGAAAAATAGCAGGTGCTTCCAGAGACAAAAAAAACTTTTTTAAATAGCAATAATTTCCAATCTTACTGCAAAGGGAGTGAACAGCGCGTGTCATTACAGGCAGTTCATCGACACTCCAAAGAAATGTAAATTAAGACATTATTGCGAGATCGAAAGACAGTACCGCAATGACATTATCTAATATATAAAATTCTCGTGTCACAGTTTTCGTTGCCATACTCCTCCGAAACGGCTTGACCGATTTTGATGAAATTTTTTGTGCTTATCCGGTATCTATGAGAATCGGCCAACATCTATTTTTCATCCCCCTAAATGTTAGGGGTAGTCCACCCCTAAATTTTTATTTTTATTTTTTAGACAAAATTTTTAATTTCTCTTTTTTTATGATACAACATACAAAAATACATACAATCCTCAATTTTCACCCTTCTACGATCAACCCTTTTATTTATATGGCAAAACAACGTTTGCCGGGTCAGCTAGTAAAAAAATATAAATTAAAAATATGCACTGTTCGTGTTAATTCTCTATGCCTTATTAAGCCTTTAGTTAAGGTTGGCTGCACTGAAAGCGCGCCCATTTTTGACAATGATTAACAGCGGCCATATTTAATCTACCTTACTTACTTACTTTATAAACATCTGGCCGAGTGGCTAAGGTAATGGTGTATGGAAACTAAAAGTCGATGGTTCGAACTCGTATGGAACTGTGGTCTTTTTTCAGCTTTTATTTAGTTTTTTGGGTGTATAGAATTCAGTTACAGCGCCATCTAGTAAAGTATTTAAACTTTATCAACTCAAATGTTTATTCTGTTCTGCTGAAGATGGTTGGTATTGAATTGGTTTTAAGGAGTATTGAATATTATTTGATAGAAATGGGGTGAGCCCTGCGTCTCATAGCCACTGCGACCAATAGATGATCTATTGTGGCAGCCCCGTAACCTATTACAGCACCTCATGCAGCCCCAGTTCCAGGATAAACCCGAGAATGGAGCTGATGGGGGAGCTCTTGATCTCGTCAGCCGAGATCATGTGTGCTCCCAGGTGCCGGCTTCTGCAGCGGTGCAGCGCCATGCACTCGCCGAGGACGTGGATAATCGTTTCCTCGTCCTCGCGACAGAACCTGCAGATTTTGGTATCTGTAAGGCCCATGTTGTGCAGGTGCTTGTTTAATTTGCAGTGCCCTGTGAGGGTCCGAGTGAGTGCCCTAACATGTCCTCTACTCAGTTTTGTTATCTCTACAGCTCGTCTCTGATCGAACGCCTGTATCAACGCCTTAGACTGTTCTAGTCGAGGTAGTCTTTTCCAATATTCAGTGCTTTGCTTATGCTCCCACTCTTTTAACTCGAACCTGACCATGCAGGCTGGAACGCCACTTATTGGTTCCGGTCCGAGTAGTGGGCTCTCTGCCCCGGCCTTTGCTAGCACGTCAGCGACCTCGTTGCCTCTGATATTACAGTGTCCCGGTACCCAAATCAGATTTACGATGTTGGCATTGCCAAGCTGGTTTAGGAGCAGGACACACTCGCTAGTGAGTTTGGAGTCAAGTTCACAGGATGTTAACGCCTTGAGGGCAGCTTGACTATCTGAGAAGATGAATATCTTCTTATTCTGGAGATTCATTTGTAGACTCTCTTGGACACAGCCAATTATTGCGAAGACTTCCGCTTGGTACACCGTGGTATAGCGACCCAGGTTGGCGAATTTGCGTATTCCGCAGCGATCATTACAAAATCCCGCCCCGGATATGCCCTGCTTCCTGGAGCCATCCGTATACCAAACGATGTCATTCTGCTTAACATTTCCGGGAGTTCCAGCCTCCCAGTCTTGTCTACTTGGTAACAAGACTGTAAACCGCTTATCGAAGCGGTGTTCACGGACCATGGAGTCAGAGGGCATATCCATGACCGGACTTTTCATTAGTTCGTTGTAGAGGTTTCTCATGACCCTAGATTGCCATCTCGTCCTCCCTCTGATTTTCGCTCTCGTGATAGCCATCCTCGCTTCCATCTGCACGTGAATGTGCAGAGGTGGAATGTTCAGGAGGGCATCCAGTGCTGCAGAGGGAGAGGACGAAAGCGCGCCGGTGGCTATAAGGCAGGCTGTTCTTTGAACTTTGCTGAGGTTCTCTACGCAGTTAAGTTGGTGCGTCTTCTTATACCACACACAGCAGCCATAAGTGACGATCGGCCTCACTATGGTTTTATAAATCCAGAGTGCGGCCATGGGCCGTAGCCCCCATTTTAGCCCCACCAACCTACTGCTTGCCCCCATCGCAATTTTTGCCTTTCTAGTGATGTAGTCGAGATGCTTGTTCCATGTTAGTTTTTGGTCTAAAAAGACTCCGAGATATTTGACCTCGTTGGACAAGCATAGCTTCGTACCAAGAAGTGTTGGGGCGTGGAGCGCTTCTAGTTTCCTTCTTTTGGTAAACGGGATTAAGACCGTCTTACGTGCATTGACTGTTAGCACGTGTCTCGTGCACCAGTTTTCTACTATTCGTAGGGCCCTTTGCATAAGATTGGAAATGGTGCTAGGGCATTTTCCTATGACCATTATTACTATGTCATCTGCGTAACCCTGAGTCAGAAATCTGGCTTCATTGAGCTCGCAGATGAGACTGTCAACAACCAATGACCATTGAAGGGGTGATAGGACTCCGCCCTGTGGACATCCTCTGGTCACTCTATAATGAAGGGTTTTGTTCATCAACGTTGTTGTTGCAGTCCGATTTTGTAGCATGGATCCCATCCATCTGGTGGTGGTGTCGTCGATTCCACGATTCACCATGCTACGTGTTATAACATCGAAGTTGGTGTTGTCAAACGCCCCTTCGATATCGAGAAAGGCACAGAGTGCAATTTCTTTGTCTTCTATGGCTTTCTCAATTCTGTCCACCAGGTCAATAAGTGCCGTTTCCGTGGACTTGCCTGTTTGGTAGGCATGTTGTCTTGCACTCAGGGGTTTTTCAACGAGGTATGTTGCCCTGATGTGACTGTTCAACACCTTTTCCATCGTTTTTAATAGGAATGAGGTGAGACTTATCGGTCTGTAGGACTTGGGCTGCGATTTGTCTTTGTCCCCTCCTTTGGGAATGTAAGTGACCTTCGCCCGAGTCCACGCTGATGGCAGATAACTCCAAGCAAAGCTTGCACGGTATAGTTTTATCAGCGTAGAGATGATGATATCTTCGCCCCGCTGCAACAAAGCCGGGAAGATACCATCGACCCCACCAGATTTATAAGGCTTGAAACTCCTAATTGCCCAACTTATCTGCTGGGGACGAAAAATAACGGAAGCTCTCCTCCAGTCTTCATTCCTCGGTCTCCTTTCCGGAGACTTACTGACCTGGAGTTCTCTTTCGTTATTAATGTACACGGATTCCGGAAAGTGCGTTTGAGCAAGCAGTCTCAGTGTTTCCTCCGGAGATTCTGTGAAAGATCCATCCGCTTTCCTTAGCAGGCCTAGATGGGATTCAGGTGTCTTGGATAGTATTTTATGGATCCTGGCAGCTTGGGCAGTGTCTTTGATGGACCCGCAGAATTTTTGCCAGGATCTTCTTTTTGCTTTCCTGAGCTCCCTATTGAAACGTGTTAACGCCTTCCTGTAAGCATCCCAGTTCTTGTCTTTTTTTGCCTTGTTAAATAAGGCACGGGTCCTTTGCCTCAGATGCTCCAGGTTTTTGTTCCACCAAGGCGCGTTCCTGTTGCTCTTAGTGGTCTTAAGAGGACAATTTTCTAGATACGCATTCATTAGGCTTTTGCCTAAGTCCTCTGCTGCGGCTTCCACTTGGTCCACAGTTTTGATGTATTTAAAATCTCCAAGGTATAACCTAAGGGAGTTCCTAAAGCCCTCCCAGTCTGTTCCCTTGGGGTCACGGTAGGTGTTCGGTTCCTTTGTTCCCGAGCATAGTATGTCGTACCTAATGTGGGTGTGGTCGGACATGGACGGCTCATCTGAGACGTGCCAATTGGTCACTCGGTGTGCGAGATTACCTGAACACCAAGTTATGTCTAGTACTTCCTGCCTAGAACGTGTGGTAAAGGTTGGTTTGCTACCCACGTTAAGAACAAATTGATTATTAGTGAGCAAGTAGTCAAACAGTAACTCACCTCTGGCGTTCGTGTTGGAGCTGCCCCATGATGTGTGGTGGGAGTTGCAGTCGGTACCCACCAGCAGCTGGGTTTCTCTCTCCAGACAGTATTCCATTACCGGCGTCACCTTGTTCACCGGATCCTGGTCCTCACCGGGAAGGTACATGGAGCTGACTATGAATGTCTCCCCACCTTTCCCCCCGGGTAGGTCTATATACGCTGCAACAGCATCATCTGTACACAGAGAAGGGATCGGGAGGTAATTTATGCCTCTCTTGAAGAGCATGCATGCTCTTGGCCTCACTCCGCAGGTGTTACTTAATATCTTACCTGCCGAGTTTAGCCCCATTACTGTGGTTTTATTCACCCACGGTTCTTGGATCAAGGCGATGTCCAGGTCCCCAGAGAGGAATCTTTGGCAAAGGGCAGCTGAGGCTGCCTTTGAGTGCTGGAGGTTTACTTGTATCACCTTAATCATTATGTTGTTGGGTTTGGGGATTGGGAAGGGAAGGGTTGGGAGAAAGTTTCTAAATTAGGAGGGAAGGGATAGGAGGATATTTGTGTAGGTGGGTTGTGTGTTTCTTACGGGGAAGGGGGGGGGGGGGGATTAATTGTTTTTGTTGAGCAGGTTGCTTGCGGCTTTCCTGCTGGAGTGCTCCTGTGCTAGGGTCGGCAGATTTACCGGCCTTCGCACAGCGCCTCTCTTGCCGCGTCCCCCTGCTGGTCGTGTTCGACCACCACGACCACGACCTCTGCTGTCTAGGGCAGATGGTTGGCAGGTAGTGGTGCTCCTGCCTCTCGATGGTCCTGCAACACGACTGTTGCCCCTCGAGACTCCATACGTCCCCCGGACGGGTGGAGGTGTGTTGCTGCTGGAGTCGGCTCCAGTTGCTCCTCCTGAGGGTTCCGTACCCGAGACCAAGTTGGAGGTACTTGGACGCGCCTCGACGCTTGCCCCCTCCTTCTTGTCCCCGGATACTTTGCCCCCTTTGACCCTTATGTGTATGAGGCCAAAGTCAAGGTAGAGGCGCCCCTCGCGCTGAAGAATAGTCTCCAAGGCCGCCTCGTCGAAGGAAAAGGTCACTGTTTGACCTTTTGCTTCGGGCTTCCGGTTGACTACCCTCCAACTCGAGAGGTCTAACCCTTTATTTTGTTTTGCCAACCTCCGCAGGATGGTATCTGCGTCGTGCTTGGCTTCCTGTATCCAGGCCGTGCCATACCTGGGCTTGGGCATATCCTCTTCGTTTACAACGGAGAGATTAGCTCCATCCCAGGGTTTAATGTTGGGCAGTTTGCGGATGAGCCACTCCTTCGAGTTCTCATCTGCGCACGCCAAAAGGATGCCACCCGAGCGCGGTTTGCATCCAATAAAGCTGGGGCCGTCACCGTCATCTGAGGTGTCGATACACTTCAAGATAGCACCTTGAAGTATTTCGACCCTCTCCTGGTCCATTTTTCCCAGGGCGTCTTTGATGCCACACGTGACGGACCCAGCAACCTCCTTAAAGGTAGGCTTCGAGGTGGAAGGCTCGCCAAGCTTCGGTGCCTTGGTAGGATTGCCTTGATTTGAGGTTGACGAGGTATTGAGAGGGCGCTTAGTCGCCCGCTCCCTCGTTTCCCCCTCCTCTTGGGTCCTCTGCTTAGCCTTCTCACTCATGCGCAGTTCTAGCGCCTGCTCGAAGGTCATACCCTTCGCTACGAGCCGATAGATTTGCTTCCTATCAGCTCCAGAGAGCTTAACCCTGGGTTTACTCTCTGGCCCCTTGGTCGACGAGTCCCTTTGGTGCGTTGCACCCAGAGGGGTCGACTCCGCGTTAGAAGTACCCGGTCCATCAGTCCCAGGTGCTTCGGCAGTGATAGTATGCTCCTCAGTATCGCTACCAAAGAGCATAGCCTCAGAGGTACCTGGTACCTCTTCGGTAGAATTTAGATGGTCGTCTATAATGTCAAGAATATCCATATAGTTCCCACGAGAAGCTAGGGAAGTAAAGGTCCACCCCTGCAGAGCCCCGCTTGCAGGGGTAAGGCTAAATAGACCTCGATTTCGCCTGGTTTCGAGGCCCCTCCGTTCTCGACCGAACATCCCTTCGGCCATGCATCTATCGGCACGGGTCGGATGACACCTTAGATTGGGGTTTTTTAGAGTCGAGGTTAACTCCTCCAGGACATGAGGGGAAGGATAAGGTGAGTTAGGGTGGTTCGAGGATGAGGTGGGGAGCATGGGTTTGAGGTTGTCAGGAATGCTCCTAGCCTGGGATTGGGTTTTGGAGCAGCCATCTATTGTCCGGGGTCAACGTGACACCCTCTCCCGTCCTCAAGCAAAGAGGTGGGTATGGGGGAGGGCGAGCTATCCGCAACCTGCTCACCCGCTCGGTCGCATCAGATGACAACTGCGCATGTCGCATACACTGTCAATGGTCACTGGTCCCATAGAAAGTGCATGCACAAACCGAGTTTTAAGGAGTAAGTTGGTTTGTTAAAAAGTATATCCCTCGATATTTTTGACAGCACTGACAGACAGGGGCTTGTATAGTAGTGCCGACTCGTTTAACGTAGTGATTATATTCTGTTTGATTACAGGCGCGTCGTCATCCGGCAACGAGTCATGCTCCCGCATGCGGGCGGCCCGCGAGGCGCGCCGGCGCGAGGTGCCTGCGGACGCGCGCCCGCCCACCGACAGCAGCGAGGTACCGCGCTGCGCCGTCGCGTAGCCACGCGGCCGTAGGGAGGTGCGCTGGACGCCACAGGTCGTCGCCCCGATACGCGCACCAAAAGCTTTAGATCATTCGGCCCATAGCCCACCTACGAAACCATGTTTCTAACTAAGAATAATCTTCTTTCAAAATTAAATTCGATTTAAGAATTGTATTTCAAAACTCGAAACTTGTTTCGACAAAATAATTATATTTCCTTCTTCTTACATAGATTTGATTATATCTTAATTACATACACGACGACTTATTAAAAGCGTGTTAAAAATGGTAAGATACGTTTTTTTTTTCATAAGAGAGGCTTAAAATTTTTTTATTCAGTAGTTTATCCGATGTTCTTTTGTTGTGATTATTTGTTTTCCCATATTCACTCGTCTTTTTTCCGTTATCATGTTTGAGTTGAATATCGTAAAACCGAGTTTACATAGTACATCACATAATAAAAACGAATAAATAGAAGAAAATAAAGTTGTTCCATATTTATTCACTTCTCGCTCGCACACTATTTGCGTCTATACTCGCACCCCACGAGTGTTCGAGCGAGAAGTGAATAGATGCGCCGCCATTTCTGATCCCATTCTTTATCCGCACATGTTGTATATTTACCACCCTTTCAGTTATGGGATATCAAATAGAAACGTATAAGTAATTAAGATAATAAGTATGGAAAAACAAGCGACAGTAGGTGATTTTAAACTTTCGCGTTGCATTAAAAAATGTATACGATACAAAACGCTAAAAAAAATTTTTTATAAGTAAATACATACTCGTCGAAGCATCCACTCACAGCTTGACGTTTCGACCGCTTTACAACAGCCGTGGTCACAAGCGGATTGGAGGTGTACGTCGTCGTCTGCTACGTCGTATGTATTTACATTAAAAATAATCTCGTTTTGTCCCGTGTACATTAAATAGGTAAATAGTTCATTAGGCCAACGGTATCATTCATTAAGATAGCGCAGACGTATCATGCCACAGAGCATGCGCAGAGCTTTAACCCGGGGCGGCGACAGACGTGTGGTAAGAGTGTAGTTTGCCCACACTAACTTCCGTCTATCGAACTTACTGTTTTATTTGTTTGCCTATTTATGTTTTTCTCAGTGTACAGTATGTGACGTTTTTTTTACTTCTACATGTCTGTGGATTTGGTTTAATATTTAGTTGAAAGAACAGATCTCATCTAGGAAAGCGCCTTAGTGACGCGACGTTACATCTCAGTCCGTTACGTCACTTAATATCAGGCGAGGCAGTAGTTAGGCGCTTTCTATACAAAATATGTAAAGTACTACTGTGCGGATAAAGAATGGGATCAGAAATGTGTGTATTCACTTCTCGCTCGCACACGCGTCTATACTCGCACTCGTTGGGTGCGAGTATAGACGCAAATAGATGCGCCGCCATTTCTGATCCCATTCTTTATCCGCACAGGTTGTAAACTTTACTGTTCAACTATTTTTATTGATATCAATGGGTAAACAACGCATCACGACCTTGTTTTATCCTACAAAATATGATGACGTTACATATTTTGGGAGTTGGATACTGGTGGATTGCGAGCGTTTCGATTCGCCGGCGTGTTTCTGTGTGACCGCCACAAAAAAATTATCGCGATCAGACTTATCTCTTGGGCGAATCCGATGCGCATCCGCGGCGTAAACGCTACGTAGCCGCGACGTGGTAGCTGCGGCGTCGCTCCGCTTTGAAAACGCTCGCAATCCGCCAATGTGGCAACTTCCTTACTATTAGATACTATTAGAAACTATAAAGAGGGCCTGTGGTTCGCCTGATTGTAAGCCATAACTTACAAAGTAGCATAGTGTGGTTTTCTTCGTTCTAATGAACGTTACGCATGTGCAGAGTTTCACTCATGATTACAAACTGCGTGTACGTGACGTCACCAAACGACTTTAAATACACGATGACGTCTTTGTACTGGTTAACGAAGTTTTACTTTGACCCGTTTTTAACGATTAACCAGGCAGTTAACTGTATGGGACCACCAAATTTTGAACTTTGTGCAGATTTAAGGTTGAAAACTCATTAAATAATGATGTCTATAAGTCCTTTTTCACATAGCATGATCTGGGTGACAGATGTCAAAATCCATAGATTTTTACGTTAGTCTCTTTCTAACGTATCACTCAAGTATAGCTCTGTCCTGCTGTCACCCGGATCATGCTACTGATATCCGTACTAATATTATAAATGTGAAAGTGTGTGTGTCTGTTTGTCCGTCTTTCACAGCAAAATAAAGCTACGGATTCACGTGTTTTTTTTTATGTGATAGTTGGCAGACGACCAGACGGATCACCTGATGGTAAACGATTGTCGCTGCCCATGGACACCCGCATGGACATTCTAAGTGGAGATTGTTGAAGGGATGGATGTGACATAAGATTCATTGTGACAAACCAAATTCCACTCGAACGAAGCTGCGGGCGACGGCTAGTATTGAAATATTCGGTAACTGAAATAAACAAATAGAACAGTAATACGATTAGAATTTGATGGCGCTTTTGATTTTGTGTTTTCTATATTGAAATTAACAAAATGTTTAGTTTTGTTATCGTAGTAACCTTTGACCCTGTCTGTATAATAGATAAGTTATATAATATAAAATACTGTATATATTATATTGTATGTATATGTAATATATTGTACATAATATTGTTTTGCTTTTGTGGGTTTTTCGTATTTTGTGTATTTGTTTATGTATATAACCTTCCTAAAAAGTTCTCTAACTTGGGTTGATAACAAACTCGAAAACGAATGTCTGTGCTATGATAAATTTACATGAAAGATTAGAATGAAATTTTATAAAAGAATCCGGTCATTAAGTGTCAACCATTGTTAATTCTTAGACTTTGCTTAAGTTGTTTAAATAATGGCTTCAAACATGTAGTAATAGATTATTGAAAGATAAATTGGAAATCGTATTAGTACAAAATTTGTTACTTATACGGCGACACCCTGTAAAATAGGAATATGGAGATTCAGAAATCACAAAATTAGTATAAATATTGTATTCGTAGATTCTGTTATCAATTTAGACTGTGAGAACTTTATGTCCTATATATTAAATATTTATGTATGGTATATTTTGGATTCACGCATAAAGACGTTAGGCAAGCTTGTGCCATCTAGCGTTCGGACGGTAAGATAGTGTGGAGCGACTCCGGCGCACCTAGCCGATTTTCGAGCTATACAACTGCTAGTAAATTGTACGCAAGCAATCCGACATTAAGTTCCCATTTTCCTGAAAGTTGGTAATATGTAATGGTTGTAATGCTCGAAAGTCGTCTTATGATCTTTTGTATGTTGTAACTTGCACTGACTCCTTTCAGACTATTTTGTTGAACGGGGAATTCAATAGTCTCGTATTTGTAGTGTTTTTTGTCGGATATTGTGTAATCAGGCCGGATAATGAATTCCACATAAATTGTTACTAGAATGTTTCCCCATTCAATAAAAATGTCTGAAGCTGCAACAGCTCACCTGCTCTAGAAGCACGTACTGCAACCGGGTGTCGCACAGGTGGAGTCGGAGGACGAGAGCGAAACCAGCGACGACGAGGTGTCCTCCGCCACGGAGGTGTCGACCGACAGCGAGTTCGCGCGCGAGGAGGCCCCCGCGGCCGCGCCGCCCGCCATCCTCGTGACGGAGGCGCCCCCGCCCGCGCCGCCGCCGCCCCCGCACCCCCTCGCGCGCGCGCGCTCCGCCGGCGGCCTCGCCACCAAGCGCGCCCTCGAGCTCAAGCGCAGATACCTCCTCGGGGAGCCCTCGCCCCCCGCCGTGCGCAAGTCCGACTCCACCTCCCAAATAGACACCAAACTAGAAGCCTTCCGATCTAATATTACCGAATTCCAGAAAATGCTACATCCCGCCCCCACACCCTCCCCGCAGCCGCAGAAGCCAGTAGTCACGTTCAACTTCGCCACCGAAGATAGGAAAGCACAACCCATGCCGGATATCATCAAAAACCTATGCGCCGATGCACCAGTAGACTTACTCACGAAGGGCGACTCCCCGCTCTGCAAAAATGATTGGCACGAGGAAGAAACAAAAGAAGAGGCCAAGGAACCCGACCCGGATTTAGACTCCGATTCCTTGTCAGAGGACGATTCTTCACATACGGAGACGGCGCCGAACCAACTGGTCCCGAGACTAGAAGTACACGACGAGGGCGGGGAACTCATTCAGCTTGATAGTTTGATGCTGGTCGATAGCAGCACGGAGAACAACGACGACAAGGCGTCCGGCACAGCCACCACCACGGGGCCCACGGTCCTCGCCGCCGAGTCCGAGTCCTCGGAGTCGTGCCGCGACGCTACCACTCTAGCGCTGACGGAGACGGAGCTGTCCGACTGGGCCGCCGAGAGCGCCGTGCTCGACGACTGCGGCCTCGACGACAAGGACGAGAGAAAGAGAAACAAAAACCCACGCACGCTCAGCGGCCCCAAACTGATCCACGACGCCAAGAACATTTCCGCCATCGCCTCCCACGTGTGCGGCCGCGCCAGCCCCGAGCCCGTCGTCTACTCCAACGCCTTCGAGAACTTCGAGTTCGCTGACGAGGGCGAGCAGGACCCCTCCATCGAGTCCCCCGCCACCCCCCGCAACGAGGGCTATATGGAACTCGTCGACGATTATGACCACTACTCCCCCACTAACGACCGCTCGATGAACTTCATCGAGCGGACCTTCTCCGAGACCGTGCTCAAGCCCAGCCAAGAACCTGGCAGCTCCAGAGACACCCCCGCGGAGGAACCCGCCATCGAACCAACAAACACGAACACAGACGAACTCAAATCGCCGCAGCTTCTCAAATCAATCGAAATGGAAAGCGAGAAATCCAGCGACAGCGCCAAAACGGATACCGCTACAAAAGTCGAGAACGAAATTCCCACACGTGATCCAGATTTAAAATTGGAGTCCCTCAGTATATCGGACACGTCGCCCCCTCTGGAGAACACAGAGAACACGAAAAACGAATCGAAGGATTCCATCGACGAGATATCACCACCGCTAGTACCTGAAACGCCCAAAGCGAATAAGATATTCACAGTGGCGAACACTCCCGTGCCGTTTTCGAGTCCGGCAACAATTAGGTTGTACTCGCCAGCTATTTGTAGGTCGGCAAGCGAGACGTTTAATAGATCGAACTCGCGAAGCACGGACTCTCCGACTCGGAGTATAGAGCTCTCTATTTCAATAAATATGTCGTCGGGCTCGATATCGCCAGTGAGCCCGACGCCGGTGAGGGAGACGATAAACAAAGTGCAGGAGATAAAGAAGGAAAGGGAGGAGCAGACGGAGGTGGTGAGGCGGTTGGTGCTGGAGAGGTTGGGGAGCGGTCCGCGGGCGAGCAGGAAGTCGTCGCGGCGGGCGCGGGCGTCGCCCATGGCGAGCGTGCCCCCGCCCGTGCCCCCGCCCCCCGCGCTGCCCGCGCCCCCGCCCCCGCCCCCGCCGCCGCTCTACCCCCCGCCGCCCCCGCGCCCTGCGCCCCCGCTCATGTCCCTGCCCGTCACCCCCTCCTTCTCCGACCCGGAGCTGGCGCGCGAGAGACGGAGCAAGAGTATCATGAAGAGTATATCCAACTACCTGAACAGGCGGCTCGGACCTCGGCATAAGGTAAATTTTTAAACGCTTTTTTTTTTACTAATATTACAATGAAATGAGAACTCGAAACTTGTCAGATTCAAATGCATTTTGACGAAGAATTAGCTTTGACGCATTTTGCACACCATTCAACATGATTCCATGCCATGAACTTGTATTGTTACATATGAGTATTGCACTGACAGTCATAATGTACATAAGTTTCTGATAGTTTAACGTAATAAATGGGGGTGGTGTAAAGTATCTAATACTTAATTAAGGGTGTCCAATGATTTGGCATATTTGGGGTAAGGGGTAAGCACTGTTTTATCGTATTTTAATACAGTATCAATTCGATGTCCCTTAAAATTCTAATATATAATGGAAGACTATAGGGACTTCTGCGTGTGAAAATTTTGCTAGATTGCATACTTGGAGGTCCAACTACAAGGTGATTGGTTATTTTAGAACCTCATATGTGTTAATGTCAATTGAACGAACTAAACAAACCGATGCTGATGAAGTTAGACCTCTGTACACTATCTAGCCGATTTTACACACGAGAAAGCCCCATCAGTGGCTAACTGTGATCTTGTCTACTCTTTGACAGTCTTTTTATCGTGTTGATACTGTTTTACCGACCGTGTGCGTATTCAAAATTCACGTAGTGGACACCTGTAGACTAACCCAAATGTAACATTTCAGTGGGCCTCGGAGTCGGACGTGGCGCGCGACGTAAGCAAATGACAAATTGTGTCGTGAGTCGCATGCAACCCATCTCGCACCGTCACTATGCCATTGTACGTTGTCTCGCACGCGCGCGTTGCTTGTTGCGACCTGCGACTAGTTGGCTGTGGATCTTTAGTTGAGACCTACTAATTGAGTCTAATAATTATTTTCCATTGAAGACAGATTCAATCAAAAGAACATAATTTCTTACTTCACCGATTTTAATAATTGTTTATTTGTTGGATTCCTATTGACCCCGAATGTAAGAATACCTATACGACTGAAACAACTTTTCCGGGGGCCAATAGTTAAAAAAAAATAAATAAAATATAACAAAATTACTAATCAAGAATTTTAAAATGAATGAAGAATTAGAAAATGCTTGTAGTAATGTAATTGTTAGTTCCTTGGAAGAGAAAACAGGAGTAAATCAAAATCTCTTTCTTTCAAAGTTTCTCCCGGAACTTTCTACCACGTACCTCAGTTCTGTGGAACGGTTTGGCTGCAGGAGTATTTTCGGACGGCTACGACTTAGGGACCTTCAAGAGAAGAGCGTACTTTTTTTTAAAAAAAGGCCGGCAACACATTAGCGATCTCTCTGATTTTGCGGATGTTCATGGGCGGCTCTCCATCAGGTGACTCGCTTGCTCGTTTGTCCGCCTCTAACATTTTTTTTTTTATTCAGACTTCGCACGAATAACTAGTTCCTAAATGTTGCCCAAAACAGCACTGTAGTAATTCATACAAATGCAAAAGTTACAAGATCTACAGCCAACCATGTTGATTTCGTCTAGCATCTCCTTCACATTGTCGCTGTCTCGTTCTACCAAGGACATTCTCATTTCGCTGAGGCTGCCGTCTTCCGACTGATCATTGTGTCTATGCTCTGTTAGTTGTAAGCGGACTTGTCCTTGCATGGAATTTGGCTTTTATTTTAAAGGACTGTTCAAGTAGAATGAAGGTTTTATAAATTGAAAATCTGTTAGATGGCGTTATATTTGGACGTGTAAATTCAAATTGATGATGGTCGCGTACGAAATATTACGCGTACATAACGCCATCTAACGAATCTAAAATTGATATTTTTACGGTTAATTCCGTTCTCGCTCGCAACAAACGCGTGTAGGGGAGGAAAGAAGGGATATCCATTGAGAGGAATACGATTGCCTCACTTCTCCACGATGACGCCGTCTTTTTTAAGAATTTTTAAGTGTAAATATTTAAATGGAATGGAAAGTGAGAAGAACCAGCAAATATAACTATTTATAATACATTTAAATCTTGTAGTATACTTTTTAATTATTGTATATGTATGAGTTTTAATTACATATATTTAAAAGTAACGTAAAGGGAAATTTGCTGTTCGTCTCACACCACTGTTCGTCCAAAATTCTGACGTCTAATTTGAGATACTACTTTGAATAGTCCTTTGCGCTAAATATATGTTATGGCTTTTAAAAGCTAAGCTTACAAATTCAGCCGCTATTTATAAGGTATCTTTACTACATATCAATATTTACAAAGTAAACAGCGAAAGTTAAAAAATATCTCACATAGATTGATTAAAAATCATTGCTCTCTGCAGTAGGCATATTCCTGCGTAGACATCGACTCAAATGTTTAAAAAAATCAATTTACACCCCCTTTTTTCACTGAGAAAGGGTGGATAACGGAAATTGTTGTAAAAGCTTGTGTCGATGTCCACCCGGTGTGGACAAGGAGGGGGTGGGCAGCTGGAATAAGCCCTGCAAGTGTCTGTTCCATAAAAACAAAAAAAAACCTTCATAAAAATATAACAATATCATATTGGTATCAAATAAAGTAAAACCTTATTCAAGAAAATAAGATCATTTAGATCAAACTTTCATATCACTTTACGTACAACGACCCAAGTAATATCCAGTATGAATTTCTAGTTTGAATGATCTTTTTTTCTTGATTGAATGAATGAACGGCTTAAATATAAGTTAACTATAAACCTCGCGTCTTATTGTTGTCAAAAAATAGAGCATATGTTGAACACATTTATGGTGATAGAACTCGACCAATCTTTGTTCGTTGATAAATCTATGAATGAATGACAGCGCTATACCATAGATTTAGTTATACGGATTAGGATTAGTCGAATCTGCCATTAGACAACTGAACTGAGGTACGAATTCTGTCTGTAGTAATAGTAAATAATATTCCAGTTCAACTTGTGCTGAAATTAACCTTAATTATAGCCAAGTGGGCGAGCTTACTGACAAGTTACAGCCCGCAACAACCGTCCCCGGCGACAGTCGTTGCAGGTTGGTCATACTGTCGCTTGTCTTGCAGGTTGGCCATACTGTATCTTGTCTGTAAGCTCCATAAGCAAGTCTTCTTTTTTAAATAAATTCATATCGTTTGGCTGTACTTGACGGTTCGGTTATGTTGCTGTCATAGCCAGCATGTGGTCCATTTACTTTAAAAAACATTTCATAAATATCTCATAATTTATTATTCATACTGCAGTTGCAGAATCGACCATTAAAATCAATCCTCCATTATTGTGATACTGCTCTGTCACGCAATGAACGATTAATTTTAATTACACTTCTTTGACTCAGTTATGTTACCTATCATATTTCGATGTTCGTAGACAAACAAGCGCCTTAAATTAATGCTAGTGTGGGTTTTTGTAACGGAATTTATATTTAAATTTTAAATTAGAAGGTTGGCGTCTCATAAAATGTGATTCCGCAATGTGGGCTATTAACGCGTATGAAAAATCCGCTAGATGGCGTAACGTAGTAGTGAGGTCCAGCTTTAACGCCTTTGGTTTTGTACGTAACATTTTAATGTTGACACGTCGCTTTAAAATATATTATGACGTGACAGGCACATGTTGACCAAAAAATGGACCTGCCTGATATCCACATACGCCATCTGTTGGATTTTTCATACGTGGTGGCCTCCATTTCGCTGGCAAAGTGGAGACTTCATATTTCGTCTGCTCGTTTTATGAAATTTTGTGATGAGAGGATTAAAATGATGTACGAATTGATAAAAACACGCTTTAAATGCGTTTTTTTTTTCAATTATCTGTTGTCCCATAACAAATGCTGTTTTATCAGTAGAACACAGTAATAAATGTCGTTGAATCTGCCGCATAACCGCTTACAACCGACACAAAAATGGCGTCATTTCAAGCAAAAAACTATGGGCTTTATTCATAAACGTTTAATAAACCTTTGCTTTCTAAAACAGTGTATGAAAGCAGTTTTGACGTTTGAAACAAAAGATTTTCATTCAAATTTTCCGAAAAAAGAATGAAACTGCTTTAAAACAAGGTTATAATTAACAAAGATTAACAAACATTGATGAATAAGACCATATCCAAGCTGCAAGCGGTTTTCGCTCTTCAGGTGGTTATGGCAGATTCCCCGAGCGTACTTGCTAGGTAACTCTTGTCACAAAGCCGTCATAGAGCTCGCAGGCGCCGGTCCTGCGGTGACACGCGCTGTCTGTGCCCGCAGGAGCCCCCGCCGCGGCTGAGCAGCTCGCACAAGTCCACGGGCGCACTGCAGGAGGCGCCGCCCGTGCCGCCGCCCCCGGCCTCCTACTGCCCGCCGGTGGAGCGCCGGCACCATCGCCTGCCAGGTAACGCACCCTTAAGAACAGCAAATTACAGTTCATCTGATGTTTTTTCCTGACAGAGTCACACATTATGTTACAGTACAGGTACACACTGTCTGTCAATTTACCTCAATTGTTATTTAAGGACATCCTCTTTTTTGGTCTAAGTTCTTTGTTGTATTCTGTAGGACTTGTCCCCGTGAGTATTTATTACTATGACATCAAAGCTGTAGGGTCATTATTATCCTTGGTTTTATTTGAGTTAAAAAATCAACATCTTCATACATTTTCAGAGAATTATCTAACATTTTTTTTCGGTATTCCAAATCTCATTTGAAAACCAGGGAGAGAAGTCTTAACAGAATTTATCAATTTTGTTTCGGCCAGCACTTTCATGTTTGGACCAAAAATATATGAAAGTCCAAGAATCTCCTATAATTTAATTTAAATTAATAAATTTAAGAACACAAAATAATTAGCCAAAATTTGGGTGAAAATCAATTGAAGAATTTGACAGATTTGTATTCTTACATTGATGTGATAGCATTTTGTATTTCAATCGTCTCTTAGTTTCTAATTTTTACTTCAGCATCCATTAGTCTCTAGCTGTAGACTGCTAAATACATATTAATTGTCATTTTCAGTTTGTGCTTCGTATTAATGTAATAAATTCATGTTTTTAACTTAAAACTCATTTTAAATACATACAGCGCAATAAACCTGTTTTGGTCGGTTGTAAAATCTCGGTCGGTTTACTAAGCAAGTGTTTCATCAATAACAGGATTTTTGATATTTCTCTACAGAAAATTGTAATACATGTTATTGTAGAGTTTGGACCAAAACAGCCTTGTCGCTCTGTTCTTTTGCCGAACCTGTCAGAAATGAATGAACGAAACTTGAATGACTTATTTTTATGTATTTTTATGCTAATCTCAACCACAGATAACCAGAGATACAATGGACAACATTTCATATTTTTAACATGTCCATATTGTTTTTTTATATGAAAGTAGACATAAAATGAACAGACCCATATTTTTTCTTTTTTCAAAATTTGTCCATTTTCATGAATAAAATAATTATTGAAATTCTTTTTATTCTAAATAGACGTAAGCGCCAAATGACGTCATCGGACGGCTGAATACAGCGATATTCCTTTGCTTATCATTGTTTTAATAAAAAAAAGGTACTACTGTCAAAGGTAAATAATACTAGTGTCAACATTGTCAACGTCATTCATACATTCAACGTTGACAAGTTGTCTTTTTTTTTGACAGTTACATGTCATGAGTTTGGCATTACGTAAATTTAAAACTATAATGTGCTAAGCAAAGGAATATTTTACATTCTGCCGTCCGATGACGTCATCTTACGTTTTTTAGTTTTTAATTTTTTTCTCAGTAAATAAGCAATATAAAAAATGAATAAATATATATTCGAGCAGCGGAAAAGTAAACAAAGAATTGGTATTTTTTGTTTCAGAGCTTAGCAATTTTGAAATGTTGTCCATTGTATAGCACTGTCATTTTATACAAATCTGACGTTATACCTTTGATTTATCCATGGATAAAAATTTGTCGAATCGAAGCAAAGAATATCCTATCTTATCCAAATTATAGACAAGTTTGTGTTTAAATTATTGAAGACCTATTGATCTTCACTACTTATTAGTCTAACACAAGTTATTATAACTTATTTTATTACTCAGTTAATGTTTTCGTTCATTCTTTCGTTCTTTCTTTCGTTCTCAATTCGTAATTAATTAAGATAATTGTTGTTTGCTTAACTTCATTTGCATTTTGTGCTCCATTAATTAGTATGATATTAAGGTGGCAAATGGGTACTGTCCTGAGTACTGAGTTAACCTCCCGACAGGCTAAGCTTGTTTATTTTTACTATACATGGTTATGAAACTATGGATCCAAGGCAGCAATCATAGATCAAGAGTAATTTATAATAATATATAACTCTCGATCTATGATTTTGTATTTAACTTTCGGTTGATATCTTTTGCATACATTTTACTTTTTTTGTATAAGGCTTTAGCACCATAGACCACATACATACGCTGCGGCAGGTTATACAGAAGACCGAAGAGTATAATCTGCCATTATGCTTAGCGTTTGTGGACTATGAGAAAGCCTTCGACTCTGTCGAGACCTGGGCCGTGCTACAGTCTCTCCAAAGGTGCCGAATAGACTACCGATACATACAAGTGTTGCAGTCATTGTACGGAAACGCCACAATGTCAGTCCGTCTTCAGGACCAGGAATCAAAACCCATACCTCTCCAGCGAGATGTGAGACAGGGCGACGTTATATCGCCGAAACTATTCACCACTCTGTTGGAGGACGTGATTAAACTTCTGGACTAAGATGGACTTGGCATCAATATAAATGGCGAGTATATGACGCACCTTTGATTTGCAGATGATATCGTTGGAAGACTTAGGCACAGTGCTTGACGATCTCAGTAGAGTCTCCCAACAAGTGGGTTTGAAAATGAACATGGACAAGAGGAAAATTATGTTGAATTCTCATGTCGTACCCACTCTTGTAAAGGTTTACACTGGAAGTTGTGGACGAGTACATCTACCTCGGACAAAAAGTCCAGCTTGGTAAGTCCAACCTCCAGAAAGAGGTCGATCGACGAATCTAACTCGGCTGGGCAGCGTTCGTTCGGCTCAAAGTCATCCAGAGAGACATGGAGAGGGTTATGCTCGGAGTCTCCCTGGGGGATCGTATCAGAAATGATGAGATCCGCAGGAGAACTAAGGTCACAGACATAGCCCAAAGAATTGCATGCCTCAAGTGGCAATGGGCAGGGCACATAGCGGGGAGAACAGACGGCCGGTGGGGAGGAAAGGTCCTCGGGTGGAGGCCACGTACAGGAAGTCGCAGCCGTGGCAGGCGTCCCACCAGGTGGACAGACGATCTGGTGAAGATCGCGGGAATCCATTGGATGCGAGCGGCACAGGACCGATCTGTGTGGAGAACATTGGGGGAGGCCTATGTCCAGCAGTGGACGTCTATTGGCTGAAATGATGATTTGTTTAGAGAGTTCATCTTCCATGTTTCGCCTAGTAAAGTAAAGGTATTACATTTAAGGAAAAGTTTTTTACATTTGTATACCTGTTCAAGGATTCAATTTTTTTTCTGGCTCGCATGGGTCGCGATGTTGGCATTATTGTTCAAGTTGACAATGACAAGTCAAACAATTCGCATCTCTGCATATAGATACTGCAAGTCCCCTATAGATGTTTAATAAATGAATAGCCATTTGCCATCTGAACTATCAAACGCATAGCATGCGTCACCATTGCAACTAACTAGGGCCGAGCTCCGGCGGCGCGTGCGACGTGGACGAGCGCGACGCGATGCAGCTGTGGTTCGAGGCGCGCTGGGCGCGGCTGGTCGCGCAGCGGCGCGCGCGCGAGGAGACGCGCGACGAGCCCAGCGCGCGGCGCCTGGCGCGGCTCGAGAGACGCCTGACGCGCCCGCTGTCCGGTGAGTGGCCCTCTGTAGCTAAATAGACGAGCAGACGCGATACAGCTGTGGTGCCGCGAGGACACGCGCGACGAACCCAGCGCGCGGCGCCTGACGCGCCCGCTGTCCGGTGAGAGGCCCTCTGTAGCTAAATGGACGAGCGCGACGCGATCCAGCTATGGTTCGAGGGCTGGGCGCGGCTGGTCGCGCAGAGGCGCGCGCGCGAGGACACGCGCGACGAGCCCAGCGTGCGGCGCCTGGCGCGGCTCGAGAGACGCCTGACGCGCCCGCTGTCCAGTGAGTGCCCCTCTGTAGCTAAAAGGTCGAGCGCGACGCGATGCAGCTGTGGTGCCGCGAGGACACGCGTGACGAGCCCAGCGCGCGGCGCCTTGCGCGGCTCGAGAGACGCCTGACGCGCCCGCTGTCCGATGAGTGGCCCTCTGTAGCTAAATAGACGAGCAGACGTGATGCAGCTGTGGTGCCGCGAGGACACGCGCGATGAGCCTAGCGCGCCGCGCCTGGCGCGGCTCGAAAGACGCCTGACGCGCCCACTGTCCGGTGAGTGGCCCTCTGTAGCTAAATAGACGAGCAGACGCGATGCAGCTGTGGTGCCGCGAGGACACGCGCGACGAACCCAGTGTGCGGCGCCTGGCGCGACTCGAGAGACGCCTGATGCGCCTGCTGTCCGATGAGTGGCCCTCTGTAGCTAAATAGACGAGCAGACGTAATGCAGCTGTTGTGCCACGAGGACACGCGCGACGAGCCCAGCGCGCGTCGCCTGGCGCGGCTCGAGAGACGCCTGACGCGCCCGTTGTCCGGTGAGTGGCCCTCTGTAGCTAAATAGACGAGCAGACGCGATGCAGCTGTGGTGCCGCGAGGACACGCGCGACGAACCCAGTGTGCGGCGCCTGGCGCGACTCGAGAGACGCCTGATGCGCCTGCTGTCCGATGAGTGGCCCTCTGTAGCTAAATAGACGAGCAGACGTGATGCAGCTGTTGTGCCACGAGGACACGCGCGACGAGCCCAGCGCGCGTCGCCTGGCGCGGCTCGAGAGACGCCTGACGCGCCCGTTGTCCGGTGAGTGGCCCTCTGTAGCTAAATAGACTGAGCAGACGCGATGCAGCTGTGGTGCCGCGAGGAAACGCGCGACGAGCCCAGCTGCTGCGGCGCCTGGCGCGACTCGAGAGACGCCTGACTGCGCCCTGCTGTCCGATGAGTGGCCCTCTGTAGCTAAATAGACGAGCAGACGTGATGCAGCTGTGGTGCCACGAGGACACGCGCGACGAGCCCATGCGCGCGTCAGCCTGGCGCGGCTCGAGAGACGCCTGACGCGCCCGCTGTCCGAGTGAGTGGCCCTCTGTAGCTAAATAGACGAGCAGACGCGATGCAGCTGTGGTGCCGCGAGGACACGCGCGACGAGCCCAGCGCGCGGCGCCTGGCGCGGCTCGAGAGACGCCTGACGCGCCCGCTGTCCGATGAGTGGCCCTCTGTAGCTAAATAGACGAGCAGACGTGATGCAGCTGTGGTGCCACGAGGACACGCGCGACGAGCCCAGCGCGCGGCGCCTGGCGCGGCTCGAGAGACGCCTGACGCTCCCGCTGTCCGATGAATGGCCCTCTGTAGCTAAATAGACGAGCAGACGTGATGCAGCTGTGGTGCCACGAGGACACGCGCGACGAGCCCTGCGCGCGGCACCTGGCGCGGCTCGAGAGACGCCTGACGCGCCCGCTGTCCGATGAATGGCCCTCTGTAGCTAAATAGACGAGCAGACGTGATGCAGCTGTGGTGCCACGAGGACACGCGCGACGAGCCCAGCGCGCGGCGCCTGGCGCGGCTCGAGAGACGCCTGACGCGCCCGCTGTCCGGTGAATGGCCCTCTGTAGCTACTAGGTTGGCGCAGCGACCCATAGTGAGTCTTGGCTTCCGATAATAAGAGCCTCCATCTCGGTCGGTCTTGCGCCACTTCCTGCCGGTCATCCACCAAGATTCCGCGTAAATCCTTATCGACCTCATCTTTTCAGCGGTATCTTGGACGGCTTTTGCCCATTAGGACGTCCCAGCAAAATCTACATGCTATTTTATCCGTCTTACTCCTTATCGAGGGCATTTATACTGATGATAACAAACATTTTCCCCTAGAGAACATATTCTAATAAAAAAAAATGCCTCCCAATACAATAGACCATAAAAAAAACCATATTTATACGCTTTTCGAATAAAGGAAGAAAATAAAGATGACCCATATTTTTTACTTTTCATTACATGTGTGTTTTTATTGAACATTTTTTTTTATATTAATTAATATGCCCGAAGTGACGTAGTCCTGAGGCTCAACGTATTGTGACGTCGTTGCTATATGTACAATAAAAAAAGTTTCGTCATGTCATAATTTGTCGTTTGGATTCTTAGATATATTTTTTTAATCAACTTGAGCAATTAATTTGTCATGCCGAGTGATGACGACAAGGCGGTGTTTTAAATTTTATTTTTTTCTGCATAAATAAAAAAATTCTGAAATGGTTTTTCTTTCTATGAGACTAATCTAGAAATAGTATTTTTCATTTCGGAAAATGATTTTTGTCATATTGTCCATTAGCACCATCCATCTGACTACTTTTGTATTAGAAGATGATTTTATATTTCTGAGATAAGACCCTATGTTCTTTGGGGGAAAATGTTTTTTGTCATCAGTATAAGGCTCTCGATATGGGAGTAAGACTGTTAAAAAAGCACGGCGTAAATACACGACGCTGACCTGCCTACATCTGCCGTGCTGAATAAGCTAGGGACACATCACACTTCCTCGTCTTAGGGTGGATTTCATCAAATTCTAGATAACGGACAGTTACGAAAACGGGCAGTAATAGTTAAGTCAAACATTAACCAGCCGTACTGTTCACCACAAAAATTAGATACCCAGTTAACAAAACGAACTTTAACTGCCTGTTCTATGAATATTTAAACTGAAGTAAAACCAGAAAACAGTTTTTCATATTTTCTAACATGATTGTTGGTATCATTCATATTTGGTAGAATAAAATATAATGCTCTTAAATTGAAAAATACGCACACGTATTTCATACAGTTCACCAGACTGTACTTTTTCGCATGGTCAGGTAATAACGTCAAGCAGCTGTCACTGTCAACTCTATCAGAGCCACAGAGTAACTTATATATACTGAGATAGAGGCATCAGTCGGCAAGTCAGTGCTAGCGCCATCTAGAACAAAACGAGTAAAACTCAACGTTTAGTAGTACAGACATCTTTTAGTGCTCTTTGCTTTCTTCCATTTTCAATTTAAGGTGATGGGTAGGGCACACTAGCGACGCCAATCGATTTTAATTTTTAGCTACTAAACCGGATCTATTTTAAACGATAAGGTGTACTTTTTTAGGGTTCCGTAGCCAAAATGGCAAAAACGGAACCCTTATAGTTTCGTCATGTCCGTCTGTCCGTCTGTCCGTCTGTCACAGCCGATTTACTCGGAAACTATAAGTACTACAGTGATGAAATTTGATGGGAATATGTGTTGTATGAACCGCTACAAAAATATGACACTAAATAGTAAAAAAAAGAATTGGGGGTGGGGCCCCCCATACATGTAACTGAGGGATGAATTTATTTTTTTTCGATGTACATACCCGTGTGGGGTATCAATGGAAAGGTCTTTTAAAATGATATAAAGTTTTCTAAAAAACATTTTTCTTAAAGTGAACGGTTTTTGAGATATCAGCTCTCAAAGTCGTAAAAAGTATGTCCCCCCCCCTCTATTTTTATAACTACGGGGTATAAAATTCTAAAAAAAATAGAGGTGATGCATGCTAATTAACTCTTTCAACGATTTTTGGTTTGATCAAAGTATCTCTTATAGTTTTTGAGATAGGTTGATTTAACTGTAATTTTGGACTTTGCTGCTACGGAACCCTTTGTGCGCGAGCCCGACTCGCACTTGGCCGGTTTTTTTGTTGTCATTTGTTCTCGAACAACAAATGATAATTCACCTTTGCGTATACAGACATACAATTGACCTTAGTCAGTGTCTCAGTTATATTTGTTAGTTACGAAGGCGTAGATTATTTTTAAGCTGACTGTACTATCGTGTTACTTTTATGACAAATCATAGGTTGGATGTACAGTCAGCGTCAGATAAAGTTACTCTCCTGAAGTGGAGAAATAGCACTTGTGCCCCAGACATAAGGACGGTCCAAAGGTCAACAAGGGTAACTCGACGTGACGCCGTGTGTACTATGTCGGATGTCTCCAGCAGTTGTTGGTATGTACATATATATCGCAAGATTTTATTTCAACTCGAGGTACGTATAAAATGAGTCTCTTTCAGGTTAAAGTCAGTTTATGGTGTAAGTAATTAAGCTTTTTTTTATAATTATTCGCTTAACGCATGTAACTATTTCGATAACATCATTTAATTATAACATGAGCTGAGCTTGTTGAAATCTATCACCTTGTGAATAATGTTTTATGTAACTTCATATTTATCTTTACTCATTAGATTATGTAATTCATACACCATTTAATGCGCCACCCGGCCAGCTAACTTTATATTTTAATAGACGTGTGTAACTGTAAGTGTAAAGTGTATCATTTGACTGAGTCGTTTCAGTAAAGTGAAACGACTCAGTCAAATGATACACTTTCTGAATCTAATGTTCGCTCCGAATGTATCATTCGACTCAAATGGATCTCGAGAGTAAGCTGAATGATCCGAGTGAGTCGAATGAGCGGTATGATCCGAATTAGCGGAATGATCCAAATTCAGGGCGAAAGATGAAGCTGTGGGTTGTCCGGGGTGAACAAGTTACTGTCTTTCCATGTATTACGCGGGGAAAAGAGATAGGTATATTACGGATCGATTATTCATTCGTAACAAAATCAATTAATTTGATTTTGTTACGAATGAATAATCGTTGATATTTCAAATGATTCAAATGAATCCTTTCACGATCCAGATGCAAATGTTCCAATCTTTTGAAAGATACTTTTTTACCAAGTCTAAATTGTAACACAGTTTATGATAATCAATGTTATCTTATTTTAACTTATTGCATTGTTTTTTCATCTCGCAGCTGAGCAGCAAGCAGCGACGGTGGCGGAGCTCGTGCAGGTCTCGGCGCAGCGGGAGGCTCACCAGGCCCTCATGGCTGCAGACAGGTAAGCACCTCTCAACCTGTCGCCTACTACTGGACATATCCCCACGACCGTGACGATTTCGACCACTCTCTCGGAGGTTACATAATATATAGTGTACAATTTAATTTTGTGTCTTCCTCATGTAAGTGTACAATTCTCGATTGCGTCGAAAGCTGTCGCCTCGGTGCCCGGGGTACGCTTGGATCATGATCCAAGATTCGGAAATTGGTGATTACAATACGGATCGCGCTTCACCAATCGAAAACGTTTATTTTCTCTTTGGGTCAATCGGCGGGGGGCGGAGTTTGCTTGACCAATCGAAAAGTTATTTTCGTTATTCTTTTTGGTCTGTGATAGCGACGGTCGACATCCGACTGATTGATTGGCCCAAGTAGAATATAAACTTTTTGGATTGGTCGAGCGCACTCCGCGCCCCCTCGTCCCGCGTACCATGGGAAGGTCGACTTTGTAGCGGTAGAGCTATAAGTTCTTATCTTGCTATTGGGGGCTGACTAGGAGTAGCCAGCGACACTTCGACCCAATGGGATCTTTTGTGTCATCCCCATTACCCTATATTCCTACTATCTCCCTGTGAATATATTGCATTAGATGCAATATACACTTCAAGGGGAGTAGCCTGTAATCTTCTGGGCTAGGATAAGCTAAGCCCATCAGCCTCATTCTCATGCCTGCCAACGCGTCGCATTCACACAGCAGGTGTGATATGGACTCGTCCTGTTCGCCACAGGCTCTACAGGTAGTGCTGCTGGCCAGTCCCATAAGAAGAAGAAGAGCTATAAGTTACTATGATGGTCTCTCTTACAGAAGACGCAGCGCTGCCGGCGGCGGCGTGGGCGACTAAATACACGCGGACCTAAAATACTAAATACCATAATTTTTGACAACAGTAAGCGACTTCTCTATCATTACAATACTCCTATATGCAAATAAGAAGAATGAAAATAAGCTACAATCAAACTAATCTAAGAAAGAAGCATTTTATTTATAATATGTATAAATAAAATTTGCATTGCGACTTATGCTATAAATTAAGTGATCTATTGGGAAATGATTTGGGATCAGATGTCATTTATAATTTTGTTATAATGAAGGGATGTGCTCATTAGAATCGTGATGATCAAGGCAAGTTTGGAATTAATAGCACCAATATCGTAATATAACTACTATAATTAATGTTTCAGGTCAAAATCCTCCTTATTACTAAAAGCGATTTAAGAATAGTACCGGAACTTATCTCCTATTGCCTGTTGAATTGGCATGAGCAATGACTTTAGATAGCTTTATGTATTAGGCTGTTATTCGTTTTGGGAATGAGTGATTGGGTTTTTGCTTTTATCCTTAGTGATTAGGATTAAAAGAACAAAACCTGAATTGTTTGGTGAACGTTGATCTGTTAATCGTGGTAGAACTATAGCATATTAATTTCAAGGCAAAAATTTAAGAACTGGTTATATTACGATTCTAATGCCATTAATCTCAAATTGTAAACTATGTAGTCACGCCTTAATACGAAAAGATGGATCATTGTCGATGTGTCAGCCAGGCTTCAGATGTTGGTGTTATTTAATTTATCGATGTGATGTTTAGTGTTCATAATGTTATCGATCGTGTGGGTACATGTGCAAGAGCATATAGTTAATATAAACTACGATTAAAACAATTTGTTACAACACGCTGGAAATGGAGATGTAGGGAAAATAGGCCGAATATTTATATCTCTTGGATCCCTGATTACTGTTATACAACTCTAAACACTAATACAAATTGGTATTTTTCCTACTCTTTTATAAATACGTTTTTATGCCCCATTTTTTCATGTATATATCGAGGTAACTTTGGAATAAAGCTTTAAATAGATATAGATATTATTATTATTATTCGGCATTTTTGTTGCACTCATATAATTTTTTAAAATTTTATTTAGTTGATTGGATTCCTCTCTATCTATTTTGTTTAGGTTCGATAGTAAGTAATGGAAAAAGGGTTTTTTTATGTTTTGTATTTTGTATAGAAGTTACATTATTATTTTTATTCCCTTTAAGCGTTGGGCCTTTTTTTTATAATAATTAGTTGTACACCATTTTGAATAATTTAAAGTAGAATAATTTTAAGCTATCAAAATAACAATTTCTACGATTTCCTACTAGAATGGATAGTCAATTATAACATCACCTTAAAAATCGACTTAATCTACATTTATAAATGTCATTTCATATTTTTGGTGCTTTAGGAAATGTCCGTTTTAGTAACAGATAAAGTTTCAACATAATTTTTTGACTATGTAATCAAAAACCGTACTGATTTAACTTCAGTCCCATTGGTACCCATTTTTTATTCTTCGAACATGTCGAATGATTTTTCTATAAAACGTCGAAAAATTAATTTCGTATTTTATTATTGATAGCTTAGTTCTCTTTTTTTCCTACCTGGTTGTGTAAATTGAAAACAAACTCTATTTTTCTTTAATAAAGTTTGATTTCCATTGACAAATGATAGGCGAGGACTGATTCTTGACTCTTTTAATAGAATTTATGTTTTAGAAAGCATGTTATGGAGAGCCGTACCGTAGGTATCTGCCACTAATATATCGTTTGATTTTGACTATTTTATTATTTTTACTTGATTATATCAGAGATGATTGTATGTTTATTCATTTATATTTTTTTATGTTATTTTTGTTTACATACCGTACTTTTTTCTTGGTCTGGGAATTTTGTTTAGAAAATCTATGTTTTGTATATTTTCCTGTTCAATCAGGGTATCATGAAAGTTTTTATGCTCTACTATATCCTCTTGCACGGTATCCACAATAACAAATAAACATTTGTGCTTTATTTCTGTCGTTTTAGAGCTGAATTCAGTATAAAACGGTCGACTCACTTCGAAGCTATTTAATTTGATTACTGTCTTGTTGGTAGAGATCGTCAGCAAAAATATTATGATTAGACAAATTAGTTCATTGGTTCTAAATAGATATTACAATAAAACATACTCTAATTAGAACCAAAATAAAATCAGACCCCATTTATGTAATCAAAGCTTTACTTTTAGTTAAGTAATCGTATTACTCATTTATTTGTAAGAGGTTATCCAAGCGCTGGAGCGGATTTGACCAGACGAAAATGTCACAAAATGTTAAAAAAAAAAGTATAGTTATCCATGGCACAACCACGTGGCACTACTTCTGGTGCTTTATGGATATTAGTCCGCGGGAAAAGAGTTATCAAAATAATGATAAGAAACATTAGATTGGGGATAGACTGGGTGAAAGAATAGCCACTAATAGTCATCAACCCTCTGCGTTTGGTGGAATCCATCTATGGGTAGAGGAGAAGCCGGCAAATAGAGTGCAAGCGTTGCAAGCGACCAAACAGGTCAATGGTCAATAAGGCCGCCCGGGAATCGAATATAAGCACTCTCTATTTGATATCAAAATGGTATTCGTCCAAAACTTAAGGTGGTGACTCGTGGGTAGTGGCCACCACTGGTGGCTCAAGGAGCGAATTAATCACCTTTAAAGTTATTTATAGATCATCGGTAATTATTTTTCTGTTACACCATCAGTAGTGCCGCGTGGCTGTGCTGTGCATTAACATGAAAAACATCCCAAAAGGGAATGAACGGTGTGCTAGATATGCCAAATGAGTTTACATATTTTTTATTGTATAGTTATATATCTGCTGTAAATGTATAGATTTAGGTAATAATGCTCTGAATTCGCTATCTCGCTTAGTGTTGATAAGCCAACGTGTAGTTCAACCAATATGTGTAAAAATGTTAGATAATAATTTCTTTTTGTTAACATAATGTACTGGCATATAGAAGGAAATTCAAATTGGTCGGCAGCAAATTCTAAGGGTATGTTTAAACAATTTGTAGCTAAATGTTTAAAAGGTCGACTGATTTGATGGTCCTATATTGTTAGTGAGTGTCTAAAGCTCTAGACGCCTATAATATGAATGACAAGAGTTTCAAACAAAGATTTTTTTACTTTTACTGTACCTTTGCTGACTGTTCGATTGGTTAAATACGTTCAAATATTATATGCATATAAAATAACTATAAATGTTACTACTTCGTCTAAAATCAAACCAATCAATACGATAATATTAAGCATGGTTTATACTATAGATTAGTCTATTAATATGTTTTTCATATATTCTTTTCTGTAATTTTCGAATTACATATACAAGTTTATTGGTTATTAATGGTGTTTAAGATTTTCTCTTTTTTATGTTTATCTTTTACATCTTAGTAGCTGATTTCTGCTACGTCTTTTATTTTTGAAATAATTTATTTATTTTTAATAGGTATGCTTTTGAACGCACAAGTAAATTCTGTAACTGAGGAGACACATTATTGGATTTAAGCCAGAAAAAGGTGTGGATCAACGAGAAAGATGTATTTATTGAATTAATAATTGTAGAAGCGTTAACAACATGACACATAACAACAACAATTAACTACGCCAGTCACGTTGGTCTCACGTGTGCACCGAAGCTCGGCGCTCCATGTGAGCTATTGCGTGTGAAAAATCCAAATAAATCTCACGTTGAAAAGTAACCGATTCGATAACCGAAGTCGAAAGTCTTCGACCAGTGCGTCCTCCCGGTCATGACTTACGGTGCCGAGACGTGGACACTCACGGATGGACTAGTCCACCAGTTCAAAGTCGCTCAAAGAGCTATGGAAAGGGCTATGCTTGGAGTATCTCTGAAGGACCGCATCAGAAGTGATGTAATCCGACAGAGAACCAGAGTCACCGACATAGCCCACGGAATTAGCAAACTGAAGTGGCAGTGGGCTGGTCACATTAGCCGCAGAACTGACCGCCTTTGGAGCCGAAAAGTCCTTGAGTGGAGATCGCGACTCGGTAAGCGTAGTGTAGGACGCCCTGCGACAAGATGGGATGATGACATTAGAAGGCTGGCTGGTGTGAGCTGGATGAGAGTGGCCGAAAATCGGGAGCAGTGGCGTGCATTATGGGAAACCTATTTCCAGCAGTAGACGAGTGTGGGTTGCTGTTGATGATAATCCTCCAACCGATAACGGTTACGGCGCCCAATCTCAGCGATTGACCACGTACGCACGATTATAGTGCTCAAGTGTGTGCGGTAAACGCAAGTGCACTCTCAATCCCCTTACCCTCATAATCCGATGGGACACCAGTGTGACACGACCGAGGGAGATCGGGCGCAAGACCAAAGGCTTTCCGAGGTACGGGGGTGCAAGACCGCCAACTTCCGAATTCGGGGTTGACACCAAGAAAACATAGGTACAAATTTTTGGCCGCACCCGGGATCGAGCCCAGGACCTCTTGCGCAGCCGTCGCTTTAAAGTGCGACCCGCTACCCACTGCGCCAAGGAGGCAGTCAAAAATTAGATTTTAAATGGACATCAGCCCTAAATGCCACCTCTGGGCAATGCCACGATCAATAGCTCATTTTTATACGGAGTGGTCCCTCTGTAAAGATGTTACTAATGCGTTTGAAAGGTATCGCTAGAGCGAGATAGCCTGATATCTCTGTCGCACGCTTTCGGGACTGTCACGTAAGCAATACGCTGTATGTTGTGTTAGACTTGTAAGACTATGGATATGTACATTTTCGTATATACGTTATATATTTTTATATGCAAAGCGGTATGGTCTAAGAAATGTAGGTATACGGAATGGTGGGGATTCGGTATGTCGATTTGATGATGATACTTTACCGTATAATGTTTATTTCGGTTTTAGATGTTTACTATAATTATTGGATCGTATTTTTGATAGCTTTTAAAACTAAATCAGATTTATATTTTTATCTGCCGTTGTATTATAAAATATACAAATCAATGTATACAGGTTTACTAGAATTTATAGTATGAATACCAGGAAAGAATAGTATTATACGTGTGGGATTAAAACTGAAAGTTAATTTTGCCTAATTCGTAGCCTATTTATAGGGATTTTCTAAATGAATAAAAATCAAAATTATTTCGGTCTAGTTTAATCTGTCAGTTATATAAGACATTTGTATAAGCTATATAATTATGATATAATGATGATAATGTCGTCAAATCGACATATTCACTTAATAGAGAAGTTAAGTGGAAGGCTTAATAATATGCTGGGATATCAACTTTTTTATATTATTATTGTGATTGAAAGATATTGCAAGTGAATTTATTTCCATTTGAACAAGACTGGCGAAGTGGAATAAATATACAATAGTTCAAAGATATCTCAATTAAGAAAAGTTGTAGATATATTGTGCTCGGCGTAGAGAACATTTCCTCAAATCTATTTAGATACTTTTTGCTCTCCTATTAAGTTTCGTGCTTAAAATGTATAATCTAAAACAGGAGCTGTTAAAAATACTCAACTGATTTGGAATGTATACTTTCTTTATTATGTTTATGGGAATCAAAGAATCCTTAGTTAGCGTTACACTGCAGGGAGATTTTATGACCTGATACGTCAAAATTATACCAACGAAACAACCGATGCAGACCGACGAATTTGGTAGTGATCTTGCCTCATACGCCACAGTTGGTGGGTTCGAGCCCCATCTTGGACAAACATTCGTGTGATGAACACATGTGTTTGCTCAGTTTATGGATGTAATATAATGGGCTATGGGAACAAATTTTAAAGTATGTTTTAATATTTTTTGGTTTTTTAAATAACAAATTTGAATATTTTTTTAAAATAGAAGGTAGTTATTTTTTAATTAATTTTCAAACATTTTGAATCCGAAGCGTATTTGTGACGTCATAAATACGCTTAGTGTTCCCATATGTCACATTCCCCGATTTACGGGAAATATATCGTAAGAAAAAATAACATACTTCTAAAAATGCCTTTTGATCGGGGAAATTTTAAATCGCTATCTGGTAACATTACGGTAAGACTAAATAAAGACAGCCCACTGGTTTAGTTTTGGTGTCACCCTGCCAATAAATGGCAAACTAGCTCCATCTGTTACTTGGTCCGGGTGAATAAGTCGCTGAGACATTGTTGTCACCTAAAAGGTAATCTTCTGAATACAACACAACTAGCGCCATCTGTTACTTGGTCTGGGTGAATAAGTCACTGATACACCTAAATATAATCTTCTGAATAACCTTGTTCCAGTGGTTTTAAATTTTAAAACTATTAAAATATGTTATGAAATACAAATGCCTCGAACAGTTTTCGGATTAGAACCTGTTTAATTATTTTCCCATACCCCATTGTTGTCTGATATCTGTAACACCGTCCGTAAGCTACTTAGTACCTACGAAATACTTTGAACTCAACTCGTCGCACGAGTTGAGTGAAATCAATTTGACGCTTTCTAAGGGTTATTTGATTCGAGTAAACCCCGAGGATAAAGCTTGGAGAGGTGTTCGGGCTTGCATGAAATCCATCAACTTATTTTGTTCATGCCGGGTCTAGTTTAACTATGGGAATCTAGTTCTTCTTTACAATAACTGCACAACTCATTTTTGCTTGCAACAACTAAATCATTATGCACTTTCATTAAATTGACTAAACTCATGATTTATTTCACGATCTCTTAGTATTATACTCTTAAAAAAACACTCATTATTATCGTAATAGTATTGGCATAACATTGTTATTACAATAGGAGCTGAAAACTGAAATTGGTTCCTTTGTGTTCGGAACGAGATTGGTAAAGGATCATTTGGAGTAGGGGCGTATACAATGATAATATAACTCTTGATCATTTTCACAGTTCGTAGGTCAGAATTAAAACAGGACTTTAGATAGATTTAATATTATAGATGTGGTTTGGGTTACTGACAATAGGGACTGCAAAGTTTGACAAAATATTTATTTAACAACTGAACATCAACTTAAAATGTAAATATATATTTTATGCATATTAATTTGATACATTGCAGGAATATTTATACTGAGTTTTAATAGAAAAGTGCATACCAGAAAGATAATTTTTAGTGAAAGTTTAAAAACTACATGCCTAAAAATTTTTTTTTTCAACCTAAGTTAACTTTCAATGCATCAATAAGGTCATAGGCTCTCCGACGGCAATAATTATATTACATAATTAAAGCTCACTCTCGCAAGGAGGAGTGCACGACAACTGTAATTCCCCCCGCGTCCAGCGGACCATGGGAAGGTCAATCTTGTATCGGTAAAGCTATAGACTTTTCCATTGAAATTAACATTGTTAGTATTCTACTGTTTTCTCATCAATTATTTAGATTTGTACATGTTTAAAATACATAACACTTTAATAGTGTTAATAACAAATAACCCAGTGAGCAATAGATTGAGTATAAGTATTAGAGATATTTTGATTAAAAATAATTATTTTTATTTTCAATGGACCATTAAAATCCGTTCCCATATTTGATCAACAAGTCTAGTTGTTTTAAAACATTGCAATCGCTGGTTGAAGTAAGATAATCACATTTGTAATATTGTATATCCATGATGATAAATGTATAGGAATTACATCGATTATTATATCAAACGTAAAGTATATGTACATTGACAGTCGAATAAGTAGTTCAATTGCATAGTACAGTTAATTTATCATAATAAGCATTCGTGTGGTGTTGCAAAAAAGTGTGGCCACGACGTGGTAGCCTGAAAATGTTTTTAAGCTGCCCATATCCGATAATCGAATTTTCGTATGTAAAAATTGTTTGAAAAAGCGCAGCGCACACGGCCTACATAAGAAAAAGAAGAATTTTAAAAATGAAAAACCGACTATCGGTTCTTCAAACAGTCTGACGTGGGCTGTCAGTCTTCGCAGGATAACTATCATGTCCATCCAACCCATTATTAACTTTAACTTAATATTATAACGCATTGAACCATTGTGTAACGATTAATTGTGTGTAGGTACGTACATGTCAATTAGCATTAAAAAATGGTCGCCTACATTCTATATCATTTTACTAGTGGCCTGCCCTCACTCCGTTTCAGGTCATTAGTTCTAAGCTGCTCGCATAGATGGCGTTGAGCGTCGATTACATCGTGCAAGTATTTATAGTCGGAATTTTAATTAGACGAAGTTAACTGACAGATGTCAATGTGTCATTCCCATTCATTTGCAAGATGCAAATTGTCAAAATGTATAGGGACTTGACATTTGCATATGCCAGTTTACTTCGTCAAGTTATAATTTTTCAGGTTACTTTCTCGGTTTCTATACATTTAACCTCCTTAGTATAGCTATAGATTGCTGTTATGTGGCAGCACCTGTAGTTAAATGAACTACTGCCAACATTTTTGCAACACCAGACTAATAGAAACACAAAGCAATATTCAGAGTTGTTATCACAGTCGATATGAAATCGTGCCTACATCCATTTTTACATTCAACGTTTTATTAGCCCATAGGAATAGTCTAAATGCGTTATTTTTGTATGAGAGTTAATCAATTCTCAGATATAATTGTTTACAGAAATATGGACTATATAATGAAGTAAGGAATATTACATGCAATAATACTTTGTCACGCTTTAGGGTGCTCCACGACTGATAATCGTTTTTTTGAGGATAAAAATAGAACGAGCTGATTTCGGTACATGATGACGGTCGGAAATACTATAAAAAAAGGCCGACTTATGTACCGACCGATAATCGGTTTCGAAAAAAAGTCAGTCGTGAGGGCACCCTTAAGCTACATGTTCCACTGGCGCCTTTTATTAACTGTTAAATAATTATGACATTCGGACTTTCATATATTTTTGGTCTAAATATGAAAGTGCCTTCCAAAAAGAAACTTTGCGGTATTCTGGTAGGCCTTTTCCCCCTGATGTTCAAATGTCAACATTTAGCATAATAAAAAAGTACTTGCTTAGTTAATTCACTGCTATTGTATGAAAATGTCGATTTTTGAACTCCAATAAGACCAAGGATATTACCTCTACAGTTTTGGTGCCAAAGTAACAAATACTCAGGGGCACAAGTGGTGCAAAAAAGAGGATGTCCTTTCTGATTATGAACTTAAAAAAATCGGTAAAAGTTTTGGTTATTATTAAAACTTTTTTTTGTGAAAGTTCAAAATACAGTACACTTCTGTAAAATTAAAATGTGAAGCGTGACAAAATGTATTTATTGCATGAAAGGCAGAATTTGAAACTCCTTGCTTCCTTGCACCAGGAACAGCGAATCTATAAGCACACCTTCTGCTATAAAAGCCAGACATTGCTTTACAGTCCGATCACGGTTATTTGGCACGTGGCGAAAACCGGAACTAATGCTGTTTTGACATTTTCGGATAGAAAATACGATTTACAACGCCCCCCTGTCAATGCCACTGAAGTGCCTTCTGATTGTGCTCGCACTGTATCTAACTGAAAATCAGTCAGAAAAAATGTAATGACAATAATATAAAAAATAGATGTTCAAAGCAAGTCCTCAAGAAGTTTGGTCCAACTAACTCAACTCCCATTTAACATCGGTCAATACTAGGCAATTTTAATGAAATAGCATTAAAGCTTGATAGTGTCGCTGTCCCTGGCTTTTATGGTCCAAGTTGAAAATGGTTTGTGAAAACGAAATATCAGTCATTACTGCGGTTTGATTGTGTTGTGGATTCCTACCCGCGTGCGGACAAGTGGCCAAATGTTGTTTCTAATTACATAATGTTTCTATATTTATGTTAATTTTTTGTAGCCCGCGTTTGAAAAAACTGAACTGGAACCCAAAATTCGGGATTTTCGATTTGAAAATAAAGGGCGGATGCCACATATCCCTGATGACAAAATATCACGTCCCGATTATAGCCCTCCTGGCGATTTCAACTAAACCAATGAGAGTGACATGGTGATATTTCGTTTCCACCTTCGAGTATACCCAGATGCCAGTCTGAATTTTAGATGTCGTTTATTGTTACCGAGCCGTAATTGAATAAGTCTACTTGTCGTGTAAACTTTACCTTACTTTTGGAAGCGGAGCGGGGTGTTATGATACTGATAACTTCTTCCACAACAACACCTTGGCTACGATAGAAGATTAGTCAAGCCTAAGCTGAGGGCCTACTTGTAACCGTAACGAATGGAAATATACCTTGCCAGGCAAAGGCATACCCACTAAACCCCCTGCGGTTCTCCCTCATCGCCCATATTGGGGAGTATCATGGTGATACAGCCAAAGCCTCCCTCCACGATATTCCCCGGGCGGAGTGGAAATATACCTGTAGCATTCAAAGAAAAGATACACTAGTGGTAACTAACTAATCCAAAGATTTACCTGGACCGATGGCCGTTTTGGTAGTAGGCCGCCTAAGGTCGTGGGTCGATCCTCCCCCTGGAAAAAACATTCGTGTGATGAATACTTGTTCATCATCATCATCGTCATCGTCAGCCCATTTAAGTCCCCACTGCTGGGGCAAGGGCCTCCCTCAATCACATGAGGGGTAATTGCCATACTCACCACGCTTGGCAGACGGATTGGCGAGGGTTTTGATATAAATGCAGAGTTTTCCTTCTCTGGGTGCTGATGATCATGCCAGCAGCTTTACCTTAGTCGCCTTTTACGACACCTCGGTAAGAGTGAGGGTGGCCTATTCTACTCTGCCGGGGACCACACGGCTAAATACTTGTTATAAGTATTATATTCGTAATTCCTTTATTGTCTGATTATCTGTAATACGGAATCAGGTCAACCAGATCTTGTATGAAGAAGAAATATCTTTCTCTCCCGCTCCACTCATATCCGTGCCTGCTACAGATTATTATGTCGTTAACGCGAAACATCTATCATCGTATTGTATTATACTTCGTTTATTAGCACATTTTACGTTGTAAATGGTATCTCTATAGGTCTGAACACGATTAGCTAAAGCACGATTAAGTTGAACACTTATCTGTTAACTACAACTAACTTCTTAAAATTGCTTTAGTACGTAACTGTTGTAAGTGCCATAGGAACACGATCTGTTTTTAAGGAAATAACTTTCACAAGCTCTGAATGCAAAAAAATTAAGACCTTGTGAATCTTATTGCCATTCGCAAAAGATTGATATTCTATGACACTATGTAATGTAAATGGGTTCACTACTCGATTTCAAAAAAACGTTTCGTCGAATTACAATTCATCGATGACATTTCGACGATTGTTTGTTTGAACGATGCGTTATTTACTCGAAAGTTGTCACGTCGATGGTTCATTTGATCGAATGTCTTTTAGCCGACGGTTTAAATGATCTTAATACTGTAGGTCGACTTAACATTTCGCCGAAAGGTTATTTCATCTAATTACTTTTGATCGATGTGTAAAATGATCGAATTGTTTTTATTCCAAATCGCATTTTGTCGATGATGGCTTGATTTTATACGAGTATAACGGTTTGGAACCTTGGTTAGCTTAAAAAAAAGATTTCTACTGAAAAATATAGACCACTGAGTTTGCTTAGCAGGTGAAGATAAAGAACAGATGAATTGAAAATCAGTCAATCATTACACTGGGCAACAAACTTTTTTTTATTGGGTCTGAGGTATATTTTCAAATATACTCTATGAGTAGATTCCGTATATGGTATTAGTTTTTCTCTATCAGCTCTCGTTTTTAAGTTACAGGTGTCTGAAAATCTAAAAAATGTTGATCAGGGGCATTTTCCGATGCCATTCCAATACATAAAAATTTCACATAATTGTCGATTACTATATTGATGATAAATTACATAGTCTTCAGTAAAAATAATGATAAGATTAATATTTTTCGAAACTTTATAGCAAACACTTCAATTTATTGTTTTGCTTACCTTACATGCATGCGATTGATGAGGCTTCGAATTATTTATTCATCGATTTAATAAGGCTTCGACTTATTTAACCATCGAATCAATAAGACATCGACAAATTGCCATTCGACAAAATGTTCCTCGATGAATTATACCATCGGTAGAAAGTATTTAGATGAAGTGTAGCATCGACCAAACGTTCTTCGAAATGCTGAGCAGTCGATTAATTTAACGTTAAATTGGTCATCCGTGATATTTTTTTGAGTCTAATGTATCTGTAGCCCAATTCTCAGCATTTTCGATATGAAAAAACATGGTAACATCTCGTATGGATTTCCAAACAATACAAGATCAATCAATACAAAAAAATGTTTTAGTGATAAATGTCACGATATACCTATATCTTTAAAACATGGAGGATATTATTTTTTCATATCGAAATCACGAGAATTGGGCTCCTGGTGAGATTGAAATCTATCGATAAATTGTAATCCGTAGGACACTTCTGACAATTTGTTTATATATTGTAATCTGTGAAATGGAATGCAACTCGCACGCCTATTGCACGGATCACAGTTTGATTGATTGATTACAATCTCGTAAGTTATATTGTTAACCAACACAGCATTATATAACGTTTTAAAACATTGTTGTATAACTTTTTCTTACAAATTGACATGTAAATGTTACACAGTTATCGTGTTACATAATGTTTCTTTATATCTGCTGTGTAGGGCACCTTAGCGGTTTCTATAATTTTACGGTGGCATGACCAATTTCTTCGACAAACTACTTGTATCTTCGCTTTTTGTTCATCAGTAAATGTGGCAATCCACATTATTCTTTACGTTAAGGGCAACACGAAGGGTACGGAGGATACATTTATTTATTTGTGTCCACTGATTTGATAACTTTAAGTAAATTATTTTTAGACCAATTTTTGCATGTCCCTTGACTTTTTACCGTGTTGTTTAACAACGTTATTTTGTTAAATAGAAACTTTTTTACTTTCGTATTTTATCATTAAGTAACGCTTTATTACAACTGTTATTTTTTATGAAGATTCTTCACTAAGGTTATTATAAGGGTTTCTATTAAACTTTTAGTTCTGACTTCTGAGCAATACAATGTATGATTTAATATTCATCACATACTTTTTTTTTTAGTAAATAAACAATTATGTATTTGAACTTTAGTTGAATTTATTATCTATAATATAAAAAGGTAAAGATAACAAAATGTACACATTAAATTCATACTTTGTAAAATTGCTCTGAAGTTCAGTGTTATTAAAAGTTAATGGAAATCTCTAATAATGTCTTATTATTAAAGTCGGATTATTAATTAGACGAAGTGACAGGTGCAAATGTCAATCAAATTAAAAAAAATATCTTTATTGTTTACTACAGGCAGTTGATACAATGTTTCTCTTTTTTTAAGTTTGGGCAAACCTGTTTAAGAAGAGACCCCAATGTCAAGTCCCATACATTTTGACATTTTGCAAATGTATGGGAATGACACATTGACATCTGTCAGTTTACTTCGTCTAATTAATAATTCGACTATACTTTCTGCTTTCACAATATGTCACCCTGTAGTGTGACCTTTTCCTATAAAGGGACAGTTTACTTTTGTATTAGAAAGTGGAAACATTTAGGTATTGTTTCATGAACTTAGATAATAATGTATAACTTTTGAGATTAAACCCAATGCAAGGTTCTACACAAAGCAATGTACCTCCTTTTGTACGCGTAGATAATTTGGAAAACTAATAAAAAATAATATATTTATACGAGTTTTTGTGATCCCTATCCCTTAACCTTAATTAAGAGGTCTTTTACGGATCAGTGGCGCCGCCATCGGTTCTTTATTGTTTTTTTTTATGCGATGATGGCAGACGAGCAGATGGATTGATTGTATGTGTAGTCATTGTTGGAATGAATGTTTGTGACCACTTAATGAGATGATTGTGACGTTAATGGCGTGTGAAAAATAAGCTTGAAAAAGAATAAATCCTTTTATACTTTGACTTTTAACAAAATGTGTGCCAGTCCCTTTTAACATTACGTTTTGGAACGGAAACACATGAGCTTTAGTACGGTAATAACTTAAGAACGCGATTTATAATAAGGAGGAGGATGTCTTGGTCAATATGGTCTTAATTTCATTACAATCCCGCTGGCAGAGCCTCTGATCCGTAAAAGGGAAACTTCAACTACCTACCTATCTAAAAGAAGGTATTTCCGCCATCAAGCGGATGCTTCCAGTTCTACGTACTTGTAGAACGTGACAGCCTTAAAGGTGGCCATACAAGGTTATATATACTCTATGGTTATTATTTCCTAAGAGTGGCAGCCGTCAAATCCCTATCTTCCGCCGAAATTGACATCATAATCTCAAAAAATATGTTGACCCCTTTATTAACTAACGCAAAAGTTTTAGAAATGTAATGACAGCGATTGGCTACCAATATTTTCCTAAAACTGGGGCGTTACTTATATCATGGCTCTATCCGAATATATCTTGCCAATGTGAAGTAACTTATTGAGAATAACTGTCAAAGTCACATTCACTCGATAAAACGCCGGTGATTTACGTTTTATCGACCTACAGATTCGATGAGGGGGGGGGGGGGGGGGGTCATGACCCTAACCCTCTTTTATGGTAAAATAATCTATTGCCCAGAAAAATTGCCTAAATCTTTTGCTATCTATAAATTCTATCAAAGCTATAACGCGTCACTTCGACGTGGCTTGTCTGTAAATCTACCTATCTATAAAACTTACCGTGGAAGAGTCATACTTCGGTATGAATGGGCCGGCTTGACCGGAGTGATACCACGGCCTCACAGAACACCGGCGTGAAGCAGAAGCAGTTTCGCTGCATGAGTGAGGGTACCGGATGCCTAATTCGAGGGAAAGTGGGATTTAAAGATTGGCAGCGCACTTGTGACTGCCACTGGTGTCACGAGTGTCCATGGGCAGCGGCAATCGCTTACCATCCGGTGATCCGTTTGCTCGTCTGCCACCTAGGATCACATAAAAAAAACTCAGCTTAACTTAACCTTGTGCTATAACTATTAGTGGTGCGGTCTGCGTCGGGCTTTTAAATCTTAGGCACCTTATCGTAAGGTCCCTGACGCAGACCGAACAACCAAACCCTGACAACTAGTCAACAGGTTAGTTCGTTCAATTTCAATTGCGGGTCTTCTTGGAACGTCCCTTTTTGGACGCTTCTTCTAACGCCTGGTTCCTTCTTTCTCCGAGCCCGCTTTCTACTAATAAACGACACCCTGTGCTGCCATCGCTTGACTGTCTCAGCCGAGCCGTGTCGTCTCATCTTCTTCCCTGGACCCACCTGGAAGAGGACATGCACCTGACGCGACGCCCTACTGTGCTCAGAGGAGTCTTCGCTCTTAAGGGGTATAATAGTGTGTACTCAATCAGAACCCACTTTTCCTCTTTCTCGTGAGATATAGTTTGTTGGTGAAACAGCCAGTTTTTTTTTCACAACAAACCCCTTAACGTTTCGAACTGACTAATTGGAATAAGCATTTGCGTCAAGCCTGAGACCTGTTTATTATGTTAAGTCGTCATATTGGAGTTATCATAGCACAGCGCGACGATCACCTGATGGTTAGCGATTGCCGCCGCCCATGGACAACTGCGACACCAGCGGAGTCAACCTTTAAACACGCCTTACGCCCGAATTGGGCCTCCGCGGTATCCTCACTACGCAGCGAAACACAGCGCAGTGCTGCTTCACGCCGGTTTTCTTAGCTGTAAAGGACTTTTTTTGTCTAGTAGCCTATTGTGTGATATAGGTCATATCTGTGACCTAGATGTGCCCTTACCTGGATGGGCCGGGAGGCGGCAACCCTTCACAACCCGGAGCAATTCCAGAAATTTTACCTACGTAAATCTGGCGCCGATCGATATAGCGCATCCCCTTCTAACGAACGGAGTTCTCACATTGTTGGGTATTGCATAATAATTATCTAGTACGTAGGTAGTACGGTCTAGTGATTTAAGTATTTACTGGGCCGTGATCTCGTGGTCCTGGGTTCGATTCCCGGGTCGAGCGAAAAGTATGTTTCGATTTTTTCGATTATTACTCGGGTTTGTGATCACCAATCCGCATTAGGCAAGCGTAGTGATTAAGCCTAATCCTATCATTGTAGCATTGGCTTGATTTCTATGATGGAGGTCTTTGCTGTGCAGTGGGACAGTTTATAGGCTGATACAGGTACAGGTACCTACAGTTGTACCACGTTTATAAGTTACATCGGCAAAATTCGTCAACGCAGACGAGCAGTTTAAATCCGATTTGATTACGATTACGAAAGCAGATGAAATACAGACTTTATTGCGTTACTTTAAGATAAAATACAATAAATCCACAGAGGAATGCTATCTCTCTCTTAACCGCACTCGCACCGAACATGGAGCTGACGCATCAACCAATGGTGTTTCAATCTAATTCGAATAGAATATTTGGTACCACCAAATCCTATGGTAGGTAAATACGCAATCGAGCAACACGTAGAAAAGCGCTAGACGGATAGACCGTGGGAGAGTCACGCTTTGGCATGAACGGGCCGGCTCGACCGGAAGTGATTTCACGGCCTCACAGAAAACCGGCGTGAAGCAGCATCTGGCTGTTTCGCTGCGTGAGTGAGGGGTACCGGAGGCCGTATTTGGGGAAAAAGCTGGCAACGCACTTGTGACTCCACTGGTGTCTAAGGGTGGTGTCTATTGCCTATTATTAGGTGAACTGGCTGCACGTATCAAATTAAAAATAAAAGGGGTGATGACAAGATGGGAGACAGCTGCGCCACTGTAAATACCTGGATGCCTTGGGCGCGCGGACGAGCTCGGAATGCTCCTATTCGTTGGAGTGCGGTTGGAACTCCTGCAGCTTTGGATCGCTTCTTCACTGGGCTATCGTTGTTATTCGTAATTCAAAGCTAAGCTTGGACGTATTAATGATTTGAATAGAGCACGTTATGGGCCATTTGCTGAACATAACTATGTAAAGTCAAGATAAGACACAATAGTTAAATAACTGGGTGTAACATTTTTTTAATATTTTTTTCGAAAAATTAATCTTTTATTACGCTACATCCACCACGGCCTTTATAATAATGTTAAAAGCCGTGTAGCAGTAGTCCAGTGCACCAAACTAAATGTAAGTAGTAAGGAATGTAGGTATTGCAACTTTTCAGTAGCGATAGTTCAGTATTTACATACTACAATAATAGAATAAGAAACATTAAAGATCTTTAGTCTTTTTTCTTTGGCTTTGCCGTAGTGGGGTAAAAAAGGCAAACGCTCAGTTTCAAATTAATGTTTTTGACAAAACAAACATGAAAATATGTCATTTTTTTCACCAATGATTCTATTCTTGATAACTATTAGCATAGACTAATTATATAGGTAATAGGTATCGCTGGAAAGACGTCGTCGAGAATGATCTGCGAGAACTTCAGGCCGGTGACTGGCGACAAGTAGTGCAGGATCGACCAAAGTGGCGTTCTCTTGGAGGTCAAGACTACTTTCGGGTCATTGAGCCAGTGTAGTAAGTAAGTAAGTACCTATGTAATTATATAATTGGTCCATGCTATTCGCCAGCAAAATTAGCCAATTATATTCACAGTTTCAGCTGATAATCATAGAAATAGGCACATTAAAAATCCAGAGATACTTGGATTTGAATCTACCAGGCTACAGTTTTTAGGCCACTGAGTTACAACTACGAGTACCAGTGTGACCTCCGATAATAAGAGCCTCAATCTCGTTCAGTCTTGCGCCACTTCCTGCCGCCAATCTTTTATTTTTACGTGATAGGTGGCAGACGGATCGCCTCATGGTAAGCGATTGCCGCCACCTAAAGACATCCGCGACACCAGTGGAGTGCGCTGCCAACCTTTTCACCCCCCTTTCCTCCGGATTGGGCTTCCGGTACCCTCACTCACGCACCGAAACACTTCACGGTTAGGTTCGGTTTTCTTTGAGTCCATGGTATCACTCCGGTCGAGCCGGCGCATTCATGTGAAGCGTGGTTCTTCTATAGTAAAAGATAAACGATAAAAAAATCTTTATTCAATTTAGATCCATACAGCACACATATGAATGTCAATATAAGTACACATACTTATTATCATCTACCGCTGGTCCCGATGTAGATTTCTTCTGAGAAGACACTAGCAAATAACTCAGTAGTTACTCTTTTCAAATATTGATGATGTTACAGAGTTTCAATTGAGAAGAAAAAAAATACAATTGTCAAAGTTAACAGACTACTATGAATAACAACTCACAATACTAATCGATTAAAATGACCAAGAATCCTTATCATTAAAATAGTCCTGGTCACTGCCAAGAGATCGCGCAAATCTTTATCGACCTCATCTTTACAGTGGTAACGGACCTAAACCAAGTCACCAAAATATAGCTTTGTGGTTACCAAATCTGTTGCCAACGCCACCTATCGTTGAAAGCTGTGAATGACTTTCACCAGGGAAAGTCAACTCTGACGCAACTTGTAGCGTCCCTACTTGTTGCTCAGCCGACAACACTCAGTCAGGCAGCTGCCGGCTCATCACCCTCCGTCAATAGACAGGGTTATTGATCTCGTCTGACGGGAGTGTCAGAGGACTCAGACAGAGGTAACGTATGCATACCCAATATACTTATCAAGATAATTGGGATAAGGTGAGTTGCACGGAACAAGGTGAATGAACCTAGTACATGTACAGGCTGTCTCTGAACATTTACATCCTTTTCTAGCAACCATTCTGAACAAGATTTTTTCTACCAATGTTAGAAATTCAGATTATTTTTCGATACAAATGATCAAGTCAGTGAGAGACTTTGTATGTAATGTTGAATTTTTTTATGCGCATTTTCAAAAGACGTAGGACCTATTAATGTTCACAGCTACACCTGTATGTTATAACCTACCTACTTATCTATACCATGGACCAATTAGTCAATGTATTACACAATAGATATATTGATGGTATTCAAAGTCGTAGCTCAGTGGACTAAAGACTGTAGCCTGGTAGATTCAAATCCAAGTATCTCTGGATTTTTTATGTGCCTATTTCTTTGATCACCAGCTGAAACTGCGAATAGAATTGGCTAATTTTGCTGGCGATGGAGCATGGACCAATTATATAATTACTTAGGTACTTACTTACTAACTCCACTAGCTCAGTGACCCGAAACGAGTCTTGGCCTCCGAAACGAGAGAACGCCACTTTGGTCGATCCTGCACTACTTGTCGCCAGTCACCGGCCTGAAGTTCTCGCAGATCATTCTCGACGACGTCTTTCCGATACCTAGGCCGATACCTATTACCTATATAATTAGTCTATGCTAATAGTTATCAAGAATAGAATCATTGGTGAAAGAATGACATATTATCATGTTTGTTTTGTCAAAAACATTGATTTGAAACTGAGCGTTTGCCTTTTTGACCCACTACGGCAAAGTCAAAAGCCAAAGAAAAAAGACTAAAGATTTTAAATTTTTCTTATTCTATTATTGTAGTAATTACTGAACTATCGCTCCTGAAAAGTTACAATACCTACATTCCTTACTACTTACATTTAGTTTGGTGAACTGGACTACTGCTACGCGGTTACATTATTATAAACGCCGTGGTGGATATAGAGTAATAAAAGATTATTTGGAAAAGTAAACTTTTCGAAAAAACAATAAAAAAAATGTTTAAAATAGATCCGGTTTAGTAGCTAAAAATTAAAATCGATTGGCGTCGCTAGTGTGCCCTACCCGTCTCCTTAAGAATTACCATTAGCGTATAGGCAGCGGCAATCGCTTACCATCAGGCGATCCGTCTGCTCGTCTGCCGGAGGATGCTAATGATGCTCTGCAGAAATGCATTTCCGAATGGATTTACTATTAAATCTGTGTACACGGATTAAACAACATTAATAGCGAGTATTGCAATCATTTGAGCATAGCGAGTATTGCAATCATTTGAGCAGGGACGTCTTTACCTATTGTGCAGGAGGTGCGGTGCACCGCGTGCCGGAAGTAAGAGGGCGCCGAGAGCCCCTTGCTACACATAGAGCCTCCACTGTAACGCTCCGCTAGGAGCGGGCGCGAGTTGATCGTTCTCTTCATCTTAGCGTGGGATTCCCAGTTGCGTCCAATGCTGTCGCTTCAAAGCCCGGAGTACGCTTGGACTATGCTATTAGGATTCGGGATGTCTGATAATTACAACGAAGTGACTGCCCATAGATAGTCGAACATGTTGAAAGTATTTCATTATGTTCGCGCATTTTAGAATAGATTTTAAAATAGAATAGATTTTTTTTCACCAAAAATACAATAGATACACTTTACAATGTCGAGAATCTTATTATTATAATTAATCTAGTCTAATTTTGACAAGAGGGCGCCACGTCTTCTTGGGCTACAGCCGCCATAGAGTAATATGTATATCTGAAATAGAGTGCTAACTTCGTGCGTTTTTTCTGCTTCCCAGCGACCGTCGCGCCGCCCTGGTAGACACGAATGACAACAGCCTCTTATGCTCTATACATACGCATAGGTATAGAGCATGCTGCTATCCATAAACTTAGTACATTAGTTAAAAATATATGGAAAAAGATGCCACCTAGTGATCTTGGTGTCACATCAAAGCGTCTGCATTTCTAAACTTAAAAAAAATTAACAATAGATTAGGCGGCTTGGGGTCATTTTTTAGGAAACATGCTTTGCTTGTGTGATGTAAAGGTGCATATCGGAACATTTATTAATTAGTACTTGCACACAAACTAGCAGATACGAAAAGCAGACGCTTTGTTATGACTCTAAGACTACAAGGTGGCGTTAGTTTCCATACACTAACACTTTTGTTCTTAGACGACACCCCATGGGCGCCACGTTTTCTTGGGCTAGAGCCGCCCCTGCTTTTGATTTAATCCGCCAAGAGTCTGCGAGCGCAGACGGATTAAACGCCCGCGCCTGTGAGCCCGTTGAGAGCAACAGATTGAAATTAGTTCTCAGAGATATTGCGATGTTAAAAGCAAATTACATGATCCAAGCGCTTTGACGCATTTTGGATCCGTTTAGGTGATATTTTATCATAATGAGCACTTAGTAAACTGATTTAGATTACTTTTGATGTGATCTATGAAAAGGACGACGTTGGTTCGTTGGATACAGGCCTGTGAGCCTAGGGACTAATGCACTAGGCTCATCAACTAATGAGCCTAGTGCATTAGTTGATGACACTTGCTGGTGTCCCATCGGAATACGAGTGTAAGGGAATAGAGAGTGCACTTGTGTTTCGCACACACTTCAGCACTATAATATGTCCTGCGTACGTGGCTGATAGTTAAGATTGGCCCCCGTAGCAGTAATCGGTTTTAGGATATTATTATTAATTACATGTAGATTATATTTATTGTTATTGATACTGATTAACCTAAACACAAATACACACACTCACATATACATACACACACACACACACACACACATACACACACACACACACACACATACGTGCGCACACACACACACACACACACACACACGCACGCACACACGCACGCACGCACGCACGCACGCACGCACTTTTTTAGTTCCTTACTCTAAGTAGAAGGCTCATGTCGCCTATAACCAGAAGACAATCAAGACGATTCTAACGACACCTCATTTGTTCAAATATGATAACTAGTATGGTTTTTCATCTGTTCCCTCATAACTTTTAGAAGTTATGAGGGAACAGATGAACAACCATACATACATTCATACATACACACTTACATACATATATACAGGTCAAATTCAGAACCCTCCTTTTTGCTTCGCCGTAGTCGGGTAAAAATAGAACGTACTGATATCAATACGTAATCTCTCAAATTAATTACAACACCTTTGTAACCTATGTTTTCACAAATAAAGATACTTTGTATTTGTACCTGATATCGCAATGCTCATGAAAGATCGGTGAGAAATAGCATGAAAACTCGGCCGACCTTTTGTAGGTCTGACAATCGGTCCGTCTGGTAAATACAAAGAAGCGACTGCCGTCTGACCTTCGCTCAGACAGGGGAAGCAGAGCATGAATTATGATTACACGTTTCAAAAACTATCCGATGTTTTCCCTCACCGCCGAGCTAATGGTAGAATTTCGCACATAGATTTGAAAAATCCAGATGTGCGAACTACGACCCCCCTCATGGAAGGCGCGTTCTTATCCACTGAGCTACCATCGATCTGCCCTCGGACCCCGAGCCCCGAGGCGATAGCTTGTTACGAAACCGGGACAAAACGTTTACGTGTTTAAGGTGACGGGTAGGGCAGATAGCTATCTAGTAGGGCACACTAGCGACGCCAATCGATTTTATTTTTTTGCTACTAATTATTTTAAACAATTTCGGGGTTACAATCTCTCTCTCGTGATTGAGGGAGGCCCGTGCCCCAGCAGTGGGGACTTAAATGGGCTGATGATGATGATGATTATAAATCTCTCGGCATACACCTATACTATTTATTTATTACTTATCGTTACAGTCAATTTGGGTAACTTTGAATTACCTTTGAATAAAACTGGTTTAAAGATTTTTTATTTTTTTTCCTTGGAATTCCTACACAATTTAAAACGGTATCTAAAGGTTAACCGTACCGGTAACCGGTACCGGTAATTGTATATTCAAAGTTACAAGGTAATTCAAAGTTACCCAAATTGACTGTAACTGTTTGGTCTGTTTTTGTACTCAAATTATGGATTACCGCCAAAAGTGGCCGCTTCGCTTCGCGTACACAAACGGACCCAACATTTGTACATGGTTATTTAATAATTTTTTAAAAATAGATCCGGTTTAGTAGCTAAAAATTAAAATCGATTGACGTCGCTAGTGAGCCCTACCCGTCACCTTAAGGGACATGAAAACAAAACACTCTTTAAATATAGGTAGTACTTATTTATTGTATATCTTCAACATATATTCGTCGACATTATCAGACGAGTCAGTCGTAATATCCACGGTAAACCTTACTTACTACAGCATAACATATTTACATACATAAAAACTAAACGATAATAAATAACTACTTAGTTAAGATATCAACAAAAATGATAGATGACATATCCGTTTCATTTATAAAAACATATATATTTAAAATCGGCTAATAGGTAGGTACAAAAGTTAATTAAAATCTGTTCTCTACAAAAAAAACCTTTTTGTACAGAATGAGGTTATTTTTATAATATTAATAAGTAAGCATCAATATAATATATATAGTTACCCATTTGTTTACTGTTTCCTGGGACAACCAGCATGTTTAAATTACATTTAGTGTCCCGAAGTTATTGTTACAACCATAGGCGGAGACTTCTTATTAGCACTGTTTTTCTTATTGATATAAGTTTAATGTATTAGTATAGCTGTTAGTCGTCCAAAAAAAAAATCGATTAAGTAGGTTTATTTGTCTAATTAGGGTGACCCCACACGACAGACCGTTAGGGAGGAGTTTCGATTTTAAAAACAGTTGTTTGACATTTGTTTATGTGTGATTTGACAATATTTCAACTAATAAAGTCAAGTTAAAAACCGCTGTTTTAAAAAGTCAGTAAGTAAGTATTTTATTATTTGACTGTCAGTGTATTCAAAGATCTTACGAATAATTTGTAGATTAAAATTTTCACTCCACCATTAGCAGTAATGTTTCAGAACAATGTAACCCGACCGTGGCATGAATGGGTCGGCTCGATCGGGGTGTTACCACGGCCTCACAGAAAACCGGCGTGAAGCAGCACTGTGCTGTGTTTCGCTGAATGAGTGAGGGTACCGGAGGCCTAATCCGAGCGAAAGGGGGGGTTTAGAGGTTGGCAGCGCACTTGTGACTCCAATGTTGTCGCGGGTGTCCATGGGCGGCGGCAATCACTTACCATGTAACGCACAAAACACTAGCCAATAACAGCTTTGTTTAATATTAAGACAAGTTGTATAATATTACAATTATAAAATCACGCGCCGTTACATCGAAACGTTAGTGGGGGCTTAGCGACGTTTATTCACAGGGGCAGAGGGCTCACAGCCGGCCGAGATCCCCTCGAATCCGAGCCAGCCACGATCAGGGTAATTCAGATAAAACCCGCCAAGAACTAGGTAATCCAACTCAATAGTTGAACCGTTTCAAACTGTGGCGTTAAACATTGCGCGCATGTAAAATTATTCTTATTGGATAGAGGTTTTGTGATGAGGGTGCCTGCCCAAGTTCGATAATCGGTGACCGATTTTATGTAGGAGGAAAATAGAACGTATTTCAACAGTCCAACGCACACGTCTCTGGGCGACGATTACATCGCACAATTGGAGTACCTATTAATAATATTCGAGTGGACCGTGGGAGAGCCACTCTCACGGTAAACCGGCGTGAAGTAACACTGTGATGTGGCAAAGGGGGTTTAAAGGTTGGCAGCGCACTTGTAACTGTTGTCACGGTTGCCTATGGGCGGCGGCAATCGCTTGCCATCAGGCGATCCGTCCGCCCGTCTGCCACCTATCACATTAAAAAAAATTGCTATACTGTTACCGGTTCGATTTACCTACTTATAATATCATACCCAAGCCTCATTGTCTTTAAAATTTATAAATAGTATTTTATTTTAGGTATTTTACAAGTTTTTGGAAAACTTACAGGTAGATTTAGGGATACAGTCACAGAAAAAAGAACATTGACCAATTACAAGTTTCCACTGATAATTACTTGGTTGTTTAACAGAAATGCAAGTGGGTAATGTTAAGAAAGAAAAAAAGTTACTAAATTACAAACAAAACTAACAACGTATTTGCCACTCCCAGAAGAAGAAACATTGAAATTGATCAATTCATCTGACATTATAAGGAAAAAAAGAAATTAAATAATATTTGAGAAAAAGTTATCATTAAGTACACGTTTCAATTTCGTAACTGAAGTGTTAAACAAGTCAATATCGACATTTACTTTTGCCAAATTATTAAATAGTTGACATGTTCTAATGGAAAATGCGTTCCGCCTATAATTAGTCTTTGCGTGCGGTAAAAAGAGCAAGCTGGGGTGTCTGAAAGACTTCGAGTTAGTGCGCAGCCCTATAAGTTCAAGAAGCTCTGGACAGTCTATCTTACCGCTTGCTATGCTCAAAAGATATGAAAGGTCAGAAGTATTTCTTCTTTCGTACAGCGGAAGGAAATGAAATTTTCGATAACGTGAGATGTAGTCGGGGAGATAAATCCCAGCACGATATTGTAGATATTTAAGAAATTTCCTCTGAATCCTCTCAAGTCTCTGAACACAGACGTCATAAATGGGGTTCCAGACTTGCGATGCGTACTCCAATTGACTGCGAACGTATGCACAGTATAAGACGGACGGACAGACGGACAGATATGACGAATCTATAAGGGTTCCGTTTTTTGCCATTTAGCTACGGAACCCCAAAAACCACTACGACCTCCCGCTTTAATGTTTTTATACTTGAAAACTCAGAGGACATTCGTAGAACGAAACCAAGAGCACGACAAGCTTTACTAGTGTTGTTATTAATATGAGTATCGAAAATTAGTTTACAATCGAAAGTCCCTTATGGTATCAACTCTCAAAAATGGTTTGTTATGTAGGGTGTACGGAAATTGTATTATGGTCTGTTTACGAGTAAACGAGCAAACATAACACTTGGAAACGTTTAAATCTAGTTTATTTAAGGAACAGTAATTTTGAAACCTTATCAAGTCCTCTTGAAGGTATTGTGCATCACTAATTGACTGTATTTTTAAGATTTTCATGTCGTCTGCATAAAGTAGGACCTTAGTATTCAAGAAACAAGACGAGATGTCATTAATAAATATGTTAAAGAGCAAAGGACCCAACAAGGATCCCTGCGGAACTCCTGAGGGAATAAACATAGGTGATAGACATAGGGACATGATAGACAATAAACATAGGGAACAACTTAGGAGTAACCACTAAGAACGACCGTTTGACATCGATTCTGGACATATGACGTGAACCACCGAAACATATTGCCACTTACACCGACCTGTTTCAGTTTTTTAAGTAAGATCATGTGATCAATGCGGTCGAAACACTTACTGTAGTCGGTGTAAATAATGTCTACTTGATATGTTTTTCGAAGCATACTCCGAGCATAAAATGAGGTTTGATGTAGTGGATCAGCCCCTAACAAAACCTTGTTGCTGTGGCGTTAGATAGTATACAGAATATAAACATTATTATAACACAATGCCATCTTTCATTTTATGTTGACATCCACACAGATAATAATACAATATCTCTTGAATGTTCTACACTTTTTGCCTGTATAATGGCACATAATCATTCATTTTGTTAACACATTTCCATCAGACGATCGAAAGCACGCGCCGACATGTTACAATATCATTGTACTCAGGGATCGATGTCTAGTCACTAGATCCAGCCAAAATAAAGTAAAAATCAAAAAGAAAGTATTAAATGTAGGTATATATAAGGGGTTAAAGTATGAAATTATCGATTTGTATGGAGATTTTTTCAAAAGCTATGTCTTCCAACATACATAACTATTTAGCAAATAACATTTTTTTGATTTTCAAAGTAAATAATAATGATACTGTTTAACTGTTCATATTTAACTGTTCCTAAATGGACAACGTTTAGTACACTTAGAATAGGTTTTCAGAAAAAAAGCGTTGTATATTTAAATAAATAAATATTTCACAACATCACATACATTGATCTGACTCCGAGATAGGTAGCTCAAGCACCTTTGTTACGGATATCAGAATCAACAGTGGGATTATCAGTATATCTATCCGTTATTTAGGGTATCCCCTAAATAACGGATATGAATCAAATCAAAGGTAGGAACAGTCTCTGTGATAGGTGCTCTCAACATCGTGACGACCTTCCAATCTACGAAAAATATCTGAGTATTTGACAAAAGACAATAGGTACGTAAGGTAATTTTACATATTTTGTGCGAGAAAAGAAAGTACACCTTAGGAGTCCAATACTCGGGATTGTCGATGTGAAAAATAATAGCGGATGGCGCATGAAAGACATACAAAAGAAAGTACGTTTTGGTCATATATAAGTATCGTATAATGACCAAATACCACGTTCCGAGGCTCTTGACATTGTGGTAAAATTGATTTTCACGAATGCTCAGATATTTTTGGCAGGTTTGAATGCAAATATCATTGTTTCATCAAGTAACAATTGACGAGCTACAAACTATGTTACATCACCTGCGATGTTGCACGTTTGCTACAAGATTAACTGTTCGGCGTGGTCAGACAACGTTGCTAAGCAAAGTTCTACAAATCTACTGAGATTTAGGGCCGATTTTTTGATTAGTAGTACACTTTTGGTTGAATATTCCCTAAGCAAAAGGCTTACGCAAAATGTAAATTACTAAACTACTTTTGTAATTAGATTAATTCTAATTCAATGTATTTCGTGATTGTTTTAATCAGATTATTGTAATCCTCTTTCAACTTCCTCAATTACAATAAGACCTCTCAAAAGGGTCGGGCTCTGAAAAATAATCTCGACTTGTCGACCTTCATACAAACGAGGCGAGCTTGAGGGCTTGTTGTTGCCAACGGATTCACGACCGAATCTTTAAAATTATCCGTTCCTTTTACACGTGCGTCATGAATATTCTCTTACATTGAATGCTAAGATCATTTTGATGCTTTTGTGTAGTGAAGAGACAACTCTTCAAGGAAGGTAGGAACAATCCTACCTTCTATTCTGCCTATTTTGCTCATGTGATACAGCATTCACTTAGTGCTCAATAGAAACTTACGAATCTAAACATCTGACTGACCGGATGGCGCAATTGGTAGTGACCCTGCCTCTTACGCCAAAGGTCGTGGGTTCGATCCCCACCCTGGACAAACATTCGTGCGATGAACACTTGTGTTTGTTCGGTGTCTGGGTGTAATATATGTATTTAAGTATATATTTGTGTTCCTCTGTTGTCTGATATCTGTAACACAAGTGCTTAAGCTACTTAGTACGGAATCAGGTCAACGTATGAGATGTTGTGAGAATTATTATAAACAGGTATTGATTACTCAAGACTGATTAAATGAAACTCCGACAACTTGCAGTTATATAAAACTTAGTTGGAAATTCGAGATTCATCTTCAACTGAACTGATTTATTTGAAATTCGCAATAAGTTAGGCTTCGGGGAATTCACATCGACCCGTTATTGAAAATTTAATTATTAGTTAGTTTCATTAGCATTTTGTTCCTCTGTTAAGAAGCCTTTAGTGCGCATCGATGTTATGCTTTATTTTAGCACAACTAAATCAGAATATTAAAGTGTTTGCCTGTTTCTTACGTCTGTGGAATCCCTGCTGAGTGGATTTGGTTTCCAAGTTCTTGGTCAGTTGTAATTGTAAGAAATTTTACTATGATGATTTATATTGGCCTGGATCTAGTGGAATGATCTTCTACTTCGAACAATATCGGCTTTAAAAATACTTTGTACCATACTTAGAATGAGCGGGTAAGATGGTGAGCGATACATATATTTCTTTTGAGATATGGCGACTTTCTTTAGGCTTTAGGAAGTACCTTTATATATTTGGTGCATTATTTTGTCAATACTGAAGGCAGGAACAGTTACTCGTTAGGTTACAAGAGATTATATTTCTTGATGATTCTGACCTTAATCGAGTAAGAAATTAAGTTAAGAATCGGATAAAGATATTTGATAGATAAATGATTGTAGTTATCTAAAATGAATGAAAGAGTGTGTGTACAATTCTTTTAATTACCTATCTACACATAAAATCAAAAAGATGGCAGGAATCCATTGGATGCGGGAGGCACAGGACCGATCTGTGTGGAGAACATTGGGGGAGGCCTATGTCCAGCAGTGGACGTCTATTGGCTGAAATGATGATGATGATGAACATAAAATATGCTCAAATGACAAAAGTGACCTATCTATTGAAAAATGTGGGCAACTTATTTTTTTTTTAAGTTTTCATATGGAATCATTAATAAAGTAGGTAACAAGTAAAAGTTATTTTACGAAATCGCCATACCTCTAACAACGTCGTATCTTTAACATTAAAATAAATTTCATTAAATACATTTTTACAACTTATTAACTAATTATAATAATGTATAAAGGTATTTTCACAGTTCGATAAAATATTCTTGGGTATCTCTTCAAATCGAGTAAGAAAAAGGTGATTGCTATCTAGTAAGGCACCTACCTAGCACCTGTTACTTGTAAGTACTGCATACAAGCCTATACAAGTAAGGAAGTTTTGGCTTTGACTTCTACGTTTTTTTATCTTAATTAACAATCAATAGATGCAGATTCAGTATCGAATTGGAACCTTCATATCTTGGTAGATAGGTATTCATTTTTAAAGGTTTAAAACTTTATTGCTCTCGACCAGATTTTCCGGCTCACTGTTACAATTTGTCGTCCCGCTAAATGCTGTATAAGTGTTCTTATTATATCAGCTAGTTATTCAAAGTGTTGTTTTTCACTATATAGTATTACAGTAAAACATCCAAAGAGTGCACGCAACACTTGGCTTGAAAATATGTTTGTCCCACGTTGGGCGCCAAATCATTCCTTAGCTTAAACTCATGAAGTAGCTAACTAGGCGTATACTATACTAGTAGCGAGACTTTTTGAATTGATATAAGTCTTCCTGCCACACTCAGAGTCGTTGATAAACTTAGTTGGCTACTTAAGAAAAAATATTGACACTTATTTGGATATGCATAAAGACTACCGATACTAAAGTTAATGAACATTAGCTTAAATGACGTCTCTGAGTGCGGCCGTCAATATCATTTCTTAAGTAATCATTAAAGGGAATTTGACCTCTCTAAGTGCGTCAGTAAGTACTTAAGATACTAAGTTACTTCTTGAGTTTAAGCTTTCTATCGATCTACTAATCTCTGGACACCAAATACACATAAATAGTCATTTATTATGTGCACTGGGTTTGTAACACAGTATTCACGCTGACCTACTGATATACATCCGGCTTAACCAGGGACAAACTTCAAAATCTCCACGCCAAGTTGGATCTTATTCCTGTGCAATATGGACTGTATATTTTCCCACAATCTGTGCCCGTCGACAGTAGATATTCACGGGAGAAATCGCACCCTATCCCTGTGCCGTGCCGTTCAGGTGATTTTCCAAAAATGTTTGCCTATGAAGTTCCGTGCAAGCTTAATATTGCTCATGATAGCAGCTTAGAAGCTTGAAAATCTGTGCGAGAACTTAAGGCTGTGTTTCCACTGGGGATTAGCGAGGATGTTTTCAAAATACGGTGAAACGTTTCGAGAACAGGTATTCTAGTCTAGCTAGTGCCCTTTGCTTGGTTCGTCTTGGCGGGGTTGACACATGTGTTTAAACCTTCATTCATTCAATTCATCTCCTTGACACAATGTGTTTTCCCCTGCAATAATTGACAGAGAGCAGAGAAAACCTTCTTAGGTACTTTATTTATTGTACGACTCAATCCCAACATTTTATTGTATGACGTGTATTTTGATGATTCCTTTGTATGACCGATCTACTTTTGACAACTCTATGTAAATCACATAATTAAAATCAGTGCAATGGTATTTTCTAAAACTTGTTTATTAAAATTATATTTAATGGATGACCCTTTATCCCTTTGAGATTGATTTGGGCGAAATGGACGCAACCTGTAAACATCGACTACCTGTTTGAAGCATCTCTATAGTATTTATAGAGCGGAGAGTGAAACCCAATATTTTACTGCATACTAATTGAAATTGCCTTTTTCTTTTTGTAATCGAACGAGGGTAATATTAGGGTCGAAAATTGATAGGTACTTATCAAAAAAAGTAAGCTAAGGGAATGGCAATCCACCCGGGTTTCTACGGATTCGTCCGAGTGTACGAGCATCCGGCGGGCTTTTATTTGTAGTCCGGGTTTTGATTCCAATTAGGTACGTGACGCTAGACTTCACATAAATCTCGCTTCGCAGACCTAACAATGAAAACCTTATTTTTGTGGTGTTGGTTGATGACAACCATACTTACAACTTATAAATCTGAATTTATAAGTTGTAAGTATGCTGTAATTTAGCTTGGCTTAAATTATTTGCTTCTGTGCGAATTGTTATTATGACAGCATTTATTAACATCACGTACGGAGACACAGAATAGACGAGGTAGAGGCGAGATGGAGACCATTTCTTCGTCATAATTATCCATTGCTGGACAGGTCTCTCCTAATGTTTGCCGATCAATCTTCGGCTACTCACATCCAAAATTATTTGATTTTGACAACCTGTATTAAATTAAGTTCTTAATTTTGTACTTATTAGAACGTAATTAATCTATTTTGAATTTTTTTCCAAGTCGATTGAAAAGACACCCTTGTGTACGTACATCGCAAAGTATAAAAATTAGAACATTCAGAAAGAAGGTTAGCGGGAACAATGATAACATCAATCTAGTCTTAAGTAACATATAGTAATAATATTACACAGTAATCTATGTACAATATTGTTCTAGTCCAGGAGCCGCAGTTAATTGCATCATGATAAAATAGAGATGAACTACATAGGTAAGGTGTATAAAATCAAGTTAAACAACACTTAAGGGCCTTATTGATGATCGTTAAACCTTTGCTAACTAAAACGGTGTTGTAGCAGTTTTCATTTTTTCTTAATAATATGTATGAGTTTTTTATTGTCCGAACATAAAAACAGCTATAAAACACCTTGTTAGCTAAAATAATATAAATACAACAAATGCGGGCTCACTATTTTAAAGAATCTCTCCAAAAATGAGATAACAGAAAATAATTTTCCTCTTTAAATTATAATGATAATTTTATTTGTCAAATAAATGTGTTACGTCAACTTCAAGAGACCAGACAATTTTTTATAAGTTAAACCAGACTTTTAACTTATAAAGATTACACTTTTCTATAGACCATATTTGAAAATTAACTGCGGCCTCCTGTACTAATATTTTATAGTCGCTTACTATCTAACTATATTTATATGAAAATCCGAATGAACCTATTATAAAATGACGTCATAAAATACCATCAAAGAGAAGATCAAGGTAATCATAGTCTAAAGCGATTAAAGAGTTTAATAAATAAATAAGTTTACACTTTTATGATACTACCGAATATCAGAATAAAAATATGTAAAAAGTCTCTTATAAAATGGTTTTAAACAGAGCATTCTAAATGAAACCGCCACTTTATTCCCCTGGCTTTCTGTCCGCGGAGCGTAGCTTCATAACGCGTCCTGCCCGCGCCGGCCACGAAAACGCGCTGCACTTATTTTCAATCAAGCCCATCTTGGTACAGGCCGAACAAGGTCAGAAGGCACTTCAGTGAAACTGACATGGGGGCGCTGTACAGTATTTTTTCTATGGGAAATGTCAAAAGCACTGACACTCTTGTAAAAGAAACAGCGTTAGTTCCGACTATTGCCACGTGCCAAATAACCGTGATCGGACTGTAATAATGATTTCTTGTAATTTTTTTTTATCTATGGCTGTGTGCATGTGTAGAGTAATACTTAAATTAACATGCGTCGGTATAACTTTAATAACGCGTTTTTCCACACACTGGCTCTGTACGCTAAGGCGTCTTCGTAAATGGTGCGAACTATTACGCAACGTATGGTCAAGCAGACGTAGTATATAATATGCCTGCTTGTCGTTAAACAGGTATAACTTGTATCTGCAAAAATTGAAAATTTTAAAAACCCCCGACGGCGGCTATCTTGGAATTGTAACTGTCACAATAAATATATTCTACTACTTAAATCCTTTTATATAATACCTATATTGTGGGAGTTGTGTTAAAACATACAATCTATCTTTATGACGGCGGCCATCTTGGATCGATTTTTATCCAACATAGCTAAGAACACTCCCCCTTATTCATCTTTCAAACAAAAAAAAACAAAATCAAAATCGATTCATTTGTTCGGGAGCTACGATGCCATAGACACACTTGACAGGAATAAAGTTTGCTAACTTCAAATTATCTGTTTTACCCTGTTACTTTTTTTGTTTTGTTGTTTGGTTTCGATGTTTTATATAAAACTTTTGTTACTGTGTGTCGCAATTACGTAATTAGATTTAAGTGCCTGTGTAATTGAATAAATAAATAAAAAAAAAAAAAACTCTCTCGATCACTCTCTGTAATAATTTATTTTTGCAGATACACAGTTATACGTAGCAGGTATCGTCTAGAAGTATAACGATGTATAATGATAAATACCGCGTTTATGCAACTACGCTCCTTGTAGTAACGCTTAAGTTATTGATTTTAAATTATAAACGAATAAATTGACACTATTCTACAAAATAAATTATAACTGGAAACATGATAGTTATTTGGTTTATTCAGCATGACAAACTCTTTACAATAGTATATCAGTTGAGAAAAAAATATTGATACTTATTTCATTTAGAACTGGTATTTACTTACGTTTCTTGTTGTTTATTAATCTGTGAATCCGTTTCTGTTTTGTGCAAGCCAAATATACCATATATTCAATAATATAATTGTGATTCGATCGTTGTAAGTAGGCAAGTTGCCTCATGTGACTATTGATTAAAATAACTTTTAATTCAAATATTATTCCGTACAATGGTCCCAAATTAATAAACTTCAATAAATATAAGTAAGAGATTGCTATAAAAATTCAACTTAAACCCGTTATATTTTTACGTCACCATTATTGTAAATAACAAAATATCAAACGCCTGTTTCAGGTTATTCATGGTCTTAAAAAGGTTGTATAAATAGGTTAGAACAGATATGACAGTCACACGTATTGCTTACAATAACAGTGACGTCACGGCACAAATAATTAAAAGACCATCATGGCGGACGGATTTTATGGCTGTATAGCGAAAATATAATTTAAAATATAATATTAGGAAAGGTGCTTCAAGAAAATTTCATATTTTTTTATGGCGTAATATAATCGTAATGAACCGTTCAATCAAATAATAAAAATAGTGGCAACTAGCCTATTGAAATAATTTCAAATGCAAACTCTTTGTTTGAGCCATTGAGAGATTCGTCAGTCTACCGTTTTGTGAAGTCCTATACCAACCATTCTGAAAAACATTTGCTACCCGTATATGACTTTTGGGAATTCGCACTGAAAAAAAATCAACTTTTCATACACGTGACTTGTTAATTTTGTGTTGTTTCTGGAGGCGAAAAAATAACTCGTAGAACAAGCGTTGTTTAGAATGGTAGGTAGGTCAAACTGTTTGCTGTTTACATCCTAAATGGAATTGACGATGTGGCAACACAGTGCGACAAGATACTCTATTTGAAGAGACGTATAAGAATTAATGCTGTTATTAGTGTTTGACAGTGTAGACATTTCTATGGAGCAGTACGACGCATCCCAATAAAATGATCATGCATTCGCACTATATGGTGTATATACTTCGTATATACTTGTCGCATTGCATTGAGGAGCCACGGAACTGGTTTTGATGTCAGATGACTTGACAGTCAGTTGCGTGGAAACCCACACTCCGTCAAATCAGCACAGATGGCTACTAGAGAGGCTAAGTTACTCAGTCTAGTTGTCACCTTTATTAAATAGTCACAAAAGGTTGGCTACAGCCCTATATCTCTCATTGACCTATACGCTAGGCAGTATATCGTCTCTCCCACACACGTCCGTATAGTTTTCCTCTACCTCACACCAAGATCGCGTGGAACAAGGTAGGTTGTGTGTTCTGTGTCGTTTTGTGTGATTGTAGAGTTTACTGGAGTCTGAATTATTGGTAGTGTCTATGAAAGAAGTAATGTTTTCTAGTGTCTCTGAACCATTTTGGTAGTCTATTATGAAATAAGTTTATAGATATCGCACACGTGTTCGGTCAATTCGTGGTCCACTAAAATTACCTCACTATCAATGCTCTGAACTTAGCGGGTAGAACTGGTGGCTTACAATGAACGATACGTCCGAATCCGAGTTTCCCTCCCTTTCACATGCGCTGTATGTCTCCTTCGTTACAGAACAGGTTCATTGTAAGCCACCTTATTTACCAAGACAACTTCTTAATCAGTCAGCGCCTTAATACCTAGGCTTATGGTTGTGATGGGGACGATGTGGGGCATGCCACTCCGGGTGCCTCGGCTCGCGGTGGTGGTGGTGGTGATGGCGCCTTTTGTCTCTGGGGGGGGCTGGGTACACGTCGGAGACGACCAGCTCGGAGCCGTCCTTCGGGGCCTCCCTGTCGTGTCTCCGGTGGGCGTGCTTGGCACCAGCAGCCTCGTGGAGCTCCTCCCAGGCCTGGCGGTAGTACCGGTTCAGCCCGCTCCTGGACTCCGACGAGGAGGAGTCCAGGGAGGCCACGGTGTTGCAGTCTGGCGACACGTGGTGCCGGTAGCGCTTGCCGTCGTGGTGCTTCCTGCTGGAGGGATGAGAGGTGAAAAGGGTTGAAGGTAGAGCTGGATTTGTAAGCAGTGGCTTTGAGCGGCATTGGGGCGTTGGAGATCTTGCTTGACTAGTAGTGGTTGAGGAACAAATAAATAGCCATGTTTCATTAGAAACTGTTTTAGTACAGTTATGGTTGGAAGATTTGGAGCGAAAGATATTGTTAGGATATTATTGTCATCAGTCAGCCAACGTTGCTCAAAACCGTCGTTATTATAAGTTTTTATTATGATTTTTAGCAGATATTCAGTGCGTGATTATTTTCAAGTGATTATAATAAATAAAATGTAGGTATATACGGTCGAAAGTGATCGTGATGTAAATTAAAAGTATAAGGTAATTCTACTTAAAAGTGTGTGCAAATATACGTTTTTGTGCGTTATAAATAATTGATCGTTTGGTTGTATTTACATTTTTGTGTTGTTTTGTGATCGTTCGCTTTAACCTGGCGTGTGCTTGGCTCTTTAAGTCATCCATTTTGTGAGAGTGACGTGGTGATTCAAGATGGCAGCCGTGAAACAAAATGGCGTGGTCGGCTTGTGCTGTTCTTGTTTGGTGCGTGTGCGACGCGGAATGACAAAGTGGCTGTATTTGACTATACAATAAAACCCCCACCCACAGATACACAGCTGGTATTAGTTATTTTATAATGATCTTTACACTTCTAAATATATTAATATGAGTTAAATACTTAGGTATAAATGAAATATAAACATTTTTTAAATATATTTAGTTAATTCATTATTAAAATGCTTTAGATTATATTTAATTATTACAATTGAAATTATGATAATTTCATATTTATCATCATTATGACTGAGCAAAGATTAGCTTTTCAATAATATATCATGATGATCCATCACAGGACTTCCATCAAAGACTTTTTTAAAAAAGTCTAGGATCTATCATGTAGCATGGTGGGAAATATCTTAAACCGAGGAATGCGTAGATCCTATGATTATGGTATGAGACTTCGGAAAAACCAAAATGTAGGTATGATCTTTGGATCGATCCTAGACAATAGTATCGTTCGATCAAATTAGCAATCTCAAAATATGGCAACCATGTTGTCCCCGGACACATCTAACCTAACCATCATTCGGTTCTTCTACCTAAAGTATTTGCACCAAATCCTGAATCATGGTCTAAGCGTATCCGGGTTTCGATCCCGGCTAGCCGCCCGGGAATAACTCGCTGATGATACCTAACTCAAAGTCACCTAACAGCCACAATGTCACTCGCTTGTACCTCAAAATATAAACGCACGCTATAACGGGTTGGAGAAGTGGCCCGCCCGGTGCGTGTGGCGGTGCGCGCGAACGAACTCGCGCCTGCCCACTTGCTGGTCCGGAAACGGAAGCGCCAGCAGAGTGTACCAGCGCGAGGGGAGCTCCCGCGTCGCTGGGGGGCGCTTGCGGCACCCGCTGAGCCATCAGAACGGGTTAAGGAATGCTTCAATACTTCCGCAAATAACGACCGCACGACGTACTTGGAGCAGATACCACTCCAATCTAGGCTGTCGCGGTGCGGCAGCTGCCTCCCGCCTATAGCCGTGTCGTCTTCATCGGCTAGCCAAGCATAGAATTACCTAAAAGACTGTACGCAGCGAGCCGGGTCTCAGCCGCCGAGTCGCGACTGCAAAGATTGGAACGCTACCTTTAGAACTCATAGAAAAATTTCTATTCGCGCCCGCAGCATTTACGCAAAACTTGGAGGATCATAGATCGTAGAACACTTGAGTCAAGATGTAGAGAGCACACGATGTGATTAGGACCTCGGTGGGAGCTCTTGTTTGCGGCTCCTGCTCATAGGCGAGCAACTTGTGGAACCGTATGGATTGCGGTCAATTAACTCCGATGAAATACAGACCGCATATTAATGCGAATGCATACAAGTGCCGCAAAACGGCCTTGTCATTAAACTAGGACACCAGCGGTCCAGAAACAGCTGCAAGCGCCAGTAGAAACGACTAAGTATATGAATTCTGTGACTTAAGTGTTGTGGTCTGCATCCGCAAATCGCGTGCAGTGCGGCCGGTGGTTGCGGTTTTGCAGTTCAAGGGAACTTAGCTTTGACATTTGACGTCGAATGGGAGCGTAACCATTGTAGAAGTGTATTTTTAGTATTTTAGTAGAGTTTTCTACAAACTAAACTGTATTTTTTAGGGTTTGAAGAAAAAAGTGTAAATATTTTAGTGTTTTTTTAATATAGAAATTATATCGAATAAGTAAAATACTAGTAGAAATACTCTTAATAGATATATAAAAAAAAGAACAGTGTTCTGTGTTATGCTTAAGAGTGTTTGTATCTTGATATAAAATGATTGAAAGTGAAGTCCTTAGACTATTATTAACATTATAAATTAATTGCTTGAAACTATAAACTATAATTTAAGTGTGAATATAAAATATAACATGCTACTGTATGCAATAGTGGTTCATCATCATCAGCCCATTTAAGTCCCCACTGCTGGGGCATGGGCGTCCCTCAATCACATGAGGGGTAATTGCCATACTCACCACGCTTGGCAGACGGGTTGGCGAGGGTTTAGAAATAAATGCAGAGTTTTCCTTCTCTGGGTGCTGATGATCATGCCAGCAGCTTTACCTTAGTCGCCTTTTACGACACCTCGGTAAGAGTGAGGGTGGCCTATTCTACTCTGGGACCACACGGCAATAGTGGTTAGTATCGTGTAAGTAGGTAGGTACTAAAGTATTATAATGATAACAGAACATGAAGACTTATGATGATTATATAGTAATACAACTACGAATATAACTAAGTAGGTAACAAGGTATTGTACCTAATTGATATAGCTAACGAAAGATGCAAGGTTAATATATGTTTAGTTAAGAAAATAACTAGATGAATAAAATTAAGTTTGTGAAAAGGAGGAAAGAACGAAGAGGCATTTATATTTTAAGGTACTTTAATACCAAATGAAACTAAATTAATAATGATTAACAGTCGATAAACCAAGTAGAGTTTAGTAAACATTAGCCGGCAACGCGTTGCATGGCCATAATGATCAGAATCCATTAGGATTACCACATATTGGGTTTACAAATCTGTCAAATATTTAAGTGAGATTCAATTACAATGTGATCAAATAGCATTTGAGAAAAAAATGCAGACTGTTAACCCAACGCATGGTTGTCTGTACCTTAAGGATGATGGCACACAGGCGTTCCGCCTGCGCCGCGTCATCGCAACGCAGTCACCAATAACATCGCACACGAGCACTGCTTCATCACCTTCGATATGCTAGAAGTTCTAGCCTAGAACCTAGCATCGCATCTCTGCTTTTCTATCTTTCTACTGCTCTTGCCTACCTCTTTCTTGTGCGTTACGTTCATCCACCATTCTACGTCATCACATGTGCGGCATGGCGTTCATATTTATATATGTAATGACGAAGTGACTTGCACTAGCACTAAGCACAGACAACCGTGTCTAAAGTGGCACCTCTCTAAAGGTCCCAGGTCCAGCTGACCTTATACCAGGATGACGATAGCAGTCACCCGCTTAGGGAGTCAAGGGTCTTCCAGCCATTGCTCTGATGATATTCAGCTTACATCTGGACTATGATGACTTAGGTAGTGATGGTGGCGAAGAGGAAATCCAGCACCCAGTGAGAACGACCACGGCTCTGAAGTGTAGTCACTCGCCCAGGATCATCTAGCGATCGGCTTCTACCCAGTGCTCTGATGATTATCAGCTTACTTTCGGGCCACTGTCGCTAAGGTAGTGATGATGGTGTAGAGGAAATCCAGCGCCCTGTGCAACTACGGCTCTGAAATGTAGTCACTCGGGTCATAACTCCGAAGCAGGATGACTAAGGAAGTGAGAGTGGAATAGAATAAATCTAGCGCCCACTGCGACCATGGCGCCAATGATCTTCCGGCGGTCGCCTTCTACCCATTGCTCTGATGGTGATCATCTTACCTCTGGACCAGGATGACGATGGAAGTGATGAAGGCCACGAGGAACGGCCCCCGAAGGCGCCCAGTGCGACCACGACGCCGATGTTGAGGAGCGCATCCAGCGTCTTCCGGCGGTTGAATGCTCTGATATTGACCAGCTTACCTCTGGACCAGGCTGACGATGGTAGTGATGATGGCCATGAGGAACGCCAGTTCTCCGAAGGCACCCAGCGCGACCACGGCGCCGACGAACAGGCGCGCACCCAGCGTCACCCGGCTGTTGACTGCTCTGACGTTGACCAGCTTACCTCTGGACCCGGATGACGATGGTAGTGATGATGGCCATGAAAAACGCCAGCCGAAGATACCCAGCGCAACCACGGAGCCGATGTTCAGGACCAGCGTCACCCGGCTGTTGACTGCTCTGACGTTGACCAGCTTACCTCTGGACCCGGATGACGATGGTAGTAATGATGGCCATGAAAAACGCCAGCCGAAGACACCCAGCGCAACCACGGAGCCGATGTTCAGGACCAGCGTCACCCGACTGTTGACTGCTCGGACGTTGACCAGCTTACCTCCGGACCAGGATGACGATGGTAGTGATGATGGCCACAAGGAACACCAGCGCCCCGAAAGCGCCCAGCGCGACCACGGCGCCGATGTTCAGGCGCGCGCCCAGCGTCTCCCGGCGCTCGCCGTCCACGGACAGTGGCACGTTCACACGTGGTGTCTGTTCAGCTCTGATGTTGTTACCGCTGCCGAGGATCTGGAGGAAAAATTTATCTTCTATACTACGTGTAAGGAGTAAAATTATATCATCATCAATCATGTTGCAGTCCACAGCTGAATATAGGCCTCTTCTAATGTTCGCCACTCCGATCGATCTTTGGCTACTCGCATCCAGCTCCAACCAGCTATCTTGCGTAATTATCATCCATCCCATCCCATCATCTCGATGGATGGCGGTCTAATACTGTGCGTTTTTCGCGGAACGTCCTACCACGTACCTCAGTTTTGTGCACAGGGTTGCCTGCGGGAGTATTTCCCGACGGCTGCGACTTAGGCACCTTCGAGAGAAGAGCGTACTCCTTATTAAAACGATCTCTCTGATTTCGGATGTTCATGAGCGGCGATTATTACTTTCCATCAGGTGACTCGCTTGCTCGTTTGTCGCCTCTAGCATAAAAAAAATCAACACTCCATTTGACCCTACACTACGTTTACCTGGTCTCTACTCTGTTGTCAGTTCTGCGGCTATTATGGCCAGCCCACTGCCACTTCAACTTGCTAATCCGCTAAGCTATGTGTATTGAGAGTGTATTGGAACTTCGGAGGTCACGTCTTATCAGCTTGGAGATGGACTTATTCAGAGCCCGTTGTTCTGCCGAAGTGACTGATGGATCGTTCCGCCTCTTGTCCATTAGGTCCAGAGTCTCTTTCGAAAGTTTAGACCGCTTGCCCATACGTCGCAACTCACAAAATTTTGCACCCTCGTCCTGAAGGATTTCCACCACTTGGTCGAGTTCTTCGTCGATATCCACGTCAATTGTGGTTGAGCTATGGAAAGGGCTATGCTCGGAGTATCTCTGAAGGACCGCATCAGAAATGATGTAATCCGACAGAGAACCAGAGTCACCGACATAGCCCACCGAATTAGCAAACTGAAGTGGCAGTGGGTTGGTCATATTAGCCGCAGAACTGACAGCCGTTGGAGCCGTAAAGTCCTTGAGTGGAGACCGCGACTCGGTAAGCGTAGTGTAGGACGCCCTGCGACAAGATGGGATGATGACATTCCAAGGCTGGCTGGTGTGGGCTGGATGAGAGTGGCCGAAAATCGGGAGCAGTGGCGTGCATTAGGGGAGACCTATGTCCAGCAGTGGACGAGTGTGGGTTGCTGATGATGATGATGATGATAGCATGAAAGCTGCATTCGTATCGTAGGTATTCTGATTGAAAACACATATTTTCGCCATGTCAGAAACTAGGGGAACCAACTGCAAACAAAGTAGCCAGCTAGCCGGCAGCGATTGTAACCAAATAGGACGGAATCTGCATATTTATTGGCACGTGCGCCATATGAAACCACAATCAAGAGTGCAACTCATTCGCCGCTTCCGAGTGCTCCGAGGGCCAAACCCATAGCCATATTACGCCTCAGGAGCCCAATTCTCGTGCTTGTGATATTTATTTTCAGTCGACATATATCACTAAACACAGTTTTTTTGTATGGTTTTCAGGTGATATCCGCCATGTTTTCAAAATATCACGAGCACGAGAATTGGGCTCCAGGGCTGCCAACGTAACTATAGAAAACGAGCACTCAGTTCTTTTCTCCCCCCCCACCCCTCTTGCCAGCAAAAGTAATCAAATATCTTACATTCTTCGATTTTTTTGTCACAGCTCGGCAACCCTACTAACAGTATGCATTTATTTGTAGGCAATTCCCCGGGTTGCCATTTTTGTTAAAAACAAAATAATTATGAATGACGTAATAATCATCAACTCCCCTACCCCCATCTCATCAAAAATAAGCAAAGCAAAGACCCCCCGCCTCCCCATAGTGCTTACATAATACTTGAATGCCCCTTAACGCTAGTTTTCTATGAAGCCGTATCACTCCGGTCAAGCCGGCCGATAAATGCCCTAGCATAGCACCCCGTGGTTGTCAGCCCTAGCTGTATGTAACATTGCAACTATTTTAATATGCAACTGTCGTTATAATCCCATTGTCGTTGTTTGTCCCTCCGCCAGGGGCCGTGACCAACGTACCAATCGCCAGGAGCTGTCAAACTCGTGTTTATCTTGATATATATTCACAGACTTTCCAATATGAAAACGAAATTGTGTATTGCTTTTCCTATGTTATTCATACACAAATCAAAGGTCAATTCGATCATCTATTCAATTACGAGTAGTACACGAATACAGCACAGTTTACATAACATATCACAACATGTAACGAACCTGTTGTATTGAATTTGAATTCCCTTTAACAGTTTACACGACCAAAACGTAATCAGATTGGAATTTAGGCTTTCCTGTTAGTACCGACACGATATCTTCAGATTAGCGGCCATCTTTGATTATAATCAAAGGGTATAATTATAAAGCTAGAGATAAATGAGTCATAAGTACACATTTTTTTTGCACGACCTGGGTGGTCATCATCAGCCCATTTAAGTCCCCACTGCTGGGGCACGGGCCTCCCTCAATCACATGAGGGGTAATTGCCATACTCACTACGCTTAGCAGACGGGTTGGCGAGGGTTTTGATATAAATGCAGAGTTTTCCTTCTCTTTGGTGCTGATGATCATGCCAGCAGCTTTACCTTAGTCGTCTTTTACGACCCCTCGGTAAGAGTGAGGGTGGCCTATTCTACTCTGCCGGGGACCACACGGCCACGACCTGGGTGGTATTTGGCTCTAAATTTCTTAATAAGACTTTATTCACATACTTAAGTACCACTAACGTTTAAAATAAATCAATTTGGTGAGTTGTTTTAAATTATAGTTATGTAGGCCACAGATGACACAAAAGAAGTTAAAAAAAATTATTTGACCCAAATCATTCATGTTTATTATAATATCCTCCAACCATAGCAATTGTGGAGATTATTGTAACAGTGTGACATAATTGTTTATTCAGTTAATAATGTTACAGGGTGAAATAAAAACTATTGTGACGTTCTCAGATTGCGAAAGTTATAGTTAACTGTGTTGCAGTGAGAGCGCCCACCTCATTTCTTAACATCAACATTTATGCTTAACTAAAACAGTGTATTAAACTACTGCTAGATATGAATGCCAATCTAGATTCATCATCATCATCATCAGCCCATTTAAGCCCCCACTGCTGGGGCACGGGACTCCCTCAATCACATGAGGGGTAATTGCCATTCTCACCACGCTTGGCAGACGGGTTGGCGAGGGTTTTGATATAAATGCAGAGTTTTCCTTCTCTGGGTGCTGATGATCATGCCAGCAGCTTTACCTTAGTCGCCTTTTACGACACCTCGGTAAGAGTGAGGGTGGTGGAATCTAGATTATTAGTGTGAGTTTGCATATGCATGTGCAGAGAGTGTGTGTGTGTGTGATTCAAGCTTTAATTTTTATACAGGGTCCGATTTACCCGGTACAAATACAATCTTTCTGAAAACCTATTGTATCACATCACAGCATGACTGACGGTAAATACTTGCATACAGATTATGTTACCTATCTATATATCTGCGCTTATTTAGATGTATTGATGGAGAGTGGTCACGTTTCCCATACAAATCCAGAGACTGCAACAATGTCGGAAAAAATGTAAACTAAAGGCAGCAGTCTTGGCCCACTAGCGCCACTATACAGGGTGTATCTGTGAACGTTTACATCCCTTTTACCACGTGTTCTATCAACCATTCTGAACAACATTTGTTCTATAATTTTGGAAACTCGCATAAAAAAAATGTTAACTTCTCATACAAAGTCGGTCACGTGACTTGGTAATTTTGTACGGGAAGTCGAAAAATTTTTCGACTAATTTCGAAAAGTCGTAGAACAAATGTTGTTGGTAGAACACGTGGTTAAAAGGATGTAAATGTCCACAGATTCACCCTGTATTTGTGGCGATGCCAATGGTCACAAAATTTAAAATACTTGAATAAACAAATAGGATTAATATTGAATGTGTGGAATGAAGAATTAAGAAAAAGAAAAGAAACTTGAGACAGCATTATATATTCCTATTTGTATGGTTTCTTTGTAGACCGGTACACCATTGTAGTTGCTTGGGTTCCTTGATAACGACAGTCTCGATTGCAGATAAAATATGTTTATGGTCTTGCTCACAAATTACATGATACCTCCGAGTCCGTGTACATGCAGACTTGGTAGAACGTGAACTGACAAATTAAATTGATTGCACAAAATTTACTGCATAAAATTAACCACAATTATTTGTTTATAAGGGAGCATTTTCTTATATTGCACTTTTTCAAGTTGTTTTAAATATTAATAAATTTACTACATTTAATTTATCTACACAATTAAAATTATAAGTTTAGTATCTCACGTAATTTATTAATTTGTGTATGCTATTTACTCCATTAAATTAACCACAATTATTTATTTATAAGGGCGGACCGTAATTGCGCGCACGCATGTTAACTCACACAATGTAAAGGCATCTACGGAAGACCGGCGAGTTCTCGCCCGACAATGCTAAGTAGGTAGCCTATTCAGAGTACAATTTATAGTTTATAAGTTTTACTGTACCAATTTTTTATGATTAGATGTGTAATTGCTATCTCTGAATAAATCTATTCTATTTCTATTCTAAAAGAATAATGCTGATTTTCTAAGATTCGTACCTACTATGAAAACACATATATATATAAAATAAAGTAAATAAATTCATAAAATCCCCTGCGAATTGTCAACTTTCAATACAATTTCCAGATATATGTGTTAAGTCTAGGTTCGTGGCCGCCTTCGTTGTTCCAGGTTTTGAAATGAAATGAAATGAAAAATCTTTATTCGGTCCGGCATTACATATAAATACACTGAATTTAAAAGCGAATACACTGAATTTAAAAACGAAAGTAATTTTATGAACTTGTATAATATACCGAATCGAATAAACTACATACAGCTTCTCTTTCACTTAACCTTCAGTCCTATTAATATCATAAATCCTATTAACATATGAATGTTTTGATGTGTTCTCAACTAGCAAATACAAGGGCTAGCGGGTGCAAGACTGGTAATTAGTGTAAGTAACATCAGTTAAAGATACGCATGGAAACTAGCGGAGAAAGTTAATGGCCATTTATCGCAAACACTACATTGTTATGTCTACAGCGCGAAAAAAAAAATTGCCATAATATTTGGTGCTAACTATTTATTTTATAAGTAACAAGTAACTATAAATTATGCTTTTGGAGGATAAAGAGTAAAAAATTAAATTGAAAATTTAAAAAACCCCCGACACAACGCTCTTTCATTTGATACCTATATTGAGGCAGTTGGAACAACAAATAGGTTATTCGTCATTTTCTGACGGCGGCCATCTTGGATTTGAAATTTTTCACAATTAATATATTCTGCTACTCAAGCCCTTTTATGTGATACCCATATTGTGGGAGTTGTGTTAAAACATAAAATCCAAATCTTTGTGACGGTGGCCATCTTGGATCGATATTTATTCAACATAGCTAAGAACACTCCCTCCTTATTCATCTTTCAAACAAAATAAAATCGGTTCATTTGTTCGGAAGCTACGATGCCATAGACAGACACACAGACACACACTCACAATCACAGACATGTCAAACTTATAACACCCCGTCGTTTTTGCGTCGGGGGTTAAAAACAGGTCACAACTTTATGCAACGTAGAATGGACTATATTCCATTCAGTATGTGAAGGTGAAAAGGACAGTTCAAACGTTTCGTACCATTCATCCAACTTTCTACAAATAAAAATATTAAGCTGTAATTTTTTTAGCTTTTTGTGTTCTCATTCTTCCAAAATAACAAGTATTAATGTTTCTCAATTAATCTGAATAAGACCTTAAAATAATTATTACCAATAAAATTTTTAAAAATTATCTTATGAAATGCATAATGCGCTAATCGTAATGTTTGCTCATAGGGATTGACACAAACAATCGAAATAAATCAGTAATCGGTATGTCAGCCATCTTACCATCGAATCACAATTATTGTCTCGTGCAAAATATGTCCCCATGGATTGTGTTAGGGACCAAGAACTGGTAATTGGTGACGAAGGTGGTTCGGACACGCCAATCGAGAGTTGTTATTTTTCAGATGAATAAGATGCATATTATTTAATTATTGGCGTATTACCACTAAGAATATTTACATATTGTATTTCGAATCCACATAGTTAAAATTCGTAGATGAACTGTTGATTAAGTTTAAAAATCAAACAAATATAAAGTCGATAAGATTTCTAAAGAGAATATTAAAATATCGGTTAGGTTTAAAAGGAGCGTCTCACTTTTGATGTCAAAATAGAACTGTCCCATTCACCTTCAGATACTGAATGGACTATAATTACCTATATAATTTGTCCATGATCCTAGACACGCGTATTTGTTATATTTTTTTAAAGATATAGGTGGCAGACGAGCCGACGGATCACCTGATGGTAAGCGATTACCGCCGCTCATGGACACCTGCAACACCAGTGGTGTCACAAGTGCGCTGCTTACCTTTTAACCTCCCTTCCCCTGGATTGGGCCTCCGGTACCCTCACTCACGCAGCGAAACACAGCGCATGCACTGCTTGGTTTTCTGTGAGGACGTGGTATTACTTCGGTCGAGCCGGCCCATTCATGCCGAAGCGTGGCTCTCCCACTGATAATATTTATTTAGTGTCAAAGTTTAAAAACAGGAAGGGCAAATTATGTACGGTAGTTTCTAACCTGATTTTCTCTCGGATGGCTAGCCACAATAATATGAGGAACGTGACTGGTCGGAGATTCCACGGCGTCTCCAACGGTGACCTTCCTCTCTGGAGGTCTCTCATACGCTTTGGTGGTCGTCCTCTCCGTGGTGGTGGTCTTTGGTCGTGGTCTTCTCGTTGTCTCTGGTGGCGCGAAGGGAGTGGGAGGGGAGGGGCGCGGGGAGGGCCTGGAGCGCGGGGGGAGGACTAGCCGCGGCGTGGTGGGTAACGGGGAGGGGAGGAGCGGCGTGGTGGTGGGAAGGGGAGACGGAGGCGATGGCGTGGTCGTCGTTGTGGTTGTGGTGATGCGTTCTTCGGCTGTAAGAAGACATAGTTTATTAATTAATAAGTGTATGAATCAACTAAAAAATTCATCCCGTCCCAAACTAGAGAGAGCATTTCCTGAGGTATAACTGTTCTCCGCGTTTTGACTTATCAAATAAATGTGCGTATTTCTACCGTTATTTAGGTGCGTATTTCTACCATGATTCAGTTGGTCTGGTTCCCCTGGTCAGACGGCAATTGCTTCTTTGTTTACCAGACACCCCAAATTCCGCATTAAGGTCTAAGCGTCATCGTCGTCGTCAGCCCTTTTAAGTCCCCACTGCTAGGGCACGGGCCTCCCTCAATCACATGAAAGGTAATTGCCATACTCACCACGCTTGGCAGACGGGTTGGCGAGGGTTTTTATATAAATGCAGAGTTTTCCCTCTCTGGGTGCTGATGATCATGCCAGCAGCTTTAGCTTAGGCAGTAAAGTACCCTGGTCTAAGCGTAATGGACTACAAATGACAGCTTTGAAAGCAACCGGGAATACACGCTAAGATAAAAGAGAGAAGAAGACGCCGGCTTGTCCCAGTAGCCGCATGCGCAGGCGTACTCTGCGTGTGCACCGAATCTAGATGCGTTGGCCGGGACGGTCACGCTCTCCTATCCCGAATCATGGTCAAGATGAAGAGAGAGAGAGAGAGAGAGAGAGAGAGAGAGAGAGAGAGAGAGAAGAAAGGGAAGAACTCACATCGGCACTGGGGAGCAGGCTTGTCCCACAGGCCCGTGGCGAGGCAGTGTAGCCGGCGCGGCCCGGCGAGCCGGTAGCCGCGTGCGCAGGCGTACTCTGCGTGCGCACCGAACACCGACGCGTTGGCGGGGACGGTCACGCGCCCGTTCGGGATCGGCGGAGGCGGCTCGCAGTGGACCACTGTGAACAATGGATAGATAAATATATACAATCTCTCATTATATTGACCTGATTTCGTCATAATCATAAAATCTTCATTGTGAATCACAGGTATACATGAAATGCAGTTGTTACAATTAAGATACAATACTACATGTGCGGATAAAGAATGGGATCAGAAATGGCGGCGCATCTATTCACTTCTCGCTCGCACACTATTTGCGTCTATACTCGCACTCGTGGGGTGCGAGTATAGACGCACTCGTGAGGTGCGAGTATAGACGCAAATAGTGTGCGAGCGAGAAGTGAATAGATACGCCGCCATTTCTGATCCCATTCTTTATCCGCACAGGTTGTAGTTTTACTGTGCTTCGCCGAATTGCCATACAATATACCTAACAGGTGTAGTGAGGTAATAAAGTCTACATGTATGGTCTACAAAAGCTTTTAAAGTGACGGGTAGGGCACACTAGCGACGCCAACCGATTTTAATATTTAGCTACTAAACCGGATCTATTTTAAACAAATTCGGGGTTACAACTTCTCGGCAAACACTTATACTATTCATTAAATAACCAGGCCCAAATGCGGACCCAACACTTGTACGCGAAAAATTGATTCACGCTAAAAGTGGCCGCTTTTGGCGGTAATCAATTTTTCGCGTACAAAAACGGTCCCAATATTGGTGCATGGTTATTTAATAAATAGTATAAGTGTTTGTCGAGAGGTTGTAGTCCCGAAATTGTTTTAAATAGATCCGGTTTAGTAGCTAAAAATTAAAATCGATTGGCCTCGCTAGTGTGCCCTACCCGTCACCTTAATTTAAAGTTTGGTCAGATAAAAAGTCGTTGACAGCATAATAGCATTTCTGAACCAGGAGATCATGCAGTTTAAATTTGAATGGCAGTAATTTGGTAATGTGGCAGATATAACCAGGGAGTTTGTTGTATATTCAAGGCGCGCTGCAAAGGATGCTCTTGTTCATCAACGCTGACCTACTTGGTAATAGGTAATACATAGTTTATTTTTGTGCCATTCACGTAATCTGTATTCAAATAATGTCGTATTGGCTTTGACAAAACTCCGACCTCATATATTATATTATACAGACATGGAAGTGTCAACAATTTTACTTTTATATAGTCCCTTTTCTTAATTCGCTATACTTTTTCTCTACCCTGCGGTTGTCTGGAAGAGATCGCTATTAGCAATAAGACCGCCTACGTTGTTTTAGTATTATAACATCGACTAAGATCTGTAAATTTTGTGCAAAAAAGTGTATCTATCTATCTATCTATAGTCTTTACAAGAGTCCGTTGAAAATGAAAATGAAAAATGTTTATTGTTAGACAAGAAGTTGTTTAACTATATCAGAGTTTGGATTGTTTGTGTTGTGTTTGTGTATATGTATGTGCGTGTGCGTGTGCGTGTGCGTGTGCGTGCGAGTGTGCGTGTGCGTGTGCGTGTGCGTGTGCGTGTGCGTGTGCGTGTGCGTGTGCGTGTGCGTGTGCGTGTGCGTGTGCGTGTGCGTGTGCGTGTGCGTGTGCGTGTGCGTGTGCGTGTGCGTGTGTGTGTGTCCGTTTGCTTTAAGTTAAACATAGCTCTTATACAGCGTTTTTAAGCTCTGAAAGCAAGGTCTTTGTCAGTAGAGTTACCCTAGAACTACTGAGTAACCATATAAAAATGATGAATAGATATCCGTTAATTTATAATTTTACCATGTGACGTCGGAAATGACGTCGTAAAATAATACAATTTATCTCCCGTTTAGAATCCTACTAAAGTTTATAAACTTCCTAGTAAATTGATAAACTTACGGATCTTGTTATTTTCCGGTGACATATATAATTGTAATCCCAATGTTGGTTCTGATATCCGTAACACGAGTACTTGAGCTACCTATCTCGGAGTCAGATCGATGTATGTTGTGAACTATTTATTTATTTATCATGTCAGATAAGCATAAACTGAACCCAGGAAAGTTGAGAACAATCCGATGGTATCGGCAGAGCAATTACGGGCAATTACGCGATATCACCGTTGCCGTGAGAACCGGCGAGACGCAGGTTTCCACGTGCTTTCGCCGAGATGTAGCGCGCGCGCAGGTGCCGCGAGGTGTATCAGCTTACGTTTATCAGGTGTCATAGGATCGGAATATATAGACTTAATTTACCTGCAGTTCTCAATGGTACTACATAACATAGAGCTGTTAATATGTTACAACGAATTCGAATATCCAAAAACTGGGATTTTTTTATTCCACTAAGGTCCAATTCGACCAATCTTTATTTAAGGGTATATCCATGGTAAGTATAACGTCTCTGTATGGAATGACAAGGCCATCATCGTCAGCCCATTTAAGTCCCCACTGCTGGGGCACGGGCCTCCCTCAATCACATGAGGCCATACTCACCACGCTTGGCAGACGGGTTGGCGAGGGTTTTGATATAAATGCAGAGTTTTTCTTCTCTGGGTGCTGATGATCATGCCAGCAGCTTTACCTTAGTCGCCGTTTACGACACCTCGGTAAGAGCGAGGGTGGCCTATTCTACTCTGCCGGGGACCATACGGCGTTACAAGGCTATACCATAGATATTTGAAATTTTTAAAGCAATATTTTGCAATTTATTCAGGTGTGTTATTTACTTAAGAATAAATCAGTGGTACTACAGTGTCCGTGTTTGAATCGAATTGACGTATATAATAATTATGTATTGTAGTAATGTAATATATTTTAATGCTATTTAATTGAATTATCTGCAGCTATTAATGAAGATATTTTATTGGTACAATGATTATTTTGCTATATTTTTTTTTGTCAAACAGTAACGATGTATTAACTTGTTTTTGTTTGTTTGCTTGAAAATTCATACGCCAACAGACAGGCAGAACACTGAGAGACTATGTAACAATTTTAATTAAGACTCATAATACCTGTGATTCATCAATAAATTATTTGTATTTATGGTCTAATTGGTCGAACATCCACCCGGATTGTGGAAGGTGTGGGTTCGAGTCCCACCTGAATAAATAATAATAAATAAATATTTCACAACATCACATACATTGATCTGACTCCGAGATAGGTAGCTGAAAGGAAAAGAAAGAAGATAGATAGTAGTTACCAATCGTACATATTGATCCGCGGCCAGTTTATTTCTTTTTCTTCGAAATCAAAGCGCTTATATTGTGTGCCTTATATAGCTTTTATGTTTACCAAGTTATAAATGTATTTATATTTTTAAACAACAAAATAATACGTTTAATTCAATCCGAATGTGGCTTTTCATTTATGGTCGAAAATTCCTACACGAATAAACATTGTATTCGTTCGATTATTTGGGGAACATCCCTAGAGTTGAAAAAGAAAATGGGTTGACAGATATGACATTGTACCAACGTTCAATTCTCTCCAAAACTAAATGCTTAATATATAAAGATTATAGTAACAATTTCTATGAATCTCCTAATTAACAAAGTTTGTTTTGTCTAAATGTTTTGTTGTATGTCTGTGTACGTTTTGTTTGTTTTAGGTGTTGTTAAATAATAACCCAAACTCAATTATTTGAAGAGAACCAGCTCAATACTCAATCAACTTTCTAAGGAACGTGTCTCTTTGCCGTGTGGTCCCCGGCAGAGTAGAATAGGCCACCCTCACTCTTAGCGAGGTGTCGTAAAAGGCGACTAAGGTAAAGCTGCTGGCATGATCATCAGCACCCAGAGAAGGAAAACTCTGCATTTATATAAAAACCCTCGCCAACCCGTCTGCCAAGCGTGGTGAGTATGGCAATTACCCCTCATGTGATTGAGGGATGCCCGTGCCCCAGCAGTGGGGACTTAAATGGGCTCATGATGATGATGATGATGGTGATGATGTGTCTCTTTAATCACTTGACATTGGCAGAGTTGTCTAGTAAGAACAACAGCAAGCCATAATTTTTTTTTTAAAAAGTTTATAAATTGTTTAACAGAGAAAGTACCTAAATTGTGAAATTATCTTTTTTGTCTTTATTGCAATAAATAAATGCAAACATAATTTTAAAAAGTTAAGAAATTGTGCTCTTTAGGTAAAGATTGATAAATTCAATGCCCGTTGTTACAAGGTTACGTTGTCGAATTTTGATGAAGTGTCAAATGTGGCTTATTATTTTGGCCCAACTAATATATAAGTAAGCCTTATGCTAAATATCGCCTGGGTTCTATAGGTTCTAACCTTCGCATCTCGGCGGGGGCCCGTTCCAGCGCTCGTCAATGTCGCAGATGAGGCGCGCGCGACCCGCCATCTCGTACCCCTCACGGCAGGAGTACTGCACGTGGGACAGGTATGCCACTGACCCGTTTACCAGGGTGTAGGTGCCGTGCTGGATCTCGGCTGGGTAACCGCATTCGATTCCTGGAATAAGAAAGAGTTTTAGTTACGTCTAGAATCAAAATTGGTAAAAAGCTATTTTTCTATTTTTTTATGTGATAGGTGGCAGACGAACAGACGGACGGACCTGATGGTAAGCGATTGCCGCCGCCCATGGACACCCGTGACACCAGTGGAGTCAAAAGTGCGTTGTATACTTTAAACCCACCTTTCCGCCGAATTGGGCCGCCGGTACCCTCACTCTCGCAGCGAAACACAGCACAGTGCTGCTTCACGCCGGTTTTCTGTGAGGCCGGAGTGATACCACTATCACTCCGGTCGAGCTGGCAGCCCATTCATGCCGAAGCGTAAGCTGTTGCTTTGGAGCCCAGGGTACGCTTAGACCATGATTCAGGATTGGGGAGTCTGGTAATTACAATGAAGCGACTGCCGTCTGACATTCGCAACCCTTTAACTGGGGAACCAGACCAACTCAATTATGGTTACACGTTTCAGAAATTTTTTCCGAAACGTGCAGGTTTCCTCACGATGTTTTCCCTCACCGCCGAGCAGATGGTAATGGTAGAAATACGCACATAGATTTGAAAATATAGTGCATGCTCGGATTCGAACCTCGTGCACCTGCGTGGAAGGCGCGTTCGTATCCATTGAACTATTATCGCTCTTTATTTATTCATTAATATAATACATAATTATGCAATAAAAAACTCAAACATATGTACTAACATAGTTTGTAAGTTAATATTGTTACTAACACATATGGACTTTGTGACTTGAATAAATAAATTTTAATATTGTTGTAAAAAAAAAACTTAACAGCTATTATATTTTGCTATTTGTTTGCAAAATATAATAGCTGTTAAGTTTTTTTTATATATAATATCGAAAGCTGAAGTAAAACACTATGGCAACATGACGGGTAGGGCATACTAGCGACGACAATCGATTTTAATTTCTAGCTACTAAACCGGATCTATTTTAAACAATTTCGGGGTTACAACCTCTCGGCAAACACCTATACTATTTATTAAATACTTATAGTTAACTGTTTGGACTGCTTTTGCACTCGATTACCGCCAAAAGTGGCCGCTTTTGGCGTGAATCAATTTTTCGCATACAAAAACAGACCCAACATTTGTGCATTGTTATTTAATGAATAGTATAAGTGTTTGCCGAGAGGTTGTAACGCGCCGTGGCTTAGAGCGCCGGCTGAGAACACTATCCCTCCTTTTACCTTTCTTTACTCTTAAACAATAAATAAAATACATTCATACCATGTATTTAGGTAGATAAAAAGGTAGGTAGTACTTGTTCGTCTTATCACGAGTAGGTTTATACGTACTAAGCCGAGAGAAACAAACACGAAGTACAAACGGTTCAGCTATCTTCACCTTTAAATCTTTTTAGCCGAATAGGAACCTCAATTTTCGAAGGCCTGTTTCACAGCAGAGCTCTGAATGGACAAGCAACAAGTGTCTTGGCGCTGATTGGCCAGAGAGTTCACCCATTGACCTCTATTCCACTGGCACACTAAACTGAGTCTTCCTTGGAGCGTAACAAGGGGAGATTTTCTGTGAGAAAACATGAGCATCGCCATGCGATTTTGATACCAATAGTAAAACCACAAGTAGGTAAAGTTATTTAATCTGTTGAGTATCTTCATTCTGTTGCAGAGTTACCCTATCGGTTGCCTAACGGCGGGTTGCGATTAATGTGTTTGGGTTCCGTTCATAAAAGGTAAGAACAGGAGCCTGTTATTAGTAACCTAAGCCATAGGGTTTCATTGTTTGTCCGTCTGTCTGTCATGTGTCTGTATTGTTGTTGACGCTGTAAAGTATCAGCCTATATATTGGCAAAGGCCTCCATC